>CM035837.1:410442068-411042068 GCA_020510985.1 Pholidichthys leucotaenia
CTTTCCATATACTATGTGGCTGACTGAACTGTATTTGGTGAAAGTTGGATTTGTTACGTTGGTGATCTTCAATAAACACAGCACTCTTTACTCCTGCGATTGAGTTTTCATTCCGTCCCTCATGCGCCATGTAATGGCGCACAGGGATTCATGAAAAAATTATATATATATATATACGTATACTGTATATATATATATATAGTTTTAGCTTTGTTCTGAAAATCACTCTTGTTTGTTTTTCTTTTGAATTCTTGGATGGAATATGGGTGGGCAATATAAGCTGCGGCTTCAGCCATCACCCATTTCGGATAACTTATGTTGAACTGTATAATCAGAGGAGTTATTGTCTAATTTGACCTTGTTGGATTTTCTTTCCCCCTTTGTTATATTATTCTGTTTCTTTTAATCTGTACTTTTAATCTATCCAAAATAAAGTTTGATTGATTGATTGATTGATTGATTATAATATAATAATTTATTATTAATATCAGGCCACGTATCAAAGCCTTAAGAATATTTGCTAATTTACAGAACGAGTTATCTGTTTTATAGGCAGAAACGGCTCTGCACACACACACACACACACACACACACACACACACACACACACACACACACACACACACACGTGCACACACACACAAATTCACATTCAGAATGAAAACACACTCATGGCTGGTGGCCAGATGTGTCAGAGCTCATTCTTATCTGCTCCTCGTCACTCACTACGGTGGATAAAAGAGCATGTAGAGACACAAAGGGATCAGATGTTGGAGTGCCTCACAATGAACACTATTAAATCTGCTCCCACTGGTATGGGGGAGGGGGGTGTAACCGTGTAATTTACACCGGTGTCCAGCAGCTAAGTCAGCATTGTTGGCCTCCCGCCTTTGACCCCCACTGCATGCTATGAATTCAGTGGCTGCCTGAGCTCTGGCATGCACAAATGATTAACTGGTGGCAAAGACAACTGATTAAGGAGATAAAGCTTGGTACACAATAACCTCCACTATATGTGTACCTGCACAACCAGAACTTCCTCACGCAAGGGAATAATTCATCTCTGCTAATCACCCTGTTTGAACTCTTATGCTCTACATTTCCTGCATGCAAACCAAAAAGGGTGTACCAATGAGAAATTATTTCTGCCTCAGTATTAAGTTAGTACAGAAAATTTTGATTTGGTCCTTGTCGGCACATATAGGAGCACATGTATATGAACCTACGTATAGCGCAAGCACATGGTAGAAGTTCAGTGTTCAAAGGACATAGCAAATAGTTTTTATGCAACAGGTGGTTCCACGTGAAAACAGAGTCAGCTTTGGTAGAATCCAATTGTCAGGTAGGGCTGCTAACATTAGTTGGTCTAAGCAGCCACAGCCAGGATTTATGACCGACTTTGAAGTTCACCAGTTACAAACTGAGGTTGCTTTCCAGTGTTGCCAAATGGGAAACGAAGAAATATCATACTATCGCTTTAAAATTGTCATATTTTGACCCAAACTTGTCACGATGTGGTAGAGACAGGACTCAAATGCTGGATGTAAGTTTGACAGTTTTATTGGGAGCTGGTTACCCAGATGCAGTTTGAGGACTTAAAACAGAAAATAAATACAGCTTGGAAGCTGAAACAAAAGATGGCAAAAACAGACTAGGTCAGGACTCAGGCAGGGCAGGATGCAGGATACAGGACTTTGCAGAACACAAAGCATGTTGTTCACACCGTATGGCATACAAGGAGCTTATCCGGACACAGACTGACATGGACATATGTAGACAATGGATAATGAGGGAACACAGGACAGGTAGGAGACAATCAATGACAAACGGAGACAGCAGGGAAGTGGCTGCAGGTGCAGAGAACAGGATGGGCGGGGCTGCAGACAATCACAGACAGGGGATGCACATGAAATATACACAGAGGACCAGGGGAGACAAGACCACAACTATCATGACAATAATAATAATCAACTGAGAACTGGGCAGGGACAAAACCTACGGAACATGAATAGAGCCCTAATAACAAAACTGATAACCAAAGCTTCAAGACAGAAATCCATACACAAAGAACAGGAGTATAATAATAATAATAATAATAATAATAATAATAATATGGGATGTGGACTGGTGAGCGGACGGTCGCGGGTTCAATCCCTGAACCGGCAGGATCAGATCTAGGTGGGACAGAGAACATAGCAGTGTTTGCCCCACCCTCCTTATCCCCACTGCCATGCCCTTGAGCAAGGCCCTTAACCCCAACTGCTCCAGTGGAGCTGCTCAGTGGCCACCGGTCAGCCTGGGGTTGTACTGGGCAGCTTCCTGGGTGTGAATGTGTAACTGTGTGAGTGTGAACAGGGTGTCATTGAAAAAGAGAAGTTGCCTCTCATTGGAACTACTCTGTATAAATAAAGGTTAAATAAAAATAGATAAATAAAATAAACACCATGAACTTGAACACAGAATCACAAAACTAACTTAAAGCGAGGAAGTGGGTGGGAGCCCATGTCCTGTAGATAAGAAATACAAACTACAAAACAATGTGAGGACATGGCGCCCAGCCCACGGCCTGACAGTACCCCCCTTTTAAGGGGTGGCTAACAGACATCCTTAAAAGGAACACCAAACAAAAAACCAAAACACCCTCCTAGGGTTAGCGGTGGGGCACAAGGCCAGGTGGGCAAAAAGAAGCTCCTAACCCCCCCCTTCACACACACACACACACACACACACACACACACACACACACACACACACACATAGAGTCCAAAAACACAATTTGTGTGGCTAAGCAAAGTCCACGACTTCAAACTACAACACAAGGCGAGACGGGTGGTCTACCAAAGTCAAAGGGGCCCCAGACCGAAGAACAGGATGGATCTGGTGGCCTCCCAGAGTCCTTAGGCCACCAGATCCTGGGACAAGATGGTTCAGGGGGTATACATGAGTTCACAGGCTCCCAGATCAGAAAACGGGGCGGATCGTGTTGCCTACCAGAGTCTTTGGGCCACCAGACTGATCCAGATCCAGCCCTGACCCAGCAACTTAGGATGGAGAGGAGGAGACAAAACTCAGGTCACTACAACTGGTGGCAGTAGAGCTCGGCGGGGAGAGCCCAGATGGTTGTTGCAGCCAGGTCCCCCCACTAAGAGCTAGGCAAGACCTCTCTAAGACTGATGTTAAAAATACAAAGAAGAGGACTTGCCTTAGCTCTTGCTCCACTGCTGACAAGGACCCCGATGACCCTGCTGCTGCAGTCCAGGTAGCAGGTGTGATGGTAGATGAAGCAGGGGTGACGAAGGATGAGGCTGGAGACATGACAACAGGCGAGGAAGCAGAGGAGCGTGGAGCCAGTACAGGGGCTAGGGAGCGATGTGGAGCAAGTGCTGGAGCTAGGAAGGAATGTGGAGCAGGTACTGGAGGACTCCCATGGTCTCCAGATGCAGGAACAGCAGCTGGTGGTAAACCAGATTGTGAATCTACAGCTGCTTGGAACCCATCAGTAGAGACAGCTGCTACTGGTGGAACATCCAACAACAAGGCAGCGGCTGACAGGACCTCAGACGTGGTGTTTGGAAAAAGGAGAGGTGAGACACAGGTGAGAATGGATGGATAGAAGTGGCAGCAGAGGTGAAAGCAGAGACAGGTGTAGCGAGCGCAGCGGTGGTAGGTGGCTGTTGCCCCTCACCAGGACCAGGACAAGACCTTTCATGACGATCATGACAATAATAATAATACTAATAATAATCAACTGAAAACAGGGCAGGGACAAAACCTACGGAACATGAATAGAGCGCTAATAACAAAACCGATAACCAAAGATTAAAGACAGAAAACCATACACAATGAACAGGAGCGATATAATAATAAACACCAAGAACTTAAGCACAAAATCACAAAACTAACTTAAAGCAATGACGTGGGTGGAAGCCCATGTCCTGGAGACAAGAAATATAAACTACAAAACAAGGTGAGGACATGGGACCCTGCCCACAGCCTGACAAAACTATTGTATGTACTAAAATAACTTGAAAGATCATAGGCTAGGACAGTGCATTTAAAAACAAAGCTATTCTATGTGCACGGAACTACAGTAATCTAAGGAATAAACACAGAGGCACAGCCAGCTGAATGAAACAACTGCTTTATGTATTGTGACACTTAAACACACCCACCCACACAGAATTGCACATTTTTGCACAACCACTGCTTCTGTCCTTAAGCGTAGGGTCCGACTCCCAGGCAGGGCAATAAAACTATTGTTCCCGGTGGAGTTGCTGTGTTTTCTTACCGGTGTCTGTGCTGCTGGACTCTTTTCTTTTAGTACTTTTTTCCTCCTCTGAGTCCGAACTTGTGTTCACCGATTTCTTTTGTTAAATTTGTTGAGGTACCAGTGCAGTTGGGCACTGCTGATGGGACTGGCACATTTGGCAGTGAGGAGGAGCCATTCAGGTATGAGCTGATAAGCTATGAGCAGGCATCAGTTTCTGGTGATGTGTGGGTGTTCACATAAATCAAAATGACGTGTTGTTTTTTTTTTTGGGGGGGGGGGCTGCACAGAAATGCCAAAACTATTGTATATTTGGCCTTTTTTAAAACTATTGATCGTATATCGAATAGGCCCTAAAACTATCAAATAAATGCAATAATTATCGTATATCTGGCAATACTGGTGCTTTCTCACCTACAGGCTTTAGTTCATTTCAATCGGACTCGAGTTTGTTTCTCCGTTAGTGTGGTTTGTTTTGTCTGGTGAGAACATGGTAACCGCACTCAGGTGCGCACCAAACCAACTGTGCTAAGACAGATCTAAGGGTGCTTTCACACCTAAATTTGTTTAATTTAGTCCGAATCAGTTGATAAGTTTGTTACTTTGTATCATTTTCTCCTTGCTTCGGTCCCCTTTCACACAGGCAAAAATTCAAGCAGACCCAACTGCTTCACGTTCAATCCCACGAGACTTGTTCTTATTGTTCAGATTTTTTTTGAGAGCAGGAAAGGTAAATACAGGAAGTAGGATGACTACTGTGTATTTATGCATTTCTGGGGAGAAAATAATACAAATCTTAGCATAATCTACAGGGGTTTTTTTTATCGCCCTGGTTATCGTTTATTACATATGTGCATATACCACTTTTGGCAAATCGTACAGTTTGAAAATGAAGCGCTGCTATGGATGGGAAATAACATGCTAACTTTCATTAATCCTCCAGAACCATGACGTGCTCAGCCACAGATATTTTCAAAGATGTATCAGGTATGTACAGTGACAAAAAATGTTATACCATTTGCCGCTGGTCCTGTTTTAATGCGGTCACTTTCTCACCTGCAGGACCACACCAGAGTTCGCCATTTGATTCCAATCGAGACCACCTCTTTCAGGTGGTCTCAGTATGTTTGTTTTGGAACCCACTTGAGTGCGATTACCGTGTTCTCACCAGACTAAATGAACCGCTATAACGGAGAAAACAAACTTGAATTTGATTGAAACGAACTAAAGCCTGTAAGTGTGAAAGCACCCTAAAAGAGGTAGTCTCAGTTTGAATCAACTGGCGAACTCTCGTGCGGTCCTGCAGGTGAGAAAGGGACTGCACTAAAACAGGACCAGCGGCAAATGGAAAAACATTTTATGCCACTGTGCATACCTGATGGATCTTTGAAAATATCTGTGGCTGAGCATGTCACAGTTCTGGAGGATTAATGAACATTAACATGTTATTTTCCTTCCGTAGCCGCGCTTCATTTTCAAACTGTACAATTTGGCAAAAGTGTTATATGCACACAATGTAATACTGTAAATGATAACTAAGGCGATGAAAACCCCATATAGATTATACTACGATTTATATTATTTTTGTCACATGTGGGTTTGGCCCCTGGACCTTGCCATAGCCATCACACGGATGACATCAGGTGGGCTGTGGCCGCTGTATATTTTTACCCTTTTCTGGTAATAAAGTTAAGTTCGTTGCTCGGCATAGAATGGCTCATGGCTCACTCATTTCGTACATAACATTTGGCAACTGAGGATTAAACCATGGGGGTGTGGGCGAGACCACCACCTCCATTCCTGGAGTCACCAGGTGTGCCAGCCACACCGTGGCATCGCTGGCTGGAGTATTTCAATGCCTGTATCATTGCGGCCGGCCTGGAAGGCGCCGACGAGGAAAGGCGGAAGAGCGTCCTGATTCATTGTCTAGGCAAAGAAGGACAGCGAGGGCTTCATGCGCTGGGCAGTATGGGCTCCTTGGACAAATGTTTGTGCCTAATGGACAAGTTTTTTGTTGACAAGTGTAACATCATGGAACAGAGATACAGATTATTCGACCGCTGCCAGCAAGTGGGTGAGTCCACACAACATTCTGTGATGG
Organism: Pholidichthys leucotaenia; assembly: GCA_020510985.1. Classification (NCBI taxonomy): domain Eukaryota; kingdom Metazoa; phylum Chordata; class Actinopteri; order Cichliformes; family Pholidichthyidae; genus Pholidichthys; species Pholidichthys leucotaenia. The sequence continues at coordinate 410,448,437 of CM035837.1, forward strand.
AGCTCCGTAACCTAGCGAGCACATGCGCCTTTGGGCTTTGAAAGAGGAGCTAATTCGTGACAAGGTAGCACATAGCACGAGCAACGGGTGGTTAAAGGAGAAGCTACTGCTAACAAAGAACAATTTCATGCTAAGCCAGATGATGCGGATAGCTAGCCAAATTGAATCCGCCACCCAGCTAGGGAAGCAGATACTAGCTAATGAACAACTAGCCAACCAAGTTCCCTCTCCACGCCAGGCTGATAGCAACCTAACTAGCTACTCGGGGCGGACTTCCACGATAAGGCGGACTGTGGCACAGGCAGGAGTGGTAACCCAGAGACTGTGTGGCGACTGTGGCTCCTCTCATCACCGGACAAGCTCGTCTGCCTGCCCCGCTAGAGGGAAGACTACAACTGCAGTCAAGCTAACCACACGGCTAGGGTTTGCACTGCCGCCCATGAGACAGTGGCTGCTGGACCCGTGGATGTAACCTCAGTATGTGTAGCAGGTGCCAGTAACTGAGTTACTTACCACTTACTGCATGATTAAAGTAACTAGTTACTTGGAAAAGTAACTTTCATGTTACTTTTAAATGCATACTTAAATCATCTTGCACACATAGCAAGATCAAGGGCCCCTTGTTCTCATCAGAAAAAAAGAAGAAAAAGAAAACTGAAGAGAAAAAAGTCTCATCTTACAGAGAAAAAAATGTCTCAGATTTACACAAACTATTGTAATCAGTGGAAAGTCAGAAATATACTAGAAATAAAGCTGTAAATTCACAGAGAAAATTTTGGACCCCCTGGTGGGCCGTTTTTTGGCCATATGTTTGAGACCCCTGGACCAGACCATTAAAAATGCATATTCAGAGGATTTACTTCCATGAAGTAGTTGCATATCACAACAGCATGTAAATGAATAAGATAAAACAGAAAGCACAGATAAATGAAAATTCACCTTAAGCTGTTCTCTACTGCAACAAATCCCAGTCACTTTTTCTACGTGCGGTAAGAAAACATTTACACAACTGTGGACATTAAATGCAGCTTCTTGCTCTGAAAATACTCATGTTTAACCACAGAGGTAGGAGATGTTGGAGGCTACTCACCGCTCGTGCAACAGGGGATAAGGGCTCGATATGAGAAGTTGCCACGCCACGGCATTTCTTCCCACTGGGGCAGGAAAGGAAACCAACTCGCAGAGGAGACTGACGGCTGCATCAGCTCAGCTACGCAGGATCAGTTTATATTTATTTGCGCTAAAAATATCTATCCATATTAATAAAACAAGTAACGCATCTGATCAAATTCCAGTAACAGTAATGCATTACTGAATTTTTAAACAGTAATTTCGTTACACAGTACGTTACTGCAAAAGTAATGGTGTCCCAACACTGGCCCCGAGTTGCTTCCAAAAAATCATGTCCATGATTCTTGCTGGCCTCAAGGGTGTGGTAATGTATCTGGAGGACATCGTGGTGCACGGTGTGTCACAGGTGGCACACGATGAACGTTTGGAATGAGTGATGGAGGTGCTGCTGGATCACAGAGTCACGCTGAATGAGGAAAAGTGCATCTTTACTGCTGAGGCCATCGAGTTTGTGGGATTTCGTCTTTCTGCAGAGAGCCTGAGCACTCTACACTCGAACGTGGAGATGCTCCTGCGACTTCTGGACGCCCGCACAAATTTTGTCATTCCTGGGCATTGCAAATTTCTACGGATGCTTCATCCCTCATTATTCAGAGACCATAGAACCACTCCGTGCTCTCCCGAAGGAGAATGCTCCGTGGCAATGGACTCCGGCCTACTCAGCAGCCATCGCTAAACTGAAATCTCAGTTCACCTCCCCGCCAGTGTCGACTCGTTTTGACCCACAATGCCCCACTTTTGTGACTTGTGACGTGTCTGGCTCCGCGGTGGGGGCAGTCATGTCTCAACTCCAGAATGGAACAGAGCGCCCAGTGGCGTTCACATTGAGGTCCCTCACATCAGCAGAACAGAGGTACGCAGTGGGCGAGAGAGAAGTGCTTGCGTGTGTTTGGGCATGCGAGTGGTGGCACATTTACCTCTATGGACGCCACTTCACCCTGCGCACGGACCACAGGACACTGACGAACCTGCTGGAAATGATTGGTTCAGGACACAGGCCCCTCCGGATCCACAGGTAGGTGGAAAGGCTGCGGGCCTACAACTTCACTACTCAGTTCACCCCAGGCAGGGAGAACGTGGTGGAGGACCTCGTGCCCTGTGCCATACTTAACATCGTGCAACCAAACAATTGTGATCCCCTGGAGGTGGACCTGATCAACATGTTGCACGACCCCCTCCAGAATGCGGTGTCCCTTCAGGAACTCCAGGCGGAGTCGGAGCAGGATCCAACTTTGTCTCAACTGCGCTTGTTCATCAGAGGGAGGTGGCCCATGAAGATGCAGGGTGATCTAGCACCTTTTCACAAGGTCAAGGACGAGCTGAGCAGCTGGAATGACGTGTGCGTGGCGAGAGTACTCTGCACGGTTGTTCCAGTGTCACTAAGGGCTTGTGTTTTGGCCATGCTCCACGATGGCCATTTGGGGGTGGTTAGGGTTAAACAAGCGCTGCAGGGATTCAGTTTGGTGGTCAGGTATTGACAAGGACATTGAGGTTATGGTAAAGCACTGTGTGCTGTGCTTGTAGGGTTGGAAAACTGGGATACCACCACCCCTGCCCCTAAGACTGTTACAGTATCCGGAGGGCCCCTTGAAGAATATTCAACTGGACATCTGCGGCGAGTTACACATGACCCCTGCGGACAGCCGTTTCCTGTTGGTGGCCTCTGATCTGTTTTCAAAATGGCCGGAGGTGTTGCCCACTGGTTCAGTCACAACCGGCGTGGTCATCAGTTTCCTCACCTTGCTCTTTGCTCGGTGGGGTGTGCCAAGCGCCATTATGATGGACAATGGGCCACAATTCATCTCTGGGGGGTTTGAGGAGTTTTGGGGAGAAAGGGGCATGAAGCATATTAGAACCACATTTTATCATCCTCAGGCTAATGGAGGGGTGGAACATTTCAACACAACATTAAAGAATGGATTAAGAGCACACCTGGCAGATGGCTTTATGTTCACTGAAGCTCTTCAGAACACACTCCTCCATTATAGAGCAAAGGCCCATGCCACGATGGGGTGTTCCCCAGCGAAGCTCATGCTGGGACGTGAATTACATCTTCTTCTGGACCGGTCGTGGCCCCCTACGGCCACCCCTCTGGCGGATGAAAAACCACCAAGGGTACGGGCTCTTGAACAACAGCAATGAATGAAACAATGCTTTGACAAGAAACACGGGGCGAGAACTCATGGACTCAGTGTCCATGGGTTAGGATCAGACACCCCAACTGCACGCACAAGCTGCAGCCATTCTGGACGTGACCACTGCAAATCGTGGAGCAGCTGGGCCCGAACATATTTTTCCTGTTGGAAACAGGAAATCATGGTGTCATGGTGTCATTCTAGCCGCCTCTAGAAATCTTCGCCAACCCAGGATCCGAGGGCTTCAGTAGATGAGACGGACACCGGCTGGAACTTGACTGACGAGGTGCTGGGGGGCTTGGTAGTCCACTCAAGTGCCCAGTTAGTTGTTGGTGTTTTCTATGCAAAACATTCATGTTATAATTTTGTTGTTTTATATGGGTGTTTTATTTGCATTTTTTTTTTGGGGGGGGGGGGGGTTATTAGCTAATGTTATTTGTTGTTCTCCATTTTATGAGGGGTGAGAATGTCGTATGTGGGTTTGGCCCCTTGGGCTTGCCGTAGCCATCAGATGGATGACGTCAGGTGGGCTGTAGCCGCTGTATATTGTGATGTTGCAAGGGTTCACACAATAAGGAGAGATGACTTTGACGAAACAGGCTTTATTTTACACACACCCACAACACAGAATGGAGGGGAGGTTATTTGCACAGACCCTCATTAACTCCATGGTGACACAGAGAAATGGTTTGGCACATATAGGGAAACAATCACAACTGGTCTTATTACACAGTTATAATGGCACACACCAATAGTGCTTAGAACACACAGATACGTTATTTGAATCCTCCTCGGCGCAAGCATGCCGGGAGACCCCCACCCCCTTATCACAGCCCCGATGTTACACTGTCCCCCCCGGATTGGTTTCTGTCCCCAGAATAATAAAGTCAAACTCAAAAGTCCAACAAAAATCCATCCAGGTGTCGAGGCGGCTGCTATTGTTGGCGACCAACACGCACAAGCCTCTCATTGTCCATTGGCGCCTCAGCCGGGGTATCCGATCGGGATGAAGCCTCCGGCTCGACCACTTGCAGGGCAGATGGCTGGTATGGGGCGAGATGGTCACGGTGAAGCACCACAACCCGATTCCTTTTCTGCAGCCTCACCCTGTACACTACATCTGACAGTCTCTGTAGGACCACGCACAGTCCCGACCATTGGCTTGCCAGTTTTGGCAACGGTCCCTTTTTGCACTCCAGGCAGAAAACCCAGACTCGATCCTCTGGTGTAAAGTCTCTCCCCTGGCAGCAGGAGTCGTATGCACGCTTCTGTTGACTCCCCACCACTGCCAGGGCCTCCCGAGCCAGTTCGTGCACCCTGTGGAGACGTTCTCTCAAGCAAAGCAAATAATCCAACCATGGTTTGTCCTCCATGGTTGGATTATTTGGTGGATTTGGAGACACCAAATCCACCGGTGCACGCAACTCGCACCCAAACATCAGGGCTGCAGAGGTGCACCAGCTGGATTCCTGAGCTGCCATCCGGTACGCCCACAGAATCAAGGGCAGATTCAGGTCCCAGTCTCGCTGTCGACTCTTCCAGATGCCCAGCCGCCTGCAGACCTCCCCGAAGACCCCTGCCTCTAATTTCTATCCCTGATCACTGTGCAGCTCCTCTGGTGCACCAAACTGACAAAATATCTCCTCCACCAGCTTTGATGCTGTGGTGGCGGCGCTCTGCTCAGAGACTACATACGCCTCTGGCCATTTGGTGAAATAATCCATTGCAACCAGCATGTAGCGGTTCCCCCAATCCGTGGTCTGGAAAGGGCTCAGAATGTCCACTCCTATCTGCTCAATGGATGCTCTCACCCGGTAGTGCTGCAAGGGGGCATGGGATTGCTGAGTCAGCCGTTTCTGAGCCATGCAGGTGTCACAGCAGTGGACATGGAGCTCTACGTCCTGGCGACATCCCAGCCAGTAGAACCGGGCCCGAAGACGCTACAGAGTCTTCGTCACTCCAAAGTGGCCCACCCCCACTGACCCGTGGACCAACTGGAGCACGTTAAGGTAGAGCCGCCGGGGAACCAGCTGCTGCCAGAAGTGACGGTGCTCAGCTGGAGCCTGCCACTGCCAATTCACAACACCCTCATGACAGCGGAGATTGGCCCACTGGGAATGTTGGGCCTTGGTCTCTGGGTCCAGCACGGACACAGCCTCCCAGGCAGGCCGCTGGCCCGCGTTCAACCACTGCCGAACCCGGGAGACGACTGGATCTCTATCCTGCTCGCTCTGCAGCTGCTGCACGCTGAGGGTCTCTGTGACGTCATCGCTGGGGAGAGCTGACTGATTATCCGAGGAGGAGCTATGCACTGCTGTGTTATTCCTGCTCACAGTGGTCCAGAGAGCAGCAGCCTGTGGGACGGCTTGGTCCCGGTCCTCTGCCCACTGGCAGTGCTGACAGTCCTCCGCAGCACAGGGACGCCGAGACAGCGCGTCAGCACTGGCATGGAGGCGGCCTGCTTGATGCACAATCTGAAAATCATAATCCTGCAGTGCTTCCAGCCATCTCGCCAACTGTCCATCTGGCTCTTTAAAATTCAGTAACCAGGTCAGGGAAGCATGATCCATTCTGAGCTGAAACCTCCCCTCGTACACATACGGGCGAAAATGGTGAAGCCCCTGGATGACAGCCAACAGCTCTCGGCGAGAAACACAATAATTCCTTTCGGCTCTGCTGAGAGTGTGGCTGAAAAAAGCAACTGCCTTCTCTCCGTGTTCTCCCTCCTGGTAAACACTGCCTCGATGCCCTGGTTGCTGGCGTCCGTGTCAACAATGAAAGGGCGGTTTGGGTCAGGATACTGCAGAACGGGGGGTCCGATGAACGCTGAGCGAAGCCGGGAAAAAGCAGCAGCACAGTCCTCACTCCACTCAAACGTGACGCCCTTCTGTGTCAGCTGATGCAGCAGGCTGGCGATGGTGGTAAAATCCTTCACAAACCTCCTATAATAGGAGGCCAATCCGAGAAAACTCCATAACTCTCCCATGTCCCGCGGCACCGGACAGTTTTTCACCGCTGCCACTTTCTCTGGATTGGTGGCAACTCTTGCTGCGCTGATGACGTGACCCAGGAAGGTGGTTTCTCGCTGAAATAAGTGGCATTTCCGCAGGTGCAGCCGCAGCCTGGCCTGTCGGATGGTGTCTAATAATTCCCAGAGGTTGGACAGGGCACCAGCAAAGTCAGCTGCATGAACCAGCAGGTCATCCTGATAAACAATACAGCGACTCCGGGGCACGTGAGCCAACACTTGCTCCATCAGACATTTAAAGGTGGCCGGGGCGTTGCAAAGTCCAAACGGCATCACCTTAAACTGCCACGGTCCCTGCCTGATGGAGAAGGCTGTTTTCTGATGTGCCTCCGGTGACAGCTCTACCTGCCAATAGCTTCTGCGGAGGTCAGCGAGCTGAACCAGCTGGAGCCGGTAATGTAATCCAGCGCATCATTGATGCGGGACAAAGGGTAGGAATCCTTGCGGGTGACGTCATTCAGGCGCCCGTAATCCACAGAGAACTGCCACGAACCATCCTTCTTCTTAACCATAACCACCAGCGCCACCCAGGGGTTGCTGGAGGGCTCAATAACATCCACCTCCAGCATTTCCCATATTTTTTGTTCTGCCGCTGCCCGCCTTGAAAAAGGCAGACGGCTGGGGCAGAGCCGGTTCAGCCTGGTCTCACCGGTGTTGATTTGGTGCTGCACCAAGCTGGTTCGGGTGCACTCTTCATCTTTGGCAGCAAAGATGTCAAAGTAGCAGTCCAACAGCTGCCACAGCTGGCATCTCTGTCCCGATTCTAGTCCCCTGCAGCTCTGGAACAATTCCTCGACCACCTGCTGTGTTTCTGCTGACACATTGACCCTCTCCGCTGTCGCCCCCCCCTTGCTGTCTCTGTCGGCAATTGCACTCCTTCTGCTCGTGCTGGTGGTGCTGCTGTGTTCAGTTCTGGCGGCGACCTGCCCGGTTCAGTCCATTCTGGTGGCCCCTCGATCACGCAGGCCCCCGGGTTCCTCCTCTGAGTCCCGCTGCAGAGCGTGATGGTCCAAGCCCCCAGCAAGAGAGACGATCTAGCGGTGTCAATCGTTGCACCCCATGCTGTGAGTAGATCGAGTCCAATAATGCAGGGATCTTGGATGTCATCCAGCCAGAACGGGTGGTTTTTATTCTGGCCTGCCACCCCCACCACAAGAACTCTCCACCCTCCTAGTCTGGTATGCTCACCGGTGGCTGTGGTGATGCAGCGCCCGGTGGGTTCCCACCCCTGCAGTCCTGCCTTGGCCGTACTGGGCAGCATTCCGGGTCTGACCAGGGAGATCGTAGAACCGGTGTCAATCAAGGCCCGGATTGGCATGCTGTCCAAATTGCACTGCAGGTACATCTCTAGCGAGTGTCCAATTCGGCCCAAACGTGGTTACAGTTCATCGGGGAAAATGTTGACGAGGGGGTGGTTTGTCACAGGGTGGGTGCCGGGCAGTACCGCGCAAAGTGTCCTGGCTCCCCGCAGTGGAAGCACCCTTCCTTGTGCCGCCATTGTCGTCTTCTCACTGGCCGCACTGCTGTGTTCGGGCGCAGTTCCTCCTCCTCCTTGCTCTCATCTCTGACCTGGAAAGCTCTCTTCCTCAGCGACGACACATCAGCTGCATAATCCATTATCGGTCCCGCCCGCTCCACTTCTGTTACATATGGCTCTGGCGAGCCATAAATAAGAGCCAAGGGCTAACCGGTGGGTTTGCGTCATTTATTAATAATAAGGGGAAAAGGAACAGAGCCTCGTGGGGCAAAATGCAAATAATAAAAGGAGTACACTTACGGATACGATGAGGGAAGAGAGGAGGGCTGGAGCCGGACGTAGGGACTCCAGCCTGATCCATAACGAGAGGTGGTGTGGACCGTGTGTGAGGTCACAGCCCTGAACAATCAGGACCGCTCCCTTTTATAGTGGTTGACAGCGCCTCAGCTGATGAGAGGTAATTGGCCTCCAGCTGTCCCATGGAGCTTGACAGCTGGAAGCCCGCTGAGACGCTGTCATAATAAAAGCCGGGCAGAGGAGGTGTATGGCCTGAGCACGGATGATATCGGCGCACAGGCCATCATGACAGGACCTCCCCCTCAAGGCCGGGCTCGGAACGGCCAGTAACACCCAAGCCCCCCCCCCCACCCCCCTAGGGTGGGCGGATGGGGCGCAGGCTAGGAGGGTGCGAAGCAGAAAAAGAGGAGAGAGAAAAAAACCACAACACTGACAGGGAACAAACGAAGCAATTACACAGTACGGGGAAAAAACAAAAAAACCCCAATACTCCATAACGCGTGGGTAACACAAAGACAGAACCCAACAGGCAAAACATATCAGTTTCGAACAGTAAATGGACCTAACAAAGGAAAACAACCACAGGAGACCTAAAAGGAAAACACAGGGGCGCAATCTAGCATATACAGAGCATCCCACAACAGGAGAGGGGAAGAAAAAAAAGACGCTAACCGCGATAGGACTACAAGAAATCATACCTGTACACTCACAAAAATCACAGAGGGACCAAAGGCACAGGAATGACAGGAGAAATAATACAGTTCGGGGGGTCTCCCTGCACCCAGCGTCCAAACCGTCAACAGGGGTGACGGGAAGCATTCAGGCGGCCTACCCGAATACCAAGCCAGAAAAAACAGTACTTCAGGCGGCCTGACCAGACCGCCGAATAGAGAGTCCAGTGGGTCGGGTGGCCAGACCAGAGAGCCAAATGGGCGCGGCAGTCCTTCTGGCAGCCGATCCGCATCGCTCAGCCACCAGGACCGCAGGGGAGAGAAAGGCAACAGCTTCCCTGTGGAGGGGAATAGTGAGGGCGAGCCGGGCTGACAGTGAGAGGTCCATACGGCACCTGGTGGAAAAGTCTTAGGGGGAAGATGAGGGTGAAGATGAGGACGATGGTGACGATGGGGGAGAAGATGAGCCGGTCCAGTGTCCGGTGGCAGGGGATCTGCAGCTCCCTCACCGAACTTGGATACCGCTAGTGCTGCACCCTCGTCGGACCCCGATTGGGTCTCGGTTGCACCTGTGTCGGACCCCGACTGGGTCGGCACCGCACCAGAACCGACCTCCAACCCCAAACCTGGAACCTCTGGCACAGCGGGCGAAAACAGCTCCTCGCCGGCGACCCTGGGAGAAGGCTTGGGAGAGATAGAAGAACCAGGATCAGGATCACCGGCAGCGCCAGAACCCGGCGAGACAAGCTCGGACGCAGCGGGCGGCTGCATCTGGCTCATCTCCCCAAGAGACAGGCAAAAATGCTTTAGGACAGAAAGGAGAAAGACAAAACAGAGCACTTGCCTGATCTCGGGTTCTGACGCCGTCCAGGACTGTGAAGATCTGGGTTCAGAAGGCAGGAGGTCGTCATCTGGCTCCCACTCAGCTACGTCGGGCTCCACAGGTGGCATGATGGTATCCGCAGCCTCAGGATCCTCCAACACCGATGCCCACGCCGATGACCCGCACGGCGTGGTGGCAGGGGACCCTCGACCTGCTGGACCGGACCGCTCATCTGTGGAGACCAAGGGACGCTTTCTCGTCGGCGCAGGTTCCACGCTGCAGTCCACCCTCCTCCTCCGCCCACGACGTGGCTGCGGGACCGGAACCAGGCTCTCCAGAACCGCAGGCCCCCCTCCTCATCCGGCGACGTTGGCCTGGCATCGAGGACCGTTCAGCAGAGGGAGACACAGAGGATGCGGGATTAACAATTAAAGCCACAGCAGGTGGTGGGAGCTCGGGGGGCTGCAAACCCCGAACTCCACCCCCAGGAGTCTGACAAGGCAAATCACAATAGTGAGAATATGGATTAGTTTGGACTTGTCTGTCTCCTGGGGGCTGGATGGTGCCTGCTGTGGCAGATGTTGCTCCTCCCTTCCCCTGCCAGACGGTGACAGAGGGTCCCCTGGGAGGACGACGGGGAGCCGCTTCAGATGGTTCCGGGATGAGGCTCGCCAGGACAGGACTCCAGAGACACACAGCAGCCGGGATAGGCGACGAGGAGGAGGGGGCGTCAGCTGAGACGAGCCGGGCACGGAGCGCTGACGGAACAGCAGGAGAAGATAGCCCAGGGGGAGAGGCTGCGGGGATTCTCCTCTGACGAGGCACAGGAGTGGCAGCTGTGCGGGGGATTGAGCCCTTGCGGCGACCCGGAACTGGATCCGGACGGGATTCATGCTGAGGAGGGTTGTGAAGGTGATGACGGTTTCTGGCAGAGGGCGAGGCGAAGGTGAGGTCCAGGAATCGCCGCTCCTGTGCGGAGACAGAGGCGAGGAGGTCGGCGAACTCAGGAAAGTCTCCTAGCCCGGGATTCCTCTCCACCAGTCTGACTGTTGCCACCACATGCTTCATAATAACAGAAGGGTGCACAGCAGAGCGAGCAGCAGCTACTCGGTCCCAGATCTTGATTGCTGTCAGCTGCAGCTCCTCTGGGGGAATCCCGAGTGACGTCATGCTTGATGGGGAAAGACCTCTGGATGGTGCGAACTCCCGGGCTGGAACGGAGGCAGGAGCGGGATCCCGAAGCGAGGGGCGACGTCTCCTCCTCTTCGGCTTCCTGCCGGGATTTCCCTCCAGCCCACGGAGTATCTTGCGCTGTGCAATGATGTCATATCTCCTCGCGCTTACCTCAGGGTGGTTGGCGAAGCGAGGGAGATGATTGAGGACATCCTCAGCTTGGTCCAGGTACCGGTGCACGTCGCTGCTGAAGTCGAGGAGGGAGGCGGTGATGAGAATCTCGTCGATGCACTCGAGGGCATCTGCGAGAACGTCGCTCTGACTCTGAGTGCGGGCCCTCCACGACGGCATGTCTTCAGCACGGTACCCAGACAGGTCGGAACAACAGTCCAATTAAAGCAAACTCACGGCAGCCGGCAACTCACTGGCTGCCACCTACTGCTACGTATGGCTCTGGCGAGCCATAAATAAGAGCCAAGGGCTAACCGGTGAGTTTGCGTCGTTTATTAATAATAAGGGGAAAAGGAACAGAGCCTCGTGGGGCAAAACGCAAATAATAAAAGGAGTACACTTACGGATGCGATGAGGGAAGAGAGGAGGGCTGGAGCCGGACGTAGGGACTCCAGCCTGATCCACAACAAGAGGTGGTGTGTACCGTGTGTGAGGTCACAGCCCTGAACAATCAGGACCGCTCCCTTTTATAGTGGTTGACAGCGCCTCAGCTGATGAGAGGTAATTGGCCTCCAGCCATCCCATGGAGCTTGACAGCTGGAAGCCCGCTGAGACGCTGTCATAATAAAAGCTGGGCAGAGGAGGCGTATGGCCTGAGCGCGGATGACATCGGCGCACAGGCCATCATGACAACTTCTGCCTCAGCCATCTCCCAGCTGCTTGCAGCGTGAATCCGGATGTGGTCCTGGAGCTGGGCCAGGCAGAGCCCCCGGATGAAGTGCTGAAGGGCGAGCTTCTCCACCACCCCCGGCTTGAAATCCGGGTAGCCACACTGTGTCAGCAGCCATATGTCCACTGCATAGGCTCCCAGGCTCTCTCTGCTTCCTCGCCGGAGGTTGGCCAGCTGTTCCTGGGCTTGATCAGTGTTGGCCACTCTCTCAAACTGCCTCCGGAGTGCTCCTTGTAGCAATGGCCAGCTGCGATGTTCCTCAGGCCGGAGGTCAGACAGCATGTGGAAAGCCCTGCCCTCCAGGGCCCGTGCGACCTGCACGGGGGTCTGTTTGGGTGTCCAGCCATTCAGTGCAGCAGCCAGCTCGACCTGGACCAGATAGTCATCCAGAATGGTTTTTCCGCCAAAGCGGGGAAGTTTGACCTGTTGGCGGACTGGTGGGACGGTCTCTTCTTGGTCAATCGTCACCCCTGGTCGCAGTGGAATCGCCAGCCCGTCCTGCCCTGAAAAGGGCGGGAAGCGGGACCGGTTTGCTCTGCTTGGAATGCCCTGTCTTGAGAAAGACAGAAGGTGGGGTATGCTCGCCCCGTCGGATCTGCTGCTCCATTCATCCCAGCGAGCAGCTCCGGGGGTCGGTGTGTCAGCTCTGTTGTCCATCTCCAGCTGAGCAATGAGAGATGACTTTGACAAAACAGGCTTTATTTTACACACACCCACAACACAGAACGGAGGGGAGGTCATTTACACAAACCCTCATTAACTTCATGGTGACACAGACACATGATTTGGGACATATAGGGAAACAACGCTATCACAACTGGTCTTATTACACAGTTATAATGGCACACACGACTAACGCTCAGAACACACAGATACAGTATTTGAATCCTCTGCGGCGCAAGCATGCCGGGAGACTCCCTCATCACAGCCCTGATGCTACAATAGGTTTACCCTTTTCTGGTAATAAAGTTCAGTTCGTTGCTTGTCATAGAATGGCTCATGGCTTGCTCATTTTGTACATCACAATTTTCTCCCCATAAATGCATATATTGTGGCACATATATTGAGTTCATATTTCCCACAAATGTATGGCTGTATGTTTATTGGGTGCTTCACGTCTCGCGGGACAAAGAAGGTCTGGGCCTGCAGAGGTCTACAGGAGATGACGAGGAGGTGTGAGTTTTGGCCTTTGTCTCAGAGAGGATGCCCCAGAAGGATTCCCAGATCATCGAGGGATAAGAGACAATAGTGAAACATCAAAGAGTTGCATTGTGACTGGGATTAAATACCATGTGATTGTATGTTTGCTAAAGCACCATGTGACTTAGGTTTTGTGGCTCCAGCAGTATAAGAGTGTGGTATTTCATTGCTCAGTCTCTTTCTTGTTTAGAGATTGCTAGAGTATGTGTTCTCATAATAAAGCTGAAACTGAGAAATAAACTCAGCCTCATCCTTGAACGCATTCTCTACACTGGTGACCCTACGACAAATTATGGCCGGGGACGACCTTCCCGCACCGGACTCATCAGGAGCCAGCCAGGCTAACGCAGCTACCACAGTCCAGCTGCCTGATTTCTGGCAGCATAGCCCGCGCTCCTGGTTTAACACTGTCGAGGTGCAGTTCCTTCTTCGGGGAATTTTGGCGGATGCAACGAAATTCTACCATGTAGTCGCAAAGCTGGACAGCCTCACAGCCCAGAGGGTGAAGAGCCTGACTAACCACCCACCAGACGATGACAAGTACGGCGCATTGAAAGCCGCTGTCATCCGTGCTTTCACCCCCTCGCTGGGAGAGCGAGCAGAGAAGCTTCTGGTATTGACTGAAGGCGAGGCAGACAGGCCTGCGGACCTGATGGCGAGGATGCTGAGTCTGAGAGGCGATGATGATGACGGCTTTATCTTCGCCCATCTTTTCCTCAGGACACTACCGTCAGCGGTGAGAGTTACCCTGGCCGGTTCACAGCTGCTGACCAACCGAGATTACCACGAGCTGGGCCAGGAGGCACAGCGAATCGTCGACGCCCATAGACGGCACACGGCCACGATGGCGGCGGCGGAGCTGAGCGCAACGCCCGGAGATGGCAGGGGGCCAGAGGCTGCAGCACCAGATTCGCTGACGTCAGCAGCGACGGAGGCCAGGAGACACAGAGCGGGCGACGTCCTCTGCTTTTATCATCGATGTTTCGCCGAGAGGGCACGCAAGTGCATTCCACCGTGCCAGTTCAAGTGCTCGGGAAACGCCAGGACCGGGAGTCGGTAGCAGCTGCAGCTCTCGGCGTGAAGAACAAGCTGCTCTACCTTACGGACGCGAAATCAGGGAGGCAATTCCTGGTGGACACAGGCTCCCAGCTGAGTTTCATCACACCTTCCTACGCTGACCGGCTGGCGCCTTCCAGCGGACCCCTGGTGTTGGCAGCGAACAGCTCGACGATCAAGACCTTCGGGGAGAAGACCCTCCCCCTGTCTTTTCACGGTCGGACATTCGAGTGGACTTTCGTCGTAGCGGCAGTCAGTCATAACATGTTAGGTGCTGGTTTTTTGTGCTCGAATGGTTTATTGGTTGATCTTGCTAATAGACGTCTGGTTAATGCACTGTCTTTCCACTCTATTTCCTGTACAGCCCGGGTGGTCCCGCCTACTGCACAGGCCAACGTCACAGCTGCGGGTGGTAAGTTCCAAACACTACTCACTCAGTTTCCAGCACTCACAGTCCCAACGTTTTCGGCGTCAGTGGTTAAACATGGGGTGGAACATTTTATAACTACCACCGGGCCCCCCATTTTTGCAAAAGCTTGGCGCTTGGACTCAGCTAAACTAGCCATAGCGCGCGAGGAATTTGCCAACCTGGAAAAGCTGGGCATCATTAGACGCTCTAACAGCCCCTGGGCTTCACCGCTGCATATGGTCCCCAAGGCTGATGGCTCGTGGCGGCCTTGCGGTGATTTCCGCAGGTTGAATAACGCTTCAGCACACGACCGCTACCCGATTCCGCACATCCAAGATTTTTCGGTCCATTTAGCCGGGGCGTGCATTTTTTCTAAAATAGATTTGGTGCGCAGGTACCATCAAATCCCAGTCCGCGCTCAGGACATACCCAAAACAGCGGTAATAACTCCTTTTGGGCTTTTCGAGTTTTTGCGTATGCTGTTTGGACTCAAGGGTGCTGAGCAGACTTTCCAGCGCATGATGGATGCAGTTTTACGCGGCCTCCCTTTCGTGTTCGTCTACTTGGATGATATTTTGGTAGCCAGCACGTCTGAAGACGAACATGAAAGCCACCTCACAGCGGTTTTTCGGAGGCTGGCAGAGCACGGGTTAATAATTAACCCAGCGAAGTGCCAGTTTGGGGTGGCGCAAATCAATTTTTTGGGGCACCGCGTTTCACCAGAAGGAGCGGTCCCTCTGCCCGATAAAGTACACGCAATAACAAATTTTCCCCAACCTCAGACGGTCAAAGCATTGCAGGAATTTTTGGGAATGGTTAATTTTTATAACCGTTTCCTCCCAAGCGCAGCACAGCTCATGCAACCATTGTACGCGGCACTGAAAAAACAAAAACCTGCAAATAAGATCGAATGGTCCCCGGAGCGGGAGCGCGCATTCTCCCAAGTCAAATCAGCCCTGGCGAACGCTGTTTTGTTGGCACACCCGGTGCCAACGGCCCGCATGGCGCTCACCACTGACGCTTCCGATTTAGCGGTGGGGGCGTTCGTTGAACAGTTTGTGGCAGGGAGCTGGCAGCCGCTCGCGTTTTTCAGCAAAACCTTGCGCGATAACGAGCGGAAATAAAGCGCATTCGACAGGGAGCTGTTGGCCCTGCATTTGGCCATCCGCCATTTCCAGTTCTGGCTGGAGGGGCGCCGTTTCACCGCGTTTGTGGACCACAAGCCGCTAACGTTTGCAATGGCCAAAATTTCAGAGCCTTGGTCAGGCTGGCAGTAAAGACAGCTGGCCGCGATATCGGAGTTCACCACCGATATTCAGCATGTCGCGGGCAAACATAATGTAGTGGCAGATTGTCTTTCGCGTGCGGTAGCAGCGCCAGGCCCCGTGGGGGCAGACTTGGCAGCCATGGCCGTAGGCCAGGTTTGTGGTGCGGAAGCGCTCGCAGCCCCGGTCCGCGTAGGTTTGGATTATGCAGCCATGGCCGCGGAGCAGGTTAGTGACGCAGATGTGCGCACGCTCCAGTCTGGACCTACAGGGTTAAGGCTAGAGCACAGGGTGCAGCAAATAGGTATGCCCCGTCTAATCTGCGATGTCTCCACGGGGCGGCCTCACCCTGTGGTTCCAGCTGCGTGGCGCCGCCGCGTTTTTGACTCAATTCATTCTCTGGCGCACCCGGGGGTGCGCGCATCGATTAAGATGGTGGGGGAGAAATTTGTTTGGCCGGGGTTGCGTAAACAGGTCAAGGAATGGGCAGCAGCCTGTGTAGCGTGTCAGCAAGCCAAAATACACAAGCACACTAGAGCCCCTTTGGAGCCTTTTCACATCCCGGCTAAGCGTTTTGATCATGTGCATGTCAACTTGGTGGGCCCCCTCCCGTTGTCGCAGGGGTGTACACACCTTTTGACGATGGTAGATCGCACCACGCGTTGGCCAGAAGTGGTTCCTCTGGCGGCAACTACAGCAGCAGACGTTGCACGCGCGTTTTTAACAGCTTGGGTCGCGCGTTTTGGAGTTCCATCGGACATAACGTCCGACAGGGGTCCCCAATTTGTTTCCGAACTCTGGTCATCGATGGCCCACAGCCTAGGGGTGAAGATTCACCGCACTACCGCGTATAACTCCCCAGGTTTGTGCGAACGCTTTCATAGGTCATTGAAAGCAGCCCTCAGAGCGTCTCTTACGGATACAAATTGGGTGGATAAACTTCCATGGGTTTTATTGGGGTTGCGTTCCGCACCTAAGGAGGATTTGCAGGCCTCTCCGGCTGAATTAGTTTTTGCACAACCCCTCCGTTTGCCAGGGGAATTCCTTCCCGACAACCCTGCGCCAAATTGCCCCCCCGCTCAGCTGTTGCAGAGCGGCACAGGATCAAACACCCTTCCTGGCCCAGTTCATCACAGTTTTCCACGCATTTTTGTGCCGAAGGCTTTAAAAAATGCAGAGTTTGTTTTTGTTAGACATGATGCTCAACGCCCAGGTTTGCGACTGCCTTACGACGGGCCTTTCAGAGTGTTGGAAACAGGTGAGAAACATTTTTTGCTTGATTTAGGAGGCAGAAAAGAGTTGATTTGCATTAACAGACTCAAACCCGCCTTTGTTCTGGCTGATGAACACGTGCAGTTGGCCAGGGCCCCCCGCCGTGGCAGGCTGCCGGGAAGACATTCTTCGGAGCCACCACAGAGATGTGCTAACAATTCTGATCCACAAATGCAGGAAGTCGCTGCAGAAGGAACAAAGCCGGCTTACAGCAGATATGGCAGGAGGTTAAAACCCAAGCAATTGGTGGATTGATTTGTGATATGTAGTGATGTTTTCTGTCATGCATCTCTGATTATGTTTTGTCCCTTAATAGACGTTTGGGGGGGGTATGTGGCACATATATTGAGTTCATATTTCCCACAAATGTATGGCTGTATGTTTATTGGGTGCTTCACGTCTCACAGGATAAAGAAGGTCTGGGCCTGCAGAGGTCTACAGGAGATGATGAGGAGGTGTGAGTTTTGGCCTTTGTCTCAGAGAGGATGCCCCAGAAGGATTCCCGGTCATCGAGGGATAAGAGACAATAGTGAAACATCAAAGAGTTGCATTGTGACTGGGATTAAATACCATGTGATTGTATGTTTGCTAAAGCACCATGTGACTTAGGTTTCGTGGCTCCAGCAGTATAGGTGTGTGGTATTTCATTGCTCAGTCTCTTTCTTGTTTAGAGATTGCTAGAGTATGTGTTCTCATAATAAAGCTGAACCTGAGAAATAAACTCAGCCTCATCCTTGAACACATTCTCTACAATATGCACAATTGTCATCCTACTTCTTGTATTTACATTTCCTGTTCTCACGGCAAAAAAATCTGACCAATAAGTAGTGTGTGTAGTGTGGCTGACTACTGATTGGAGGATCGGAGGTATTCAATTCTCGCGCTTTCTGCAGTCCTCCTGGTGGGTGAGGCAGTGCCTGTGCCTGTGTGGATAGCAGGCTCTGTAAAGCACTTTGGTCAGCCATAGATGAGTAAAAGCACTATATAACTTTTTCTCACAAAATTTGTAACTTTTTTCTTATAAATTTGTATTTTTTCTTATACATTTGCAACTGTTTTTCCTTTAAAATTTGCATTTTTTTCTCAAGAATTCCTTGTAAATTTTCGTCTTTGTTCTCATAAATTTGCAACTTTTTTCCTCATAAGTGTTGGCCCTGTGATGGACTGGCGATCTGTCCAGGGTGTACCCTGCCTCTCGCCCACAGATGCTGGGATAGGCTCCAGCCCCCCCACGACCCAAAAAGGATTAAGCGGAAGATGATTGGATGGATGGAAATTTGCAACTTTTTTCTCATATATTTATGTTTTTTTTTCTTGTAAATTTTCAGTTTTTCTCATAAATTTTTAACTTTTTATCTGTAAATTTTCATCTTTTTTCCTCATAAATTAACAACTTTTTTCTTGTAAATTAGCAACTTTTTCTTCAAAAATTGGTGACTTTTTTCTTAAAATTTTTTAATTTTTTTTCTCATAAATTTGCAACTTCTGTCTTATAAATTTGCATCTTTTTTCTTAAAAATTTCATGTTTTTTCATAAATTTTTAATTTTTTTTCTTTTAAATTTGCAACTTTTTCTCAAAAATTTAGCAAATTTTTCCTCCCTGTAAATTTTCATCTTTTTTTCTCATATATTTGCAACACTCATCTGGATGCTGGTTGCATGTTTATTCTGTGTAATTAAATTGTAATTTGCAACTTTTTAACCTGACATGTTTTTTTTTCATATCTTTGCACCTTAATTTTTGTAAAGTTGGACATTTGTGCCTCATGCTAATTTGGTGAAAACCCTCCTACTGGTTGACACCTCTGGAAAATGTGTCAACATGTGGAAAGGAGCATAGCAGGAGATATTTAAATTAAATTCTTCAACCAACTCTATACAACCTTTTTTTTGGCAGGACGTGAAGATGTATCATATTAAATTCCATTACAAAGTGCTAGTATTTTGATTTTAATATAGGCTAGTGTGCGTGAATCACCACAAACTTGGCTGACATGTGACTGTAAATGCACAGCTGACTAATAAATGCATGTGTGCAAAATGATTTCCTTCTTTCTTTTTTACAGTAGGTTGCGTGCCGGTGTGGAAAAGCAGCCGATGACTGTTTTGATAGAAAAGGGTGAAGGATACCTCCCTCAGCCCTTTCTGTACACAACCTCCCGACCCTTGGCTCTGTCCGAGCAAACACAGTCTGCACGCAACGCACAATGATTAACCTGCAGATCGTCTCACAGAGGAGGGACCACTCTTGACAAATAACACTGTGCTCTGCCCAGAGTGTGTTGGTCAGAGGTGAGTAGAGCAGCCAGGCACTGTAAAGTAAAAGAACTTATCTTATTCTATTAATTACTCAGGTATAAGTAAGAGTAGCTAAAAAAAAAGTTATTTGAGTGAAAGTTAGTGTCTCCTGAAAAAGTTAGTAGCAAGATGCAAAAGCTTAAACTTTGCCACTCTATTCTCATAAATTTGCCATCTTTTTCTTATACATTACAGGCACTTTTTTCATGGAAGTACAGCTTTTCTCCTTTTAAATCTGATAGATAAATTTGTGATTTTTTACAATGTGAATTTGCAACATTTTTTTCCCTCCTTTTTTGCTCATAGATTTATCTTTTTTTCCTTCTACATTTCAAACTTAAATGAGTTTTATTAAATATATTTCAGGCATTTTTCTGTATGTATCGCTTTTTTCCTCTCAAATTTGTATAACTTTTAATTTTTTCACGCGTTTGCAAATTTTTACTCATAAATTTGCAGCTTTTTTTTTTTTTTTTATAAATAACTTTTTTTTTTTTTTTAAATGATCCTTTGCAACTGTGCCCCAACAGAAGAAACATGCATGAACCCCAATAGGAAGAGCCTTTTTCTGGCTATAAAGCAGAGCGCGCTAATGCAATTGGGCCCCTCAAGCTACAAGCTCACCCTCAACATTTTTTGACAGACAATTAAATTATTTTTAATTGCTTTTGCTTCTAAATTTGTAACTTTTTCACTTATACTTGCAACTTTTTTGTAAAAATGTGTTACTTTTTTCTTGTAAATTTGCACCATTTTTTTTTTTGTAAATTTGTAACTGTTTTTTGTCATATATTTGAAATTTTGCACCCATAAACTTGCAACTTTTTTTTCCTCATAAATATGTGATCTTTTCCTCTTGCAACTCCTTAACCTATATTGTGGTTTGGACAAAACTGAACAGAGTGAATGCTCTCTTAAATATCAGCTCTGTGCAGTAACCTCTAGGTGACAGACTGGTTGACAGTGGCTGGTTTGCACTGCAAAGAGAATGAAGGTTACTGCGGGGTCAATGTGTGTGTGTGTGCGTGCGTGCGCGCGGGGGGGGGTGATGGGGGGTTAGGTAAGTGGTTAATTTGTGTAATGCGTGACTTGTTTTTGCGTGCCAACACTCCCCATATCTTATCTTCACTGGAAAAAAAAAATCTTTGCATGATTTCACAGTGTACTAATGAGATAATAGGGCAAGGGGGACTTCAAGGATAATCAGCTGCATGCCAAAGAAAATAAGAGTGTAATATTCTTATATGCATGGGTGGATATTTCATGTCACTTTTTTTTTTTTTGGTGGGGGGGATAGAACATTGCTGCCAGAGTAAAAAAATTGAGGGGGACAGTGGGGCCCTATGCTAGATTGTGTTCAGGGGTTCCTATTTTTCTAATAGGGAAGAGTTCACACCCTAAACTTTCAAAAAGGGGCACATTTGAAAGTTTTATTAAATTGCAAAAACACAAGCACACAGCTGAGGAAACGGTCACTCGCCAGAGGAACCACCCTGTGGAGAGAAGACAAGAGCTGTGAGCGGAGGAATGGACTATCAAAAACTTTATAAAAACAATCTTGAGTCATTGTCTAAAAGAGACAAAATTTAAGGCATTACATGGCATAAAAACTTAACTAGCATTCATATGAATGTTGCAAATTTAAAATAAATAGTCACAAATTTACAACCAAAAAGTTGGAGATTTACGATGAAAGAATTAGTGAATTTATGAGGGGAAAAAAGCAATCATGTGAAAAAAGGGGAAAATTTGTCATGGGCAGCGAGAGCACGCCCCTCCTGTCCTGCCTCACATTCGTCAACTCATCACTACACCTGAGGCAGAAGACACACCTGCGCCCGCTCATCAGCCAGCGTACTTAAGGAGGCTCTCTCCATGCATTCAACGCTGGCTCGTCTGGGTTGCTGCCACTGTGCAGGTGTGTCTCCAGGACTGCGTGCGCTCTCCTGCCACACCTCACTATCCCTCAGCTTCCTATCTCCACCAGGTCAGGCGCCATCAGCTCTTCTTCCCCACAACCTACTGGTTCGTCTATTCTCCGCTGGGTCCCTGCCGGTTCTCCCTGGATTCCCAAGTGGCATTTTGGCTTGCCCATTTCCCCTTATGCCATTCCTCCGCTCACAGCTCCCGTCTTCTCTCCACAGGGTGGTTCCTCTGGTGAGTGACTGTTTCCTCAGCTGTGCACTTGTGTTTTGCAATTTAATAAAACTTTCAAACGTGTCCCTTCGTGTGGTTACTTCCTGTACTGTTGCATCGTCAACAGCTGTTACTAGAAAAAAAAATCAACATTTATGAGAAAAATTTGGAAATTTATACTAAAAAAGTTTCAGATTTATAAGAAAAAAGTTGCAAATTTATGAGAACAAAATTGCAAATTTAAAAGAGGTTGCAAATTTTTGAGAAAAAAGTTTCAGATTTAAAAGAAAAAAAATTGCAAATTTACAAGAGATGTTGTCAAGCTTTTTTCACATTTAGCATTAGTGCTATTTAAAGATATTAAAGATTTATAATGATATTGGGGCAGGGGAAGGAAGTGTAATGTAACGGCTCCCCACCTGGATTTTTGGGCTCTAAATAAAACACAAGTAGTCCATTAATTTTAATTCTATGAAGCATTTGTTTGTTAAGTCAAGTTTTTACCTTCTCTGACACAGTGGTGAAGGAGTAGACCTCAGAAAATAACAGATGATCCTTAAATCATTTTTAATTATCAAATGGCTATTAAAAAACCCACAAGATACTGTAGAATTTCCTTGCGGACTGGGTCTGGCATCTGTCAAAAATAGACTTGTTGCGTTTCATTAGTGAACCGAAGGATTTGTTCCGCAGTGGTCCAGACCAGGTGGGGATTAAAACATTGACAAGAATGGGAACTATTTGCTGCGGAGGCCAGATCGCAGCTGTAACATACTGCATCAGGAGTCAGTGTAAATCCAGGGTTACACGTAGTTCTGCACATTAGAATGTGATGCGAATGTTTAATCTTCACTTTTTGCCCAGTCCCTGTCTTACTGTTGAATCATGGATAATCACGGCAAGTGAGGCCTGCAGTTCTTTAGATGATGTTCTGTGTTTTTGTGCATCTGTTCTTGAATTTCTTTCTATCGCAACATGATGTGTTGCTTTTTGAGATCTTTGAGCCTATTTCATTTGTCGGACAGGTTCTATTTAAGTGATTTCTTGATTCAACAGATCTGGCAGTAATCAGGCCTGGGTGTGGTTAGAGAAATTGAATTCAGCTTTCCAAAAAATGTGGTTAATCATGGGTAATTCATGATGTAGCGGGGGGGGGGGGGGGGGGCGCAGTTACTTTTTCACATAGAACCAGGTAGGTTTGGATAGCTTTTTTTCCCTTAATAAATGAAATCATCATTTAAAAAGTGCATTTTGTACTTACTCAGGTTATCTTTGTCTAATATTAAAATTTGTTTGACAATCTGAAACATTTAAATGTGATAAATATGCAAAAATATAAAAAAAATCAGGAAGGGGGCAATACTTTTTCACAACACTGTAGAGTCAACATTTGATATTTAGATTTACATTTAACATTTAGACTAAATGGCCAGCAAACTTTTTTTTTTAAACTTCTTCTTCACTACCATGGCGCCATTTGGCTAGACACTTAAAAAGGGGTCATGACCCCAGGGCACTTAATTTCAGCTTCAGTGGATGGAGCCTTGGGTCAGTAAACCTTCCATCACTTATGATGAGTGGCCTGCCTTTAATGATACTTTGTGGTGCCTTTAAGTACCTAATATATTAATATGTTCATTTAGTTTTAATACTTTTAAAATGGGGTAAAACAGGAATAAATCCTTTCCGGTGATTGACTGGGCCATATCTAACTCTTGATTGTATTTGTTACAAACTAATTGAGCATTTCCTTCTCTGTATGTTTGGAATCATTGTCCTGCTTGAAGGTCCACCCCCGTCTGATCATCGTCATCATCATCATCATCATCATCATCATCATCATCATCATCATCATCATCATTCTGGTGGATGGCAGCAGATTATTTTCAGGAATTGTCCTGTACAAGGTTCCATCCATTGTTTCTTTAATTATATGAAGTTTGCCAGTGATGGTTCCACCTCCAAACGCCAATGCTGGAATAGTGCACTTTGAATGAGGCGCAGTGCAGTTTCTCCTCCAAACATGGTGTGTAGAATAACAACCAAAAAATTCTTTTCTTCTCATCTGACTATGCTACATTCTCTCAGTATTTCACCGACTTGTCAAAATGCTGTTTAGGAAACTTTTAACAAGCTTCAACATGCCTTTTTTTTTTTTTTTTACTAATGGAGTCTTGTGAGGTGAGCATGCTTGGAGCCCATGATGGTGGAATGCATTGCCTATTGTTTTCTGTCACAATTGTACCTGCTCCCTCCAAGTCTTACTGGACCTCTTTTTCCGAGTTGTCCTTGGCTCTTGGGTTACTCTTCTGACTATCCTTCTGACTTGTTGGTCAGATGTGTTGTGAGGAGCTCCTGTGCATGGCCAATTGATAGAGTGATGTTCCTTCCATTTTTGGTTAATGGTCCCTTGGAAGATCCAGAAAGTCTGATATCCATCTGTCACTAAATCATCAATGTGTTTTGCACCAATCAGGTTGTGAAGGTCTTGGGAGAGCTCTTGGCTTTTACCCATCATGAGATGTTTCCTGTATGACACCCTGGTAACAAAAAAATTTTTTTATAACCACTCATGAAGTACCTACGCAGCTGATAGTAATTTCCACAGATAGGAAGAACTCCTTTTTAATGACTGATGGGTTTTGGCAGACCTTACCTTACCATGCCTTGGATTCTGCTTTTTTCTGATACGTTAAGTGCTTTGTTCCTGTCTCATTCAGATTTATTACAAATAAACTTATGAATTTGAACGCTTTGATTTCTTTCAAGCTGTGCATTTGTTGAGTTAAAACCAAATTATGGCGAAAATTTCACGTGAGTAGCCTCACTGGAAATATACAGTATGTACTCAAAAATTATAAAGATGAACTGAATTAATGTGTTGAGCTCTGTTCCAAAGTTGTATCACTCCTACATTAAACTCAGTATTACCCAATTATTTAAACACACGGATACACGCACATCATGCAAAGTCGACTTTATTGCTTTTCCTTTATTGTTTTGCAGCATAGGTCATGTCTCTACTTAGACACGCTATCTTGAGTTTTTTTCTCCTCCTTTATGACACCTTCGTGCTCCACTCAGGGAGAGGTGACAGAAAGATGGATGGCCGAGATACTTCCTCACGCAACTATTGTTACCACTGCAGAGAGCATATACAGTATATTGACTTGCATAATGACAGAGGAGGGCTATGGGGACACGAGGGGAGGGGAAACCATTAGCTCAGTTACTAATCTGGTGTACATGCTTGGTGTGGAAGGGAAGGTGATCCAGTTGCTGCCCACCCCCCTTCCAAAAACCCCCCCCTACCTGTACACACACCCTTGCACACACTAAATCTTTGTCTCCCCATTATGCAAACATACACACACATATGGACTTATATGGAAAGCCCTTTCTATCGTCAGCAGGTTTTATGCTGAGTTTATGGTTGCGTGCGAAAGACATATCAGTATAGACTGTTCAGTTCACTTTGATGGCCCGTCCTGGCTTTGTTATACATTGATTGTGTCCGGGTTTAGCCTAAAAGATTAACTTTATGAACTTTTTCTGATATGCTGTGATTGTCATTGGCTTCAGTTACTAGCCTTTAGATAAACCAGACTCTAAACACTTCTTAAAAAGGGGACATGTCGTGACCTTTTCCCACATGTTGACACAGTTCCCAGAGATCTTAATGAAATATCTCTGACATGCTTGGAGCAAAATTCCTTAGGGTTTAAATGCTCCAGCACCATTTTGCATCAAAATTAAACACCCCTGACCAGCTTCAGTTTATGCTCCTTTAAAATGCTACTGGGCCACACTCCACCCCTCGTCACTTCTGAGATCTGTGATTGAGAATAACATTAGCTTGCTTACTCCGATTGTTGGACACAATCTCAAAAAAGAAAAGAAAAAAAAACTAATATAAAATTGGCTGAAACAGAGTGTAAAAGTAGAAATAGTGCATCAATGGGGACAGGGGTGTGTGGTTTGAGGGATTATTAGGACAGAAGCAGGCTCTGAGGTATAATAAGCATAGAAGTGAGCCTGAATGAGTAAATCACTAGCGCTAGCTGCAGCTAACCCTTGCTGGTGAAGGAGCTGTCATTAGTATGATATACTGAAATAAGCTAAATGATGCCTAAACTGGATCATAGATGTTAGATGGAGTGGGTGAAGTTATGCAAAGGCAACTAAGGTAACTTGGGGCTAAAAAAAAAACCAAAAAAAAAAAAAAAAAACCCTTGTAGCTATGCTATGCTAACTCAGAAATAAGCTTGAATAACTTTGTAAATTTGCTTCATGAGTGCTTACAGCTACAGCTAGTACAGCTTCTTCAATATGCAAACCACAAATCTGGTCTAAGCGTTGATCCTTCAGATCAAATCAGAACCATTTTCATATGTGGTTCCACATCAAACATTAACTGCACCTATGTCCGGTACCCCGTCATGGAACTTGATTGAGAAGAATGAGAGTGGATCTCATGAGACTTCTGTGCATGCATTTCACACTGATGTCAACACTTTGCACCGCTGTTAGCATCCATCCTTGTAGTTAAACAGCTCGTTAGCAGCCATCCGGCTGGTGCCCACCCTTTTTACAGTTGAGATCTACTTTTAGATTTTTCATCACAAAATCTACCAGTGAAAAAGTCAAAAATTTACAAGAAAAAGTTTCAAATTTTAGATGCCAAAAGCTGTTAAATTCATGAGGGAAAAATTATAAATTTGTGTGTGCATTCATGCTTCAAAAACATTTTGTTCAGTTGTGAAAAATGATATGAAGGGGACTGTAATGATTTGTGGGCGACAATTCTCTTTTTTCCAGATTTGTTGACTGCCCCCCCTTTATTTGTGTGTATGGCATGCTGAGAGGGATCCAGGTCACCAAGCTGTCAGTGACATAGGAGTAACTGAGTGAATAAAACCACAATGGAGCCTGTTCTCTCAAATCAGAGGGAAATGCTCTTGACTTTATGATTGAAAATAACTTTCAAACATAGCCTGACTGCTTCTTCAGCCGTGGCACATCATGGTGGTTTGGGTTGGTGGGAGAAACGGCACTGTTTGCTTGTAGTGCATTGGACCTGTGTCCAGGAGTGTGTGATTGGATGTTCTGGTGTTGTGGAGTGTTCCGGATGGCTGTGCTTGGTCTTGTGGTGACATTTTGCATACACAACGCTGACATGTTTTGTCGCTTTGCAGCAAAGTTGATGTGCATAGCAAGGCACACATAACCCAAGCTGGGTTTATGCTCCACGTTCACTCTGTGCATCTGCTTAAGTGCAAGGTTTGTGTGGCGCTTATTCAGGTCTGGACTGAATGGCGATAAGCCTTATAACATTGAGAGATCATGCGGAAGATTTCCTTATTTCATCAATTAATACTACATTGTGTTCCCATTATTATGTTTCTAGACACATCATGTTTCCTCCATAGACACTGAGAATCTGGCTTATCAAGGTCAGTCCTGGGAGACAGTTAGGCTCCATGCTCCCACAGAATGTTCTCATTACATATTGTCTTTGTTCCAAGGTATAAAATCGTCTCGCATCATTTTGACTGTGAACATTTCTGCTGAACTGCTGCATGAAATGTTCCTCTTGATCAAGAATAAATAATACACAAAGGCATCTTTGACTCTGCACCTTATTCCTTCACCAGATTCACAAGGGACATTTATTAATATCAAGAAAATCCATGACAATCAATCAGCTGATCTTATTTGACTGGTTGGGCCCTGTTAGGCCTTTACATACAGCTGACTAACTGCTGCAGTCCTCCAGAGCAAAGTTTCAGGTATAACATTATCAAAACACACCTATTTTCTTTTTTTTTTTAAAGCAAACAAGAGCTTGCACAAATATTTTTTCATGTTGTTAATGACACAATGACATATCACTGTGTCCATGTGTACTGTTTCAGAGGACAGATCCATTCATGTTAGAGTCATAACAGGCAAACCTGTTTTGACCAAAAAAAATCAGAACTGGACCATATGTTTGTAATGTGAATCTACTGTAGCCTTTAAGCAAAAGAAACCACTAGTGAACCATAACAAAATGCAAACGGAAAATCTTCAGATCAGGACTTGTACTGCACTCTTCCACTGACAACGCCAATGGCATACTGATACTGATGTATGCAACTATACTTTCACTGTGTGAGCTTCAAGTATTTACTGATAAAAGTGTCACATATCTGAAGTGAAAAATATTCAGCACTTTCAAATGAATATTGGAATGTTTATTTTGGTATTTTCAGTTTCTGTTTTTGATATTACCCACAGCCTTTTATGTCAGCTGCATTGTTATTATATGAAGTCATTATGTGAAGTTTTCCATCCATCCATCTTCTTCCGCTTAATCCTTTTTGGGTCGCGGGGGGGCTGGAGCCTATCCCAGCATCTTTGGGCGAGAGGCAGGGTACACCCTGGACAGATCGCCAGTCCATCGCAGGGCCAACACAGAGAGACAGACAACCATTCACTCTCACAGTCATACCTAAGGATAATTTAGAATCCCCAGTTTGGTGCCAGTTATGTGAAGTTTTGTTTCACCATATTGGAGAAAAACAGAAGAAAGGACACGCAAATCTATTTAAAATATTCTAGCCAATATTGTCAATAATCTTTAAGCTACAATGACAAATGTTGTGTTACTTTGTGAGAGTTCAGGTAAATCATACAGACTGATTTGTTGCAATTGCTGATCACATTATAAATAAAGTTTTACACCCTCAAGCTGTCATAACTTGTTCAATTAAATTACCTTAAGAACTTTTGGTTATATCACAGAATAGAGGCACTTCGAAAGCATAGAAGCATTTTTGCAAAGATTAAAATTACATGCAATAACACCACTTGAAGCTGAATTTTAATTCTCCTGCACCAGGCCGTGAAGGAGACATGCTACATATTTGTATTTGGTCATAGGCAACATTCCTGTGTGGTGTCATGACCTGCAGCCCAAACTAATCCTATTAAGGTTTGCTCGATGGGGGACACGCAAGGCCAGGAGCCCGTTGTCCTACTGGTCCGGTCTATGAGATTAGACGGACTATGGCACAGTTATGTTACGGAGATGTTGAGCTGTAGCATTTTGTTAACAGGCAGCAAAAGGTGTAGTAATCTCATACACCGGCGCTATACTGACTTCTTACGATGAGCTCTGCTTTGCTGCATTGGAGATGGTGTTGTTGAGGAGAAAATATCAGAATCCAAGAACAGGACGCCATGAAGGACCACTGGACTCAGTTGGATCTGTTTTGTAAAACTCTTTTATAACTGATTGAATAAAAAAAATGAAACCATCGACAGCGCCAGGAAAGAGCAATTTTAAACTCCATTGACCTTTGCATAAACGTATCAGCTTGTTTCAGATAATTATGGCCAGTAGGTGATATGAGTGGGGATTCATCCCTCTTGTTTGCAAACTGACCCCAAATCACCCCCCTTGTTAAGCTGCCATCCCCATAAAGAGTCCAAGGATAGGATAATCATGAGCGACATTTTTCAAGTCTCATGTTTTCAAGTAGATATTGATTTTTTTTATTTTTTACTAAATTTATACTTGCAGCTTTTTCCCCATTTCATAAATTTGTGACTTTCCCCCAGTTCCTTACAACTGCAACTATTCCCTGTTTTGTAAATTTGCATCTTTCTCCCCAGTTTTGTAAATTTGTGACTTTTTCCTCCCAGTTTCATAAACTTGCAACTCTCCTCCTCTTAAATTTTTTGGACTTTTTCCTCATCTTTTAAAATTTGCGATTTCCCTCCTCTTAACCTCAAGGTAAATTTATGACTTTAAAACTGCTAAATTAGCACCTTCTTTCAAATTTTTGCACCTTTATTCTTTCAAAGTTGTACTTAATTTACATTCACTGTACCTCATGCTGAATTTGTATATATCCCCAACAACTGCCGCCATCCCCCTTGCTAAATAACGAATCACCTACTGGTTATGGTCGAGCAGCTGCACGAAAATCTCTGCAGATGACCGTGTGTATCCCAGATTCTGTGACCATGCCGACAGTATGCAGCAGGTCTGCACTGAATTGTGCACACACTGGAGTATTAAAGCAGCAGCAGCCGGGGAGAGAGAGAGGCTGCATGGAATGAAGCCCTGGCTCATATTAACAAACTACAAACTATACTCGATATGTGTGATATAGGCATTTTATATATTGCGGGCCCTAGTTGGACAAGGGACTTATTTCTGCCCCTATGAGCTCCTGAAAACTTCTCCTAACAGAGAGGTCCCTGCAGTTCAGACACGCACCACTGGGGAACTTCCTGTGAAATTGGTTCCAAGTTTCTGTAGTGGAAACAGGACCAATATTACAAGATTCTGTCAACAAGCACACAAAGCTAAATGAATAAGTCATGATCAACCCACTGCTGATCGTGCCCTTCATGGCACACATTCCATATCTGTTTCGTCTGTGGGGACCCAAGGAATCCAGCTTAACAAGGGAGAGACACACAGGAGGAGAGTGCCAAACAGGAACCAGTCAGTCCAGGAACACAGAAACTTAGAACCACAAACTTAACCAGAGCAAAACACGAACCACAGACAGAAACCTGGAACTAAATGCAGAGCGGAAATGAGAAAGCATTTTATTAAAATCCCCGGGAGAAATCCGGCAGTTAAATATGAGGAATTAAACAGGAACATGACATCACGTTGAAGAACTTTGTGGTTCCAGGTAAGTACCTTTATTTTCCCGTTTACAAAAACACACAGATGTCAGTTAAAACATATGCGTGTCATTTCATCAACAGCTCAAGTAGGTTCATTTTGTCTTCTTATAATTATTTACCTTTTGTTCTTATTAAAGACAAAAATAGAAAGGAGATGTTTTTACCTTTTTACATGTTTCGACTGTGCACTGCAGCCTTCATCAGAAGACAAAATCACAATTGATCTTTTGAAATTGCTAGTTAATCTTGATTAATCAGTCCCTCCAGGATTTCACGGGATTTTTTTGTTGTTGTTGTTGTGGTAAGTTTCGCGGCTGTCCTTGGGGATTTGTCTGAATCCACGCTGGCCCGTGTCAGGACCGGAGATTCACATCTTTAAAACGCAGTGACAAGATGTAGTGACTTTTACCTCTAAAGATTTATAAACTGTTACAACACTAGCTGTAGTATTAGATTTGCTCGTTTTTTGTGGTTTTACGGCGTGTCTCCTCACGCACATTTCTGACACAGGGTGCTTTCAGGCAGGCGGACGTTTTTCAACACAAACCTGGCACTTCATACACACACGGTCATTATGGAGACTCGAGGAGACGTTCACCGGCGGACCGGGGGAGACAGAGGAAGGAACGACGTGGGAAAGCTCACAGGTAAGTGCTTTGTTTAAATGACACACTGATTTTTGCTGATGTGTTCTGTACATACTCAGTGTAAACACAGAAGTGAGCACAGTGCAGCACCGCATTTGATTGGTCAGACTGATGATGTACACATTTGCACGCTGCTCAGGGGCAAATTTGATTGGCGAAATTGGCAGAAGTTGACAACAACTGGCCAAAATTGCAGTAAAGTTGTGGTGATTGGACAAAATTCAAATTATGCAGGACCTGCTGAAGTCGCGGGAATTGGTACAATCGCAACATCACGAACTCCTGACTGATCCGGACTGATTAATCGCACATTAATTGCAGATTATTTTTTTTTTATACAGTGTACCTTAAAGTGTCTGTGACATGATTTAGGAACTATGGATCAATATTCGGTATGAATTTATTCTTCAGTAGTCCACATAGTTGGTTCTGTTGACTTAGAACGCTAAATAAGTGGAAAAATATTTCTAAGTGAATTCAAATTTAGCGCCATGTTGCACTAATGCGATATCCTGAGATGCGCCTTGTTTCCAGATATGACGTCATGAGGTGAGTTTCCGCTCAGCTGATCCGTGTGCCGTTGATGTAAACAAGCTGTTTAGCTTCTATATTAGCGAAGAAATGCCGGAACATTGCGTGGCGGCTGGGTGTTGTAATTGCACCAGTGAGCATATAAGCCTTTTGTCATTCCCAAAAGATCCCGATCTTCTTAAAAAATGCGCAAAGCAAGTACAGAGAACAAGGGACAAATGGCAACCAACACCATCTTCTGTACTCTGTAGCGATCATTTCACTGCAGACAGTTTAGAGGAGGCACCTACTATACAGGAATCTTTAGGCTTGAAAGTTTGTTACAAACGGGTTCTAAAACCGACTGCCATACCTAAGGTTTTCAAACAAAAACCCACAGCTCAAGACGATATCAACATATCAAAACAGCACAGAGAAGCAACAGTGTCAAAGCTCGTCCAGAAAAGAGTTTGTGTAATTGATTCGTTTTTCCACATAAGACGATTGTGATTTTAATATATTTTTTCCACCGAAAGTAAAATCCTCCCCATGAATTTTGAAGCCGAGTGTTGACTTTACTCCAAATGGAACAACTTTGTGTTAAAAAACATTATATTACTTTTTTCAGTTTTCATTTTTATAAATCTCATTGCCTACCGAAACTGAATATCTGAGCTTTTTTTTTTATTTCCCCGACCACCCAATTGGGGGAAAAAAAAAAAATAGAAGCCAAAATTTCTGTAAATCAAATGATTAAATAACGATGGCCTTATGTGGAAAAAATAATTAATTACACAAACTCTTTTTTGTGTAATATTGCAATTAATTATTTCATTTAGGAAGTCTCAGAACTGCTGACAAAAAAGCCAGAAGTGATGATAACTAGTGAAGAACTTCAAGAGGAACATGAAGAAACAGGCTTATCTTCAAGCAACATTTTTCAACCTACAGCTGTGGACAAAATTGTTGGTACCCCTCTGTTAATGAAAGAAAAACCCACAATAGTCACAGAAATAACTTTAATCTGACAAAAGTGGTAATAAATAAAAATTCTATGAAAATTAACCAATGAAAATCAGACAATGCTTTCGAACTGTGGTTCAACAGAATTATTTTAAAAAACAAACTCATGAAACAGGCCTGGACAAAAATGATGGTAACCTTAACTTAATATTTTGTTGCACAACCTTTTGAGGCAATCACTGTAATCAAACAATTTGTGTAACTGTCAGTGAGACTTCTGCACCTCTCAGCAGGTATTTTGGCCCACTCCTCATGAGCAAACTGCTCCAGTTGTCTCAGGTTTGAAGGGTGCCTTCTCCAGACGGCATGTTTCAGCTCCTTCCACAGATGTTCAATAGGATTTAGATCAGGGCTTATAGAAGGCCACTTTAGAATAGTCCAGTGTTTGGCTCTTAGCCATTCTTGGGTGTTTTTAGCTGTATGTTTTGGGTCATTATCCTGTTGCACAAGACCCATGACCTGCTACTGAGACCAAGCTGTCTGACACTGGGCAGCACATTTCTCTCTAGAATACCTTGATAGTCTTGAGATTTCATTGTACCCTTCACAGATTCAAGACACCCTGTGCCAGATGCAGCAAAGCAGCCCCAGAACATAACAGAACCTCCTCCATGTTTCACAGTAGGGACAGTGTTCTTTTCTTGGTATGCTTTATTTTTGCGTCTGTGAACATAGCGCTGATGTGCCTTACCAAAAAGTTCCAGTTTTGTCTCGTCTGTCCACAGGACATTCTCCCAGAAGCTTTGCGGCTTGTCAGCATGCAGTTTGGCAACTTCCAGTCTGGCTTTTTTATGATTTGTTTTCAACAGTGGTGTCCTCCTTGATCGTCTCCCATGAAATCCACTTTGGCTCAAACGACAGATGGTGCGATCTGACACTGATGTATGTTGACCTTGGAGTTCACCATGAAAGTGTTTAGGGGTTGTTCTGGGCTCTTTTGTTACCATTCTTCATCAAGTTTCCTCCTGCGGCCACATCCAGGGAGGTTGGCTACAGTCCTGTGGATCTTAAATTTCTGAATAATATGTGCAACTGTAGTCACAGGAACATCAAGCTGCTTGGAGATGGTCTTATAGCCTTTACCTTTAACATGCTTGTCTATAATTTTCTTTCTAACCTCCTGAGACAACTCTCTCCTTTGCTTCTTCTGGTCCATGTTTAGTGTAGTAAACACCATGTCACCAAACAGCACAGTGACTACTTGTCACCCTTTAAATAGGCCGACTGACTGATTACAAGTTTGTAGACACCTGTGATGTTAATTAGAGGACACATCTTGGTTGAACATGTCCCTATGGTCACATTATTTTCAATCTTTTCTAGGGGTACCATCATTTTTGTCCAGGCCTGTTTCATGAGTTTGTTTTTTAAAATAATTCTGTTTAACCACAGTTCAAAAGCATTGTCTGATTTTCATTGGTTAATTTTCATAGAATTTTTATTTATTACCACTTTTGTCAGATTCAAGTTATTTCTGTGACCATTGTGGGTTTTTCTTTCATTAACAGAGGGGTACCAACAGTTTTGTCCACGTCTGTAAAAATACATGGACAATACTTAACAATATTCTTGGAAATAAAAACAGAAATACAAGCTACCCAACCAGTCTTTCAAAAAAAAATAATAAAACGACTTAGAGTGTGAATGCAGTCTCACCTGCAGATGAATTTAATAACTTTTTTGTTAACATTGGTCCTAATTTGGCTCGAGAAAGTCTCACTGACAGTTACAGAAATCGTTTGTTTGCAGTGATTGCCTCAAAAGGTTGTGCAACAAAATATTAAGTTATGGGTACCATCATTTTTGTCCAGGCCTGTTTCATGAGTTTGTTTTTTAAAATAATTCTGTTGAACCATAATTCAAAAGCATTGTCTTATTTTCATCGGTTAATTTTCATAGAATTTTTATTTATTACCACTTTTGTCAGATTCAAGTTATTTCTGTGACCATTGTGGGTTTTTCTTTCATTAACAGAGGAGTACCAACAATTTTGTCCACGTGTGTACATATCTGCACATTATGAAGGTAAAGACCCATAAATAATATTGTATAACATATGACTCAAGACTTTTAACAGTTGGGCGATTGTTAATTAATAGTTTGGTTTACAAACCCGCCAATGTGACCAGAATTTTCCAGCAAAGAGAAAAAAAAATTAGCACACTTGATTTTATTTTTTTTTTCTGCCGAAAGTGAAATCCTCGTCTATGAATTTTGAAGCCGAGTGTTGACTTTGCTCCAAATAGAATGACTTTGTGTTTAAAAAAAAGTTATATTACTTTTTTCAGTTTTCATTTTTATAAATCTCATTGCCTACCAAAACTGAATACCTGAGCTTTTTTTTTTTTTTTTAATTTCCCCAACCACCCGATCGGGGAAATTTAGATCTATCTGTATATTACCATTCAGTGTTTTGGAGGCGACAGATGTCCATCTCTAACCCTTCACCGTCGGACCCTTCATCCTCTTCCTGAACGATATGGTTCAGATAAATAGGGTTGCAGTCCTTCGTTGGAACTCGCTCTTCTTCATCACTCGGTCCTGCTTCTTCCTCAAAAACTATCGACAAATCGCTCAAATCTTCGCTGAAATCACTCACAACTTCCACCTCTTCAGTGTACTCAGCCATGCTTGTTTACATCTGTGGTTCACCTCTTTACATCACTAAATGGCGGCGGCGTTTGACCCAGTTTTGACAAACGAACATCGCAATGGTCTGCATCATGATGTAATTTATGGTAGTATATGGAAAAAAAATGTTATTGAATTTTTTTTGTCTACACAGAATAAAAACACAGTAGTTCTTTCTAATGGTGTCTTGGTTGAATTATGTCGCAGACTCTTTAAATTTTAGTTAGTAGGTCGAGTCTCTTCGAGAACAGCCAGCAACGACATGCCATGATGGTCTGTCCTGCATGATGGATCTTATTTCATCAGCTGACTGAAGGCCAGTGTCCTTCCTGAGCTGGTCTACATAGGTTAGCCTCTGGCCACCACGGAGAGCTCAACCATACTTGGGCTCCCACAGCACAAGACTGTGCACAAGCAGATTGCAGTGCCACAATGTCCTGCTAACTGCATCCTCCTGGCCCTGATCTTGGCAGACAGCTGGGGCAAGTCCCTATACAACACGTCATTGTTGACATGGTCATGCCAGGAGATGCCAAGCACTTTCCGTAGCATGCGGGTGTAGTATCATCCAGCCTTTCCTCTGCTTGAACTGTCAAAGTTCAGGCCTCACAACCGTACAATAGGATGGACTCACAGTAGCTACAAGCAGGCGCCTCTTTAGGGTGTCAGACAAGTTCGACCTCCAGATGTTATCTGACTTATGCAGTGTGCGCCACCTTTGTGCCTTTTTTAGTGTGATGTCTTCATCAGATGAGCTAATGTAAGAACCCAGATATTTAAAGTCATCCTTAACTGCCAGTACTTCACCATCTAAAGTTGACAGACCAGCCACAGATGGGATGTTAAACTGGACACCTCCGTCTTAGCAGCATTAAGTAACAAGCCGATCCTTTTACACTTTAACTGTACACTGTTAAGCAACGCCTGTGCCTGGTCTAGTTAGTAGAATATCATCTGCAAAGTCAAGGTCAGTGTGTGTAACTGGAACAACTCTTGTACTCCGCCTTGGATGAATAGCAAATCCCAACTCTGTCATAATCTGGGGCACAGGGGGGTGGGCAGTCTTTAGTTGTAGTTAGCTTTTTTTCTGTTTATTCGTCTCATTATTTTCCCTGTTAGCTATTCTTGCTTTCTGTTTTATTATTAACATTTGGTGTTGGTTGTGCCTTTATGGGTTCTGGGTTGTGTGTTGTTTTTGACAGCGCTGCGCAGCTCCCAGCTGTCAGACTGGCTCGCGAGCTGCGCAACTGTGATTAATTGTAATTCTGCTGCCACTCATGTTCCTCACCTGCTGCCAGTTTAGGAACGGTATTTAAGGCCACGATGAACCGTGCTGGTTGTTGCATCCTTCCAAACCTTGGGATGTCCTCAGCAATAGCTGTATCTGAGTGTTTGGGCTGCTGTCGAGGAGAACGGGTGTGCTCCGTCCAGGTCAGTCTTTATCTCTGTTTTTGTTTGGCGTTCCCAGGCTCCTTCCTGCCTGTGACGTCAAGCCCCGTTCTCCTCCAGCACCATTCCCATCCATTGTTTGCATGTTTTGTTTAGTTTCTGGTCTGCCTTCATGGTAATAAATTTGCAAAACACACAGTGAACTTCCGGTGTCCTTCATCAGCCCTTTAAGGGCAGGTTTCATGACAAACTCTACCTTAAATTAGTCCTTTTTCAATGGTCATTGGTCTGTCACCCTGGGTGGATCTTGGTTCCTCGCAGTGCGGATTGCTTTAAGGAACGGCCCTTATCCACCACGGTACTGGTCGGGAGTCGGAAGGATAGCCATAAGAGTAACCCAAGAGCTGAAGACAACTTGGAAAGAGCTCCAGAAAGACTTGGAGGCAACAGGTACAATTGTGACAATGCACACCACCATCATGGATTCCATGCATGCTCACCTCACAGGACTCCATTATTGAAGAAAAGGAATGTTGAAGCTCGTTTAATGTTTACCAAACAACATTTGGACAAGCTTATGAAATACTGGGAGAATGTAATGTGGTCAGACGAGATGAAAATAGAACTTCTGGTCTGTCATATTACTCAACAGTGAAATCTGGAGATGGAACCATCAGAGTAACTTCATATAAATAATGGAACAATGAATCTCCGATGGCAAATGACAAATTTCCTATAAATTTGTTGAGATTTTCTCATAGATTCACAACTTTTTTTCTCATAAAACTGCAACTTTTTGCTTAAAAATTTGCAACTTTTTTCCTCATATCTTTGCAACCTTTTTCCTACAAATATGCCACTTTTTTCCTATACTGTATATTTGTACTTCTTTGGTTGCCCAACAAACTCTCAAGGGTCTCTCAGCAGTTTCTCCTGGTTTCTCAGTGGTCTGTCAAGGAGTTTTCAAAGATGTCTATACATTGCCATGAAAATCGTAAAAGTATCTTCCAAGCAATTGCAACATTTAAAAAAAAAAAGGCTTTTTTTTGGTGGGGGTGGGGGGTGGGGGTGCTTTAGGGGATTGCTGAGACATCGGGTCAATTTTTGATCATTCAACGGCCACCTGACAATCTCCATCTGTGTAAAAGAGCCCTTGGTTCATTCTGACATTGCTGAATATGAGTCGCTCCCCCAGGAAACTGAACATAATTAAAAATTTATGTGGCATTTAGCCGCATTTACATCGATGCTGCAGATCACCACAGGTGGGCTGTGTTCATAGCTGGAGTTCACAGCTGGAAATGTGACAAAGCTGCACTGAAAACCTCCCATCACCATCCTAGATTTTGGCTCCAAGTCTTTATTGCTCCTGGGCTTCAATTATAAGATCACCAAGTGTGATTAATAGACTATTTCAAATCTCAAGTGAAACATTTATTTTACCAGGAAGGGAGTGCTTGGATGTGGAAGCTTGGATGTGAGTCACGGGGAGATTCCGTGTTGAGGTAGTCTATGAATTCCTGTAAAGATTAGAGAGATTAACAGGAACTGATCGGTGGGGCTACTGTATACAGAAGTACCCAGATGGGACAAAGCTGCTTCTGGCTATAAAGCAGAGTACGCAAATGTTACGGGCCCCTCAAATCGGACCCCAGCATTTTTTTATTTTTTATTTATTTTTTTTTGGGGGGGGGGGGGGGTAAAAATGCCTAACTTTTTTCTTGTAAATTTTTGACTTTTTCCTCATATATTTGATTTTTTCTTTTAAATTTCCAGCATTCTTTATACATTTACCACTTTTTTCTTACATATTTGAAACTTTTTTCTTATACATTTGGGGCGACTTTTTCTTGTAAATGTATTACTTGTTTCTACATTTGCAACTTGTTTTCTTGTGAACAGGGTGCTTTCACACCTAACCCACGGATCAAAGAGTCAAAGTTTAGTCCGGCAAAAAGAGGTGGTTTTGGTCCAGATTAAACTGAACCTTGGTCTAGTTTGCTTACAATAGTCAGAGAAGTTCAGACAATAGGACCAATCACATTGAGTTAAGGAAGCTGATGAGAGGGAAAATGAGCTGTGGTAGCACTCGGAGAGAGAAAATAGGGTCTAAATAGTCACTTGAAAAAAACTCATAAAAATGCAGAAACTTGTCAGATATTTTTGGAGACAATGAGACAGAGTTTCTGGGAAAGAAGGATGAGCAATGCCACCTGATTATATTGGCTACATGATCTATGAAGTCAGACTTTACGTTCCTCCTCCACTCAGATGTTTCAAAGGTCAGAAGTTTGGTCACGTAGCAGCGATATGCAAAGGTAGACAACGATGTGCCAGATGCTCCGGTGAACATGAATATGGCAAGTGTGAAAGAGGAGCCAAATTATAGTGCTGTAACTGTGGTGGTGAACATAGCTCTGCATATCGAGGTTGTGAAGCCAGCAAAAGAGCAGCAGAAACTGACCAGATAAAAGTCTTCCAGTGATAAACATATGCAGAAGCTGCGAAAAAGGTGCCAGCTAAAAAAGTGGGAGTGGACTCTTAACAGGGAAAGTGTGCAAATTTGCAGTGCATGCAGCAGAATTAAGGAAGATTCTCTGGTTTTGACGGAGAATAATTTTGTCTTTTTTGTGGTAGATGTGATAAACTGCACTGCGCAGACTTCCAAGAAAACAGACAAAATCAAAATCATTGTGAAAGCAGCAGAAAAATATCTTGGCATTAAGGGGCTACATTGGGAAGCAGTTGAGGACTTATTAAGAGGGGGATCTTTAAGTTCACAGACATCACATCGAAACAAACTCCCTCCCCAAGCAAAGTCCAACACAAAATGGGTCAGGTGGTCTTCCAGAGTCCCAGGGCCACCGAATCAGAGAGCAAGGTGGGTCAGGGGGCCTATCCAAGTCCATGGGGCCCAAGGCCAGAGCACAGAGTGCGTCGGGTGGTCTACCAGAGTCCCTAGACCACCGGACCAGAGAGCAGAACGGGTCAAGGAATTCTTAAACTGAGGAACAGAAAACAAAGAACCCTTAAACTCAGAAGATAATAACGTAGAGGCTCCAAACCCAGGATCTAACATGGGAGCTTTCAGCTCTAGGGGTAATAACAGCCTCCTGCTCAAAAACTGATGACTGAGGCATGCCAAGCCCAGCAACCAACAAGCTGTGTGCACTGGCCTCCGGATGGGACGGCTGGGGAGTGCTGACTTCTGGATGAGATGGCTGGGGTGCGCTGACCCCCGGGGTGACGGGTGAAGGTCCACCGACTTCTGAGATGACGGTTGGAGCGTGGTCCTCCTGCTACTCCTCCCCTTTGACAGCCACCTCGGACAGGGAAGAAAGGCAAGGAGTGAGTGAGGCATCACCACAATCACCAGGAGCTAGGCAAGACTTAATTAATATTGATGTTAAAAAAGTAAATAAAAGCACTTGCCTGAGCTCCTGGTCCACTGCTACCGGGGTGATCACCTCTGGATGAGCTGCAGGAACTGCAGCATGCACCTCAGGCAGAACAAGAACAGGAACAGCTGGAACTGTGGCGTGTGCCTCAGGGACAGTGGGAGCTGTTGTGCACACCTCGGGGATGGCTGGAGCTGTTGCGTGCACCTTGGGGATGGCTGGAGTCATTATGCATACCTTGGGAATGGCTGGAGCTGTGACACGCACACCATGAGCAGCTGGAGCTGGTACTGGAGCTAGAGAATGATGTGGTGCAGGCACTGGAGCTAGGAAGCAACGTGGAGCAGGTACTGGAACTGGGGAGTGATGTGGAGCTGGAACTGGAGCAGGGTTGCACCGTGGAGCTGGAACTGGAGCTTGGTTGCACCATGGAGCAGGTACTAGAGCTGGGTTGCGCCGTGGATCTGGAACTGAAGCTGGGTTGCACTGTAGAGCAGGTACTGGAGCTGGAATGTCCGCTACCAGCTGGATCTGACCCAGCTGGGACACATGCTCTAGGTGGAGCCATGGTTTGTAGTCCAGCATAAGCTCCTTCTGGGCGAGCACAGCCTGTCAGCACTCCTCCTGCTCCTCCTCCTCGTCAACCAGACATAGGGGCGCCAGCGTAGCAGACCCAATCCGGCAGACCTCGGCATCCTGCGGTGTCGGTGTGGAGGCAGCTGCTGCTAGTGGGCCCTCCAAAACAGCAGACTCCTGCCAGACTATCCAGTTTCCACCCAATATTGGCATACACTCCGAACAAACTGAAACAGAAGGGAGAGATGCAGGTGAGGATGGCTGGATGAAGCAGGCAGCAGAGAGAATGACAGAGACTGGTGGTGAGAGCTCAGCAGCAGCAGGTGGCCGCCACCGAGCCCTTACCCTGGGAACCCGTCAAGACCTATCATTCATTCATGTTAAAAAATGAAAAGGTATTTGGCTGCATTTCCGCTCTTCTGCCGCGGATGATCCAGACAACTCCCTTTGGGTGGCTCCGGAGATCGTCCAGTTGGGAGCTGCGGGTGTAGGGGTGGAGCGATGAGAGGAGCGGCTTCTCCTTGAATCATTCTTCCACTCGCGGCCCCCGAACGCCAACTTGCAGCCGAGAAGCTCTCTTCGCTCCGCCGGAGAGAGAACAGGCAGCCAGAAAGCTGGCTCCGGCGAGGAGGGGACAGCTGGTAATGGAGGTAGTGGAGGAAGTGCCCATCTCTGAATCTGGGGATGGGAGTGCAAACTCGGTCTAGCTGTCATCAAGTTTGCTACTCACCCCCAGCAATCCCAATCGTGCTCCAGGGAAGAGTTGTTCCTCCACCGCAGCCACCACCTCTCGCTTGTTGCAGCTCCACTTCTTCCTCCTCCTGCCGGGCTCACTCGCTGAGTCCATGACTGGCTGCGTCATTCTGTCACGGGGTGTGCCCCAGCAGAGCAGGAAGCAGGACTCAGGTGCGAAACAAGCATTTAACATCATTTATTTCGCCCCAAAATAAAGCAGCTTGGAAACTGAAACACAAAAACAGGCCAAGACGATTGACAGACAAGACAAAACGAAGCGTGTGGGTTCATGCCAAAAAGACTAATGCTGCAGCACCCAGGTGAGGAGC
The DNA here is from genome assembly GCA_020510985.1 of Pholidichthys leucotaenia. Lineage (NCBI taxonomy): Eukaryota > Metazoa > Chordata > Actinopteri > Cichliformes > Pholidichthyidae > Pholidichthys > Pholidichthys leucotaenia. The sequence goes on from CM035837.1 coordinate 410,489,639, forward strand.
TGCATCCCTTAAATAACAGGTGGACAAATGAATCATAATTACAAACCGGTGTGCGCACTTAGCAAATTAACAAGACCAAATCAAGCAATGCAGAAGGGAACTGAGGACACTGTGGAAATAAAGGCAAACCCAAAACAGGAGATCATGACAGGAATAACCACAATGTGTCATGAGTTGAGCACAGGAGGTTTCCGCCTTGCTCAGTCTCATGGCTCTTTCTCTGTATTTAAATATTTGTTGTATTTTGCGCTTTTTGATTTCTGTTATTCTCACATTGTTTTCCATTTTCCTGTTTATCTTAGTTTGTCACACTCTTATTTTGTATTAATTTGTATTTAGATATCAGTCCTCATTTGTTGATATTTTATTCTGCATATCTTTACTGCTGTGTTTTTTCACTGGGCTGACAGCTGTCAGTGACATTTCCGGGGTTGTGCTCCATGTGGGCGTCACCCCTGTCAGCTGTCAGCTCCACTGGCTCCTCTCTCATTGCCCCCAGCTGGTCCTAATTATGAATTGTTGTTACCGTCTGCCCGATCATGTGACCCACACCTGTCATTGCTTATCTAAATTGTTTTTGACCCTATTAAAGGGCAGTTATTTTCATTGCTCTTTGCCGCTGTCTTGACCGAGTTTCTCTTCAGCTCCGCCAGAGCACTGTCCCTGCTCTGGTGTACCTTTTTAATGAGTTTGCTCTCTTGTCTGTACTTTTTTGTTAGAGCACTGTTTGGACTTATGTTTTGTTATTTTCAATAAACCTCACAAACTCACAGTTCAGCGAGTGGGTCTCACCTCTCTGCCCTAAAGGGCAATTCATGACGCAATGATGACAACTCAGGGTAATGATAAGCACAAGAATAAACTTAAAGGGTGAACCTGGTCTTCCGACCAAGTTCAGACCCTAACATTTACATGTAAATTTGCAACTTTTTTCCTGTAAATTTGCAACATTCTTCTGGATGCTGGCTACATTTTTACTCTACGTAATTAAACTATAATTTGCAACTTTTTAAATTTTTGAATTGCTATCTTTCATCATATTTTTGCACTTTTATTCTTGCAAATTTGTACCTAATTTACATGTATACCTTTGTACCTTCTTCTAAATTTGTGAATATTCCCCTTGTTAAGAAATAAATCATCCCTGCTGTGGGGAATACAGCGGTGGGACCTGACAGACTGGACATTGGCCTGGGGGTTGGTGTTAATTTGCCTGTGTCTGTTTCAAAGAAGCGTGAAGGGGGAGAACAACAACAAAAAAGTTTCGCCCCCAGCCATATAGCCGACCTGTGAAAGAATTTTTGGACATGAAAGCAGGTGTAATGACTTTGAGGGCTGCTAGGTTCTACTCACGCAAAGCCTGTCACGCAAACACCTTCAGAGCAGGTGTGTCCCTGCGCTTTGCCGTGTGAGCGTCTTCTTTCATCGCATACCAGCGCTTTGTTTTCATCTCTGTGGTGGTTTACATGATTTAGACCCCATGGAAGACTGATCACTGTACATCCTAAAAATATAAAAAGGCTAATTATACACTGGTGATTATCAAAGTTAAAAATGTTTCAAAGACAGAAGGAAGTTAGACAGGCGGAAGCCCTTCTTTAAAGATCACGAGTGTTTTTTATACATATTTATACTTTTAAGATGACGATATTAAACGTGGCTCATGACCAGAGGTGGGTCACTTGGAGGTGATCCAGGTCAGGATGCAGATTCTGGATCACGTTTGCGCTTTCTTTAACGTTGCAAGCTAGAGCCTTGGTACCGGTATGTGCTCTCTGAGTGCCCGCTAGTGTGAAACGTGGTTAGAACTTTGCACCCATATGGCACTATAATAGCCAGTCTAAAACTGAAGTTTGCAGCTTTGTTTCTCATAGATCTGCAACTTTTTTTTTCTCGTAGATTTGCAGCATTTTTAACTCTCGGGGGTAGCTGGATGGTGCGGTGGTTAGCACGGTCAGAGCATGGACAGGCCAGCTGGCGATGTGTCTTTGTGGAGGTTAAGAAAATGAATGAATGAACTTTTTCTCGTATTTCCAACTTTTTTTCTCATAGATGTGCAATTTTTTCTTGTAAATTCACGATGTTGATATGGATGCTTGTTAAATTTTTATTCCGTGTAACAGTTGATTTTTTTTTAATTTAGACAATGACTTGTATTTATTTTTACCTCTGCCAAGGAGGTAATTTTTTTTATTTATTTATTTTTTTGTCTGTTTGCCCGTTTGTCTATTAGCAGGTTTACACAAAAACTACTGGATGGATTTGGATGAAGTTTTCACCACAGGTGGCCATTTGGCTGCAGACAGCCCATTAGATTTTGGAGGTGATGCATGAGCACATACCTCCACCAAGGCATTATCTTGCACTGCACGAAGGGACGGAGGCAGGGAGGTATGGACAGATGCCTGCACAAAGAGAGGGCGGGAGGTATGTGCTCTCTGAGTACTTTTTGTGTCTTCTTCGTGTTTTTGTTGGGGGTGCTGTGGTTAGCGCTGTCATCCCACAGCGTGAAAGTCCCGGTTTCAAACCAAAGAGCTGCCAGCCGGGACCTTTCTGCGTGGCGTTTACATGTTACCTGAGTGGTTCGCTTTGGATACGCCTGTTTAAATCGGTATCAACTGGGGATGGTAGACTGACCTTTCCCCCCTTTACGCAGGGGGCAGAGATGGTTGAGAGATCGCAGAGTGATAAAACGTGCAGATCTTCATACACTATTCACTGATCTCTCAGCCATCTCTGCCACAACAGCACACACACGTCGGGCCAACATCATCGAGTTTACACCAGGAATACATCTCACAGACGTCCTTTGCTCATTGGCTAAACGTTGGCTAGACGTCGGCGTTATGGCGTTAGCTGATGCTTGGCAGACGTATGTGCGCTTCGGGGAAAAAATCGCCATTCACTGAGCGATCGCTGAGAGATCATCAGCGAGAGATCAATAGGGGCGATCAAGCCCCCCCCCCCCCCCCCGAAAGTTAGAAACAGCCCTGATCGTCTAAAACGGGTAGAAAATGTTAGGTCTCCCCGTGTGCGGATGAATATCTGCTCCGTGCTCCTGCCACAGACCCGTTCCTCTGTTTGGGTCGCGGTGCGTGACAGAAAAGCGGACGTCATGACCACTTTCTAACTTCGGTGTCAGCGTGAGTAAGCTCCCCTGCCGTGCGGCCGCAGCTCAGCCCCTCCGTGCGGCGCGACCGCCGTGAGTGGCGGATTGCATGACTCCAAAGCCTCGCGATCCTCTGCGTTTACAGAAGCGCACGCAAAAAGAAGAAAAAAAAAAAAAGTGCACCACCTTCGTGCCTTGCGCTCTTTTGTTCCACCACTTTAAAACCCTCGTGTCTTTTTTTTTCCAGAGGCCGCCGACGTTGCCGTGGCGTGACTTGGCCCGGCAGAGTTCAGGATTGTCCAGAAGACCAGGACCCACCCCCGCGGACGGCCGCTCCGCTTCTCACGCGAACCTGCAGCACCCGGAGGCGCAGCGCCAAGGCGCGCGGCGGGACTTGGCGCTTCAGCCCCGCACATCAGCGGAGCGCGGGTCCCGTCCACCGAGGAGCAACAATAAAACACCAATGAACGGTTCCGCCTGCTCCGTAGCCGTTCTTTGCAGAATATGCATTTTAAGCGGTTAAAAAAAGTCAGTGAATCAATGCAGGAGTTTTGAAGCTCCTGTGGACTTTTATTCATTTTTTTTAACTTTAGGCACCATGATTGCGCAATTTTCAGAAAACAGGAGCCGAATTCACCCACAACAGCTAAAAAACCTTGTGCCACTTTATCCAAACATCTATATTAAATAAAGCATAAAAATGAATTTCTGCCACCTTTGTTCAAAAAAAAAAGCATCAAGAAACGAACATATGATGATGGTCTGACATTCATGTGACCACACAAAAAACTATAATATTAATAAATCACAAAAGTTTGTCATAGAGAGAGAAAAAAGTAAAGCCAACAATCATCATAACAAGAATATAATAAGATAAGCCTTTATTAGTCCCACAATGGGGAAATTCCAGGATTGCAACAGCACAATGATATATGTATTAGGTGATATGAGGCAAGATGAGCCCAAATCCTCCCGCCATCCCCGCTCAATCCAAGAGGAACTCCCGCCTTAACGTTGAAAAAAGATGGCCTGTCCCCCACTTCTTTTCTATATAATGATAAAATGACTGAACCACAAATTATAACCAAAAATGCAAAAAAAAAAAAAAAACACCTCAATTTTTCTTGTTGATTGGCAACCTTTTACACAAAAAAAAGTGATTTTTTTTCTCATAAATTTGCAAAAATTTTCACAAAAATTTCCAACATTTTTTCTTGGAAAATTTGCATTTTTCTCCTGCAAAATAACAATTTTTTTTTCATAAATTTGCAACTTTTCACCTGTAAATTTTCATATTTTTTCACATAAATTTCCAACTTTTTTTTCTTGTAGAATTGCCATCTTTTTTCATAGATTTTTGGCTTTTTTTTCCATCAATCTGACACTTTTTCTCAAAAAATAGCAATTTTTTTTCCCCCCTGTGAATTTTCAACTCCCACACATTTGCAAGGCTCATCTAGAAATTTTTATTTTGGGTAATTAGATTGTAATTTGTGACTTTTCTCTTTTCTAAACTGGCATCTTTTTTTTTTCTTTGCACCTTTATTCTTGCAACTTTGTTCATAATATGCATTTATGCATTTGTACCTGATGTTAAATTTGTGTGCGCTCCAGCAGTCTGAAGCCCACCCCCCACCCCCAGGCAGAGGCGAGGGTTTGATCACTTCTCACGCAAACTGGTCACTGTTTAACCCCAGGGGAGAAGTGACAGGTCCAAGCATGCAGCACTTCCACCAGGACTTCAGCCTGCCCGGGAGGCTGTCACAAACCGCTGCTGTGGAGGCACCAGGCTGTCCCTCTGCAGCGGGGGGGGGGGGGGGGGGGGGGGGGGGGGGGGAGGGGGGGGGGGGGAGGGGGGGTCCTGGCATTTACAGCCAAATTCCTGCAGCACAGGACTGAAGTGGGTTTATGTATTTGACAAAACATGGTACTAGCAGTTGAGTTGGCTGAAAAAATCCACAGTTTTTAGTTTAAAAAAAAACGGTAGGAACAGAGCAAGCTTTTCTGTTACTGACTATTGTCCATCATTTACCTGTTTTATTTAGCCGTGACAGCAAAATCTCGAGGCTTTTTATGACAGCTCACACTGAGGATGATCTATTCTAGACGTTTTTTCTGTCATTTCCTCCTGTCCATGTTATACCATGCAATAAATGGCAATTATCTAGTACAGTCTCTGTTTACCAGTTCCGTTAAATAATAAATAATCCTGCTGTATCCTGTAGGTTTATGATCAAAAGTAAACCAAGACAAAAGCTGTTTGGTATTTTATTATATGAAAATTAAATAATAAATTCTGACAGAATTTTTACAGTCCTGTCATTTTGACAGGATTTCTTGTAAACTTGCAACTTTCTTCTTCTTTTAGATTTGATTGGCGGTTGGCAACCAGCTTACAGGTGCATTACCGCCACGTGCGTCACTCTACATCATCATTCTATCTGGTCAGCTGTCTGTTGAATCAACTTGCAACTTTTACTCATAAATTTAGGACTCTTTTAAAGCTTTTTTTTTCTTGTATTATGTCCACCAAGAAGTCAATATCTTCATGTGTGTCTGTCTGGTTGTTTGCAGAATTACGCAAAAACTACAGGATGGATTTGGATGAAATTTTCACCTGAATTAGTCCTGGGGCTGTGGAGGAAGCCATTCAGTGTTGCAGGTGATCTGAGTCAGGATGCAGATTCTGGATCACCCTTTCACTTTCTTTATATTGGTGAGATGGGGCCTTGGCAGAGGTATACCCTCTCTAAGTGCCCTATGGTATTAATTATACCACCAATTAATTACTTAATTAATTATTTAATTATACTGTCAATTAATTATAAATTTTCATCATTTTTCATAAGTTTTTGACATTTTTTCCTTGTAAATGTATTTTTTTTTAATAAATCTGTTAGTCTGTTTCATTGCAAATTTGCAATGTTTTGCTTGTATTTTTGCTGTTTTTTCCTGGTATATTTGTGACATGTTTTCTTGTAAATGTGCTTTTATTTTGTTCTTCTAAATCTGAAATGTTCATATTCCTTAAGTTTTTATTCTATGTGATTTTTTTTTCTGTTTATCTAGATCAGGGGTGTGCAATCTGCAGCTCTGAAGCCACATGTGGCCTTTTGCCCACAGCCAGTGGCTCCTTAAGGTCTTGACAAAAATTCTGTTTTCAGTCAAAAGAGAGCACAGATTTGTGAGGGAAACTACCAGAAAAATAACAAGTTTATTAGAAAAGCTAAAAATTTATGCCCAAAATTCTCACAAATTTGAGGAAAAAAAGATTGCAGTTTTATTAGGAAAATGTTACAAGAAATTTCAAAGAAATGGTAACAAAATTTCTGTGAAAAAAAAATACAAAAAAGTTGTAAATTTTTGAAAAGAATGTTAAAATTTATATGAAAATTCCTGCAAATTTACCTGAAAAAGACAACAAATTTACAAGGGAAAATACAACAGATTTATTGGAAAAGCAGAAGATTTACACCTGAAATATGAGAAATTTAAGGAAAAAACTTACAGTCTGAGAAAAACACTTGTAAATTTGCTATATAATAATCATAAAATTTTGAAAAAAAAAGAGTACACATTTCCTGGAAACACTGCAGTTTTATGAGAAAAAAAGTCACAAATTCATGTGGAAAGAGGCTGTAATTTTACCTGAAAAAGTAAAACATTTTCAAAGAAGAAGTATGACAAATTTATTAGAAAACCAGAAAATTTATCTAAAAAAATCTTACAAATCTGGGAAAAAAAATAGTAGTTTTATGAGCTGAAACCTTCTTAATCTTGATGGTGTCAGGCCAGTTTACACTGGTGATCGGACTGTTTTGCATTAGTTTTCAGGCTGACATATTTTTGTGGCTCCATGTTTAATGTTCATTTGTGAATTTTGCTGACCAAAAATCTCTCAAAGTGGCTCTGATCAATAACCCAAGTTAATATTTCGCTGTTTTTGTTTGGATGTTTTTAAGGGTTCCCAGCAGCATGTCCATGTGGGCCCCACCAAAGGTTAAAACTGGGCTGCCTTATGTGGGTTTGTCCATGTGGGTCTGCCCACAGGTTCCATGTCAGCCCCATCTGTGTTTGCCCACATGGACTTTACCTATTTATCTATTTTCATCTTATTTTCTCATAAATGTGCTATTTTCTTGTAAATATGTGACATTTTTCTTGAAAATTTGAAACTTTTTTTTTTACTGTAAACCTGTAACTTTTTCCTCATAAATTTGTTAGTTTTAAAAACTGTGACTTGTTTCTTGCAACTTTGCTAACTTTTTTTTTTTTTTTTGTAATTCTGGGACTTTCTCAAAAATTTTCAACTTTTTTTATTGTAAACTTGCAACATTTTCTTATAAGTTTGTGACTTTTTTCTCATAAATTTTCAATGTATTCATTCATATACAGTATTTGCTACTTTTTTGTTAATTTGCAACTTTTCCTAATTATTTTCCACATAAATTTGTCACTTTTTCTTGAAAATTTGTTAATTTTTTCTTGCAAGTTTGTAACTTTTTTCCAAGTAATGTTACAATTTTTTTTCTTGTAAATTTTCCCTTTTTTTTTCCTCATAAATCTGTGACTTTTTTCTGGTAAATTTGCAACTTCCTCCCCCAGATTTGTGACTTTTTTCCTGTAATTTTGCCTGTGGCACCAGTGTTACTGAATCCTGCTTACCCATATTAAGCCCATGTAGGGCCCAGCTGGGATTAAAGCTGGTCAGTAGATTAGGCCTACTTGCTGTGCCACAGGTAAAGTTCAAGCACAGATGGGGCCAACATGGAACCTGCGGACGAGCCTGGGACCCATAAAACCCAGGTTAAACCTAAAGTGGGGCCCACATACTGGCTGGGTTTGAAGCCAGAAGCAATTAGCATCCCCCTCAATATTTATTCTGGAGAAAATGTTCTGCTTATTGTCCCCCAGCAGTGAAAAGTGATATCCACCCATGCTTGACTAAACGTAACTTTACCCAGCCCTGCTAACACTGCCTTACTATCATAATTAACATTAACGCAAATTATGGCCCCTATGGCCAACTGACTAGTGGAAGTCAGACACCTTTTACTTGAACATAACGATGAACAGTAGGTGAAGAGACAGTCTGAACCCAAGTCTGGAAACTGTTTTACATGAAACATGAAACGTGTCTGAGGCGGTTGTTGTGGTTTACATGGCCATAAACTACTGAACACAAAAAGGCTTAAGGGTGATGAGTCAGGAAGATTTAGGAATAATTGATTAGTCTGTTTCACAATCCCTAACATGCACAGGGACATGCAAAAGAGATTTTTTTTTCAACTTGGCGTGAGAGCTCGAGGCAGAGAGAGAGAGAGAGAGTGCAGGAGCGATGACATCACAGGCAGCAGCAGCCAATACAGTTGTGGAGCTGCACTATAAAGCAGTGCAGTCTGACATTCAGGAAAGTAGGAGAAGGACTCCAGCTGAAAGAGACTGAGCTGAGACAGCAGCAGCTGCTGCAGCTCACTGTCCCCAAGATTTTGAAGAAGATCAACTCGGTTAGCAGCTCTGCTCCTCTTCAGCACTTCGGCACAGGTTGGTTTAAATTTGCATTTTTTTTCTCTTAAATTAACAACTTTTTATTGTCTATTTATAACTTTTTTTCATGTGAATTTGTAACTTTTTTAACATCAGTTTGCTTTGTTCTTGTAAATTTACAATCTTTTTTTCTTCATAAATGTATTATTTTTTCCTCATAAATTTCCAGCTTTTTTCTTAGAATTTTTTTTCTCACAAATTTGCAGTGTTTATATCAGCAATGGCAACATTTTTATTATATTTTCCCCCCGTTCATTTGGACAATGTCTCAAGTTTTTAAGTGTTTCTGTTGGGATGGGAGATATTTTTGATTTTAATTTACAAAGGGTTGAACTCTTTACAAAAACAGTGCCCCCAAATACAATATTCCAAAAACTAGCCCGCCAAAAACTAGAACCATCCCTGACTGACTTACAGTCAAAAGTGCAGTCTCTTGGTTATGTTTGATAGAATAACATAGCAACATAAATGAGAATCTGGTGTTAGCTGTTGCATGTTTTTTGAAAGATTTAAATTAGGGTAATAGAGTTCTGTTAGTTACTTGATGCTACATAGACTAACAGTGCAAAGTGTTGTGCAACTTGTGAACATGCAGAGTCTAATAAACGCAGAGCTATATGTCTCAGGTACTTTAAATTTTATGGTGCATGAAGTTAACAGGTTACACAACCCTTCTGTCCTGTCGCTCTTACGTCCATCCTGTGTAGAACTCAAAAAAAAGTTGTCATCATGGCTCTAATGATGCTGCCATTTATTGAGAAAGCTATCCAGTGCCTTTTCCTGTGAAAAAAAATGATGGGGAACGATGCTTTATGATTAGATTATAACTTCAACACTATTTTCATTAAAAGATTGGAAAATTGATTGACTTTAGACATGCTTTATGCTGGTCAGAAGCAAATTGTGAGACAATGCATAGTAATAGCCAGGCACCAGCTTTGCTCCCAGCCACATCTCTTTCCAAATGAGTCCACTTCTTTGAGCAAAAAGCATGTGCATAGTCACACAATGCACTGCCAGAAACATACCAAAACTACTGCTGCAAGGTGAAAAGCGTGATGCAAATGCACACTTTAGATCATCATAGGGTCCTTACAGTCTAATACATGTTGTGTTCTAGGTTTCAGGTACTTCAGACTTTATGGTGCATAAAATTAATATTACAAACTCATTTTCTTCTGAATGCCTTCATTGCTCAAAAGTCCATCCTGTTTAATTGACAGGTTTTGCAGACGCCAAAAATCAGCCATCGCCATGGCTCTAATGATACTTCCATTTATTGGAGAGCTGTCTGTATCTGAGGGTTTGGTGGCCATGACAACAGTGTGTCTGGTCTTTCTGATCCTCAAGAGTTTACGCAAAGAAATTCCCAAGGGGCTTCGCCAACTCCCCGGCCCCAAACCCCTGCCCATCATTGGGAACGTTCTGGAGGTGGGCAGCAAACCTTACCTGAGTCTTACTGACATGAGCAAGAAATACGGCGATGTCTTCCAAATCCAGATTGGCATGCGGCCCGTGGTAGTGATGAGTGGTAATGAAACAGTTAAACAGGCTCTCATCAAACAAGGAGAGGATTTTGCAGGCAGGCCTGACCTACACAGCTTCAGCTACGTTAATGATGGAAAGAGTATTGCCTTCGGTACAGACAAAGCTGGCGTATGGCGAGCTCGCAGGAAGCTGGCCTACAGCGCCCTACGCTCTTTTGCCACTGTGAAGGGCACAACCCCAGAGTACTCCTGTGTGCTGGAGGAACATGTCAGCAAAGAGGCCGAGTATCTGATCAAACAGCTCAACAACGTCATGAAGACTGAAGGCAGCTTCGATCCCTTCCGCTACATTGTCGTCTCTGTGGCCAATGTGATTTGTGGCATCTGCTTTGGCCGCCGCTATGACCACGATCACGAAGAGCTGCTCAACCTGGTGAACCTCAGTGATGAGTTTGTTCAAGTAGTGAGCAGTGGAAACCCGGCAGACTTCATCCCTATTCTTCAGTACCTCCCTAGCAAAGCAATGAAAAAATTCTTGGCCATCAACGACCGCTTCAACAAGTTTGTTCAGAGGATCGTCAACGAGCACTATGCCACCTTTGACAAGGTACGCCATTCAGTAACAACCCCATATGTACTTAAACCCTCTTTATTCACTGAGTACTTCAGAATAATTAAAATGTTCAAATGATTAACTTTCAGGACAACATCCGTGACATCACAGACTCCCTCATTGACCACTGTGAAGACAGAAAACTTGATGAGAATGCAAACATTCAAGTGTCCGATGAGAAAATTGTGGGAATAGTCAATGACCTGTTTGGGGCTGGTAGGTTGATTTTTTTTTTATCCTAATTGATCTCACAACTGCTAACAATGATTTAAAGACACTCAAACATGTTGTGTCTCTTGTAGGTTTTGACACCGTCTCCACTGGCCTATCGTGGTCCGTGATGTACTTGATTGCGTACCCAAAGATACAGGAGAGGCTTTACGAGGAAATAAGTGCGTACTTTTTCTGCACATTTCATTCATGTTACAAAGGATGCGCTGTCATGACTTCAGTTTATTTATTTATTGATTGATTGATATATTTGAACATCAAGACAAAAAAAAATTAAAGACAAGGAATCAAAACCAAAAAAATAAACATAACAAAAAAAATGCCTTGTTCAAAAGGAGTGGGAGGAAGCCAGCCCTTATATAGTCCCACCCCTTCTCCATACCCAATAAATTATAATATCATTCTAGTCATTATCCATCCCATACTTACATTCATTATACAGTACCATAATATATAATGCATCCTATAATTAATTTATGCAATAGAAATAATAGGACAATGATAGTTTATAGTGACAATAATACCAACATCTAATAATAATTGTAATAATAATAAGTAAATACTTCTGGTATGTTTAATATAATTATGGACAATATTACACTGGTCAACACCAATTTTATTGTCTAAGTTTTTGTAAGCTGATTTAGAACAATTTTGATGTGCTGAATCCAAAAATCACATTGGTTTTGCTTAATCAGGTCAACTTTTTGAACTATGGCCACATGTATTTTTTACGTTTTTGTTTACATGTACGGGTATTTTTGCTTTATATGATGCAAAATTCTTTTTTATTTCTTGAAATTCTCAGAATTTTGAACAATGATGATGTAACATTCAATTTACATGTACTTACCTTTATCAGTGTCTACTATTCAATTTACAGTACAACTGTACAACTGCTTATAACTTAACATAAAAACCTGACCTGAGAAACAGATGTAATTTTCGGATTCAGTGGTGCAAAATTGTCGTAAATCAGTTGAAAAAACACAGACAACTTACAAAAAAATTATTTTTGTTATCATCATAATCACCATATATACCACCATATACCCCCACATGGTTTACAATACCTAGACACAGTAAGTAATCATATAATAATAACCATAATAATAGGTAGCCATATAGTAGTTACAACAACAACAACAACAACAACAACAACAACAACAACAATAATAATAATAATAATACCACCTGGCCTATAAAATACTTTGAATAATTCCATCCTAAGCAACAATCATAATACTATAATGTTGTTGTAATATTCTAGTAATAATGAAATCAATAATAATAGTACTCAGCATATGTATTCAACAATAACTCAGCATATATATACAGTATATATTCAACAACAATAACAACCTTTCTTCACTGAAGACACATTGTAATATTACTGTCCTTTATTTTTATACTGCTCAAAAATCATTTCTTTATATGTTGATTTAAATATATGGATGTTTGGACATTGTCTGTGTTTCTCCCCCAACCCATTCCACAATTTTACCCCACACACAGACACAAAAAAAATTTTCCTAGTAGATCTTACTAAGTGCATTTTAATTTTTGTGTTCCCCCGTAAATTGTATTTCTCTTCTCTCTGACTAAAAAGATTTTGTATATTGTGTGGCAAAAAGTTTTTAGTGACTTTAAACTTTAACTGTGCTGTATAATAATCAATCAGATCCTGTAATTTCATAACTTTGAATGCAAAAACAATAAATTAGTATGTTCAAGATACCCAACTTTGTGTATAACACGGACCACCCTTTTTTGTAATATTAGCAATGAATTAAGTGTACTTTTATAACTGTTACCCCAGACCTCTATACAATAGGTCAAGTATGGAGGTACTAATGAGCAATACAAGATATGAAGTGATTTGTAATATAGGACTTGCTTAATTTTATTTAATTGCAATATTTTTGCCACTTTGTTTTGAATGTATCTGATGTGTGGTTTCCAACTAATTTTATCATCCAGTATTACACCCAAAAATTTGATCTCCTTAACGTTTTCAATAATTACATTATCTATATGAATATGTATATCTTCTTTATTTTACAATTACCAAATATCAGTACCTTAGTTTTATCAATATTTAGTGATAATTTATTACTATCCATCCATTTTTTAAGCTTATTTAATTCATTATTTAGAGTATGGATTTTTTTCCTTATAATTATTTCCAGTATAAAGTATGTCAGTATCATCAGCAAATAATATTGTTTTAATTATTTATAAACTTGGAATATATCATTTCTATATATGTTAAATAATTCAGGGCCCAATACTGACCCCATGCAAAGCTTTACAGTGATACTCATGTTATACGTCTCCTTTTAAAGAGAAAAACGTGGGTCTGGATCGTACTCCCATTCTCTCTGACAGAGTCAAGTTGCCCCTTCTGGAATCCTTCATCCTGGAGCTGCTTCGGCATACTTCATTCGTGCCCTTCACGATCCCTCACTGGTAAGGCCGATTTATTTTTGATCTCCAAAAAATACAACACGCACATATGATAAGAAACATCACAGAACCACACAAACTTGAACACAATCCCAGGATTATACAAGCATTTCTGTAAACAGTGTAATGAGTCTGCCAAGACAAGACCGGACAACATCAACCAAGTTGAGACCAAGATGTACTGTACGTAGGCAGTGTCCTCGTGTCATCTTGGACATGATCTCGACCCTTAAAGTCTTGGTCTCTGTACACTCTGGTCTCAGTCTGCTGTTGGCAGTAGGTGATTTGAGCGAGGATGCTGTCCCCCTTCTTATCAGACTGGCCCAAAAGCATCCCCCTTGTTCACCTGCCATCACCCCATTCATCGGTGTAAATCAAGAGGGGCGGATATTGCCCTTCCCAACTTAGAAAAAAGAAAGAATTATTCCCCCAATATTGTCACAAATCTTTCTATATCATGGTACATAACTGAATAACATGACTTAACAATCTAAGCAGAAACGCAAAAAAAGAACATAAATTTTCAACTTTTTCTTGTAGATTTGCTACTTCTTCCTTAAAAATTGTGATTTTTTTCTCATAACTTTTCAGCTTTATTCTTATAAATTTGTCTTTTTCTCATAAATTTGCAACTTTTTTCACATAAGTTAGATTTTTTCTTGTAAATTTGCATTTTTCCTTTAAATATTCAACTTTTTTCTTGTAGATTTGTAACTTTTTTCTCAAAAACTTGTGATTTTTTGTCATAAATTTTCTACTTTTTTCCACATAAATTTGTGACTTTTGTCTGGTAAATTTGTCTTTTTCCTAACTTTTTCTAATAAATTTGCAACTTTTTCCTACAAATTTTGTGAATTTTTTCTCAAACTTTAAGCTTTTTTTCTTGTAAATTTGCAGCACCCTTCTGGATGCTGGTTAAATGTTTATTCTGTGCAATTACATTGTAATTTGTGACTTTTTAAATATTTAAATTTACATCTGTCATCATATCTTTGCACTTTTATTCTTGCCAATTTATACCAAACATACATTCATACATTTGTACCTCATGCTGAATTGGTGAACACCCCCCATCCCCCTTTTTAAAAAATAACAACTTGCATTGGCTCCCAGTCAGTTTTAGATAATATACTGAGGCTTTGTTCTTCTTTTGCAGCACCACCAAAGACACATCTCTGAATGGCTACTTCATCCCCAAAGACACCTGTGTCTTCATCAATCAGTGGCAGATCAACCATGATCCGTAAGTTGATAGACTTGACTTTGAAAATTTTGAACACACCTTTGTTTAATCAGATTTGTATGCTACTGTTTGTTTAATGCTTTTGTTTGTTTAATCTTTCAGTAATCTGTGGAAAGATCCATCTTCCTTCACCCCAGACCGTTTCCTAACCGCTGATGGATCTGAGGTGAACAGATTAGAGGGAGAGAAGGTGATGCTCTTTGGCCTGGGAAAACGCCGCTGCATCGGCGAGGTCATCGCTCGAAATGAAGTTTTCCTCTTCTTGGCCATCCTGATACAGAAGCTGCAGTTCCACTCTTTGCATGGAGAAATGCTGGACATGACCCCAGAGTACGGTCTGACAATGAAGACCAAGCGGTGCCAACTGGGAGCCACTCTAAGAGCCAAGAATGAGCAGTGAAGCTGTCTGGGACAAACATCTATGACTTGTTAGATGTGTGAGCTGATTTTGATGCTGTAAAGGTCACAGTGAGACACAAGCCAGTGAAGAAACACATTTTCAGAATGTAAGAAACTGGATGTCAGTTATAATCGCTAAAGCTGAGGACACTGAAGCAGATAAATGGAGTTTGCTTGTTGCAGATTGTCAGAGATCTACGTAGTTTTAGGTCTGGGTTATTGTCTGTGATAGGAGGTATTGCTGCTGCTTCTCACTGAAGTATAAGGAGATATCCGTTTCTCCTGCTGAGTTGTCCAGTAATCTAAACGGTTGCAATTCAGAAATTTACACATGAAAGACTTTAACTGTGGAACAAATTATATATTTTCAAAGACAGTGTAGAGCGCTGCAACATTTTGTATGTGATACGGGACGTTGAAGTCAATGGATTTTACCAAACAAAACCATTCAGGCATGTAAGCTAAATAATTACCGTCTATTGCTCTGAGGATGTAGGACACTGAAGCTATACTGTATATCCCAAAATGTGATTCTGTCTGTACATACATTTAAAAAAGTAAATAAATACACACACACACATACACACACACGTATATACATATACAGTATATATGTAATAAAGCTTTTTTCATGATGGAGTTAAATAGTTGTTTTTCTGCATGTAAATAAATCATCAGGACACACAATGAGCTCCAGCTGATTTAGGGAATGTTTGAAAATGCTGTGTGATTTTGTATTTTTTATGGCTGATGTATTTATAATGATATAACATGCAGGGGTGTGCATCCTGTAATCAGTAACATCAATAAAAAAAAAAAAAAAACTTGTTTTAATGATCACCGTTTTTGTTCTTTGACTTGAAATACCAACAATTATGCATCCACACTTGGGCTTGAGTATTTGACTTTAAATCAGCATCAGAGTTAATTGATTCTTTCATGTCAATTTTCTTTTTTTTTTTTTTTTCTATCTCCCTTCTTTTTACTACCAAGGCTCATAATTAGAAAACAGGAGTGTGGTATCATATCACTGCAGTGTGGTAGTAAATGAGCATAATCTAATATAAATGAGCATAATATAATAAACAATAGATCTATTGTCATTTCACACACAAAATAAACATTGTTCAGTGTCTACAACACACTTCTTGAGGGCTAATTAGCTTGTTAGCTGCATGGTGGAGTCCTTTATGCAGCCATGATTATATTACCAGAACATAGTGATTATGAGTCTCTTATCGGGTCCTTAAATACAGCCATAGCTAGTCCATTCCCTCTGTAAAACAGCTGAAAAGATGCGAGTAGTCATCTAACAGTGACTTAACTTCTGGTCCTTTAGCGTTGGTATCCACACAGTTTGCTTGCTTTTTCTTGGCATCTTCAGATGAAATAAAGAGGTATTTATCACATAGATGGAGACAACATTTGTTTTTGTTGCAAGCCGTCTTTAATTGTTCCACCTGAGTTCGTTATATGAGCACATAAAGATAGACTAAACATATAACAGCAAAACCATGATTATGTGTTTATTTTTTAATCCCCATTATTACTGGTGCAGAATGAAAGATGCTCTTCATGGGGTCCAATAACTCTTCCATGTTTGTGCCTGTATACCCGCCTGGTGCTCTGTTATTGACCAGCCTAGCTGTCTGTCATGTAGATGAGCGGGGTGCTAAGGACATTAGTTTCAGAGCTAACAGTGCTACTAGGGAATGTGGTTTATGTTATTTTCTTGAGATTTCAGTCACCCTCAAAGGCATCCCTGTTTCCACCTGATTCACTAATCCACAATTGATAATATACACTACCGTTCAAAAGTTTGGGGTCACCCAGACAATTATTTTGTGTTTTCCATGAAAAGTCATACTTATTTACCACCATGAGTTGTAAAATGAATAGAAAATATAGTCAAGACATTGACAAGGTTAGAAATAATGATTTGTATTTGAAATAATAATTTTTTCCTTCAAACTTTGCTTTCGTCAAAGAATCCTCCATTTGCAGCAATTACAGCATTGCAGACCTAACATGATTGCACAAGGGTTTTCTAATCATCCATTAGCCTTCTGACGCAATGAGCAAACACATTGTACCATTAGAACACTGGAGTGATAGTTGCTGGAAATGGGCATCTATACACCTATGTAGATATTGCACCAAAAACCAGACATCTGCAGCTATAATAGTCATTTACCACATTAGCAATGTATAGAGTGTATTTCTGATTAGTTTAAAGTTATCTTCACTGAAAAAAAGTGCTTTTCTTTCAAAAATAAAGAAATTTCTAAGTGACCCCAAACTTTTGAACGGTAGTGTATCTCATATCATTCTGGCTTATTTTGTTATATCATGATGCAACATCGAACCATTAGCATTAACTTGGCTAGGCAGTAGGCAGTCAGTCTAACAGTGTTAGAGCTTGCCTCAGCCCACAGCAGCTAGCTGAAGCTAGCAGTTTAGCCCCCCATTCACAAATGTTTCTGTGCTTATTGTACTCCAAGGACTGGTCATATCCTATCGACCACTGAAACCACACACCCCTGTCCACCAGTGATGCTTTATTTCATTCATTCTTTAACACATATTTAGTTTGCTCAGGTTCACTACCCAGGTGTGGAGCTAGCCAGCTACAATTAGCAACAGTGATGCGGGGGGGAAGGGGGGTTAAGTGCAGCTTTTGAGCAATTTTACCAAAACTGACATATTTTACACTAATAGACCCAAATACAAATACAGAGAGGAGACCAACAATGAAATGTTTGAATAAATGCTTTATTGAAAAATCACGCAATGATGAGAATTGGCAACCCTGTGGAGAAAGACAGAAGAATATGTAAGTATATTGAATTGTGAAGTTGATAGTGATAATAATGAACTAATCTTTTCGTACAGATAATGAAATGCGTATGGAATGGAATGGTGAGTATATTACAGGAGGGCTGCTGTTCATTAGGCGACAATCCTGTCCAGTTTTGGCTTTGGCAAGTTGTGGGTATGAAGGAAGTTGGAGATAGTGCACCGGGTCTGAAGACTTTAAGGGTTAGGATATTGCAGATAATGTTTCCTGACTTACTTCAATATGATGATTGGTTTCCGGCTTGAAAGGGCAAGTATGGGTAGTCCTGGGAGAAATGGAGGCAGAAGAAGAGGTTAAGTTTTGAATGCTTGATCTTTTAGTTTCCACTATTGGGAGAAGGTGGAAGAGGTAGGAGCGAGAGCACTACAGGATAGCACACAAGAGTTGAGGAGCACACCAAGCTGTTGGCATGTAGAGTTCAACATTCCTGTACTGAAGAGGAGGAAACAATTGTTTATAAAGGTTGTGGCTGATGAGAGACAGGTGGTTAATCAGCACAGCCGAGCATGATCAAGAAATCAGCAGTGGAGCATGTGCACAAACCTGAGACACTTCAAAAATCTGTCACAAACACTTCATTAAGACCTGTGGGAGCTGTTGAAAAAGTGCAATGAATGGGGACCTTTACAAGAAGCTGTCATGTGTGTGCATAAATGCGCACACACAAATGAATTAATACGAGCCCAAGGTGCAAGTGAAGTGACGTGTTTTATTAACAAATGGAAAATAATATACAACTGTGTCCATGAAACTGTTCAAAGAGGAGTACTATTGGGAAGATGACCAGTTACAAGCTCAAGTGGCAAGCCCCCATGCGCTCCCAGAGTGGAGAGAAAAGGGCTGAAAAATAATAAGAAGAGCGACTTATAGAAATGTCGGAGCAGAACAGCTCTGGGGGAAACAACACTTAAAAGTCCAAACAGAGGATGAACCATAAACGAGCGAGCCTGATCATCCAAAGTAGACTGATGCCAATGCATTGTTTCCACTGCCACCCAGAAATACCCCCGGAGACTAACGAGCAGCAAGTGGAAACAAGTGTGTGGCAACAGAGTGAGTGAATGAGTGTGTGTGTGTGTGTGCGTGCGTGTATGTGTGTGCATAAGTAAACAAGAAGGACTATGAGTGTAAGTGTATGCATGTATATGTGTGGAAACAAGAAATGATGGCAACGGCCGGTATGAGAGAGGATGAATAAGAATGTGTGTGTGTGTGCCTGTGAGTGAATGTATGTATGTTGTTCTCCATGGATCGCCACCTTGTCGCGGTGGAGAACCTTGTGTGTTTCAATGATCCCGAAAGCGATGCCGTCGGGGGCCTTTTGGCTCCTGGTAGGGTCCCCCATGGCGGTAAGGTCGAGGGGGAGGTCCCAGACCAAGAGCGATCCAAAGAAAGAAAGAAAGACCTCAATGCGGGAGTGGCGGAGGATGACACCATGAGTCACAACGGCACTGAAGGCGGATGAAGGCTGCAACAGAGAGTGGTCTCCAGTCGTTTTGGATTCCATGCCACTGGATTCAGGCCCCTCCCTGCCAAGGGCCGTGTGGTGGCTGCAGGGGCATCAGTCTCTCCACGATAAAAGACGTCACGCGCAGGCGTCCTCCCAAAGGGAGCCCATCCACTTTACTTCTTGGACAAAATAAAGTCCTGTGGCGATCAGGAAGTGGTAACAGGGACAGGACAGTGAAGTCTGGGAGTTCTTAGCCACGACCTGGCACACAGGCGATGGGTGCTTGATACAGTCGTTAAGCTCTTGGACTGAGGCAGAAAGAGCTTCTCGGCAGCTGCACTCATGACTGAGCAGCCCTATTTAGGATCCACTCTGCTCACCCCAGTAGGGGAGGGGGTTAGAAAAGGTACCCCAAACATAGCCTGCCTCACAAAATCCTGTCTGGAATACCGCATCCAGAGGGATCACCACCACGCGGTCAGAAACATACAAAATTACATATTGGAACCTGGAATGTGCGAACCCTTATGGACAACCAAGCCAGTGATCGACCTGAAAGGCGAACTGCCATCATCTCAAGAGAGCTAAGGAAGTTCCGGATCGACATCGCAGCACTCTCCGAGACCCGACTGGCTGATGAAGGTCAGCTGAAGGAGGAAAAAGGCGGGTATACTTTCTTTTGGAAGGGAAAGCCTGCAAATGAGCCACGAATCCATAGTGTGGGATTTGCTATTAAGAACTGCCTCATCAACCACCTCCATGAACTCCCTGTGGGCATCAACGAGTGCCTAATGACCATTCGTCTGATGCTTGCCTGCAGTCAAATGGCCACCGTTATTAGTGCCTACGCTCCAACGCTTGATGCACAGGATGAAGTAAAGGAGGCCTTCTATGCTGACCTGGACAAAATACTATCTGAAGTCCCAAAGGAGGATAAGTTAATCTTGCTTGGAGACTTTAATGCCAGAGTGGGACGAAACCATCATCTATGGAGCGGCACGCTGGGGAGAGAAGGGGTTGGAAACACAAACTCCAATAGCATACTACTGCTAACCAAGTGCTCAGAGCACAACCTGGTCATCACCAACACACTTTTTTGTCAGAAAACCAAGTTCAAAACATCATGGATGCATCCCCGCTCCAAATTATGGCATCTCATTGACTACATCATAGTCTGCTCCAAAGACCGCCGCGATGTCCTTAACACCAGAGCAATGACCAGTGCAGATGACTGCTGGACTGACCACCGCCTCATTCACTCCATCGTGTCTATCCGCTTAATGTGGAAAAGAAGGTTGCAGAAAGGACAGAGCCGGCCAAAGCTTAACATCATGCTGCTGGACGACATTAACTACCAACAACAGCTGCAGGATACTCTTAGGGCAGCTTTGCCAAAACAGTACCCAGAGGATACTGAAAAACACTGGAGCACACTTTCCACTGCCATCGTGGACTCCTGCAAAAGCATCCTCGGTCATAAAAAGTGGAGACATCAAGACTGGTTTGACGAGAATGACAGTGAGATCCAACAGCTCATCGACATCAAACGGCAAACTTTTATCACCTGGCAAAACAACATTCACTAAAAGGTTAAAAGAGCAGCCCATGCCAAGGCGAAGGCAGCCGTACAAACACTTGTTAGGAAATTGAAGAACCAGTGGTGGACAAAGAAGGCCCCGGAGATCCAGCAGCTTGTCGACTCTGGAGACACGAGAGGATTCTTTGATGCCACAAGAGCAGTATATGGCCCCAGCCACTGCTGCCTAACCCCTCTTCGCTCCAAAGATGGGCTCTCGCTTCTAAAGGACAAGGAGGCAATTGCAGACAGGTGGAAAGAGCATTATAAGGACCTCTTAAACAGGGACACCACTCCTGAGATGGAGGCCCTTGATCAACTCCCTCAACAGCCCATAGAGGAAAGCATGGGAAAACCACCTAGCTTGGATGAGGTACAGGACGCCATCAGGAAGGTGAGAAACAACAAGGCTGCTGGACCTGACGGCATCCCAGCAGAAGTCCTGAAGAAAGGCGGTCCTGATCTTCTGAAGCACATCCATGCCCTGCTCCTGAAAATATGGGAAGTAGAGGAAATCCCTGCACAGCTCAGAGATGCCTTGATTGTCTCCATCTTTAAAAAGGGGGACAGGGCAGTTTGTGGGAATTCCATGGCATTTCTCTCCTGTCCACCATAGGGAAAGCCTTTGCCCGGGTCTTGGCCAATAGACTCACCCCCCTGTCAGAGAGCATTCTTCCCGAGTCCCAGAGTGGTTTTCGCCCAAACAGAGGCACCACAGACATGATTTTCATTGCTCGCCAATTGCAAGAAAAATGCCGGGAACAAAATCTACCATTATACATGGCCTTCATAGACCTTACCAAAGCCTTCGACTCAGTAAACTGTCAGGCCCTTTGGCTGGTTCTGGCAAAGATTGGCTGCCCAGAAAAATACATCCGGGTACTGGGACTGCTGCATGGCAATATGTCTGCCATGGTACTCAGTGGCAGTGGAGATGAAACAGAACCCTTCAGGTTGACACGGGAGTCAAACAGGGATGTGTCATCGCTCCAACACTATTCTCCATCTATATTGCTGCTATTCTCCATCTCACGAACCAGCATCTGCCCCCGGGAGTCAAAATCACGTACAGAATCGATGGTCAACTTTTCAACATCAACCGATTTAGAGCTAAAGGTCAAACCACCACCATATCCATCATGGAGCTGCAGTATGCAGACGACAACGCTCTCGTAGCCCTCTCAGAAGAGGACCTTCAGTGCCTCTTGTCTGCCTTTGCCAAAGCATACAAACAGCTCGGTTTGGCCGTCAATATAAAAAAGACATAAATACTCCACCAGCCATCACCAAACTGCAGTACACTTGCCATACCCCCAAACATCTCCATTGATAACATCCGACTAGAAAATGTGGACCACTTCTTATATCTTGGCAGCCTCCTCTCATCAAAAGCCGTCATCGATGATGAAATACACCACCGCCTCAGCAGTGCCAGTGGGGCTTTCTCAAGGCTAAGGAGGAGAGTCGTTGAGAACCACAATCTCCAAGTGAATACCAAAATCCTGGTTTATAAAGCGGTGGTGCTCCCCACTCTCCTGTATGGATCAGAAGCCTGGACTACATACAGCAGGCACTTAAAGGCACTTGAGGCACACCATCAGAGATGCCTCCGAAAAATCCTCAGGATTAGTTGGGAGGATAGACGCACCAACACCAGCGTCTTGGAGGAGGCTAACCTTCCCACCATCACTGCCACCATTGCCCAAAACCAGCTCAGATGGACTGGCCATGTTATCCGAATGCCTGACTCTCGCCTCCCAGAACAAGTCCTGTACTCCCAGCTAGCTGAAGGGAAGCGGGCTCCAGGAGGCCAGAAGAAGAGATTTAAAGACAACATAAAAACAAACCTAAAGAAGTGCCACATAGACCTAAAAGCTTGGGAAAATATGGCAACCGATAGGGCGACCTGGAGAAACATTGTCCCTGAGGGTGCCGCACAGTACAACGCTGACCTCCATCATGCTGCACAAGACAAACGCAGACTCAGGAAGGAGAGAGCAACCAACAATCAGGACCAACCCAAACCCACCACCATTACATTCCCCTGCCCACATTGCAGCAGAATAATTGGGTCCAGAATTGGCCTCTATGCCCACCCGAAGACCCACAAGGACCAAGAGGGAGGACAGTCATACTGGACTACGAGTGACCGCCGATGATGATGAATGTATGTATGTGTGGAAACCCAGGTGATTGCAATCAGATGATAGGTGCCTGGCAGAGAGAGGTGAGAGGAGGGCCATGGCTGTAGAATGGCAGAGGTTCCAATAATCTGCCAGCTGGAAATGATAACAACAATCAGAGGCTAAAGCCACAGGTCATGAAACGGGGCAGGAAACAACAGCCCCATTCATGACAGAGCCCCCCCCCCCAAGGGGTGGAAACCAGACACTCACTGTACCATCAAAACAAAACAAGAACAATCCCCCCCACAACTAACCAGGGTGGGAGGTGGGAGAAACAGGTAAGGATGGAATTAAGAGGGAACAGGAAAGAAGACTACCCAACCCCAAGTAAGATTAACCCTCTCCAACCCAAGAGTCCCAAAAATCGGAAGGCCGACCCCAGTCCAAGGCCCAGCAGGCAGCCCACGGAACAGTGTCAGGCCGGGAAAATTGGGCCACCTGACCCAATAGTACAGTTTGTTGGGTGGTCTGCTGGAGTTCCTCAGCCACCGGGCCAGGTGACATGGGCCGGGAGGCAGCCCCCTACAGGGATACCCAGTCCTTCGGGTGGCCGGCCCACATTGTTGAGCCACCAGGACCGGAGGGGTAAGTGACGAGGCGGCCTACCCACCAGGAAGCTCAAAGATGGGTGGCTGGACCAGGAAATGGGAACCCCAGCGGCTTCTGGTGGCAGGACCAGGTGGATGACAGCAGAGCCCAGTAGAACAAAGAGGAATACCCAGCAGGCCTTCAGGGGGAAAAAGGAGACCCAGGTGTCCTCGAACCGGCGGTTCGGTGGTCCCGGCTTGGGACAGAAGCTTGGCCACACCTGCGGTGGGTCTGGGCTGAACCATGGCTGCACCTGTGGTGGTCCCGGCCTGGGACAACATTGCACCAGTCGTGGCCTCTTTACAGGACCTCATTGCTCCCGCAGTGAGCCCCAATTGGGCTAGTGTTGCACCCGCGGAGGACCCCGACCGGACCATGGTTGCACCCACAGTGAAATCCAGCTGGACCCCTGCTGCACCCACGGTGGAGCCCGGCTGGGCCCCTGCTACACCATTGGTAGGACCCAGCTGGGTCACTGCTGCACCCACGGTGGGACCTGGTTTGACCAACAATGCACCCTTGGTGGGCCCAGGGCTGAAGCACAGTACCCATGACGGTGCCCGGCAGGGACACATCACCCACGGAGACTCAGGCTGAGGCGGAATCCAAACTACGGCCTCCGGCGGATGGGGAGTTGGATCCAGGTCTACCTCACCGGGGATAGCAACAGCCATGGTTACCTCCAGCGGCGAGCCTGGACCCTCGGACTCATCTGACGACGTGGACCTCTCTCCGGCTACCCTAGAAAAGGACTCAAACAGAAAAGAAGTAGGGTCAGGGTCACCGACAACGGTGGAGCCCGGCGAGGTGAGCTCTGGTGCAACATGCAGCTGCAGCTGGCTCTCCTGACCTAGAGCTAGGCAAAAATGCTCTATCATGGAAAGAAGAAAGACAAAAAGAGAGTATTTGCCTTAGCTCGAGCTCCACCACCGTTCAGGACTCCGACGATCCGGACGATGTTTCCACAGGCTCAGCCTCCTGGAGCTGCAGCTCAGGCACTGACTCCGCTGCAGCAGCCTCCGCAGCAGGCGTGATAGTGTCTGCAGTCTTGATCCTCCCAGCTGTTGTGACCCATGCTGGTAATTCCTCAGGCGTGGCGGCTGGGGTCTGGCTCACCGTTGCAGTGGGGGAAGGATCCTCCCGGACCTCTGGCTCCTCCTGGTCCTGACAGTTTGGCTCTGGCTCCAGCTCCAGTGTGCAAACAAAGGAAGCAGAAGAGAGTTGTGGGAGGGCTGGTGAGCCATTCATGACTGCAGCAGGTGGAGAGATCTCTCAGGACTGCATACCCAGAGACCTACTACCAGGGATCAGGGAAGAATTTTCAACAATTTTACAAACAAATGAGACCACTTGCCTGTCCTCCTGGTTAATTATGTTTCCTGCTGCAGCTGGCGAGGCGAAATTCCCGGCCATGGCTGTGGCGGGGCTAGACTTCTCCGTAGACTGTGGAGAAGCCTTCCAGAATGGAGCTGGAGGGGAAATGGTGGCCGCCAATCTCTCCTCCTCCAGACGGCATTCAATCTCCGCCAGTAAAGCCAATCTTTGTTTCTCCCATTCACCTGAAGATGAAGCAGAACCGTCTTCAGGTTGGGGCTCCGGAGACTGGGGAGGGGCTGGAGTGGGAGAGCTGAGGGAGGAGGACGGCTTCTTCCACCATGAATGCCGCTTACATGTTGTGGGCAGCTCCAACGCTGGCAATTCCCTCCCAGGCTCCTCTCTACGCAGCGCAAGGATGAAATGGAGGATGTCCACAGACTCAGGAAAAAAACAACAGGACGGGACATTCCTGTAAAACCTCCGCTGCGGTGTCCTGGGTGGCTCGAACAGCCTCGGAGGAAACCAGCCCCTGCATGGAAGCAAAGGTGTCCTCTAGAGGGGCCAATCCATTCAGCTCAGTGTCGCTCCAGTAATCCAACATGGCTCCGGTAGCAGGTAGGGAAAAAATGCACAAAAAATGAAAAAAAAAAGACGACACGCACTTCACCACTGGGCTCTTTGTGGTGTCGGCATACTGTCATGTGTGTGTGTAAATGCGTACACACAAATGAATTAATACGAGCCCAAGGTGCAAGTGAAGTGATGTGTTTTATTAACAAATGGAAAATAACATACAACTGTGTCCATGAAACTGTTCAAAGAGGAGTACTATTGGGAAGATGACCAGCTACAAGCTTAAGTGGCAAGCCCCCACGCACTCCCAGAACAGAGAGAAAAGGACTGAAAAATAATAAGAAGGGAGACTTACAGAAATGTCGGAGCAGAACGGTTCTGGGGGAAACAACACTTCAAAGTCCAAGCAGAGGAGGAACCATAAATGAGCGAGCCTGATCATCCAAAGTAGACTGATGCCAATGCACTGAGTGTTTCCACTGCCACCCAGAAATACCCCCGGAGACTAACGAGTGGCAAGTGGAAACAGGTGCGCGGCAACAGAGTGAGTGAATGAGTGTGTCTGTGTGTGCGTGTGCATGTATGTGTATGCATAAGTAAACAAGGAGGACTATGAGTGTAAGTGTACACATGTATATGTGTGGGAACAAGAAATGATGGCAACGGCTGGTATGAGAGAGGATGAATAAGAATGTGTGTGTGTGTGTGTGTGTGTGTGTGTGTGTGTGTGTGTGCCTGTGAGTGCATGTATGTGTGTGTGGAAACCCAGGTGATGGCAATCAGCTGATAGGTGCCTGGCAGAGAGAGGTGAGAGGAGGGCCGTGGCTGTAGACTGGTAGAGGTTCCAGCAATCTGCCAGCTGGAAATGATAACAACAATCAGAGACTAAAGCCACAGGTCATGAAATGGGGCAGGAAAAAAAACAGCCCCGTTCATGACAGCAGCACACTAATTGTATACTTGAATAAACTTCTTTTTTGGAAGGAATGTTGTCTGTATACTTTCTTTACAACATCCACGTCCGTGATGTTATTTGTCCTTAGGCTAATCTTGAGATGAGGGCAAATAAATGTTTCCATTATCCTAGTAAACCATTATTCATAAGCACAGCATTGTTTATTAGTTTCAAAGTTCATAAACTATAAAGCAAACAACTTAAGGTGATAAGTTCTGAAGGTTGGAAAGAGCTGACTAGAGAGAGAGAGAGAGCCAATGAAGTTGTTTAGCCCACTATAACGCAAGAGTCCATTCCCTGTTTAAGGGACAGTAAAAGAGGGAACTCCAACTGGAACAGCTGTCCCGGCTCTGGACTAACAGCACCAGTGGCCTTCAGCAGTTCAACTAAGGTAAAGTTAACATTCAACATGCACAGAATGATTAAGCCTCCAAAATGATCGATATTTGACTGACATTTAAAGAGGACTGCTGTGCCCATTATTTTCACAGAACATCAGTTATAATCAGTTGGTGACATGTTAATTTTTTAATGTGGGGAAGGGGTATACACAAATTTAGTTCAAAGTTCAAACAAAATGGAAATGGAAATTAAGTGCTAATTTGCAAGGAAAAAGCTGCAAAAATATGACAGCAGATGCTAATTTGCAATTTAAAAGTTCCAAATTTATCATAAGCAAGAAAAAAATAAATTCCTGAGGAAAAAAGTGATGTTTACAAGAATAAAGTTTAAAAAAATTAAGAAGAACAAAAGCTAAAGATTTGCTTTTTGCAACTTTTTCTAGCAAATTTGTAACTTTCTAATAAATTTTGGACTTTTTTCCTATAGATTTGGCACCTTTGTGTGTTTTTCACACAAATTATAGCTGTATATAATCATCATTTTTTTTCTATTAAATTTACATCTTTTTTCATGCATTTTCAACATTTATCCCCCCTCAAATTGCCTAGTGGTTATAAGTAAAAATCTAGTCTTTGCAATTGAATATTACTGACTAGACTTTACATCCACCAAGGCTGGCCTGTATGTGTGTTTGTTTTATTGTGAGCAGGATGATATAAACTTCTGGATGGATTCTGATGATTTTTTTTTTTTTTTTTTTTTTTTTTTACGGAGGTGGCCCTTGAGTTATGGTTGGACCCATTAGATTTTGGAGGTAAGCAGGGTCAGGATGCAAATTCTGGATCACTTTTTTCACTTTCTTTACAATTGTGACATAGGGCCTTGGCAGAGGTATGTACTCTCTGATTACCTACAAAATCTTATGAACTCATCCATAGCCCAAGGGCTACCTCTGGTGGAGAGTTTATCAAAATCCATTCAGTAATTTTTGCGTAATCCTGCTAACAATCAGAGAAACAACTGCCCTGTCAGAATCTATAAACTCAGAGTGATCGTATGTTGGTTCGTTACCTCAAATAAGATTCATGACACAGGAATATTCCTCATATGAGCTCTTTACTGCAGGAGTGCAATACCTTTAACAGCCAATGCAGCACTCGCAATAAAAAAACAATCAGGAAGCTTTTATGCATAGTCAGTCATACAAACACAAAAACATCTGCTGGATACAATATGCAGTCATAATATGAGTATACAAAACATTGGCCTGGACTGAAAACAACATGGCCTTGCAGGTGTGTCCCAGACTCCAAGTTAATCATAGTCACAGCACTTTATAAGAAAGCAAGATTAATTCTCCCCTATCCCCAGTCCCCTTATCATGTACACAGTCTGGTCTGGTGAGACACTTTGACTTCTAAGCACATCTTAATGAAGGACACTCAGTAGGTCCACTTATTACCCAGAAATAATACAGTATGCTATAAACTCATAGAACATGCATGCAGTATACATTTTAAATCATATAAGATGGTTATGCAATGATAATGATAATGATGTTAATAATAGTAATTATAAAATGATAAACAATTATAAAATGATTGAACATGTATGATAAACAATTTTCTGGCATTTCCCTCCTGTTTTATCATTTTTACCACAGTTTTTTATTTAGGGATGCCTTTATTCATCAGAAACATGTACTTCTCTTGATTTTCTACATGCCTGTCATTTGCATCATATTCCAATTACATAGGAGATTACTCACAATCTTCACAGTCATCATCAGTTTTTGAAAGAGCTGCATATTGTCCTTTACACTCAAGTTTCAGCATAGCAGTTTGCAACAGAAAAGTATGATGAGCAATGGCTTGTGTAATCATAGATCTCATGAAGGGGATAACACACATGAAGAGCACACTGAATAAGACCAGTATCACAATCAATGGGGTTAACCACTTTAAAAGAATCTGCCACCAAGTTCCACTTTGAAACCAATCCCAGGGACTCCAACCCTTATCTTCATCTAAAGTGTGTTGTAAGTGTAAAATGTCATTCAAATGGCTAATGATGTGAGAGAGATTCTGATTTAAATCCGGGATGTATGTGCAGCACTCCTGACAAATAATGTGACACACCCCTCCTTGTGCAGCTAATGTTAAATCTAAAGCCTTTCTATTTTGCAATGTCATCATCCTTGAGAATTTCTGTTCCTCAGTTAAAGCTGTGAAACCTTGTTCCGTTAATACAGTTAGATTTTCCATTGTCCATGCTAACGCATTTATGTGATATGTAGCCAGGTAACTGCCATACATTGGAAAAGAGTACCCATTACAACTTTGAAATCACTAATCCTCTGTTTCCCAGACAGCCTACCTACTTGTTGTTGCATATCTGGGGTTGTACTTCTCTTTGCCCTGGTGTGAATTTCAGTTTGATCAGGATGGTAATAATAGGAGTATGATGTTTTCATTTTATGTGTGAGATTTGAACTTATGCTAATGTGTGGGATTAAAATAGCCATGTAGCATCTACCACACCACCCTGGAGGAAGTAATGAATAAACATTAGATCCACAAACCCACACGTGGTTCTCTAAACACCCATATCCATCATCATTTGGCCACATAACATTAGGATTGTCACTACATTTACCAGTACAATTCTTGCTTTTTAAAGTGAAATTTCCAGCATCAAGATAGGGAAGATGAAATGCATTTCTACAAACAGAATCATGGTATCTTACTCCACAGGTTGCCTCCTTCACATCATTACACCTTGGTGAAAAACCTAGATTGAAATTCTTTTCATTACAAACTTTATTAAAACAGATTGGTGAACAATTTAGGATTTGCCTTCATCGAGGGCTTTCTAACAGCAAGCAAAGACTTTCCAATTCCAGTAGTATTGAATATTCTTAACTTAGACCCAGTGTAATCAGTAACAGTGACATTCAATTTATTCAGATACCCTTCAGACAAATTTCTTACCAACCAATGTCTAACATCATTACTTGAATTAAGCAGATTGAGACGAGAGGTCATCGCTGTTGTCACTCTGGCTGTCTCCTCTTTGTTCAGCGGAACAGGGATCATGGGGATTGCAGTCTTGTGTGAATGGGGTAGCAATGAACACACATAGCAAGAAGTGTTGATTCCCAGTCCTCTCACCGAAACCACCATTGTTTGGTACCACAGGTTGTGCGTATAGTCCACGTAGTGTCCACTGTCCATGTTTAGCGGGCTCCTTGTCCTGGAATCAGAAATGGTCCCCCACCCCACTGTCATGAAAAGTATGGAACACAGAGTCATCAGTACCTTTGGTGCCATGCCTCCACCTGAGAGAGTACCCATCCAGGCCCCTATCTTCACCAGGTTTGAGACGGCTTTGTCCTTAAAAGGACAAGCCCCCTTTGTAACTGGACTTACTCAGGGAAACAAGTTAGTTCACTTACAGGCACCCGTAGTCTCTTAACGTGTGAAAGGTGAATCCAAGATGGTCGTTCAGCAATACATATGGCAGTGGGAGTGGGAGTGTCCAGTGTTGTCGGTGGTGGTTCTTTATGAAGACATAGTCTCCAGGTTGCAACGGGTTATCCGCTTCTTTCTGTGGAGCAGAGAGCCCTGACAGAATCAATGTGTTCTGAGATGTATTTGTTAGGCATGATTAGTGGTGAGAGGTCAGGCAATACATAAGGACGGTATAGGGTTAATCATTAGTTTGATTGTACCATTTTTCTTTTTACAAAACCTGTACTTTATGGGTGGTAGGCACTATGAAATTTGATCTTACTTCTTACAGCTTGGATTAAGTCTTGAACTGTTTGTGCTGTAAAATGAGTTCCATTATCTGCATAAATCAGTTGTGGAACCCCAACGGCGGGAAAAACATGATTCACTAGAGTTTTACACACAAATGCGGCATTTGCTGAGGATGTGGGATGAATTTCTGTCCACTTTGTGAGGGTGTCAATCAACACCAAGCAATATTGTAGCTTTCCATTGCTCCTTGAGCATTATTTTATAAACAAATGATGCACTTTTGGCATGTTTTTGTTACTTCTTTCAAAATATTAGGACAGTTTTCCCAACATCCTCATTATTCCCTCCTGTTGGCACATGAATAGTTCATGTGCCACCAGGGCAGCCCATTTGTATAACATGGGTGGCAAAACAATTTTTCCATCAGGAAAGCCACATGTAATAGGAGGGAGGTCCATATTATTTTAACAGTCTTTTAAAACATCAACATCAACATTATTAAAAAACAGACGGTTCTTAAAAAATCAATAGCAGTATAATGAGCAGCGATATCAGCCAAGCGATTACAGGTTTTCCTGTGGAGGTGACAAACCCCGCAGGTTCAAGGTAGCGGTATGCAGGCAGCATGCGTTATAAGCATATTTACTGTCTGTACAGATAATTGCATTTAGGTTAGTAGCTCATGTAAGTGCTGTAATCAAAGCCAATAGTTCAGCCATTGGAGGTGATGCAGGTTGTGGAATTTTACACAATCAGGACCCCAGACAATGTTGTCACAGCATAATTAATTAAATTAAATTAAATCACCCTTATTGTCATTCAACCGTACAACCAATCATGTACAGCAGAACGAGATTGTGCTTTACCTATCTACAGTGTAAATCACACACACCCCAAGTGCAGAATCAGAGGGCCGCTGCCATGCAAGGTGCCGCCACAGAGTTCCCTCCTCCATTCCATTTATTGCTGAGCACCAAGCTGGATGGCAGGAAGTTTCACTTTTTTATATGGTCTTTGGCATGACCCGGCCGGGATTTGAACCCCTGCCTCCCGGGTGTGGGGCGGATGCTCTACTAACTGAGCCACCACTCCGGTAACTGAGCCACCACTCCGGTGGCTCAGTTACCGGAGTGCACTGCATCCATAAGCAGTGGATGTTGACACATCAGGCTTTTTTTTTTTTTAAAGTTGAGCCACCAGTAATTAGCCACAAGGAATTTGGTACAAGCTTAATGTGTGGCTGTGAGTGTACGGCAACAGTCTAGCTGGTCACAATATGGAATGGTTGTCCTGATGTGAAACCCCCTCCACGGCGTGGGGAATGTGTAGGATAATAGAGGGCCTGATCTTACTATTATCCCATAAATAATAAGAAAGTGGTCTGTATTGCCCAGCATGTATTTGAGTTATAATTGCAGCCATACGCTCATCCTGGGCACTACAGAAAAACAGAAAATGAAATAAAATAAAAGTCCTGTCCTAATTTAGCAAGGCTAACACACATAAACATCAATAAGCTCTTTATGTTCAGTCCTCAATTCTAAGTTGGAGGCTGGTGTAACGTTTGCATTTTTTTTCCCCTCCTCAAAATGTCAATTGCAATTTTTCTTCATTTTCCCTCCTCTTTAGAGAAAATGACACTTCACTTATTTAGATGAAATCTATTTAACTTGAAGAAATCTTTTTTTTTTTTTTTTTAGAAAAGATAAAACCAGTCATTAGTCTGCATTAACAGAAGAAAACAAAGATAATCTCAGGGTTTTTTTTTTCTTCTCTCAGCACTGTAGCTAGGATGTCAGTTCTACAAGTATGGGGGTGCAAATATGGGAGGTGCAAGTATGGGGGGGTTGCCCCTATAGCTCAAAGTGCAATGAGGTGTTATGAAATAGCGCTTATGTAAATAAAGTTGAATTGAATTCATTATCAATCATTTATTGATAATTTTTATGCATTATCTATTTTTCTGAGGGTTACTAATTATTTGCTAATTAATTTCTTTGATACCCCCTGCTTTGATACATGAAGACGCATATGCAGCAAAGTTACAGGGTATTTGCTTGATTCTTTTACTGAAAGGAAGTGTGCTACCATTTTTAATTTAGATGAAAATGTGTGGGTAGCCCAGTTCCTTCAAAAATAAGAGTTCAATAATCATAGCCTTTTTTGTGACTTTTCTTGAACTAGTTTACAGATTCCATTTAAGAGAAACAAATAACTCATATTTTTGATATGCTTCAGCATTGATGAATAAGATCAGTTTGTCCAGTTGAATACAGATGGGTTGAATTTGAATAAATGAATAAAGATTGCATCACACTCTTTCAGTCAACGGAAAGGTGGACCTTTTGCCCAATTAGAATTTGATTTAAATTTTTACCAGGAGTACCTCATTTTATATATTCCTTGGTAAATTATGGGGTGAATGTAGTTTACCCTGACCCAGCTTGGCCACTGCCGAATCAGGAAAAACACATTCCTCCTTACTGTCACATTTCTGAAATATGATGTTACCACACCATTTGTGGTAATATCAATATAAAATCATATAAACATTACATTTGTAAAGTCGAAGTCATTTGAATCAGTACACCTTATGTTATCTACAATGTCATACAAAGTCATACTTGGCTTCAAAAAATGTTTATCAACAAGGATCCTTTCTCCAAGATCTTTGTCTGATAACCCATAGCCCCTGGCAAATCATATGTGTGACACGTCAGTCCTGCACTGTCATGTTTCAGTCAAAGGAAAAAAAGGTCAGTAATGCGTCAAAATTGCTTTTAAAAATATGTAAACAGTTTATCACGTACACAACATTAATCAAGACCCCACAAAGTTAGATTGAAAAGATAAAAACCCCAAACCTTGTAAAAAATACCCATATTTAGACCACTTTTTCCACACAGATCAACCACACACACACAGAGGATTGTTATTATTTCCACAAGGTCGAAGCAGCTCCTTCCATTCTCTCAACTCAGCCGTAACACAAAACTAGTCAACTCCTTCTGCTCAAGGCCACTATTTTCAGATACCTGTAATTTCAAACATTTCTCAGAAGGATAACAATTAGACAATCAATCCTTTTATACCAAAAATTACAACAGTTTAAAAACCTGCTCCTTCCGCCTTCGCAGAGAACTCAGAACTCTCATCCCTTCCCTCACGCTGGAGCCGTTTACAGAAACAAAAACAATCCAAACTGCAGCTGCCTCTGTCTAAGGCTCACACACACAAAAATAAAATAGCTGTTTCTCATTGTCCGTTTTAGCGTTATCCGGTTCCGTTGCCACTTAACCCGACCGTCTTTAGATCTTATAGTCTAGTATCAATATCTTATAACATAGAGTAAAGTTATTATTATGATTTTATTTACTTCCTCCTTTTCCCAACCTCTTGGGCTTCTTTTAATAATTTGCTGTATGGACCCTCCTTAGGATCGCGGCATTGTTAAGCTGAAGGAGGATTATCTTTTTCATTTAATAATGGTTAAATGCTCGGTTGGTTTTGATATTTATCTTATTGTTTTTATCTTTATTTTAGTTGTAAGTTTTACTGTCGACGCCAAGGCTGCGCATTCATCCACATCCAGTGTGGGTTTGAAAGAATAGTCTTTTTCCCATTTGTTTAGATATTTTTCAGGATCCTTTATCTGGTCTTTTCTTTTAACCAGTCATTGCAATTTTTACTGTTCGACGCGCTGTCTGTTCTCTTTTCTGCTGTTTTAGTTTTTTGCTTATTCTCTTTCTTCCCCATACAGTTACCCATTTTTTCCCTTTTTTGCTGTTTTTATTATTTTTTAAACCCCTTGGTAATTCCACAGGAATTAAAATGTTTTACCAGGAAAAGTGTGAAGCGCCGTCACACTACCATTACATCATAACCGCGACCTGATATTCTATTTTTAGTTCCAAACTCGGGAATTTCAACCCAACCTTATTTTTAGTTCCAAACTCGGGGATTTCAACCACAAACTTACTTTTGTCCCTGACCGGGGATTTCAACCCAAACTTTTTACCTTGTTGCAACTACTTCCGCGCATTTTATTTACTTTATTTACTTATCGCGTCAGTCAGTCATAGTTGGATTTGGAGATTCTTGTAACATATTTAAGAATACATTCTATTTTACATTACTCACTCAAGGCTGGATTTTAGAGAATCTTCTAAATGCACATATAGTAAATAATAAAAAAGACGTCACTTACTTTTCTTTCTTTTTATCGAGGATGGGCTTAACTAGACGAAGTCTAGAGTCCTGCGCCGTCCAGATTTCCTCAATAGGGAGTCCAATACTGACTGTATGCAGTCAGACCATGCGCCTGGTTTTCAACCCGGAGAGTGTGTCGCCTCTATCCGTCGTCTAGATATCGCCCATCCGGGTCACGGCACCAAGTATGTCAGAATCTAGAAACTCAGAGTGATCGTATGTTGGTTCGTTACCTCAAATAAGATTCATGACACAGGAATATTCCTCATATGAGCTCTTTACTGCAGGAGTGCAATACCTTTAACAGCCAATGCAGCACTCGCAATAAAAAACAATCAGGTGTAGAGGATGCCTTTCACAAACGAGACTGAGTTTATTTCTCAGGGTTGGTTTATTGTGTGGTCACATCCTCCAACAAGAACAGAATCTCAGAAAAGAGGTAGAACAATCATCCTTCACAGTTCTTATACCCTCCAAAGACACAAAACCCCCAACATCAAAAAACACACCCCCAACCCACAGTCCTTGAGTAAACATACAGCCCTTGAGGCTCCTTGGCGTCTCCATTGTCTCTCACATCCTTCTAGCCTCCGGGGCTCCTGCTGGGACATTCTCTCCCACTTCCCGTCTCCTAAAAGACCAACTTCACACCTCCCGTAGGTCTCTGCAGGGTCAGGTCCTCTTTGGCCATTGAGACGTGAAGCTTCCAGAATATGCACCGTCATGGCTACTAGGTATATGTGGGTGAATATGAATGCCATATATGTGCCCTAAATATGCGCCATATAACCCCCCCCAAACATCTAAATAAGGACAAAGTACACCCCGAAATGCATAGAAACATGTCATATCACACAGAACAGCAAAATGGCACAACATATCACACTTCCAACTGCTTGGGCTTCAACCTCCTGCCATATCTGCTGTAAGCAGGTTTCGATCTGCCTGTAGCTGTTTCTTGCATCTGTGGATCAGAGTCATTAGCACATCCTTGTGAAAGCTTAGAAGAGTGTCTCCCCGGTGGCCTGCCGCGACGGGGGCCCCTGGCTAACTGCACTTGTTCATCAGCCAACACAAAAGCGGGTTTGAGTCTGTTAATGCAGACTAATTCTCTCCTGTCACCCAAATCGAGCAAAAAATGTTTTTCCCCAGTTTCCAACACTCTAAACGGTCCATCATAAGGCGGCCTTAAACCTGGCCTCTGAGCGTCGTGTCTGACAAAGACAAATTCTGTGTTCTTTAAGGCTTTAGGCACAAAAACGCGTGGGAAACTGTGATGAACTGGGCCGGGGAGGGTGTTTGATCCCATGTCCCTCTGCAGCAGCTGAGCGGGTGGGCGATTTGGTGTGGGGTTCTCTGGAAAGAATTCGCCCGGTAACCGGAGGGGTTGGGCAAAAACTAGCTCAGCCGGAGAGGCTTGCAAATCTTCCTTAGGTGCTGAACGCAACCCTAATAAAACCCATGGAAGTTTATCAACCCAATTTGTGTCCGTGAGAGCCGCTCTGAGGGCTGCTTTCAATGACCGGTGAAAGCGTTCGCACAAACCATTGGCCTGAGGGTTATAAGCGGTAGTGCGGTGAATTTTCACCCCCAGACTGAGGGCCATGCATGACCAGAGCTCGGAAACGAATTGGGGACCCCTGTCAGACGTTATGTCTGACGGGACTCCAAAACGCGCGACCCAAGCCGTTAAAAACGCGCGTGCCACGTCTGCTGCTGTAGTTGACGCCAGGGGGACCGCTTCTGGCCAGCGCCTTGTGCGGTCTACCATGGTTAGAAGGTGTGTGAAACCCTGCGACAGCGGGAGGGGTCCTACCAAGTCGATATGCACGTGGTCGAAGCATTTGGCCTGGATGTGAAAAGGTTCTAAGGGGGCTCGCGTGTGCTTGTGTATCTTTGCTCTTTGACATGCTGTGCAGGCTGCGGCCCACTCTTTGACCTGTTTACGCAGCCCCGGCCAAACGAATTTTTCTCCCACCATTTTGATCGATGCGCGAACTCCCGGATGTGCCAGTGAATGGATTAAATCAAAAACGCGGCGGCGCCACACAGCTGGGACCATGGGGCGGGGGCGCCCCGTGGAGATATCACAGATTAGAGGAGGCATACCTGTCTGATGCACCCTGTGCTCCAGCCTTAGCCCTGTTGGCCCAGACTGGAGCGCGCGCACATCCGCATCGCTAACCTGCTCGGTGGCCATGGCTGCATAATCTAAGCCTATGCAGACCTGGGCTGCGAGCGCTTCCGCGCCGCAAGCCTGGCCCGCGTCCACGGCCACCATGTCTGCTCCCTGGGGGCCTGGCGTTGCAACTGTGCGCGAGAGGCAATCTGCCATTACATTGTGTTTGCCCGCCACATGTTGAATGTCGGTGGTAAACTCTGAAATCGCGGCCAGCTGTCTCTGCTGTCGGCCCGACCACGGCTCTGAAATCTTGGCCATTGCAAATGTTAATGGTTTGTGGTCTACAAACGCGGTGAAATGGCGCCCTTCCAGCCAGAACTGGAAGTGGCGGATGGCCAGATGCAGGGCTAAAAGCTCCCTATCGAACGCGCTGTATTTCCGCTCGTTATCGCGCAATGTTTTGCTGAAAAACGCAAGCGGTTGCCAGTTCCCTGCTACCAGTTGCTCGACAACCGCCCCCACTGCTACGTCAGAAGTGTCCGTGGTTAGTGCCATGCGAGCTGCTGGCACAGGGTGTGCCAACAGCACAACGTTCGCCAGGGCCGACTTGACCTGGGAGAACGTGCGCTCCCGTTGCGGGGACCACTTGACCTTATTTGCAGGTTTTTGTTTCTTTAGTGCCGTGTACAGTGGGTGCATGAGCTGTGCCGCGCTGGGGAGGAAACGGTTATAAAAATTGACCATCCCCCAAAATTCTTGCAATGCTTTAACTGTCTGCGGCTGGGGAAACTCCGTTATCGCGCGTACTTTATCGGGCAGCGGGACCGCTCCTTCTGGAGAAACGCGGTGGCCCAAAAAATCGATTTGCGCTACCCCGAATTGACATTTTGCTGGGTTAATTATCAGTCCATGCTCTGTCAGCCTCTGAAAAACCGCTGTGAGGTGGCGTTCGTGTTCGACTTCGGATGCACTGGCTACCAAAATATCATCCAAATAGGCGAACACGAAAGGGAGGCCATGCAACACCGCATCCATCAGGCGTTGGAACGTCTGTGCGGCGCCTTTGAGGCCAAAAGGCATGCGCAAAAACTTGAAAAGCCCAAAGGGGGTTTTTACTGCCGTTTTAGGTATGTCTTGAGCGCGGACTGGGACTTGGTGATAACCGTGCACCAAATCTATTTTGGAAAAGATGCGCGCCCCCGCCAAATGCACCGAAAAATCCTGGATGTGCGGAATCGGGTAGTGGTCGTGTGCTGAAGCATTATTTAACCTGCGGAAATCACCGCAAGGCCGCCACGAG
The DNA here is from genome assembly GCA_020510985.1 of Pholidichthys leucotaenia. Lineage (NCBI taxonomy): Eukaryota > Metazoa > Chordata > Actinopteri > Cichliformes > Pholidichthyidae > Pholidichthys > Pholidichthys leucotaenia. Next base: position 410,527,970 of record CM035837.1, read on the forward strand.
CCGTCAGCCTTGGGGACCATATGCAGGGGTGACGACCAAAGGCTGTTACAGCGTCTAACAATGCCCAGTTTTTCCAAGTTGGCGAATTCCTCGCGCGCGATGGCCAGTTTAGCTGGGTCCAAGCGCCGAGCTTTTGCAAAAACAGGGGGGCCGGAGGTAGTTATGAAGTGCTCGACCCCGTGTTTAGCTATTGACGCTGAAAATGTTGGGACCGTGAGTGCTGGGAACTGATTGAGTAGTGCATGAAACTTACCACCCGCAGCTGTGACATTAGGATGTGCAGAAGGCGGGGCCACCCGAGCTGTACAGGAGATAGAGTGGAAAGACAGTGCATTTACCATACGTCTATTAGTAAGATCAACTAATAAACTGTTTGAGCATAAAAAATCAGCACCTAACATGTTGTTGCTAACTGCAGCTACGACGAAAGTCCACTCGAAGGTGCGCCCGTGGAAGGATAGAAGGAGTGTCTTCTCCCCATAGGTTTTGATCGTCGAGCCATTTGCCGCTAACACCAGGGGTCCACTGGAAGGCGCCAGCAGGTCCGCGTAGGAAGGCTTGACAAAACTCAGCTGGGAGCCTGTGTCCACCAGGAAATCCTTCCCTGAATTCGCGTCTGTCACGAAAAGCAGCTTGTTCTTCGCGCCGAGAGCAGCAGCTGCTACCGACTCTCGGTCTTGGCGTTTCCCTGGCGCTTGTATCGGCACGGTGGGATGCATCTGCGCGCCCTCTCGGCGAAACGTCGATGGTAAAAGCAGAGGGTGCCGTCCGCTCCGCTTCTCCTGGTCTCTGCCGCTGCTGACGTCAGTGGGTCCGGTGCTGTGGCCTCTGGTCTCCCCTCGTCTCTCGGGGGTGCGTTCAGCTCTGTTGCCGCCGTCGTGGCTGCGTGTCGTCTATGGGCGTCGACAAGCCGCTGCCCCTCCTGGCCCAGCCCGTGGTAGTCGCGGTCATTGAGCAGCTGTGAGCTGGCCAGGAACACTGCTGGCGGTAGTGTTCTGAGAAAGAGGTGGGCGAAGATAAAACTGTCATCATCTTCGCCTCTCAGATTCATCATCCTCGCCATCAGATCTGCCGGCCTGTCTGCTTCCCCTTCTGTCAGCGCCAGAAGTCTCTCTGCTCACTCTCCCTGCGAGGGAGTGAAAGCTCGAATGAGGGCGGCTTTCAGTGCGCCATACTTGTCGTCCTGGGGCGGGTGGTTGGTCAGGCTCTCCACCCGCTGCACTGTGAGGCTGTCCAGCTTCGCGACGACATGGTAGAACCTCGCTGCATCTGCTGAGATTCCCCGAAGGTGGAACTACGCCTCCACAGTAGTAAACCAGGAGCGCGGGTTATGTTGCCAGAAATCGGGCAGCTGTAATGTGGTAGCTGCATTAACACGGTTGGCTCCTGAAGAGTCCGGTGCGGGAAGATCGTTGCCACCGGCCATAGTTTGTCGTAGGCCACCAGTGTAGAGGATGCCTTTCACAAACGAGACTGAATTTATTTCTCAGGGTTGGTTTATTGTGAGGTCACATCCTCCAACAAGAACAGAATCTCAGAAAAGAGGTAGAACAATCATCCTTCACAGTTCTTATACCCTCCAAAGACACAAAACCCCCAACATCAAATAACACCCCCCCAACCCACAGTCCTTGAGCAAACATACAGCCCTCGAGGCTCCTTGGCGTCTCCATTGTCTCTCTCATCCTTCTAGCCTCCGGGGCTCCTGCTGGGACATTCTCTCCCACTTCCCATCTCCTAAAAGACCAACTTCACACCTCCCGTAGGTCTCTGCAGGGTCAGGTCCTCTTTGGCCATTGAGACGTGAAGCTTCCAGAATATGCACCGTCATGCCTACTAGGTATATGTGGGTGAATATGAATGCCATATATGCGCCCTAAATATGCGCCATACAGGAAGCTTTTATGCATAGTCAGTCATACAAACACAAAAACATCTGCTGGATACAATATGCAGTCATAATATGAGTATACAAAACATTGGCCTGGACTGAAAACAGCATGGCCTTGCAGGTGTGTCCCAGACTCCAAGTTAATCATAGTCACAGCACTTTATAAGAAAACAAGATTAATTCTCCCCTATCCCCAGACCCCTTATCATGTACAGTGTACATTGTACACAGTCTGGTCTGGTGAGACACTTTGACTTCTAAGCACATCTTAATGAAGGACACTCAGTAGGTTCACTTATTACCCAGAAATAATACAGTATGCTATAAACTCATAGAACAGTATACATTTTAAATCATATAAGATGGTTATGCAATGATAATGATAATGATGTTAGTAATAGTAATTATAAAATGATAAACAATTATAAAATGATTAAACATGTATGATAAACAATTTTCTGACAGCCCCAATCTCATTTCCTCCCTGGCAGGGTAACAACATAGGTTAAAAAAAAAAAAAAAAAAAAAAAAAAAGCAATCTGAACTCTTGTTTTGTTTTTTTGTTTTTTTTTTTTTTTTAAGGAGTGTTTGTGTGGCAGACCAGGGTTAAAATATCTTAGAGGTAAAGAGGTGCCAACCCATGCAATGGTTAAAAACAAACCAAACCTTAAAATCTATTCTAAAACTGACTGGAAGCCAATGTAAAGAAGTCAATACAGGTGAAATGTTCTCCCACTTGAATGTGCTAAGTCAAGACTTGAGCCACAGCATTTTGGGCAAGTTGCAGTTGGCCAAGCAATGAAAGACTGAAAACACAATAAAAACAACCATTGTGGTAAGTTCAGGTGGAAATGAAGGCTTGGATAACCTTTTTGAAATCTCTGAAATAGAGAAATGGCTTCTCTTGGCAAACCAAAGCTGATCAGTGGTAGTTTTAACAGTTTTCATGTGTTTATCAAAAATGATTGATCTGTCAAAGACTACTTCTTGGTTCCTAGAAAAGAGTGTTATGTAATATATTAAATGGTCCAAGGATGTGGAAGTCAGGGCACCGAATAGTATGACTTCTGCTTTCTGTTCATTTAAATAAAGACAATTTAAAGCCATCCATGTCTTGACATCCTCCAGAGTGTCCATAATTTTGTTAAATTGTTTGCTGCATAGACTAATGATGTGCAAAGTGTTGTGCAACATAAGAACATATACTGGGTCAAATTACAACAATCTATCTATAAATGCAAGAAATCTGTCTGTGTGTGTGTGTGAGTGTTCCTCACATAGCTCTCAAACCGTTTGTCAGACTGGCCTAAGATTTTAAACATGCTTTCTCGAGGTTACGAGGGTGTGCATCCCCAAATATGGAGTCGCTCGGTCAAAATATGTCATTTTTATCAATAAAAGTTTAGCCACAGCTCTGTGACCGCTCTGTGTCTTCATCCCCAGGCTTCAAGAAATGTGGGCGGGGTTTCAGATTTACTCCGTGCTCACTGGATAATACGCCACATCACAGCCATGCTGATTGGATAATACACAGCATCATGACCTGTCAGTCACCAAAGCACTTTGCAAAAGATTTGTAAGTGCTATCCCCGAGTATGGGGTCGCTCAGTCAAAATATATACCATAAAGTAGCTGTGATTGCGCAGGCCTCCACAGGATTTCAGCATCAGTGCAGGAGTTTTGCTATTTTTCTGACTTTAAACAATGCTTCTTCTCTTAAAAAGATATAATAAAATCAAACGTAAAAAAACTGTGAACATGTTAAAATGGGCATTTATGCATTGTAACATTTGCAATGTTTAAATGATGAAAAGCAATATAAATAAAGCAGCATAAATGGAATACTGAAGGGATTAGAAACAATTGCACAATTATGTTATTTTAACAATGACAAAAATATACATGCTGTACTTGGGTGTAATTTGTGCATGTTTTTTTAATACATACAGTATACAGTATATGCACAGTGTATATATATATATATATATATATATATATATATATATATATATATATATATATATATATATATATATACTGTATATACAGTATATATACAGTATATATATATATATACCCACACATGCATGAAATAATTGTATATTAACATACTGGTAAAACCTCAAGACATTACTCATTCAGGGAAAGAGTAATTCAGTATTAATCTGTAACCTACATCACACGCACCACCTACCCAAACTCCAGCTGCTCTACGGTCATGAATGGATGCAAGCCTTGCACTACAAGCTTCATTATAGCTCCATGTGCAGCTAGCATCAGTGGGTTATCCTGGCAAGCAGTGAAAGTCGAGCAGGTTGGTAAAACCTCAGAGCTACCTGTTGCTGTCATCGTCTAAAAAGATAGAGATCATATTTAAATATCAGATGTTTTTAGTTGGGTTTTGTGAGTTAAAAAACAGATTAAACTTAGCCTGCAAGGCTACTAGCATTGTGCTAATATACTACTAAAAATAATAAGCTAATATTACCATCACTAACGGAGGTGCTGCTGTTTGGAGGTGCGGGCGCACGTTGTAGACTGTCCAACACATTGCAGTCTTTCATTTTATCCCATGCTGCCATGTCAAGAGATGTTTCAACTCATGTTTATCAGACGCTTCTGCCATTATCCTGTGGTAGCAACGGTTTCATGGCGTTGCTTGGTAACGGCAGCATGAGATGTCATGACACATGCCATTTTAAAAAAAACCACAGAAGTGTTTAAACCTGCAGCATCGATAAGAGGAATTGATTACATCAGTGATGTACAATTCCAGGGGCTTGAAAAATTTAGAACTGGTTCCCAACAGGAACTGGTTCTCATTTCCCATCCCTAGTAAAAACTGCATTGTCAAAGGAGCAAAACTCATTTATGGGAATGTGAAGTCCATTTCGCTATCACAGCAGTGGAAAAAAACAAGACTTTGTGCTGGCAAAAAGCACCAAGTCTCAGGCTCGTCTGGGCCCAAAAGCAATGGTCCTAGGATGTCAACCACTGGTCACCAAGATTGGACAAGCTGGAGGCTCAGTGGGGAGTGGTGGTCAACCTCCACAGTGTTAGCCCAAAGACCACCTGTGGTGAAAACTTCATCAAAGTTCATCCAGTAGTTTTTATGTAATCCTGCTATAACAAATACAAATAAGGGCCTTGGCGGAGGTATGCACTCTCAGATCATCACCAAAATATAATGGGTTCAGCCTTAGGCCAAGAGCCACCTTTGGTTAAAATTTCATTCAAATCCACCCAATAGTTTTTGTGTAATCCTGCTAACAGCCAAACAAACAAACAGGTAAAAATATAACCTCGTCAGCAGAGGTAAAAATACAAACTAGTGTGAAAGAGTTGACTGTGCATCCTATTGCACCCCTTTTAAATGAGTCCGCTGCTTACAGCATAAAGTGCATGAGTTGTTATTTTGTTGATGAGGGCATGAAAATAGACAATGCACTGCCAGAAAATACCAAAACTACTTGTGCAAGGCAAAAAGTGTGGCGCAAATGCATACTTTAGATCATCATAATAGGGCCCATAGAGTCTAATACATGTTGTGTTCTTGGTTTCAGGTACTTCAGACTTTATGGTGCATAAAATTAACATGTTGCAAACTTGTCTTCTTCTGAATGCCTTTATTGCTGAAACATCCATCCTGTTTCATTGACAGGTTTTTCAGGAGCCAGAAATCAGCTGTCACCATGGCTCTAATGATATTTCCATTTATTGGAGAGCTGTCCGAGTTTTTGGTGGCCATAACAACAGTGTGTCTGGTCTATCTGATCCTCAAGAGTTTTCGCAAAAAAATTCCTGAGGGGCTTCACCATCTCCCCGGCCCAACACCACTGCCCATCATTGGAAATCTGCTGCAGATGGGCAGAAATCCTCACCTGAGTCTCACTGGCATGAGTAAGAAATACGGAGATGTCTTCCAGATCCAGATCGGCATGCGGCCCGTGGTGGTGATGAGCGGTAATGAAACAGTTAAACAGGCTCTCATCAAACAAGGGGATGATTTTTCAGGCAGACCTGACCTTTATACCTTCCAATTCATCGGTGAAGGAAAGAGTATCGCTTTCAGTACAGACAAAGCTGGCGTTTGGCGTACTCGCAGGAAGCTGGCCTACAGCGCCCTACGCTCTTTTGCTACCACGAAGGGCACAACCCCAGAGTACTCCTGTGCACTGGAGGAGCATGTCAGCAACGAGGCCGAGTGTCTGATCAAAGAACTCAACAACGTCATGAAGACTGATGGCAGCTTCGACGCCTTCCGCTACATTGTTGTCTCTGTGGCCAATGTGATCTGTGGCATCTGCTTTGGCCGCCGCTATGACCACTATGACCAGGAGCTGCTCAGCTTTGTGAACCTCATTGACGAGATCAGTGATGTGGGGAGCAGTGGAAACCCGGCAGACTTCATCCCTGTGCTTCATCATCTCCCTAGAAAAACAACGAAAACATTTGTGGAAGCCAATGCCCTCTTCGACGGGTTTGTTCGAAGGATTGTCAGCGAGCACTATGCCACCTTTGACAAGGTACACACAAAACATTATGTACTTAAATCTTCTTTAGCCCCTGTTTACTTTAGAATAATTGACTATGTCTGTTATTACTTGAGGGTGGGGTGAGTTGAGGGGTCGAGTGGATGGACGGGAGTTGGGTCGCGGTGGGAGGGCTTGGGGAGGCTCTCTTTTCTTTTTGTTTTGTTTTTGTTTTATCTGGTATTGTCTCTTTTTTGTGTAAAGCTCTTTGAGTTGCACTTTGCTGCGTGAAAGGTGCTATATAAATAAATTAATTTTGAAGTTTGAAATCTGAATAATCTGCTTTTAGGACAACATCCGTGACATCACAGATTCCCTCATTGATCACTGCAAGGACAGAAAATTTCATGAGAACTCAAATGTTCACGTGTCAGATGAGAAAATTGTGGGAATAGTCAATGATCTGTTTGGGGCTGGTAGGTGGATTTTTTTTAAAATACTGAATGATCTTGGTACTGCTGAGTACTACCGATTTTTCCACCCTTATTTAAAATTTATTAACATTAAATACAGTTCAACTCACAAATGTATTACTTGCAGGTTTTGACACTGTCTCCACTGCATTGTCATGGTCCTTGATGTATTTAGTCACTTACCCAGAGATACAGGAAAAGCTTTATAAAGAAATAAGTAAGTTATTTTCCTAAATGTTTCACTCATGTTATAAGGCATGCATTTTTTAAAAAAGGTTATTGGTTGAATATTACATTTATTTTCTTTTAAACACAGACAGAATTAGACATTAATTTTCAGTTGGGTTCTTGTCCTTCACAGAGGAAAATGTGGGTCTTGATCGTACTCCCGTTCTTTCTGATAGAAACAATTTGCCTCTTCTGGAGGCCTACATCCTGGAGCTGTATCGCCATTCTTCATTCGTGCCTTTCACAATCCCGCACTGGTAAAGTTAATATGTTTTTTTATGTTAAAAAATATCACAAGACCAAAGTTACAGATAAGAATCAACCATGTAAAGCATCACAGAAACACAGAACTTTAGACCCAGAAACATGGGTTTCACCAGCATGATACGGTACATGACATTTAAATCCTTAACTACACATCAGACTGACAGTTTGCTCTTTTTTTGCAGTGCCACAAAAGATACATCTCTGAATGGCTATTTCATCCCCAAAGACACCTGTGTCTTCATCAATCAGTGGCAGATCAACCATGATCCGTAAGTTGTTTTTATCATCTACTGAATCTACTGTAATATACTTAAGTTGACAGACTTGCACAACACTAAAGAAAAGATACTGTATATGCCTTATACTGTCATAATCGCCCCTTCGGAGCATGGAGAAGGACTCAATCGCTAGTTGAGCTTTTAACATACTATCAATCATTTATCATTTATCACTTATCAGTATAAATCAATGCAGCTCATGGGCTGAAAACAACAAATGAAGCTGTCGTGGAAAGCAACATAACAAACGCCAAGCAGTGGCGTGGAGGGTGAGGAGAAATGACTAGAATGCCGTACAGAGGGTAGGGCGTGAGGTACGGGGGTGTGAAAAAGTGTTTGCCCCCCTTCCTGATTTCCCTTTATTTTTTGTATGTTTGTCACACTTAAATGATTCAGATTATCAAACAAATTTAAATATTAGACAAAGATAACACAAGTAAACACAAAATGCAGTTTTTAAATGAAGGTGTTTATGATTAAGGGGGAAAAAATCTAAACCTACATGGCCCTGTGTGAAAAAGTGATTGCCTCCTAAACTTAATAACTGGTTGGGCCACCCTTAGCAGCAACAACTGCAATTAAGCATTTGCAATAACTGGCAATGAGTCTTTTACAGTGCTATGGAGGAATTTTGGCCCATTCATCTTTGCAGAATTGTTGTAATTCAGCCACACTGGAGGGTTTACGAGAATGAATCGCGTTTTTAAGGTCAGGCCACAGCATCTCAATCGAATTCAGGCCAGGACTTTGACTAGGCCACTCCAAAGTCTCCATTTTGTTTTTCCATTCAGAGGTGGACTTGCTGGTGTGATTTGGATCATTGTCCTGCTGCAGAACCCAAGTATGCTTCAGCTTGAGGTCACAAATAGATGGCTGGACATTCTCCTTCAGCATTTTTTGGTAGACAGCAGAATTCATGGTTCCATTCACCACAGCAAGTCTTCCAGGTCCTGAAGCAGCAAAACAGCCCCAGACCATCACACTACCAACACCATATTTTACTGTTGGTATGATGTTGCTTTTCTGAAATGCTGTGTTACTTTTATGCCAGATGTAATGGGACACACACCTTCCAAAAAAGTTCAACTTTTGTCTTGTCAGTCCAACAGAGTATTTTCCCAAAAGTCTTGGGGATCATGAAGATGTTTTCTGGCAAAACTGAGACGAGTTTTTATGTTCTTTTTGCTCAGCAGTGGTTTTCGTCTTGGATCTCTGCCATGCAGACCATTTTTGCCCAGTCTCTTTGGTTTGGTGGAGTCATGAACACTAACCTTAACTGAGGCAAGTGAAGCCTGCAGTTCTTTGAATGTTGTTGTGGGGTCTTTTGTGACCTCTTGGATGAGTAGTTGCTGTGCTCTTGGGGTAATTTTGGTCAGTCAGCCACTCCCTGGAAGGTTCTCCAGTGTTCCATGTTTTTGCCATTTGTGGATAATGGCTCTCTTTTTTGTTTGCTGGAGTCCCAAAACTTTAGAAATGGCTTTATAACCTTTTCCAGATTGAGAGATCTCAATTACTCCATTTTTTCATTTGTTCCTGAATTTCTTTGTATCATCCAATCATCATCCAACACCCAATGCTCTGCACTGTGTGTTCATATATTCATATATTTATTCCATCCAGCTACAATGCTCTGCACTGTGTGTCTGTGTGTGTGTGTATATATATATTTTTTATAGTAATACGTACATATGTTTATTAGCTGCTCTTGCTTGCTTGTTTTTTTTCTTGCCTTCTGATTGTTGCTCTGAGTGTTGCTATCCCTGTGCTGTTGCAATCCTGGAATTTCCCCGTTGTGGGACTAATAAAGGCTTATCTTATCTTATCTTATCTTATGATCTGAAACATTTAAGTGTGACAAACATACAAAAAAGTGAGAAATCAGGAAGGGGGCAAACACTTTTTCATACCACTGTATATAAATAAGGCAAAAGATAATTAGAACATATTATATATGGCACGTGTGTATGGCACGTGTATATATATATTATTATAATTGTATAACAATCTCCCAAGCATTTACACAGAAATGTTTGGGAGATCTGGTCAATTTTCGATCTCTCAATGGTCACCCAACAATTTCCATCTGTCTAAAGGGGCCCTTACCAGATTTACTTTTCTCAAAATAAACTATCTGCAACAAAATTTATGTTAAAAAACATAAAAATAACCATAAGTTATCACTAAGATAAGCTAATAAAATAATCATTTATTGATCCCCATGGGGGGAAATTCAGGTGTTACAGCAGCAGGAAGTCAGAGACAGTAGATGTAACAGAAAAAAAGCACTGTGCATGTTAAATATATGAATGATAAGCTAAAAGAAACGAGACTACAGACACAGTGGTATCACATGATAATGCAGGTGAACAACACTACAGATACAGTCATAACAATACTATGATGGTGCAAAATTACAATACCAGACACAACACAACTTAAGATGGCACATACAGTGTATGATAATGAAAAGATGCAGGCCAGTAATTGAACAAGTCAACATGGCAAGTGATATAAGGTGACACATGGTTATCAGTGCAACATGTTTGCAAAATGAATGATATTCAAGGTGCAAGTGTAAGGTGCATTAACATTTCCTTCAGGGAAATAGTGGAAGCAGTGTTGACTGAATCAATAGACCAGAAGAGGTCCAATCACTAAGTCCAATGACTGTCAGTGGGTGTGTGAAGTGGAGGGGGATGTCATGGATTTTCTTTATATTAATAAATGTCCCTTGTTGATCTGGTGAATAAATAAGTGTGTCAAAGATGCCTTTTCTGGGTATTTATTTACATCTTGGCTTAAAAGAGAAAATATGTCCTGCAGCACCACACGCAGGTGAGTGCCATGAGAGAAGACTCAAAATCTCACAACAGAGCAGATAGTTTTAATACAATAGACCAAACAGATAAACATTGTTCAGGTTCAGGTTCAGGTTACTTTATTTGTACTCGTAGGTAGATTTGTTTTGCAGTCTGGTGACATCCATATTTACAAGCCACAAATTACATTCAACATAGACACAAACACAGGCACACATGAAATTGACTATGAACATGATAAAAATACTCAAGGCTCCATCAATCAGGGTATAAAAAGACAAAGAGATGAGAGAAAAACCAGAGGTAAGAGAGAAGAGTCATATTGAAAGTTAAAAACTAGTCAAAGAGGTTAAAAACTCAAAGGTCTAAAACTCAATAAAATATTTAGAACCCAAGTAACATCCTACAAAAATAAATAAATATAAAATGGAGTTAATAAATAGGTACCTAAATTATGTGCAATATATTGTTACAGCTTGTTCAACTCTTTGACAGCAGCAGGAATAAAGCTGTTTTTGTAGCGCTCGGTTTTACTTTTTGGGACAGCAAACCTCCGTCTTGAGGGAAGAAGCTGAAAGTTGCAGTGCAAAGGGTGGGAGTCATCATTTAAAATGCAGGTAGCCATCCTCTGTACTTGTCTGGTGTACAGGGATGTCAGGCTCAGCTGTGACTCACCAAGCAAACGACTGGACCATCTAACTACCTGATCCAAGGATTTCCTCTGTTTCAGTTTTATCTGACCAAACCATGACACTAAAAAAAAGGATAAAACAGATTCAATAAAAGCCCGATAAAACATTGTCATTATGGTTTGGTCAATTTGGAAGCGTGCAAGTTTTCTCAAGCAATGCAAATGTTGCTGACCCTTTTTGCACACCCTTTCACAGTTCTCCTCAAACTTTAAATTACTATCAATAATCATCCCAAGATATTTGTAGGATTGTACACATTCGGTGGTCTGGCCTTTTAGTACGGTGACTTTGTGCCTGGGAGTTTTCCTTCTAAAGTCAATAATCATGTCTTTAGTTTTTGTCGTATTCAGCTGCAGGTAGGAATCCTCACACCAGTGAACAAAATCATCAACTACTGGGCCGTGGCCACTCTCACCATCCTGGAGGAGACTGACAATAACTGAATCATCAGCATACTTTATGATATGTCTGTTGTCATGTCTGCTCCGACACATGTTTGTGTACAGGATGAAGAGTAGTGGTGACACCACACACCCCTGAGGAGAGCCAGTAGAAGAGCACTTTAGGTCAGACAATGTACCATTGATCTACCATTGATCGTCTTTGATCCAAGATGGCGCCCACAGTGGCCGCCATGGTGCTTCGCTGCCCTTTAATTTGTTTGTTTCTGTTCATCAGTTGTGTGTCTGCCTGCTCTTATACCCGAGAAGAGCTTCTAAATATCAGGTCTTTCACTCCCACGGACCTTCTCCCGGTTTTTTTGGCTCCTGCCGCCGATCTGGTCCACCTTCTAGCCCAAAAAGTGAGATGGCGGAAGAGAGGAAAACGTGCGGGAGCTCTCGAATGGCTTCGGAAGAGGGGCACGCGCACAGCCTTGCCTGGAATATTTCTGACCAATACCAACTCTCTCTCTAACAAGGTAGATGAACTGAGACTGCTGATGCGATTTAAGGACCTCGCTAATTCGTCCGCCCTCTGTTTTACTGAGACTTGGCTTAATGATTCTACTCCGGACAGCGCGATCAGCCTTGAGGGATTTCAGCTGTTTCGTGCTGATCGCGTCACAGAGCTCTCCGGTAAGTCTAAAGGAGGAGGAGTATGCTTTTACATTAACAGCAGCTGGTGCTCTGATGTAACCGTGATTTCCCGGCACTGTTCTTCCGACCTAGAATTTCTCTCCATTAACTGCAAGCCTTTTTATTCCCCACGGGAGTTTGCTTCATTCATATTGATCGCTGTGTACGCCCCTCCCGACGTGGACGCGCGCGTGGCTCAGCGCGCGCTCGCAGATCACATCCAACATGCGGAGCGGACTTTCCCGGACTCCCTGGTTATTGTGGTTGGCGACTTTAACCAGAGCAATCTGAGTCACGAGCTCCCCCGATACAAACAGTTTATTAAATGTCCAACCAGAGGTGAGAACACACTAGATCACTGTTACACCACAGTGAAGGACGTGTATCGCGCTGTTCCCCGCGCTGTGCTCGGTCTATCTGATCACGTGATGGTCCACCTCATTCCCACATACAGACAGAGACTGAAGCTCACTAAACCTGTTGTGACCACCAGGAAGAAATTGACCAGTGAAGCTGGAGAGAAACTGAACACATGCATGGAAATAACTGACTGGGACATGTTTAAAGGAGCCACACATGATCTTAATGAGTACACAGACACTGTGAACTCATACATCAACTTTTGTGAGGAGAACATTCTTCCATCGCGCACCAGAGTGAGGTACTCTAATGATAAGCCCTGGTTCACTGCTAAGCTCAGACGGATCAGGAAGGAGAAGGAAGCAGCGTTGAAAAGTGGAGACAGGGACTGCTACAGGGAGGTTAAATATCGGTTTAACAGAGAGCTGAAGAGAGCTAAATCTGTGTATTCTGAGAGACTCCAGCAGCAGTTCACTGCTAATGACTCGGCTTCTGTGTGGAGAGGACTGAGGCAAATCACCAACTATCGGCCTCAGGCTTCTAAAGGTCAGGATGACAAAGCCCTTTGTCAAAAACTGTCCCAACATTACGCCCGTTTTGACACCTCGTCAGCTGTGTCCAACTCCCTCCCTCCACCCAGCTCCACTGCCTCCTAGGCCGCTAATTCATCAAAAGCGTTCCCCCCCTCCTCCTCCTCCTCCCCTGCCCTTGTCATCAGTGTGCAGGACATGCACAGACAGTTCTCCAGACTGAACCCACGCAAGGCCCCCGGTCCGGATGGCGTGTCTCCCTCCACCCTGAGACACTGTGCGAAAGAGCTGGCTCCTGTCTTCACAGACATTTTTAACACCTCCCTTAAGCAATGCCACGTGCCGACCTGCCTCAAATCCTCCACCATCATCCCTGTCCCCAAGAAGCCACGGATTACTGGACTTAACGACTACAGACCTGTAGCGCTCACCTCTGTAGTCATGAAGTCCTTTGAGCACCTGGTCCTGTCCCACCTCAAGTCCATCACCACTCCCCTCCTGGACCCGCTGCAGTTTGCCTACCGTGCCAACAGGTCTGTGGACGATGCAGTCAACCTGGCCCTCCACTCCATCCTGCAGCACCTGGACTCCCCGGGAACCTACGCCAGGATCCTGTTTGTGGACTTCAGCTCTGCATTCAACACCATCCGCCCCGCTCTGCTCCAGGACAAGCTGTCCCTGCTCGGCGTGCCTGACTCCCTCTGCAGGTGGATCACCGACTTCCTGACGGACCGGAGGCAGCATGTGCGGCTGGGGAAGTCTGTCTCAGACTCTGTTAGCATCAGCATCGGATCACCCCAGGGCTGTGTACTTTTCCCCCTACTCTTCTCCCTTTATACCAACTCCTGCACCTCCACCCACCAGTCTGTTAAGCTGATCAAGTTTGCGGACGACACCACCCTCATCGGGCTCATCTCCAACGGCGATGAGTCCGTCTACAGGAGAGAGGTGGCCCAGCTGGTGTCCTGGTGCAGCCACAACAACCTGCAGCTGAACGCTCTGAAGACAGCGGAGATGATTGTGGACTTCAGGAAAGTCACAACCCCCCTGCCCCCCCTCACCATCACAGGCTCTCCCATCACCATTGCAGATTCCTTCCGCTTCTTGGGCACTACCATCACCCGTGACCTCAAGTGGGAGCCAACCATCAGCTCCCTCATCAAAAAGGTCCAGCAGAGGATGTTCTTTCTGTGGCAGCTGAGGAAGCTCAAGCTACCCACCAAGATGTTAGTGCAGTTCTACACGGCCATCATCGAGTCCATCCTCACCTCCTCCATAACCGTGTGGTACGCAGGAGCTACTGCCAGGGACAGACTAAGGCTGCAGCGCGTCGTGCGCACTGCTGAGAAGGTGATCGGCTGCAAGCTCCCATCTCTCCAGGATCTGTACATCTCCAGGACCCGGAGGCATGCAGGCCGGATCATGGCCGATCCTTCACACCCTGGTCACGTACTGTTTGCCACCCTCCCCTCAGGTAGAAGACTTCGGTCCATTCAGACTAAAACCTCCCGGCACATGAACAGCTTTTTCCCCTCTGCCATCAGACTGCTGAACATTAAGTGACTTATTGACTCTCGTGCACTATATACAGCAGCTCAACCAGACTCATGTCATTCATCACTGTTTTTCTGTTGCATTATCGACTGCACATCATCTGCTACTTGCTAATTTATTTAAAACTGCTGTGACTAGTATTACTCATTATTATTATTATTATTATTATTATTATTACTTATTATTCTACACTTATTGCATGGTTTTAGTCTTTAAGTTTTTTTTCTTTTTTTTTAGTTTATCTCTTTATCTTATCATGTTTTAATGTTGCAGCATTGCACCGAGACAAATTCCTAGTTTGTGTACTACATGAACAATGGCAATAAATCTGATTCTGATTCTGATTCTGATTCTGATTCATTGACCCTTACTCTCTGCGTCCTGTTGGTTAAGAAATCCAGAATCCAACCCACCAGATTATTGCTCAAATCAAATTGTTGCAGGAGACTTTCAGCTAAGATATGAGGTTGGACTGTATTAAAGGCGGAGGAAAAGTCCACAAATAAAAGTCTGGCGTGTGTCCCATTAAAATCCAGATGTTTAAAAAACATGTTAAACAGAGTGACAGTGGCATCCTCCACTCCTCTGTGAGGCCTATAGGCAAACTGCAGAGGATCCAATGCATGCTCAGTCTGCTTTAGGACCTCACATCTGACCAGTTTTTCAAAAATTTTCATTAAAATTGAAGTCAAAGCAACTGGTCTAAAGTCGTTCACCGTTTTAGGACAGCTGGATTTTGGAACGGGAACAACCACGGCTTCTTTCCAGATCTTAGGCACATGTTGTGTCTGTAAGGACTTATTGAAAATGTAATGAAATATAGGACTCAGTTCATGTGCACAGGACTTTACCAAGCGCCCACATATATTATCAGGGCCCTGACTTTTGTTCACTTTTACAGCGCAGAACATCCCTTTTAACATCCTGCACCTCAATATTAAAGTGCTGATTGTCTTTGAGTTTCTGTTTCAAATCTTGGGTTTCTGTGCTAAAATCAAAGGAGTCAAAACAACCATAAAAACAATTAAGAGCATTAGCCAGCTCTGTGTCTGAATTAAAACCATCTAAAAACACACGATTACTGCGCTCTGTGCTCTGAAGGCCTGCAATAGTTTTCATACTGGCCCAGGCTGAACCAAGTTTCTTTGTTGCCATCTTTCTTTCCAGTTCTGATTTATAATTCTGTTTTGCTCTTAAAATTTCGGATTTCAGCTCTTTTGTGGCAACCTGTAGCTCAGAAACAGACCCCTGTTTAAAGGCAAGTGCTTTCCTCTGTAAGCAGGATTTAACTGATTTTGTAACCCATGGTTTGTTGTTGGGATATATTTTGACACGTTTACGTGGAACAATCTTATTTTTACAGAAAGCCATGTATGAGCATGTGACGTCCACCAAAGAGTCCAAATCATCCCCGCAGGCCAGTGTGAACATCTCCCAGTCTGTACAGTCAAAGCATTCCTGGAGGCTGTGCACTGAATCTTCTGTCCACACATCAATGTCTCTCGTCTCCACCTTGCCTCTTCTGAGAGCAGTTTTATATGTGGGCAGCAAATGTACACAGTTGTGATCTGAGGATCCTACAGGAGGAAGGGGGAGTGATTTATAGGCCCTCTCTATGGATCCATAGCACAGGTCCAATGTCTTTTTTCGCCTGGTTGGGTAGGAGACATACTGATAAAAGTTTTTAAGTGTCTTCTTTAAAGAAACATGGTTAAAATCCCCAAGAATGAAGTTTGGCGCCTCTGGAGAAATTGATTGCAGCTGCTGGATCACATCAAAGATTGTGCTGCAGGCGGAGTCAGCGTCTGCCCTCGGATGAATGTACACAATTGTGATGAAAAGTTGGGGGAACTCGCGAGGCAAGTAAAAGGGGCGTAGTGACACAGACAGCAGCTCCACATCAGGTGTACAGATGTGCTCGCTGACCGTGACAGATGTGCAGTACTGCTTATTAATGTATAAACATACGTCGCCCCCCTGACATTTCCCCGTTACCTCTTCCTGCCGATCCGAGTGCAGCGGGGCTCCAAAGCTGTCAATCCACAGGTCTGCATCTCGGTCATGCGCAGTAAGCCAAGATTCGGTGAAGACCATGACGCAGCAGTTCTTAAAGTCCTTCTGGTAGCGTACATTCCCTTGAATTTCATCCACCTTGTTTCTCAGAGACTGTACGTTCCCAAAAATCATTGAAGGAAGAGGAATGTTACCAAACTGACGTCTTCTCAGGCGCAATTTCACTCCTCCACGTTTTCCGCATTTTATTCTTCTGTCTCTCTTTTCACCGCTGTGTCCATGAACGTCTCTCAAAATAAAGTCCGGCAGTTGCGGCTTAGGCTCAATCACAGCCGCTGCATCAACCGTGTTTAAATGCAGCAACATGTCCCTGGAATAATGTATCCTGCCCGCCATGGTGCCGAACGCGTTTACTTCAGAGACAAAGAGCCGGAGGAGAATTAGCAGCAGTGCAAAAAAGGGGAGGTAGTCCATGTTGATGGAACCAGGGAGCTCTTCACCATACAGTCCACAAACATTCCAGGACAGAAACGACACAAAGAATATCGTAAAAACACATTAAAGTGCATAAAACAAAACACACAGACGACAGACTCTTTCACCAGCTGCCGGTCGCTGCGTGCGCATGTTTTGAGAATGCTGAGTAAGCAGTGCTCAAGGCTGGAGCTGGATCCTCATTGTCTCATGGGAAAAGTACGGAGTGTAATTTCTTTTATGATTGCAGGAGACAGAATGAAGGGACAATCAAAAATATCCATCATAGGTGTCAGTGTTGTGTCAGGCTGTATCTCTGGCTGTTATGTAGTCTAATGGCATTGGACCCAAAGGAGCACCAGAAGTGTTCCATTTTGCGCCTGGGTGGAATGACATGCCGGCAGAATGATCTGCCACAGCTGCTCACAGCAAACAGTCCAGATATTCCCATTTGAAAAGTTCACAGATCATCCCGGAAAGGTTTGTTTTTGTAATGTGTTGATGCAGACTGCCTCCTAAAAACAGAGCCAATCACATTTTGACCCACTGCATTGCCTGATAAGAAAAGAGCAAACTTCTGTGGAAAAAAAAAAATACATGCACAGCAGTCATGGAGACAAGTGTGGGAACAGAGAGCTTTTCTACTCTAGGAGTTGTAGCATTGTTATTTATGCCATTATTGTGAAGTGCGGTGTAGTGGCGGCAACTTCCTCCTCCGCCACTGCACCACCCTAATAAATACCAGTGGACATCTTCATTCGGCCTCTTTGCCGATGCCCCTGCCTGGTGGCTGTGATGTATGTTACCAACCCCTGTTAATAAAGCTGAGTTCTATCATGCACCTGGCCTTGTCATTGGAAAGGTAATTCCATACATAACATTTTAGCGACGAGAATAAAAAATGGAGGCGTGTGTTTCACCGCTTTGGCCCTTCCTGGAGCTCCCGGGTGAGCCACCTGTGTCATGAGTCTGAGCTCTAATTTCCCCTCTGAGCTCAGACTCAATTTATTTTCTGAGTTCTGTATGTCTGTTATTATTATGTTGTCAGTTCTTTGTATATATTTTGGTTTGCTGACACTCAGAGCCCCTCCTCTCACCCAGACAATCCCACCTACTACTCACACTGTCTCCCTGCCTTTTCAAGCTGTGAGTAGTTAATTCATCAGGTTACCTGCTCACTCAGCTCCCCACACCTGCATCTCATTTATCCCCAGTTATTTAAACACTGTCTGCTCTTTGGCTCAACAGCTGCACTATTGGACTGTCCTGCATTGTTTGCAGTTGAATGAACTTTATTCCCTCTGTGTTTCTCCTCATCTCCTCCAGAGCTTACCGGCTCTGGAGTGTACCTTCTCAGTAAGTTTTTCTTGTTTGCCTTTTTGTATTGTTTGCACAGTTTGGGACTTTTGTTAATAAATGTCACAACACAATTCAACACCTAGGTCTGTCTCCTTCCGTTTATGACAAAATGTGCCTTGGTCAAGATGGTTTGCCGCCTTTCAAAACTACAACGCGGTGCTCAACCTGGGTGAGCTAGATACACGGAGGGCACGTGTGCTTCTGGTGCATAATTTGGGGTTCGAGGGCCAGCGCATCCTGCATACACTCGGGGCTTCTGACTCGTATGAGGATGTAGTCGAGTTGCTAGCACGCCATTTCCACACCCCGGACAACGTCACCCTCCCTGAGGATTCGGTTTCGACAACAACACCAGCAAGTGGGGGAGCCTGTTCGCCAGTTTGTCGCCAACCTACGGCAGCTGGCTAGTGAGTGTTGTTTCGGGACAATGGAGGAGGGAATGGTACATGATCAGCTGGCGGAACACACAACCAGCAATGCTTTGCAAGCTAGGCTGCTTTCAGCACCGAGTGACCTGACGTTAGCCGAAGCTGTCGAGCTAGCTTTCCAAGTGGAGACTGCAGACAAGCTAGCTTTGGAGCTAAAGTGGTGCCAATCACAACGACAGCTGGGACCTGCCGCTGCAGCATTAGTAGCAGACCCTGACAGCAAGGATAGCGCAGCCGATGGCAACGTGGAAAGCTACGCCATCAACCTGAGGTCTGCCCCGAGAAAGCCCGTGTGTATGGACTGTGGGTCCATGAAGCACAAATACAAGGCTAGGGAATGCCTGGCTAGAGGGAAGAGATGTGGCACGTGTGGGCGCTTGAACCATTATGCCAGGGTGTGTTGTGTGTCCGAGCCGGAGAGCCCACGGAGAATAATAACTGCACCCGCCCCGATAACTGTCCATGCGTTGTCCCCGAGTACCAACGGGTTCAAGTACTGTATTGTGACACTGGACAACGAGGAGGTGCCGCTGCTGATCGACATGGGGGCGGAGAGATCATTATTGAATTGGGCCACAGTGAGGAAATTTTTCCCCTACTATAGAATAAGAGAAAACCCAGCGCTGCTCTACGATTATGGAGGTGGCAGACTGCGCACAGTTGGAATGCTGGAGCTGATGGCTTGGTACAAGTCGGTGGTCAAGACTGACTGCACATTCCACATGACGGCCCGAGGCGACAACATTGTGGGCTGTGACCTGTTTTATGGACTGGGGTTCGCCATTAGAGATGACGCTGGGAAAGAGTGGACTGGTTGTGGCTGGCGGAACCATCTGGTTCCGGTGGTGGAACACAGTGTCGGGGAAGGATTTATCTTGCACCACGGCGGTCAAGCAGGACCAGCCTCACTCAGGTTCGACACAGGAGGGTCTAAGCGCCAGCGCTCAGGATACCTTGGACAAAGGTACCAAGCGTGACGGTGAGGCACCTGCGTCGACGAGTGATGCCAAAGAGCGAGCCTCAGTTTCTTCCGGAGCTATGCCGCAAGTGGGCTGGAAGACTTGGAGCTTCAACGGTGACCGCTGCAGCAGCTTTGCAAAGAGTCAGGGCCAGACCGATAGGCACTGAGGAACCGAGTGCCGATAAGCAACACTGCAGGCCGAACAAAGCTTCCCTGAGAGTTATGGACCTGGCTCGGGTTTGTGGGGAGAGACATCCATGGCAGATGTGGGCCAAATGACAGTCAGAGGGTCACCAGGAGCGGCTATGCATCGTGGCTAAGCGTGGCGCAGCCTACTTCCAGCTGTCGGACGGCTCATGGAGACACACCAATGAGCTGCGGCGTACTCGGGAGGAGGCTTCAGATGGCGGGTCCGGACGAGAGAGGTGGTCGATGGTGAAGAGAAGAGGCGCTCTTGTCTATGAGGTGAGCTGCGATCCTGGGGGCATGCCGCTTCCAGGGGCGGACCTGCTGAGGGGCTACCCGGGGCCCCCCACAAGCCAGTTATGTCCCTTTCTGCCAAATGGACTGTAGTGTGGTTTTGAAATAATAATGATAAAAATGTTCTAGTGTTCATATGTTTGCATGTGTTTAAAAAAAGTGAAAGTAGTTCTATGCTTTTTTTTTTGTTTTTTGTTTTTTTTCCCAAGATGCCGCCCACAGCGGCCGCCATGGTGCCTCGCTGCGCTTTAATTTTTATAATTTGTCTGTTTTTGTTCATTGATTGTGCGTCTGCCGGTTCATACACCCGTGAAGAACTATTAAATATTAGGACTCTCACTCCCATGGACCTTCTTCCAGTTTTTTTAGCTCCTGCCGCCGATCTGATCCATTGTCTGGCCAAAAACGCAAGACGGCGGAAAAGAGGAAAGAGGGGGAATTCTCGCTCGGCTCCGGAAAAGAGGCACACGAACAGCCTTGCCTGGCATATTTCTATCCAATGCCAATTCTCTCTCGAACAAGGTAGAAGAATTAAGACTGCTGATGCGATTCAAGGACCTCGTTTCCTCGTCTGTCATCTGCTTCTCTGAGACCTGGCTTAAAGAGAACATTCCAGATTGCGCAATCAGCCTCGAGGGATTTCAGCTGTATCGTGCAGATCGCGTCACAGAGCTCTCCGGTAAGTCTGTTGGAGGAGGAGTGTGCTTCTATATTAACAACAGCTGGTGCTCTGATGTAACGGTGATTTCCAAACACTGTTCTCCCGCCCTGGAATTTCTTTTTATTAACTGCAAGCCATTTTATTCCCCGCGCGAGTTTGCCTCATTCATCCTCGCCGCTGTGTATGTCCCTCCCGACGCGGACACGTGCGAAGCTCAGCGCGTGCTCGCAGATCACATCCAACTTACGGAGCGGAACTTTCCAGACTCCCTGGTTATTGTGTTGGGCGATTTTAACCAGAGCAATCTGAGTCACGAGCTCCCCCGCTACAAACAGTTTATTAAATGTCCAACCAGAGGAAATAACACGCTGGATCACTGTTACACCACAGTGAAAGACGCATATCGCGCTGTTCCCCGCGCTGCGCTGGGTCTATCTGATCACGTGATGGTCCACCTCATCCCCACATACAGACAAAGACTGAAACTCACTAAACCTGTTGTGACCACTACAAAGAAATTGACCAGTGAAGCTGGAGAGAAACTGAACACATGCATGGAAATAACTGACTGGGGCATGTTTAAAAGAACCACACATGATCTTAATGAGTACACAGACACTGTGAACTCATATATCAACTTCTGTGAGGAGGACATTCTCCCATCGCGCACCAGGGTGAGATATTCTAATGACAAGCCCTGGTTCACAGCTAAGCTCAGACGGATCAGGAAAGAGAAGGAAGCAGCGTTGAAAAGTGGAGACAGGGACTGCTACAGAGAGGTCAAATATCGGTTTAACAGAGAGCTGAGGAGAGCTAAATCTGTGTATTCTGAGAAACTCCAGCAGCAGTTCACTGCTAATGACTCGGCTTCTGTATGGAGAGGACTGAGGCAAATCACCAACTATCGGCCTCAGGCTTCTAAAGGTCAGGATGACAAAGCCCTTTGTCAAAAACTGTCCCAACATTACGCCCGTTTTGACACCTCGTCAGCTGTGTCCAACTCACCCACTCCACCCAGCTCCACTGCCTCCTCAGCCCCTAATTCATCAAAAGCGGTCCCCCCCTCCTCCTCCTCCTCCTCCCCCCCTCCCCTTGTCATCAGTGAGCAGGACATGCACAGACAGTTCTCCAGACTGAACCCGCGCAAGGCCCCCGGGCCGGACGGTGTGTCTCCCTCCACCCTGAGACACTGTGCGAAAGAGCTGGCTCCTGTCTTCACAGACATTTTTAACACCTCCCTTAAGCAATGTCACGTGCCGACCTGCCTCAAATCCTCCACCATCATCCCTGTCCCCAAGAAGCCACGGATTGCTGGACTTAACGACTTCAGACCTGTAGCGCTCACCTCTGTAGTCATGAAGTCCTTTGAGCGCCTGGTCCTGTCTCACCTCAAGTCCATCACCACACCCCTCCTAGACCCGCTGCAGTTTGCCTACCGTGCTAACAGGTCTGTGGATGACGCAGTCAACCTGGCCCTCCACTCCATCCTGCAGCACCTGGACTCCCCGGGAACCTATGCCAGGATTCTGTTTGTGGACTTCAGCTCCGCATTCAACACCATCCGCCCCGATCTGCTCCAGGACAAGCTGTCCCTGCTCAACGTGCCTGACTCCCTCTGCAGGTGGATCACCGACTTCCTGACGGACCGGAGACAGCATGTGCGGCTGGGGAAGTCTGTCTCAGACTCTGTTAGCATCAGCATTGGATCACCCCAGGGCTGTGTACTTTCCCCCCTACTCTTCTCCCTTTACACCAACTCCTGCACCTCCTCCCACCAGTCTGTTAAGCTGATTAAGTTTGCGGACGACACCACCCTCATCGTGCTCATCTCCAACGGCGACGAGTCCGCCTACAGGGAAGAGGTGGCCCAGCTGGTGTCCTGGTGCAGCCACAACAACCTGCAGCTGAACGCTCTGAAGACAGCGGAGATGATTGTGGACTTCAGGAAAGTCACAACCCCCCTGCCCCCCCTCACCATCACAGGCTCTCCCATCACCATTGCAGATTCCTTCCGCTTCTTGGGCACCACCATCACCCGAGACCTCAAATGGGAGCCAACCATCAGCTCCCTCATCAAAAAGGCCCAGCAGAGGATGTTCTTTCTGCGGCAGCTGAGGAAGCTCAAGCTACCCACCAAGATGTTAGTGCAGTTCTACACGGCCATCATCGAGTCCATCCTCACTTCCTCCATAACTGTGTGGTATGCAGGAGCCACTGCCAGGGACAGACTAAGGCTGCAGCGCGTCGTGCGCACTGCTGAGAAGGTGATAGGCTGCGAGCTCCCATCTCTCCAGGACCTGTACATCTCCAGGACCCGGAGGCGTGCTGGCCGGATCATAGCCGATCCTTCACATCCTGGTCACGTACTGTTTGCTCCCCTCCCCTCAGGTAGAAGACTTCGGTCCATTCGGACTAAAACCTCCCGGCACATGAACAGTTTTTTCCCCTCTGCCATCAGACTGCTGAACATTAAGTGACTTTTTGACTCTCGTGCACTATGTACAGCAGCTCAACCAGACTCACGTCATTCATCACTGTTTTCTGTTGCATTATCGACTGCACTATGTGGTACTTCACATTATCTGCTACTTGCTAATTTTTTAAAACTGCCTTGACTAGTACTACTCATTATTACTAGTATTGTTATTATTATTATCATTATTACTTATTATTACTTATTTTTCTACACTTATTGCACGTTTTCAGTCCTTTAGTTTTTTTAGTCTATCTCTTTTTCTCATCATGTTTTTGATGTTGCAGCATGGCATCGAGACAAATTCCTAGTTTGTGTACTACATGAACAATGGCAATAAATCTGATTCTGATTCTGATTCTGATTCTGATTCTGCTCACGTGTTTGTGCATGATTGGGAAAAAAGATGTTATGGGATTGTTTTATGTATTTTTCTTTTGCTTTTCTTTAGTCTAGGAACACGACAGTATTTTAAGTTTAATGAACTTTTGTTTAGTTACAGGTGGCACAATAATCCACCTTGCCGTGTGGGGTAGGATGGTAGTCCACCCATCCTCCTTAGTTTTAGGTTTTGGTGTATGAATGTGATAGGCCATTTAGTGATTTCAGTTTAGTTCTGTTAGTGCATAATTTGGGTCCTAAATTGGGGATGGTCTTAATTTATGTGTGTTTTTGGACTTTTCTGGGGGGGGGGGGGGAGTGAGGTGAATGTAGCATTGTTATTTATGCCATTATTGTGAAGTGCGGTGTAGTGGCGGCCACTTCTTCCTCCGCCACTGCACCGCCCCTATAAATACCAGTGGGTATCTTCATTCGGCCTCTCTGCCGGTGCCCCTGCCTGGTGGCTGTGATGTATGTTACCAACCCCTGTTAATAAAGCTGAATTCTATCGTGCATCTGGCCTTGTCATTGGAGAGGTAATTCCATACATAACAGGAGTCATCGCTTTCCATCACGTGCTACAGCTCCCACCTAATTGTGAACATTATCAGTGCTGTCCTAAACTTGGTAATGTCTGTGTCCTTCTCTTGACCTTTCAGTAATCTGTGGAAAGATCCATCTTCTTTCATCCCAGACCGTTTCCTGAATGCTGACGGAACTGAGGTGAACAAACTAGAGGGGGAGAAGGTGATGATCTTTGGCCTGGGAAAACGCCGCTGCATCGGCGAGGTCATCGCTCGAAATGAAGTTTTCCTCTTCTTGGCCATCCTGATACAGAAGCTGCAGTTCCACTCTTTGCCTGGACAGATACCGGACATGACCCCACGGTACGGTCTAACAATGAAACACAAGCGCTGCCAACTGAGAGCCACTCTGAGAGCCAAGAATGAGCAGTGAAGCCATCTGGAATGAACATCTATGACTCGGTAGATGTGTGAGCTGATTTTAACTGATTTACTGAGCTGATTTTAAGGTCATAGTGAGGACACAAGGCACTAAAGAAGCACATTTTCAGAATGTAAAAGTTAGAATCTCTTAAGCTCAGGGCATTGAAGCAAATAAAGATTGTCAGAGATTGATAGTTTTAGGTCTGGGTTTGTATCAATCTATACCAGGGCTTTGGTTTTCTAAGAGGTATTTCTACACATTGCTGCACCTTCTCATTGAGGAATGAGGATATAATGATTTCTCCTACTGAACTATCTCTTAATCGCAACTAAAATTCAGAAATAACATAAGAAAGAACTTTCCTTGTTCAACTTTGGGACAAATGATATAAGTTTTTACTGCAAGGGTACTGTAGGGCACTGAAGCATTATATCTGTGATACAATACTCTGAAGTACAACAGATCTTACCTTATACCATCGATAGATGAAGCTAATGAATGGCATTTCATTACTCTGAGGATGTAAGACACTGCAGCTATACTGCATAATATATCCCAAAATGTGATTCTATGTGTGTATCAAGTTTATTTGTATTTTATTAAATGTATATTTATGATCCCTTTTCTGTAGCTGTGCTCCAATTCCTTTTGAGATTTAATAAAACTCATAAACGTGTTTGCGTGTCTGGAGTGTTCTGTTGTTGCATTCTGCACTTGGGCTGTCTATACTATAAATCATGACAGATTGTGATTATGAAGGAGCCATTGTGTGCAGGTGTGCATAGGCAATTACATCAAACAGAATGTCCTGCTAATTGCAAACTTATGAGGAAAAAAAAAGCAAATTTATGAGGAAAGACATTACAAATTTACAAGCAAAAAAAGTTGAAAATTTAGGAGAAAAAAAATGCATATTTAGGAGATAAAAATCACAGATTTCTGAGGAAAAGTAGCAAGTTTTTGAGGGGGGAAAAAGTCACAAATTCACAAGAAAAAATGACAAATTTATGAGGGAAAAAGCTGAAAAATTATGACAAAAAAGTTCCAAATGTAATAGAAAAAGTTTCAAACATATACCATACAGGTGTAAATCTGTGTGGAAAAAGGTGACAAATTTATCTCAAAAAGTTGTACATTTACAGAGAAAAAGGTATTACATTTATTAAAAGTCACAGATTTGCCAAGAAAAGGTTGCAAATTTATGAGAATTTATTTACATTTTTACTTGTAGATATGCAACGTTTTTCTCAAAAATGTGCAACTTTTTTCCTGTATATTGGAAACTTTTTTCTCAAATTTGCTGAAACTTGATACTTTTTTCCCTATAAATCTGTAAAAAAAAATTCTCGTTGATTTACAACTTTGTCCTCATCAAATCACAACTTTTTTTCTTGCAAATTGGCAACTTTTTCCTCATAAATTTGTAATTTTTCTCTGGTAAATTTTCTTTTTTCTTGTAAATTTGCAACGCTGGATGCTGGTTAATTTTTTATTCAGTGCAATTAAATTGTAATTTCCTTCTTTTTCAACTTTTTAATAAACATCTTTTATCACATTTTTGCACTTTTATTCCTGCAAATCTGCACCAAAATTTAAATTTATCCATTTGAATACCAATCATTCCTCTTGTTGAAAAAAAAAACAAATCACCCACTGGCTATATGAGTGAAAGAAAGTATCAATCAAAAAAGGAAAGTAATAATAATAATAACAACAACAATAATAATAATAATAATAATAATAATAATAATCAATACAATATTCACCAGAGACATATGTACATTCAGGTCCAGAAGAAATGAGTCCAGCATAAATTTTATTAGTCCATTTCATAGCTGTTCAATATATGATTTTTAAAGAGTATTTTAAATTTGACCCACAGGTTAGCAATGTGGTTTTCGTCCTGGCCGTGGCACATCGGACCAACTCTTTACCCTCTGGAGAATCCTCAAGGGTTCGTGGGAGTTTGCCCAACCAGTCTACATGTGTTTTGTGGACTTGGAGAAGGCAAAGACCGTGTCCCTTGTGTTTTTTTGTGGGGGGTGCTTCGGGAGTATGGGGTATCGGGCTTGTTATTACGAGCTATCTGGTCTCTATACAACCATTGTGAAAGTTTGGTTTGTATTGCCAACACTCGGTCGGATTCATTCCCAGTGAGATGTGAAGTCCGCCAGGGCTTCCCATTGTCACAATCCTGTTCATAATTTTTATGGACAAGATTTCTAGGGGCAGCCAGGGAACAGAGGGTGTCATGTTCGGTGACCACAGGATCTCATCTCTGTTGTTTACAGACGATATTGTCCTGTTGGCTTCATCCAGCAATGACCTACAGGTCTTACTGGGATGGTTTGCCACTGAGTGTGAAGCAGCTGAGAGAGAATCAGCACCTCCAAGTCCGAGTCTATGGTCCTCAACCGGAAAAAGGTGGATTGTCCTCTTCGAGTTGGGGACAAGCATCTGCCCCAAGTGGAGGAGTTTAAGTATTTCAGGGTCTTATTCACGAGTGAGGAGAGTCTGGAGTGAGAGACTGATAGACGGATCAGAACAGCATCTGCAGTGATGCGGACGTTGTACTGGTCTGTTGTGGTGAAGAGGGAGCTATGCTCCAAGACAAAGCTGTCGATTTACCGTTCAATCAATGTTCCTACTCTCACCTATAGTCATGAGCTTTGGGTAATGACTAAAAGAATGAGATCGCGGATACAAGCAGCTGAAATGAGCTTCGTTTGTAGGATTGCTGGTCTCACCCTTAGAGATAGAGTGAGGAGCTCAGTCATCCGGGAGAGGCTCAGAGTAGAACCGCTGCTCCTCCACATTGAAAGGAGCCAGTTGAGGTGGTGTGGGCATCTGATCAGGATGCCTCCTGGACGCCTCCCACTTGAGATGCTTCGGGCACATCCCACTGGGAGGAGACCCTGGGGTAGACCCAGGTGTTAGGTCGTAAGTCGTAGCCAAGGACGAGGCCAGGAGTGGAGTTGAACACTACTTTATTAAATAAACAGGGCTTTGTACCACCCGACCGTACATGCAGCTGCTTGGCAGAGGAAAGGTGGAAGAGACTGCCCCTCTACCAGCTGCCCCTCTTATATCACAGGAGATGGCGAACCGGAAACAGGGGCTGCCATCCCGTACTATACAAAAAAGCTGCAATAATAACAATATGAACATAGAACAAATACTTAACATCCCCCCCCCCACACAGAAAGACCAAAACACACACACACAATCAACCCACCCCAATTTAGAGCCTGAATCATCCGCTAAGCATAAACAAACTAAGGTCACCAAAAATAACTAAAATTAAGGGGGACGGGTAGACTGCCGTCCTACCCCCCACATGGCGAGGCGGGTTATTCTGCCGCCTATGCTATAAAAGTCCATAAAAAAACTACTGCCGTGTTGCCTAATTAAAATACAATAACAAAATAATCCCCAAACTATGAACACAGAACAACTGAACACTTATAACAACACGTCCGTGACTCAGTGAGGATAACCCGTGCCCCCCCCCTTCCCTCCAGACCTTCACTATCAGTCCACCCCTGGTGGCAGTCCATTTCCCGGACCACAGCTGGTCATCTCCTCTTCGGAGCATCTTCTCCTCCGCACCTCCAAGCGCTCCAACTGTCGTGACCACTCATCTCCTTTGGAGCACACCTTAACTCAGCGGGATGGCACCACGAGTATCCGACAACAGCAGGTATCGATCATGCCGTTCTCCCATCACCTGCAGCCGACCCTGGCACTGCTCCATGTCCTGCTTCTGTCTCACCCACCTGGACCTCGCCTCAACCCGAGCCTGAACCCAGTCTACGACTCCAAGAGGGGCCTTGCACGACCTGCGGTGTTGCCGCCTGCCACTCACTCTTCCAGTGCCACCCAGTCCTGCCCCGATAGCTTGTAGATCTGCTGCTGACCCCACCCCTGTAGTCCCGTGTTCACTGGTCCTCCATGGCCATGCTCCTGGAACATTTGAGACCATCACTTAGGCCCCGCTTGTCGCCGTAGGTCCTCCCCCATGCCGCCCGGCACCAACATCCAGGGCAGCTCGGACACTGGCACCGGGGTCCTTTCACAGCGACCCTGAGCGTGACGTAGCCATTCCACTCTCTGGAGTGCCCAGCAATGGTTCATCCCACACCGCATCATCCCAGACCCTCGGAACTGGTCGGTCCCACAGGCTGCCACCTGACCACTCTTCCCCAGCGCCGCTCCTGATGGAGAATCCAAGGCCATAAAATAAGTTGCAGCCCATGGTGTTAGAGCCATAGGCCATCACGATGAACTCCACAGCGGCCATCATCGCCGACTTGTACCGAGTCGTCAACGTGATGGCACCCATCGTGGCCAGTTGTCCACCTCTATAGCTGCAAAGCGGCGCTGTGAAACTTCCAGTCCTGTAGTGGGGAAAATACTGTCTGACTGTAGCCCAATTAAGCACATTACTCTCCACTCCCATGTCCACCAGCATTGGTTCCGGAACTCCATCTAGAATCACTATGCAGTGCGTGCGCCCATCGGTACTGGGGAACACCGTATGTACCACCGTTGGAGTGGGAGAAGCTGAAGTCCTGTGCAGGCTCTCTTGTCCAGCTGACTGGCACATCCTCACAAAATCAGAACTCAGAAAAGGATTTATTGCCAAGTACATTACCAGTAAACAACTGATAACATACGAGGGATTTGACTTGACACTGAAAACGACCTGCATTTCCGGTGATGCGGCAGCGTCGATAACGCGCTTGTCATCAGACGGGAACAGGAAGCATAGGGAAGAAAAGGATAACACAATAGGAGAGAGCAAAAAAGCATTGAATGTCAGAATACCGGTCATTAAATGATCAATATTATGATTACAAGAAAAAAAGCCCTCAATGCACGATTAGCAGACATAGAATGTACACAAGACACAAAGGGAGCAGTGAGTGAATGATCTTCTCATCAGTTTATTGAGTCAGTGTGGGTGTAGTGTTGAGTGGAGGTGTTTATATCAGTTAAGAACAACAAAGTCTCTTCAGCAGGAGATGTTTTGTCTAGAGGCTGGCACATTGTCCTTGAGCCAGGCAGCTGGCTGTCCATAAGAGTCAATGCAGCTCAAATGTTTTGGAAACAAAAAACTGCAGATAATCTGGAGGACTTGTGTGAGGGGCAGGTCAGATTAGTCGAATAGTACTGTTCCCAGAGAAAAAGACTTTATATTCTCTTACAGATTCAGTACTTTAATCCTTCAGTGCTGGACGTTGAATTCTTCATGGGCGGCTCTCAGCGTGATCATGATGTAATCCATTTTCCTAGACAGTTCTCCATTAGCCGCTGTCAGAGTCCTCCCCAATTGTTCAATTTGATGGTTAAGCCTCGCCTGGCCAGCATTTTGATAGGCTACGTCCATCTTCATCAATTTACGGTACACCAGGACAATCCCAGATCCAATCAGAAGGATCCCGATGACCACTGCTACGAAGATGTATAAATCTTCGACATCTTCGATAGAGAGATCAGACAGGCACAAGAGTTTCCATTTACTTGTGTCCCTCAAATAGCCCGCAGCCGCTGTTCCTGCGGGGCAAACTACCTCCCCCGGGGCACTTTTCCTCATTGAAAAAATAGTGTCAATTGCGTTCAAAGCCCAGCTTATTAAATCCATAATTTCGTTCGATAATCAGCAGTAGAGACACGCAGACAGACGATAGCAAGCTGGGATCCAGTCAGTTAGGGGAGGAAGGAGATAAAAAGTCAGAGCTGGAGAGAAGGAAAAAGCATCTGCTCTCTTTGGGAGGCGGAAGTGAACATGGTGGAGATGCCAGCAATTTCCACAGCACTTCCCTCTTGCCGCACACTCTCTGTCCTTGTGGAGGTGCTTCGTGGACCCACAATCCATACGCCTGGGCTTTTCCGGGGCAGACCTCATCCGTACAGCGTTTGCGGTCTTGGCGTCATCTTCGACACTCCCATCGCTGTCCATGTCCACTACCTGTGCGGTCATGGGGGCTCTTGAACCTCCCGGCGAACAGCGCTCAATTAGCTCCCAAGTTAGCTTATCTGCTCCTTCTAGCTGTAGCGCTAATTCGACAGCCCTCATCAGAGTCAACTCCCCCGGGAACGTGAGCAGCTTGGAGCGGACTGCAGCACAGTTGGTATGTTCCACCAACTGGTTGCACACCATTTCTTCTTCCAATGGCCCGAACTGGCACTCAATGGCCAACTGCTTTAAGTCCGACACGAACTGCTGGATCAGTTCACCTACCTGTTGGTGGCACTGTCTGAACGTAAACTGCCAAACGATCACATTGTCTGGCGCTCTGAAATGGCGGGCCATTAACTTAACTACTTCTTCATACTTGTTCACATCTCCAAGCGTACCCAAAAGTCTTTGTCCCTCCATTCCCAAGTTGTGTACTAATAATGCACAAGCTCACAGTTTCTCCATTCTTCCCAGGTCCAGTGCGACCATGAATGTCTGGAAAGCCTCATACCAACGAGGCCACGGTGCAGGCTGCTCCCCCGGGAGCTCCAGGAATGGACGAACTGGTGTTCCACACGCCTCCATGAGTTTACGTCTTGTCGGCAAATGTTATGTCATAACTCGTAGACAAGGACGAGGCCAGGAGAGGAGCTGAACACTACTTTATTAAATAAACAAGGTTCTGTACACCCGACCGTACATGCAACCGCTTGGCAGAGGAAAGGCAGAAGAGACCGCCCCTCTACCAGGAGCCCCTCATATACCACAGGAGATGGCGGAACAGGAAACTGGGGCCGTCATCTCGTTTAACACAAAAAAGCTCCAATAATAACAATAAGAACATAGAACAAATACTTAACACCAGGACTCGCTGGAGAGATTATGTCTCCCAGCTGGTCTGGGAACGCCTTGGTTTCCTCTCTGAAGAGCTGGAGCAGGTGGCTGGGGAGAGGGAAGTCTGGGCTTCTCTACTTGAATTGCTGCCTCCGCGACCCAGACCTTCGGAAAAGCGGTAGAAGATGGATGGCTCAATGGACCCACAAGTTTTCATTTCATTAGTAAAATTATTCCATAATTGAACTCTTTTGGTTGAGATTCAGTGATATCTTGCATTAGTTCTTACTTGTGGTTTTTTGAATAACAGTAATGTTCATGTTGGGTTTCTCTTAAGTGAAACAACCCTTGCATACTGTCCGGTAATTATTGTTGTTTTACTTTAAACATGATCTGAGTTGTTTTAAAATCCAACTAGTATTTAAATTTGAGTGTTTTTAATTTGATGAAGAGTGAGTATGATGGTGCTTTATAGCTGGATTTATTTACTATTCTTATTGCTCTCTTTTGAAGGATGAATATTGAATTTGTGTTGGTTTTATATGTGTTACCCACACTTCTACACAGTAGATAATGTGTGGAAGGATGAGGGAGCAGTACAAAGTGTACAATGTTGCTGATTTATAAAAAAAATCTTGTCATTAATAGATTATTACAACTGTTTTAGATATTTTGGTCCTTTTATCATCTATATGTGGTTTCCAATTTAATTTATTATCTATTGTTATTAAAAGAAATTTTGTTTCAGTAACTCTTTCAATTTCTACGTTATCATGATTTTCTCATTAGAATCAGTTCTACAATTGCCAAAGTTAATGTATTTTGTTTTACTTAAATTCAGTGTTAGTTTATTTGCATCACACCAACTCTGGCCAGACCAGGATCAACACTAACAAAGAAATTGCTAAATTCTTCTGTTGCTAAAACCATATCACTAAAAGTTTTTTTTTTTTATTGTAAAATGATTAGAGTATCCTACCTTACCTTTTCCATTTTTAATTATGTCATTTAATACCTTCCACGTATTTTGGTTGTTATTTTTATTGTCCTCCAGTAATTTACTGTAATAGTCTTTTTTTGCTGTCTCATTACTTTTATTATTTTTTTTTTGTCTGTCTTGTATGTGTCACAACTCGCTTTCGCCTGTCTCCCGCTTCAGCTGCGCGCACACCTGTGCCTCATCAATCTCGGGCTATATAGCCCGCGGGAGTCATGACTTTCCGACTGATCACAGCCAAATCGGGTATATCGCTAACCTTTTGGAAAGGTGAGCGCTAGCTTGGGCCTACACCATAATGGCGAGGCCCAGCTACGCGAACCTGACCTATGCCCAATTCATCCATGATTTCAATGAGGTCTTTGATCATTCGGACCGTGACAGTGTGCTAACCACCCAGTTGCTAAACCTTCACCAGGGTAGCCGGTCAGCTGCCGACTACGCTGTCGACTTCCAGGTGGTGGCGGCGGAAGTTGGGTGGGGAGATGCTGCCCTCTGGAGCATTTTGGCCCATAGCCTGAGCCCTAACCTTCGGGATGAACTGGCCAGCCAGGATTTGCCAGAACGACTCTCCGAGTTAATCTCCCTTGTCATTAGTCTCGATAATAGGTTGAGAGAACGGGCCGCCGAGTGGAAAACATTCAGCCACTCGAGCGGAGCTCCCTCCCGCGTCTCTCAACCTCGCCCCCTGCCGTTGCCCGAGCCAGAGTCCGCCGACAATCCGGAGGCAATGCTGATTGGGTGGACCAAGCTTCCGCTGGCGGAGAAACAGCGCCGCAGGGAGCTAAGACTCTGCATGTACTGTGGAGATGACCAGCACCCCATGGAAACCTGCCCAGTCAAGCCAAAAGGGGGAGTTCGCGAGTCGCTGTAGGGGGTCTCGCGGATTCAACCCAATCTGGCGCCTAGCGGCTGCCCCGGCCTTGGATGCACTCTGCAGAGCGTGCCCAAATGCCAAGTCACGTTTCGTTACCTTGTACATGTGTAATGACAATAAAGTTGAATCTCATCTCATCTCATCTCATCTCATCTAATCCCCTATCAAAGTGCCTCCTCCCTATTAGATTCTGTCACAATCACACTGAGCATCTCACTCACGCACTGGTGGACTCGGGGGCGGAGCAAAGCAAAGCTTCATTTTCAAAAGCCTGGCAACTCACCTGGGCATCCCCTGCCAAGCTCTGCCAGCCCCTCTCAATCTCGTCACGCTCTCGCGGACCCCCCTGGAGAAGGTCACACACCGGACCGTGCCCGTCTCAGTCATCATCTCCGGGAATCACAGGGAAGACCTGAGCCTGTACATACTGCCCACCTCAGCTGCTCCCGTCATTCTGGGCTACCCCTGGCTGCGTCTCCACAATCCGGCCTTTGATTGGTGGTCCGGAAGCGTCCTCTCCTGGAGCACCTTCTGTATGAGCGCCTGCCTCCAGTCAGCTGCCTGCGCCCCCTCACTGTCTCTCTCCTCCTCTGACTCACCCCCTCCGGACCTCTCCAAAGTGCCTCCGGAATTCCATGATCTTGGGACTGTCTTTAGCAAGTCTAAAGCGCTGTCTTCCCCCCCCCCCCCCGCCCGTATGACTGTGCCATAAACCTCCGCCTGGGGGCACCCTTGCCATCCGGCTGCCTATACAGCCTGTTGGCTCCGGAGCGGGAGGCCATGGACACCTATATAAAGGAGTCGCTCAGTGCGGGCATCATCCGCCCCTCCTCGTCCCCAGTCGGAGCGGGGTTCTTCTTTGTCGCCAAGAAGGTTGGGTCCCTTCGGCCGTGCATCGACTTTTGGGCCTTGAATGACATCACAGTTAAAGATAAATACACGCTGCCCCTGATGGACTCCGCCTTCGACTCTCTCCAGGGGGCCTCCTGGTTTACGAAGCTGGACCTCCGCAGCGCATACCACCTTGTTCGGATCCGGGAGGGCGACGAGTGGAAGACGGGGTTCCGGACACCCAGTGGCCATTTTGAGTATCTGGTCATGCCGTTTGGGCTCACCAACGTTCCGGCCGTCTTCCAGCGGCTCATAAACGACGACCTTTGAGACTTCCTGGGGGTGTTCGTTTTCATCTACCTGGACGACATCCTGATCTTTTCCTGCTCCCGGGAGGAGCATCAGGTTCACGTGAGGCGGGTCCTTAAGCGTCTTCTTGAAAACAGGCTCTATGTGAAGGCGGAGAAGTGCAAGTTTTTCACCGACAAGACCTTCTTCTTGGGTTTCATTGTTTCCCATAATCAAATTATCCCCAACCCTGTCAAGGTCAAGGCGGTAGTCGAGTGCCCCCCCCCCCTTTGTCCAGTAAACAGGTCCAGCAGTTCCTGGGATTCGCCAACTTCTACTGCTGTTTCGTCCCCAACTACAGCTCCATCGCTTCTCCCCTGACCCGCCTCACCTCCCCCAAGGTGCCATTCTGGTGGACAGGGGAGGCTGCGTCGGCCTTCGCGATACTGAAGACGGAGTTCTCCTCCTCCCGGGTCCTGACCCAGGTGGATCCCACGTTACAATGTCTCGTCGAGATGGACGCCTCTGGGATGGGGGTGGGGGCGGTGTTGTCTCAGCGCTCTCCGGTGGACGGGGTGATGTGCCCCTGTGCCTTCTTCTCCCAGCGTTTGTCTGCAGTGGACAAGAATTATGACGTCGGCGACAGAGAACTCCTTGCGGTGAAGCTCGCGCTGCAGTGGCGCCACTGGCTGGAGGGGGCAGCACAACCTTTTGTGGTCTGGACAGATCATAAGAACCTGGAGTACCTGAGGACGGCCAAGCGCCTGAATGCCCGCCAGGCGCGCTGGTCCCTGTTCTTTGCCCGCTTCAGGTTCATCATCACCTACCGCCCCGGCTCCAAGAATGACAAGCCGGACGCGCTGTCATTTCTCCCCCAATGCCTGTGTTTCTCCCCCAACCCATTCCACAATTTTACCCCACACACAGACACAAAAAAATTTTTCCTAGTAGATCTTATTAAGTGCATTTTAAATTTTGTGTTCCCCCGTAAATTGTATTTCTCTTCTCTCTGACTAAAAAGATTTTGTATATTGTGTGGCAAAAAGTTTTTAGTGACTTTAAACTTTAACTGTGCTGTATAATAATCAATCAGATCCTGTAATTTCAATAACTTTGAATGTAAAAACAATAAATTAGTATGTTCAAGATACCCGACTTTGTGTATAACACGGACCACCCTTTTTTGTAATATTAGCAATGAATGAAGTACACTTTTATAAGTGTTACCCCAGACCTCTATACAATAGGTCAAGTATGGAAGTACTAATGAGCAATACAAGATATGAAGTGATTTGTAATCTAGGACTTGCTTAATTTTATTTAATTGCAATATTTTTGCCACTTTGTTTTGAATGTATCTGATGTGTGGTTTCCAACTAATTTTATCATCCAGTATTACACCAAAAAATTTGATCTCCTTAACGTTTTCAATAATTACATTATCTATATGAAAATGTATATCTTCTTTATTTTACAATTACCAAATATCAATACCTTAGTTTTATCAATATTTAGTGATAATTTATTACTATCCATCCATTTTTTAAGCTTATTTAATTCATTATTTAGAGTATGGATTTTTTTCCTTATAATTATTTCCAGTATAAAATATGTCAGTATCATCAGCAAATAATATTGTTTTAATTATTTATAAACTGGAATATATCATTTCTATATATGTTAAATAATTCGGGGCCCAATACTGACCCCATGCAAAGCTTTACAGTGATACTCATGTTATACGTCTCCTTTTAAAGAGAAAAACGTGGGTCTGGATCGTACTCCCGTTCTCTCTGACAGAGTCAAGTTGCCCCTTCTGGAATCCTTCATCCTGGAGCTGCTTCGGCATACTTCATTCGTGCCCTTCACGATCCCTCACTGGTAAGGCCGATTTATTTTTGATCTCCAAAAAATACAACACGCACGTATGATAAGAAACATCACAGAACCACATAAACTTGAACACAATCCCAGGATTATACAAGCATTTCTGTAAACAGTGTAGTGAGTCTGCCAAGACAAGACCAGACAACATCAACCAAGTTGAGACCAAGATGTACTGTACGTAGGCAGTGTCCTCGTGTCATCTTGGACATGATCTCGACCCTTAAAGTCTTGGTCTCTGTACACTCTGGTCTCAGTCTGCTGTTGGCAGTAGGTGATTTGAGCGAGGATGCTGTCCCCCTTCTTATCAGACTGGCCCAAAAGCATCCCCCTTGTTCACCTGCCATCACCCCATTCATCGGTGTAAATCAAGAGGGGCGGATATTGCCCTTCCCAACTTAGAAAAAAGAAAGAATTATTCCCCCAATATTGTCACAAACCTTTCTATATCATGGTACATAACTGAATAACATGACTTAACAATCTAAGCAGAAACGCAAAAAAAGAACATAAATTTTCAACTTTTTCTTGTAGATTTGCTACTTTTTCCTTAAAAATTGTGATTTTTTTTCTCATAACTTTTCAACTTTATTCTTATAAATTTGTCTTTTTCTCATAAATTTGCAACTTTTTTCACATAAGTTAGATTTTTTCTTGTAAATTTGCATTTTTCCTTTAAATATTCAACTTTTTTCTTGTAGATTTGTAACTTTTTTCTCAAAAACTTGTGATTTTTTTGTCATAAATTTTCTACTTTTTTCCACATAAATTTGTGACTTTTGTCTGGTAAATTTGTCTTTTTCCTAACTTTTTCTAATAAATTTGTAACTTTTTCCTTCAAATTTGGTGAATTTTTTTCTCAAACTTTAAGCTTTTTTTCTTGTAAATTTGCAGCACCCTTCTGGATGCTGGTTAAATGTTTATTCTGTGCAATTACATTGTAATTTGTGACTTTTTAAATATTTAAATTTGCATCTGTTATCATATTTTTGCACTTTTATTCTTGTAAATTTATACCAAACATACATTCATACATTTGTACCTCATGCTGAATTGGTGAACACCCCCCATCCCCCTTTTTAAAAAATAACAACTTGCATTGGCTCCCAGTCAGTTTTAGATAATATACTGAGGCTTTGTTCTTCTTTTGCAGCACCACCAAAGACACATCTCTGAATGGCTACTTCATCCCCAAAGACACCTGTGTCTTCATCAATCAGTGGCAGATCAACCATGATCCGTAAGTTGATAGACTTGACTTTGAAAATTTTGAACACACCTTTGTTTAATCAGATTTGTATGCTACTGTTTGTTTAATGCTTTTGTTTGTTTAATCTTTCAGTAATCTGTGGAAAGATCCATCTTCCTTCACCCCAGACCGTTTCCTAACCGCTGATGGATCTGAGGTGAACAGATTAGAGGGAGAGAAGGTGATGCTCTTTGGCCTGGGAAAACGCCGCTGCATCGGCGAGGTCATCGCTCGAAATAAAGTTTTCCTCTTCTTGGCCATCCTGATACAGAAGCTGCAGTTCCACTCTTTGCATGGAGAAATGCTGGACATGACCCCAGAGTACGGTCTGACAATGAAGACCAAGCGGTGCCAACTGGGAGCCACTCTAAGAGCCAAGAATGAGCAGTGAAGCTGTCTGGGACAAACATCTATGACTTGTTAGATGTGTGAGCTGATTTTGATGCTGTAAAGGTCACAGTGAGACACAAGCCAGTGAAGAAACACATTTTCAGAATGTAAGAAACTGGATGTCAGTTATAATCGCTAAAGCTGAGGACACTGAAGCAGATAAATGGAGTTTGCTTGTTGCAGATTGTCAGAGATCTACGTAGTTTTAGGTCTGAGTTATTGTCTGTGATAGGAGGTATTGCTGCTGCTTCTCACTGAAGTATAAGGAGATATCCGTTTCTCCTGCTGAGTTGTCCAGTAATCTAAACGGTTGCAATTCAGAAATTTACACATGAAAGACTTCAACTGTGGAACAAATTATATATTTTACTGCAAAGACAGTGTAGAGCGCTGCAACATTTTGTATGTGATACGGGACGTTGAAGTCAATGGATTTTACCAAACAAAACCATTCAGGCATGTAAGCTAAATAATTACTGTCTATTGCTCTGAGGATGTAGGACACTGAAGCTATACTGTATATCCCAAAATGTGATTCTGTCTGTACATACATTTAAAAAAGTAAATAAATACACACACACACACGTATATACATATACAGTATATATGTAATAAAGCTTTTTTCATGATGGAGTTAAATAGTTGTTTTTCTGCATGTAAATAAATCATCAGGACACACAATGAGCTCCAGCTGATTTAGGGAATGTTAGAAAATGCTGTGTGATTTTGTATTTTTTATGGCTGGTGTATTTATAATGATATAACATGCAGGGGTGTGCATCCTGTAATCAGTAACATCAATAAAAAAAAAAAAACTTGTTTTAATGATCACCGTTTTTGTTCTTTGACTTGAAATACCAACAATTATGCATCCACACTTGGGCTTGAGTATTTGACTTTAAATCAGCATCAGAGTTAATTGATTCTTTCATGTCAATTTTCTTTCTTTTTTTTTTTCTATCTCCCTTCTTTTTACTACCAAGGCTCATAGTTAGAAAACAGGAGTGTGGTATCATATCACTGCACTGTGGTAGTAAATGAGCATAATCTAATATAAATGAGCATAATATAATAAACAATAGATCTATTGTCATTTCACACACAAAATAAACATTGTTCAGTGTCTACAACACACTTCTTGAGGGCTAATTAGCTTGTTAGCTGCATGGTGGAGTCCTTTATGCAGCCATGATTATATTACCAGAACATAGTGATTATGAGTCTCTTATCGGGTCCTTAAATACAGCCATAGCTAGTCCATTCCCTCTGTAAAACAGCTGAAATGATGCGAGTAGTCATCTAACAGTGACTTAACTTCTGGTCCTTTAGCGTTGGTATCCGCACAGTTTGCTTTCTTTTTCTTGGCATCTTCAGATGAAATAAAGAGGTAATTATCACATAGATGGAGACAACATTTGTTTTTGTTGCAAGCAGTCTTTAATTGTTCCACCTGGGTTTGCTATATGAGCACATAAAAATAGACTAAACATATAACAGCAAAACCATGATTATGTGTTTATTTTTTAACCCCCATTATTACTGGTGCAGAACGAAAGCTGCTCTTCATGGGGTCCAATAACTCTTCCGTGTTTGTGCCTGTATACCCGCCTGGTGCTCTGTTATTGACCAGCCTAGCTGTCTGTCATGTAGATGAGCGGGGTGCTAAGGACATTAGTTTCAGAGCTAACAGTGCTACTAGGGAATGTGGTTTATGTTATTTTCTTGAGATTTCAGTCACCCTCAAAGGCATCCCTGTT
Source organism: Pholidichthys leucotaenia (assembly GCA_020510985.1). Lineage (NCBI taxonomy): Eukaryota > Metazoa > Chordata > Actinopteri > Cichliformes > Pholidichthyidae > Pholidichthys > Pholidichthys leucotaenia. Next base: position 410,567,857 of record CM035837.1, read on the forward strand.
TCCACCTGATTCACTAATCCACAATTGATAATATATCTCATATCATTCTGGCTTATTTTGTTATATCATGATGCAACATCGAACCGTTAGCATTAACTTGGCTAGGCAGTAGGCAGTCAGTCTAACAGTGTTAGAGCTTGCCTCAGCCCACAGCAGCTAGCTGAAGCTAGCAGTTTAGCCCGCCCATTCATAAATGTTTCTGTGCTTATTGTACTCCAAGGACTGGTCATATCCTATCGACCACTGAAACCACACACCCCTGTCCACCAGTGATGCTTTATTTCATTCATTCTTTAACACAAATTTAGTTTGCTCAGGTTCACTACCCAGGTGTGGAGCTAGCCAGCTACGATTAGCAACAGTGATGCAGGGGGGAAGGGGGGGTTAAGTGCAGCTTTTGAGCAATTTTACCAAAACTGACATATTTTACACTAATAGACCCAAATACAAATACAGAGAGGAGACCAACAATGAAATGTTTGAATAAATGCTTTATTGAAAAATCATGCAATGATAAGAACTGGCAACCCTGTGGAGAAAGACAGAAGAATATGGTAAGTATATTGGATTGTGAAGTTGATAGTGATAATAATGAACTAATCTTTTCGTACAGATAATGATGCTGCATGGAATGGTGAGTATATTACAGGAGGGCTGCTGTTCATTAGGCGACAATCCTGTCCAGTTTTGGCTTTGGCAAGTTGTGAGTACGAAGGAAGTTGGACATAGTGCCCCGGGTCCAAAGACTTTAAGGGTTAGGATATTGCAGATAATGTTTCCTGACTTACTTCAATATGATGATGGGTTTCCGGCTTGAAATGGCAAGTATGGGTAGTCCTGGGAGAAATGGAGGCAGAAGAAGAGGTTAAGTTTTGAATGCTTGATCTTTTAGTTTCCACTATTGGGAGAAGGTGGAAGAGGTAGGAGCGAGAGCACTACAGGATAGCACACAAGAGTTGAGGAGCACACCAAGCTGTTGGCATGTAGAGTTCAACATTCCTGTACTGAAGAGGAGGAAACAATTGTTTATAAAGGTTGTGGCTGATGAGAGACAGGTGGTTAATCAGCACAGCCGAGCATGATCAAGAAATCAGCAGTGGAGCATGTGCACAAACCTGAGACACTTCAAAAATCTGTCACAAACACTTCATTAAGACCTGTGGGAGCTGTTGAAAAAGTGCAATGAATGGGGACCTTTACAAGAAGCTGACATGTGTGTGCATAAATGCGCACACACAAATGAATTAATACGAGCCCAAGGTGCAAGTGAAGTGACGTGTTTTATTAACAAATGGAAAATAATATACAACTGTGTTCATGAAACTGTTCAAAGAGGAGTACTATTGGGAAGATGACCGGTTACAAGCTCAAGTGGCAAGCCCCCACGTGCTCCCAGAGTGGAGAGAAAAGGGCTGAAAAATAATAAGAAGAGCGACTTATAGAAATGTCGGAGCAGAACAGCTCTGGGGGAAACAACACTTAAAAGTCCAAACAGAGGATGAACCATAAACGAGCGAGCCTGATCATCCAAAGTAGACTGATGCCAATGCATTGTTTCCACTGCCACCCAGAAATACCCCCGGAGACTAACGAGCAGCAAGTGGAAACAAGTGTGTGGCAACAGAGTGAGTAAATGAGTGTGTGTGTGTGTGCGTGTATGTGTGTGCGTAAGTAAACAAGAAGGACTATGAGTGTAAGTGTATGCATGTATATGTGTGGAAACAAGAAATGATGGCAACGGCCGGTATGAGAGAGGATGAATAAGAATGTGTGTGTGTGTGCCTGTGAGTGAATGTTTGTATGTTGTTCTCCATGGATCACCACCTTGTCGCGGTGGAGAACCTTGTGTGCTCCAATGATCCCGAGAGCGATGCCGTCGGGGGCCTTTTGGCTCCTGGTAGGGTCATCCATGGTGGTAAGGTCAAGTGGGAGGTCCCAGACCAAGAGCGATCCAAAGAAAGAAAGAAAGACTTCAACGGCGGGAGTGGCGGAGGATGACACCATGAGTCACAATGGCACTGAAGGAGGATGAAGGCTGCAACAGACAGTGGTCTCCAGTCATTTTGGATTCCATGCCACTGGATTCAGGCCCCTCCCTGCCAAGGACCGTGTGGTGGCTGCAGGCGCATCAGTCTCCCCACGATAAAAGACGTCACGCGCAGGCGTCCTCCCAAAGGGAGCCCATCCACTTTACATCTTGGACAAGATAAAGTCCTGTGGTGATCAGGAAGTGGTAACAGGGACAGGACAGTGAAGTCTGGGAGTTCTTAGCCACGACCTGGCACACAGGCGATGGGTGCTTGATACAGTCGTTAAGCTCTTGGACTGAGGCAGAAAGAGCTTCTCGGCAGCTGCACTCATGACTGAGCAGCCCTATTTAGGATCCACCCTGCTCACCCCAGTAGGGGAGGGGGTTAGAAAAGGTACCCCAAACATAGCCTGCCTCACAAAATCCTGTCTGGAATACCACATCCAGAGGGATCACCACCACCCGGTCAGAAACATACAAAATTACATATTGGAGCCTGGAATGTGCGAACCCTTATGGACAACCAAGCCAGTGATCGACCTGAAAGGCAAACTGCCATCATCTCCAGAGAGCTAAGGAAGTTCCAGATTGACATCGCAGCACTCTCCGAGACCCGACTGGCTGATGAAGGTCAGCTGAAGGAGGAAAAAGGCGGGTTGTGGGTACATATGGGCACATATGTTGGTTATATATGCTCCACAAATATATTGCTGTGTGTTTATTGTGTGCTGCACGTCTCAGGGAACAAAAGGTCTGAGTCTCCAAGAGACAATGACAGAGTGTGAGATTTGGCCTTTGTTTCAGGGAGATGACCTGGGGAGATGTCCGGACCACCAGAGACTAAAGGACAATGGTGTGGAAGATCAAAGGGGTTACAATGTGACTGTATGCTTGCTTAAACACCATGTGACTTGAATTTCGATGACCGGGGTATAAAAAAGGAGTTGTGAGATTATTCTTCCTCTTTTCCTGCCGGTTGTTGAACAGTATGTAGCTGGGACCTGGCAACCGCTCGCGTTTTTCAGCAAAACCTTGCGCGATAGCGAGCGAAAGTACAACGCGTTCGACAGGGAGTTGTTGGCACTACACTTGGCCATCCGCCATTTCCAGTTCTGGCTGGAAGGACGCCGTTTCACCGCGTTCGTGGACCACAAGCCACTGACTTTTGCGATGGCCAAGATTTCGGAACCTTGGTCGGGCCGGCAGCAGAGGCAGCTGGCCGCGATATCGGAGTTTACCACCGATATCCAGCATGTCGCAGGTAAACATAATGTAGTGGCAGACTGCCTCTCACGTGCTGTGACAGCGCCAGGCCCCGTGGGGGCAGACTCTGCAGCCATGGCCACGGGCCAGGGTAGTGATGCGGAAGCGCGCGCAGCCCCGGTCGGCGTAGGGTTAGATTATGCAGCCATGGCCGCGGAGCAGGTTAGCGACGCAGACGTGCGCGCTCCAGTCTGGACCAACAGGGTTAAGGCTGGAGGACAGGGTGCTGCAAGGTGGTATGCCCCCGCTAATCTGCGATATCTCCACTGGGCGGCCGCATCCGGTGGTACCAGCTGTGTGGCGCCGCCGTGTTTTTGACTCGATCCATTCTCTAGCACACCCGGGGGCGTGTGCATTGGTCAAAATGGTAGCAGAGAAATTTGTATGGCCGGGGTTGCGCAAACAGGTCAAGGAATGGGCGACAGCCTGCGTAGCGTGTCAACGAGCCAAAATACACAGACACACTAGAGCTCCTCTGGAGCCTTTTCACATTCTGGCTAAGCGCTTTGATCATGTGCATGTCGACTTGGTAGGCCCCCTTCCGTCATCACAGGGGTACACACATCTTTTGACTATGGTGGACCGCACCACGCGTTGGCCGGAAGCGGTCCCACTGGCATCAACCACAGCCGAGGAGGTGGCGCACACGTTTTTAACAGCTTGGGTAGTGCGCTTTGGAGTTCCATCGGACATAACGTCCGACAGAGGCCCTCAATTTGTTTCCGAGCTCTGGTCATCGTTGGCCCGCAGCCTAGGGGTAACGAGCCACCGCACTACTGCGTACAACCCACAGGCTAACGGTTTATGCGAACGTTTCCATAGGTCATTGAAAGCAGCCCTCAGAGCGTCGCTTACGGACACAAATTGGGTAGACAGGCTTCCATGGGTTTTATTGGGGTTGCGTTCTGCACCTAAGGAGGATTTGCAAGCCTCCCCAGCTGAGTTAGTATTTGCACAGCCTCTCTGTCTGCCCGGGGAATTTCTCCCCGATAATCCTGCGCCAAATTGCCCCCCCCCCGCTCAGCTGTTGCAGAGCGACACGGGATCAAACACACTTCCGGGCCCGGTTCATCACAGTTTTCCACGCATTTTTGTGCCGAAAGCTTTAAAAAATGCGGAGTTTGTTTTTGTCAGACATGATGCCCATCGCCCAACCTTGCGCCCGCCTTACAATGGGCCATTTAGGGTGCTGGAAACAGGAGAGAAGCATTTTTTGCTGGATTTGGGAGACAGAAAGGAGTTAATTGGTATAAACAGACTCAAACCCGCTTTTGTTTTGGCGGATGAAGCAGTGCAGTTGGCGAGGGCCCCCCGTCATGGCAGACCCCCTAGAGGGCATTCTCCAGAACACCCACAGAGATTGACTAACAGTTTTAATCCACAGGCAACAGTTCCACAGCAGGAAGACACTGCGGAAACAGTAAAGCCGTCTTAAAGCAAGTACGGCAGAAGGCTAAGACCTAGGCAACTGGTGGATTGATATGTAGTAATGTTATTATGTCATGCATCTCTGGTTATGTTTGTTCCATTTTAGACGTTGGGGGGGGGTCATGTGGGCACATATGGGCACATATGTTGGTTAGATATGCTCCACAAATATATTGCTGTGTGTTTATTGTGTGCTGCACGTCTCAGGGAACAAAAGGTCTGAGTCTCCAAGAGACAACGAGAGAGTGTGAGATTTGGCCTTTGTTTCAGGGAGATGACCTGGGGAGATGTCCGGACCACCAGAGGCTAAAGGACAATGGTGTGGAAGATCAAAGGGGTTACAATGTGACTGTATGTTTGCTTAAACACCATGTGACTTGAGTTTCGATGTCCGGGGTATAAAAAAGGAGTTGTGAGATTATTCTTCCTCTTTTCCAGCTTTGAGATTGTTGGAGTATGTGATCTGTGAATAAAGCTGAACCTGAGGAATAACTCAGTCTCATCCTTGTGCACATTCTCCACAGGGTATACTTTCTTTTGGAAGGGAAAGCCTGCAAATGAGCCACGAATCCATGGTGTGGGATTTGCTAATAAGAACTGCCTCATCAACCACCTCCATGAACTCCCTGTGGGCATCAACGAGCGCCTAATGACCATTCGTCTGATGCTTGCCTGCAGTCAAATGGCCACCGTTATTAGTGCCTACGCTCCAATGCTTGATGCACAGGATGAAGTAAAGGAGGCCTTCTATGCTGACCTGGATAAAATACTATCTGAAGTCCCAAAGGAGGATAAGTTAATCCTGCTTGGAGACTTTAATGCCAGAGTGGGACGAAACCATCATCTATGGAGCGGCACGCTGGGGAGAGAAAGGGTTGGAAACACAAACTCCAATAGCATACTACTGCTAACCAAGTGCTCAGAGCACAACCTGGTCATCACCAACACACTTTTTCGTCAGAAAACCAAGTTCAAAACATCATGGATGCATCCCCGCTCCAAATTATGGCATCTCATTGACTACATCATAGTCTGCTCCAAAGACCGCCACGATGTCCTTAACACCAGAGCAATGACCAGTGCAGATGACTGCTGGACTGACCACCGCCTCATTCGCTCCATCATGTCTATCCACTTAATGCGGAAAAGAAGGTTGCAGAAAGGACAGAGCTGGCCAAAGCTTAACATCATGTTGTTGGACGACATTATCTACCAACAACAGCTGCAGGATACTCTTAGGGCAGCTTTGCCCAAACAGTACCCAGAGGATACTGAAAAACACTGGAGCACACTTTCCACTGCCATCGTGGACTCCTGCAAAAGCATCCTCGGTCATAAAAAGTGGAGACATCAAGACTGGTTTGACGAGAATGACAGTGAGATGCAACAGCTCATCAACATCAAGCGGCAAACTTTTATCACCTGGCAAAACAACATTCACTGCAAGGTTAAAAGAGCAGCCCATGCCAAGGTGAAGGCAGCCATACAAACACTTGTTAGGAAATTGAAGAACCAGTGGTGGACAAAGAAGGCCCCGGAGATCCAGCAGCTTGTCGACTCTGGAGACACGAGAGGATTCTTTGATGCCACAAGAGCGGTATATGGCCCCAGCCACCGCTGCCTAACCCCCCTTTGCTCCAAAGATGGGTTCTTGCTTCTGAAGGACAAGGAGGCAATTGCAGACAGGTGGAAAGAGCATTATAAGGACCTCTTAAACAGGGACACCACTCCTGAGATGGAGGCCCTTGATCAACTCCCTCAACAGCCCATAGAGGAAAGCATGGGAAAACCACCTAGCTTGGATGAGGTACAGGACGCCATCAGGAAGGTGAGAAACAACAAGGCTGCTGGACCTGACGGCATCCCAGCAGAAGTCCTGAAGAAAGGCGGTGCTGATCTTCTGAAGCACATCCATGCCCTGCTCCTGAAAATATGGGAAGTAGAGGAAATCCCTGCACAGCTCAGAGATGCCTTGATTGTCTCCATCTTTAAAAAGGGGGACAGGGCAGTTTGTGGGAATTCCTTGGCATTTCTCTCCTGTCCACCATAGGGAAAGCCTTTGCTCGGGTCTTGGCCAATAGACTCACCCCCCTGTCAGAGAGCATTCTTCCCAAGTCCCAGAGTGGTTTTCGCCCAAACAGAGGCACCATAGATATGATTTTCATTGCTCGCCAATTGCAAGAAAAATGCCAGGAACAAAATCTACCATTATACATGGCCTTCATAGACCTTACCAAAGCCTTCGACTCAGTAAACCGTCAGGCCCTTTGGCTGGTTCTGGCAAAGATTGGCTGCCCAGAAAAATACATCCGGGTACTGAGACTGCTGCATGACAATATGTCTGCCACGGTACTCAATGGCAGTGGAGACGAAACAGAACCCTTCAGGTTGACACGGGAGTCAAACAGGGATGTGTCATCACTCCAACACTATTCTCCATCTATATTGCTGCTATTCTCCATCTCACGAACCAACATCTGCCCCCGGGAGTCAAAATCACATACAGAATCGATGGTCAACTTTTCAACATCAACCGATTTAGAGCTCAAGGTCAAACCACCACCATATCCATCATGGAGATGCAGTATGCAGATGACAACACTCTCGTAGCCCTCTCAGAAGAGGACCTTCAGTGCCTCGTCTGCCTTTGCCAAAGCATACAAACAGCTTGGTTTGGCCGTCAAAATAAAAAAGATACAAATACTCCACCAGCCATCACCAAACTGCAGTACACTTGCCATACCCCCCAAACATCTCCAATGATAACATCCGACTGGAAAATGTGGACCACTTCTTATATCTTGGCAGCCTCCTCTCATCAAAAGCCGTCATCGATGATGAAATACACCACCGCCTCAGCAATGCCAGTGGGGCTTTCTCAAGGCTAAGGAGGAGAGTCTTTGAGAACCACGATCTCCAAGCGAATACCAAAATCCTGTTTTATAAAGCGGTGATGCTCCCCACTCTCCTGTATGGATCAGAAGCCTGGACTACATACAGCAGGCACTTAAAGGCACTTGAGGCACACCATCAGAGATGCCTCCGAAAAATCCTCAGGATTAGTTGGGAGGATAGACGCACCAACACCAGCGTCTTGGAGGAGGCTAACCTTCCCACCATCACTGCCACCATTGCCCAAAACCAGCTCAGATGGACTGGCCATGTTATCCGATTGCCTGACTCTCGCCTCCCAAAACAAGTCCTGTACTCCCAGCTAGCTGAGGGGAAGCTGGCTCCAGGAGGCCAGAAGAAGAGATTTAAGGACAACATAAAAACAAACCTAAAGAAGTGCCACATAGAAGTAAAAGCTTGGGAAAATATGGCAACCGATAGGGTGACCTGGAGAAACATTGTCCCTGGGGGTGCCGCACAGTACAACGCTGACCTCCATCATGCTGCACAAGACAAACGCAGACTCAGGAAGGAGAGAGCAACCAACAATCAGGGCCAACCCAAACCCACCACCATTATATTCCCCTGCCCACATTGCAGCAGAATAATTGGGTCCAGAATTGGCCTCTATGCCCACCCGAAGACTCACATGGACCAAGAGGGAGGACAGTCATACTCGACTACGAGTGACCACCGATGATGATGAATGTATGTATGTGTGGAAACCCAGGTGACTGCAATCAGATGATAGGTGCCTGGCAGAGAGAGGTGAGAGGAGGGCCATGGCTGTAGAATGGCAGAGGTTTCAATAATCTGCCAGCTGGAAATGATAACAACAATCAGAGGCTAAAGCCACAGTTCATGAAACGAGGCAGGAAACAACAGCCCCATTCATGACAGAGCCCCCTACCAAGGGGTGGAAACCAGACACTCACTGTACCATCAAAACAAAACAAGAACAATCCCCCCCACAACCAACCAGGGCGGCAGGTGGGAGAAGCAGGTAAGGATGGAATTAACCAATGGGAAAAACAATAATGCAACACAGGAAAGAAGACTACCCAACCCCAAGTAGGATTAACCCTCTCCAACCCAAGAGTCCCAAAAATTGGAAGGCCGACCCCAGTCCAAGGCCCAGTAGGCAGCCCGCGGAACAGTGTCAGGCCGGGAAAATTGGGCCACCTGACCCAATAGTACAGTTTGTCAGGTGGTCTGCCGGAGTTCCTCAGCCACCAGGCCAGGTGACATGGGCCGGGAGGCGGCCCCCCACAGGGATACCCAGTCCTTCGGGTGGCCGGCCCACATTGTTGAGCCACCAGGACCGGGGGAGTGAGCGAGGAGGTGGCCTACCCACCAGGAAGCTCAAAGATGGGTGGCTGGACCAGGAAATGGGAACCCCAGCGGCTTCTGGTGGCAGGACCAGGTGGATGACAGCAGAACCCAGTAGAACAAAGAGGAACACCCAGCAGGCCTTCAGGGGGAAAAAGGAGACCCAGGTGTCCTCGAACCGGCGGTTCGGTGGTCCCGGCTTGGGACAGAAGCTCGGCCACACCTGCAGTGGGTCTGGGCTGAACCATGGCTGCACCTGTGGTGGTCCCGGCCTGGGACAACATTGCACCAGTCGTGGCCCCTTTCCAGGACCTCATTGCTCCCGCAGTGAGCCCCAATTGGGCCAGTGTTGCACCCGCAGAGGACCCCGACCGGACCATGGTTGCACCCACAGTGGAATCCAGCTGGACCCCTGTTGCACCCACGGTGGACCCCTACCGGGCCATGGTTGCATCCATGGTGGAATCCGGCTGGACCCCTGCTGCACCCACGGTGGAGCCCGGCTGGGCCCCTGCTACACCATTGGTAGGACCCAGATGGGTCACTGCTGCACCCACGGTCGGACCAGGTTTGGCCAACACTGCACCCTTGGTGGGCCCCGGGCTGAAGCACAGTACCCATGATGGTGCCCGGCAGGGACACATCACCCACGGAGACTCAGGCTGAGGCGGAATCCAAACTACGGCCTCCGGCGGACGGGGAGTTGGATCCCGGTCTACCTCACCGGGGATAGCAACAGCCATGGTTACCTCCAGCGGCGAGCCTGGACCCTCGGACTCATCTGACGACGTGGACCTCTCTCTGGCGACCCTAGAAGAGGACTCGAACAGAAAAGAAGTAGGGTCAGGGTCGCCGGCAACGGTGGAGCCCGGCGACGCGAGCTCTGGTGCAACATGCAGCTGCAGCTGGCTCTCCTGACCTAGAGCTAGGCAAAAATGCTCTATCATGGAAAGAAGAAAGACAAAAAGAGACCATTTGCCTTAGCTCGAGCTCCACCACCGTTCAGGACTCTGACGATCTGGACGATGTTTCCACAGGCTCAGCCTCCTGGAGCTGCAGCTCAGGCACTGACTCCGCTGCGGCAGCCTCCGCAGCAGGCATGATAGTGTCTGCAGTCTTGATCCTCCCAGCTGTCGTGACCCATGCTGGTAATTCCTCCGGCGTGGCGGCTGGGGTCTGGCTCACCGTTGCTGCGGGGGAAGGATCCTCCCAGACCTCTGGCTCCTCCTGGTCCTGACTGTTTGGCTCCGGCTCCAGCTCCAGACTGAACCCGCGCAAGGCCCCCGGCCCAGACGGCGTGTCTCCCTCCACCCTGAGACTCTGTGCGAAACAGCTGGCTCCTGTATTCACAGACATTTTTAACACCTCCCTTAAGTTATGCCACGTGCCATCCTGCCTCAAATCCTCCACCATCATCCCTGTCCCCAAGAAGCCACGGATCACTGGACTTAATGACTACAGACCTGTAGCGCTCACCTCTGTAGTCATGAAGTCCTTTGAGCGCCTGGTCCTGTCCCACCTCAAGTCCATCACCACCCCTCTCCTGGACCCGCTGCAGTTTGCCTACCGAGCCAACAGGTCTGTAGACGATGCAGTCAACCTGGCCCTCCACTCCATCCTGCAGCACCTGGACTCCCCGGGAACCTACGCCAGGATCCTGTTTGTGGACTTCAGCTCCGCATTCAACACCATCCGCCCCGCTCTGCTCCGGGACAAGCTGTCCCTGCTCAACGTGCCTGACTCCCTCTGCAGGTGGATCATCGACTTCCTGATGGACCGGAGGCAGCATGTGCGGCTGGGAAAGACCGTCTCAGACTATACTAGCATCAGCACCGGATCACCCCAGGGCTGTGTACTTTCCCCCCTACTCTTCTCCCTTTACACCAACTCCTGCACCTCCAGCCACCAGTCTGTCAAGTTGATCAAGTTTGCGGACGACACCACCCTCATCGGGCTCATCTCCAACGGCGACGAGTCCGCCTACAGGAGAGAGGTGGCCCAGCTGGCGTCCTGGTGCAGCAATAACAACCTGCAGCTGAATGCTCTGAAGACAGTGGAGATGATTGTAGACTTCAGGAAAGTCACTACTCCTCTGCCCCCCCTCACCCTCTCAGGCTCTCCCATCACCACTGCTGATTCCTTCCGCTTCCTAGGCACTACCATCACCAGGGACCTCAAATGGGAGCTGACCATCAGCTCACTCATCAAAAAAGCCCAGCAGAGGATGTTCTTCCTGCGGCAGCTGAGGAAGCTCAAGCTACCCACCAAGATGTTAGTGCAGTTCTACACAGCCATCATCGAGTCCATCCTCACCACCTCCATAACCGTGTGGTACGCAGGAGCCACTGCCAGGGACAGACTAAGGCTGCAGCGCGTCGTGCGCACTGCTGAGAAGGTGATCGGCTGCAAGCTCCCATCTCTCCAGGATCTGTACATCTCCAGGACCCGGAGGCGTGCTGGCCGGATCATAGCCGATCCCTCACACCCTGGTCACGTACTGTTTGCCCCCCTCCCCTCTGGTAGAAGACTTCGGTCCATCCAGACTAAAACCTCCCGTCACATGAACAGCTTCTTCCCCTCTGCCATTAGACTGCTGAACACTAAGTGACTCTCGTGCACCATGTACAGCAGCTCAACCAGACTCATGTCAATCATCACTGTTTTCTTCCTGCATTACCGACTGCACTATATAGTTCTCCACAGTATCTGCTGCTGGCTAATATATATTTTAACTGTTGACCAGTATCACTTAATCTTATCCTACACTTTATTACATGTATAGTTTATTTCTCTTATCTTATCATGTTTAATGTTGCAGCATTGTACCGAGACAAATTCCTAGTTTGTGTACTACATGAACAATGGCAATAAACCTGATTCTGATTCTGATTCTGATTCTGATTCCAGTGTGCAAACAAAGGAAGCAGAAGAGAGTTGTGGGGAGGGCTGGTGAGCCATTCATGACTGCAGCAGGTGGAGAGATCTCTCGGGACTGCATACCCAGAGACCTACTACCAGGGATCAGGGAAGAATTTTCAACAATTTTACAAACAAATGAGACCACTTGCCTGTCCTCCTGGTTAATTATGTTTCCTGCTGCAGCTGGCGAGGCGAAATTCCCTGCCATGGCTGTGGCGGGGCTAGACTACTCCGTAGACTGCGGAGAAGCCTTCCAGAATGGAGCTGGAGGGGAAATGGTGGCCGCCAATCTCTCCTCCTCCAGACGGCATTCAATCTCCGCCAGTAAAGCCAGTCTTTGTTTCTCCCATTCACCTGAAGATGAAGCAGAACCATCTTCAGGTTGGGGCTCCGGAGACTGGGGAGGGGCTGGAGTGGGAGAGCTGAGGGAGGAGGACGGCTTCTTCCACCATGAATGCCGCTTACGTGTTGAGGGCAGCTCCAACGCTGGCAATTCTCTCCCAGGCTCCTCTCTACGCAGCGCAAGGATGAAATGGAGGATGTCCACAGACTCAGGAAAAAACAACAGGACGGGACATTCCTGTAATGCCTCTGCTGCGGTGTCCTGGGTGGCTCGAACAGCCTCGGAGGAAACCAGCCCCTGCATGGAAGCAAAGGTGTCCTCTAGAGGGGCCAATCCATTCAGCTCAGTGTCGCTCCAGTAATCCAACATGGCTCCGGTAGCAGGTAGGGAAAAAATGCACAAAAAATGAAAAAAAAAGACGACACGCACTTCACCGCTGGGCTCTTTGTGGTGTCGGCATACTGTCATGTGTGTGTGTGTGTAAATGCGTACACACAAATGAATTAATACGAGCCCAAGGTGCAAGTGAAGTGACGTGTTTTATTAACAAATGGAAAATAACATACAACTGTGTCCATGAAACTGTTCAAAGAGGAGTACTATTGGGAAGATGACCAGCTACAAGCTTAAGTGGCAAGCCCTCACGCACTCCCAGAGCAGAGAGAAAAGGACTGAAAAATAATAAGAAGGGAGACTTACAGAAATGTCGGAGCAGAACGATTCTGGGGGAAACAACACTTCAAAGTCCAAGCAGAGGAGGAACCATAAATGAGTGAGCCTGATCTTCCAAAGTAGAATGATGCCGATGCACTGAGTGTTTCCACTGCCACCCAGAAATAGCCCCAGAGACTAACGAGTGGCAAGTGGAAACAGGTGCACGGCAACAGAGTGAGTGAATGAGTGTGTCTGTGTGTGCGTGTATGTGTGTGCGTAAGTAAACAAGGAGGACTATGAGTGTAAGTGTATACATGTACACTACCGTTCAAAAGTTCGGGGTCACCTCAGACAGTTTTGTGTTTTCCATGAAAAGTCACACTTTTATTTACCACCATGAGTTGTAAAATGAATAGAAAATATAGTCAAGACATTGACAAGGTTAGAAATAATGATTTGTATATTGAATTTTTTTTTTTTTTTTTTTTTTTTTTTCCTACGATCGGATTCAGCGATCATCGGCTGGGAAAATGGGTCCCAAGAAAGCTCTGCAAAATGAAGATGAAATAAAAAAAGTGCTGGATTTCTTGGCGGAAGAGATTTCCGCTGTAAAGGCACAGCAAAGAAGCATCCTGGACCTAATGGAGGAGATTAAAGCGCTGCGGTACCAGAACGCTGAGAAAGACAAGAGGCTGGCGTATCTGGAGAGCAGAATGGCTGAGATGGACCAGAGCTCTCGGGCGAACGACGTGATCATCACGGGGCTCCACATCAAACCCCGATCATACGCGAGAGCAGTGGCCGCAGACAGCAGTGGAAGTCAGCTAGATGAGGAATCAGCTGAGCAACAAGTGGCGGCCTTCATGCAGTCCAAAGGAATCCAGCTGGACTGCAACACCATAGAGTCCTGCCACCCTCTGCCCAGGAAAAGCGGCGACAAACCGATTGTGATCATGAGGTTTGTGAACAAAAAACACAAGACTGCGCTACTGAAACAAGGTAGGAAGCTAAAAGAAACAAACATTTACATTAACGAGCACCTCACGAAGGAAAACGCAGAAATAGCCAGGAAAGCAAGATACCTGAAAAAGCAGAAAAAGATTCAAAACACCTGGACATCAAACTGTAAAATATATATCAAATTAAACGGATCACCTGAAGAAGCCAAGGTCATTAACATCCGTAATATTATGGAACTGGACAATTATCAATGAATATTATGAACTGGAGTCACAGCAACAATTCAGACAACTGTAGGACACTGAAGGATTTTACTCATCTGCAAAAAACATTCAACAACATGAATCAAAAAATCAACAAACAGGGACAACAGGAACTGAAAGTTTTTGAATACACAGATCACAACCCACAGGACATAGAATATGACATAGACCCTGATAATAATTTATTTAGCTCCATCGATAATGACTGTAATTACTACACAGATGAACAGGTTAACACAATGGTCACATCTGATTTCAATATTTCTATGATCCACTTCAACAGCAGGAGTCTCTATGCAAACTTTAATAACATTAAAGATTATTTACACCAGTTTAAAGAGCCCTTCAATATTGTGGCAATATCAGAGACGTGGCTCAGTGAAGAGAAAGGAGTGGATTTTACCATGGATGGCTATGAACTAAATTATATAAATAGAAAAGTGAAGAAAGGAGGAGGAGTTGCAATTTTTGTTGACAAGAGCTTGAAATACAAGGTTGTTGAAAATCTGTCAGTAACTGTGGATGATTTATTTGAATGTATTACAATAGAAATCTGTCTGGACAATGTGAAGAATGTAGTAGTGAGCTGTGTATATAGAACACCTGGATCAAACATTGACTTATTTAAGGACTGGATGGAAAAAATGTATGCAAAACTAACTCATAAAGTTATGTTCATCTGTGGGGATTTCAATATAGATCTGATGAACTCAAAACAACATAGTTTGACAGAAGAATTTATCAACACAATGTACAGTATGGGTTTACATCCAACAATTACCGGACCTAGCAGAATAACGTCACACAGTGCCACACTAATAGATAACATATTCACAAACATTATGGTAAATAATATCAGGAGTGGGCTTTTTTATTGAATGATATCAGTGACCACCTGCCGATTTTTGTTGTCTATCAATGTGATTATAGGAAGAAAAAGTATACCAAAAATATTAAATATAAAAGAATAAGAACCGAAGAATCAATGCATTTACTGACAAAGGAATTATTAATACAAGATTGGAAGATAGTTTATGATGAAAATGACATAAATAGAGCATATGATAAATTTTTACAAATATTTCAATCATTGTACAATAAATACTGTCCTATAAAACAATACAGTGACAGACAACAAAAAAAAAATATTCCTTGGGTCACCAAGGGGTTAATAAATGCATGTAAAAAGAAGAATACATTATATAAACAATTCATTAAATGCAGAATGGTGGAAGCTGAGATCAAATATAAAAGATACAAAAATAAGCTTACTACTATAATGAGGACCTGTAAGAAACAATATTACAACAGAATACTAGAGGATAACAAAAATAACACAAAAGGAATATGGCAAGTACTCAATGGGATTATTAGTAATCGTCCTAAGAATGCAAATTATCCAGAATATTTTATCGAAAATGGCAATTTGATAAATAATATGGAAGATGTGGTCAGTGGTTTCAATAAATTTTTTGTAAACGTTGGTCCTGAATTAGCAAAATCAATAGTGACACCAGAAACAAACTACAGTGGTTCTGTGAATGAAATAGAAGATAGAAATCCAAACACAATCTTTTTGGGTGCAGTTACTGAAAAGGAAATTATCGAGACTGTGAGTAAATTTAAGAACAAAAAATCAACGGACTGGAATGAAATTGACATGACAATAGTGAAAAAAGTAATTGAGGGAATTGTTAAGCCACTCACCCACATCTGTAACCTGTCATTTCAAACTGGTACATTTCCAGACAAAATGAAAATAGCAAAAGTAATACCTCTATACAAAACAGGAGACAGTCATCGCTTCACAAATTACAGGCCAGTCTCTTTACTCTCACAATTCTCCAAAATACTTGAAAAAATCTTCACTAAGAGACTGGATGATTTCACTGAAAAACACAACCTCCTTACAGATAGCCAGTATGGTTTTAGAGCAGATAAATCTACATCTTTGGCACTGATCGAACTTATAGAAGAAATTACTAGTTGTGTAGATAAAAAAAATGTTGCTGTAGGAGTATTCATAGATTTAAAGAAAGCTTTTGACACCATTGACCACAGAATACTACTAAGGAAACTGGAAAGGTATGAGATAAGAGGGGTTGGACTGAGTTGGGTGGAAAGTTATTTAAGTAACAGACAGCAATTTGTACAAATTGGAGAGCACAAATCACCCTTCATGGACATCACTTGTGGTGTGCCCCAGGGGTCAGTTTTGGGACCCAAACTCTTTATTTTATATATAAATGACATATGCCAAGTATCAAAAATTCTGAAATTTATTTTGTTTGCGGATGACACAAATATCCTCTGCACTGGTGAGAATTTGCAGCAGGTTTTAGAGGTGGTCACAACTGAAATGAAAAAATTAACGCAGTGGTTCAACAAAAATAAATTATCTCTAAATCTAAAAAAAAACAAAGATTATGTTGTTTGGAAATTATAAAATAAATCATGAAATATTGGTAACGATAGATGATACCAGAATAGAAACAGTACAGGAAAATAAGTTCCTGGGGGTGACGCTTGACAATAAAATCTGCTGGAAACCTCACATCAGTCACATCCGGGCCAAATTAGCAAAATGTATAGGCATACTGGGGAAGACGAGACACTTCTTGGACTATAAATCATTGGTCTTATTGTACAATTCATTGTTTTTACCTTATCTTAACTACTGTGTAGAAGTCTGGGGAAACACCTACAAAACCAACCTACAGTCAATATGCACATTACAAAAAAGAGCTATAAGGATAATAAACAATGCAGGATATAGAGACCATACCAATTCGTTGTTCTTAAAGTCACATGTCATAAAGTTCATCGATTTAGTTAAATTTAAGACAGCACAAGTAATGTACAGGGCAATTAATAATCAACTACCAACTAATATACAAAAAATATTTAAAAAAAGAGACAATGATCATAATTTGAGGGGAGACTTAAACTTTACAAAACCCAAGATACGTACTACCAAGAAAAGTATGTGCATATCTGTATGTGGGGTGGATTTGTGGAACAGTCTAGAGCCGGAACTGAAACTATGTACAAACAGAAATCAATTCAAAAAGAGGTATAAGCATCATTTGCTGAAAGGGTATATGTTAGAAGGGTAGTAGTTATATGTACGATTCATTATGTTCACTCTGGGATATTATGGGACACTATGGAATGGTGGGTAGGACAGCACTGTGTATATCTGTGTTGTTTGAGGCTGGTTTTGTTGTATGGACATCACTGTATGTTAGAATGGATGGGTGTTAATGTTGATTTGTAAAAAATACAGTAAATTGTTTACTTGGGGTCTTAAAGGTGGTAATTTGTATAAAATTCACATGGGTGTATCTATGGAAAAGAGGAGATGGAATTAATAAGTGTTCACTTCTTCCTTCTCCCTTTCGAACAGTGTATAATGTTACTTTATTGCATTTGCCATTTGCTTGTATTTGGTATATTTTTGTGTTCGAAATAAACTATCTATCTATCTATCTATCTAAATAATATTTTTTCCTTCAAACTTTGCTTTCGTCAAAGAATCCTCCATTTGCAGCAATTACAGCATTGCAGACATAACATGATTGCACAAGGGTTTTCTAATCATCCATTAGCCTTCTGACGCAATGAGCAAACACATTGTACCATTAGAACACTGGAGTGATAGTTGCTGGAAATGGGCCTCTATACACCTATGTAGATATTGCACCAAAAACCAGACATTTGCAGCTAGAATAATCATTTACCACATTAGCAATGTATAGAGTGTATTTCTGATTAGTTTAAAGTTATCTTCATTGAAAAAAAGTGCTTTTCTTTCAAAAATAAGGAAATTTCTAAATGACCCCAAACTTTTGAACGGTAGTGTATATGTGTGGGAACAAGAAATGATGGAAACGGCCATATGAGAGAGGATGAATAAGAATGTGTGTGTGTGTGTGTGTGTGTGTACCTGTGAGTGCATGTATGTGTGTGTGGAAACCCAGGTGATGGCAATCAGCTGATAGGTGCCTGGCAGAGAGAGGTGAGAGGAGGGCCGTGGCTGTAGACTGGTGGAGGTTCCAACAATCTGCCAGCTGGAAATGATAACAACAATCAGAGACTAAAGCCACAGGTCATGAAATGGGGCAGGAAAAAAACAGCCCTGTTCATGACAGCAGCACACTAATTGTATACTTGAATAAACTTCTTTTTTGGAAGGAATGTTGTCTGTATACTTTCTTTACAACATCCACGTCCGTGATGTTATTTGTCCTTAGGCTAATCTTGAGATGAGGGCAAATAAATGTTTCCATTATCCTAGTAAACCATTATTCATAAGCACAGCATTGTTTATTAGTTTCAAAGTTCATAAACTATAGAGCAAACAACAACTTAAGGTGATAAGTTCTGAAGGTTGGAAAGAGCTGACTAGAGAGAGAGAGAGAGAGAGAGAGAGAGAGAGAGAGAGCCAATGAAGTTGTTTAGCCCACTATAAAGCAAGAGTCCATTCCCTGTTTAAGGGACAGTAAAAGAGGGAACTCCAACTGGAACAGCTGTCCCGGCTCTGGATTAACAGCACCAGTGACCTTCAGCAGTTCAACTAAGGTAAAGTTAACATTCAACATGCACAGAATGATTAAGCCTCCAAAATGATCTATATTTGACTGACATTTAAAGAGGACTGCTGTGCCCATTATTTTCACAGAACATCAGTTATAATCAGTTGGTGACATGTTAATTTTTTAATGTGGGGAAGGGGTATACACAAATTTAGTTCAAAGTTCAAACAAAATGGAAATGGAAATTAAGTGCTAATTTGCAAGGAAAAAGCTGCAAAAATATGACAGCAGATGCTAATTTGCAATTTAAAAGTTCCAAATTTATCATAAGCAAGAAAAAAATAAATTCCTGAGGAAAAAAGTGATGTTTACAGGAATAAAGTTTAAAAAAATTTAACAAGAACAAAAGCTAAAGATTTGCTTTTTGCAACTTTTTCAAGCAAATTTGTAACTTTCTAATAAATTCTGGACTTTTTTCCTATAGATTTGGCACCTTCAGAATCAGAATCAGAATAAGTTTATTGCCAAGCACATTTACAAGTAAATAACAGGTAAACATACGAGGAATTTGACTTGACACTGAAAACGTCATAAATGACATTCTCAATGACGCGGCGAGCCGTGGAGGCGCCTGTCAGCGCCTGTCACCTTTGTGTGTTTTTCACACAAATTATAGCTGTATATAATCATCATTTTTTTTCTATTAAATTTACATCTTTTTTCATGCATTTTCAACATTTATCCCCCCTCAAATTACCTAGTGGTTATAAGTAAAAATCTAGTCTTTGCAATTGAATATTACTGACTAGACTTTACATCCACCAAGGCTGGCCTGTATGTGTATTTTTTTTTATTGTGAGCAGGATGATATAAACTTCTGGATGGATTCTGATGATTTTTTTTTTATTTTTTATTTTTTTTTAACGGAGGTGGCCCTTGAGTTACGGTTGGACCCATTAGATTTTGGAGGTAAGCAGGGTCAGGATGCAGATTCTGGATCACTTTTTTCACTTCCTTTACAATTGTGACATAGGGCCTTGGCAGAGGTATGTACTCTCTGATTACCTACAAAATCTTATGAACTCATCCATAGCCCAAGGGCTACCTCTGGTGGAGAGTTTATCAAAATCCATTCAGTAGTTTTTGCGTAATCCTGCTAACAATCAGAGAAACAACCGCCCCAATCTCATTTCCTCCCTGGCAGGGTAACAACATAGGTTAAAAAAAAAAAAAAAAAAAAAAGCAATCTGAACTCTTGTTTTTTTTTTTTTTTTTTTTTTTTTTTTTTTTTAAGGAGTGTTTGTGTGGCAGACCAGGGTTAAAATATCTTACAGGTAAAGAGGTGCCAACCCATGCAATGGTTAAAAACAAACCAAACCTTAAAATCTATTCTAAAACTGACTGGAAGCCAATGTAAAGAAGTCAATACAGGTGAAATGTTCTCCCACTTGAATGTACTAAGTCAAGACTTGAGCCACAGCATTTTGGGCGAGTTGCAGTTGGCCAAGCAATGAAAGACTGAAAACACAATAAAAACAACCATTGTGGTAAGTTCAGGTGGAAATGAAGGCTTGGATAACCTTTTTGAAATCTCTGAAATAGAGAAATGGCTTCTCTTGGCAAACCAAAGCTGATCAGTGGTAGTTTTAACAGTTTTCATGTGTTTATCAAAAATTATTGATCTGTCAAAGACTACTTCTTGGTTCCTAGAAAAGAGTGTTATGTAATATGTTAAATGGTCCAAGGATGTGGAGGTCAGGGCACTGAATAGTATGACTTCTGCTTTCTGTTCATTTAAATAAAGACAATTTAAAGCCATCCATGTCTCGACATCCTCCAGAGTGTCCATAATTTTGTTAAATTGTTTGCTGCATAGACTAATGATGTGCAAAGTGTTGTGCAACATAAGAACATATACTGGGTCAAATTACAACAATCTATCTATAAATGCAAGAAATCTGTCTGTTTGTGTGTGTGTGTGTGTGAGTGTTCCTCACATAGCTCTCAAACCGTTTGTCAGACTGGCCTAAGATTTTAAACATGCTTTCTCGAGGTTACGAGGGTGTGCATCCCCAAATATGGAGTCGCTCAGTCAAAATATGTCATTTTTATCAATAAAAGTTTAGCCACAGCTCTGTGACCGCTCTGTGTCTTCATCCCCAGGCTTCAAGAAATGTGGGCGGGGTTTCAGATTTACTCCGTGCTCACTGGATAATACGCCACATCACAGCCATGCTGATTGGATAATACACAGCATCATGACCTGTCAGTCACCAAAGCACTTTGCAAACAAAGATTTGTAAGTGCTATCCCCGAGTATGGGGTCGCTCAGTCAAAATATATACCATAAAGTAGTTGTGATTGCGCAGACCTCCACAGGATTTCAGCATCAGTGCAGGAGTTTTGCTATTTTTCTGACTTTAAACAATGCTTCTTCTCTTAAAAAGATATAATAAAATCAAACGTAAAATAACTGTGAACATGTAAAAATGGGCATTTATGCATTGTAACATTTGCAATGTTTAAATGATGAAAAGCAATATAAATAAAGCAGCATAAATGGAATACTGAAGGGATTAGAAACAATTGCACAATTATGTTATTTTAACAATGACAAAAATATACATGCTGTACTTGGGTGTAATTTTTGCATGTTTTTTTTAATACACACAGTATATATGCACAGTGTATATATATATATATATATATATACACCCACACATGCATGAAATAATTGTATATTAACATACTGGTAAAACCTCAAGACATTACTCATTCAGGGAAAGAGTAATTCCGTATTAATCTGTAACCTACATCACACGCACCACCTACCCAAACTCCAGCTGCTCTACGGTCATGAATGGATGCAAGCCTTGCACTACAAGCTTCATTATAGCTCCATGTGCAGCTAGCATCAGTGGGTTATCCTGGCAAGCAGTGAAGGTCGAGCAGGTTGGTAAAACCTCAGAGCTACCTGTTGCTGTCATCGTCTAAAAAGAATGAGATCATATTTAAATATCAGATGTTTTTAGTTGGGTTTTGTGAGTTAAAAAACAGATTAAACTTAGCCTGCAAGGCTACTAGCATTGTGCTAATATACTACTAAAAATAATAAGCTAATATTACCATCACTAACGGAGGTGCTGCTGTTTGGAGGTGCGGGCACACGTTGTAGACTGTCCAACACATTGCAGTCTTTCATTTTATCCCATGCTGCCATGTCAAGAGATGTTTCAACTCATGTTTATCAGACGCTTCTGCCATTATCCTGTGGTAGCAACGGTTTCATGGCGTTGCTTGGTAACGGCAGCATGAGATGTTATGACACATGCCATTTTAAAAAAAACACCGAAGTGTTTAAACCTGCAGCATCGATAAGAGGAATTGATTACATCAGTGATGTACAATTCCAGGGGCTTGAAAAATTTAGAACTGGTTCCCAACAGGAACTGGTTCTCATTTCCCATCCCTAGTAAAAACTGCATTGTCAAAGGAGCAAAACTCATTTATGGGCATGTGAAGTCCATTTCGCTATCACAGCAGTGGAAAAAAACAAGACTTTGTGCTGGCAAAAAGCACCAAGTCTCAGGCTCGTCTGGGCCCAAAAGCAATGGTCCTAGGATGTCAACCACTGGTCACCAAGACTGGACAAGCTGGAGGCTCAGTGGGGAGTGGTGGTCAACCTCCACAGTGTTAGCCCAAAGACCACCTGTGGTGAAAACTTCATCAAAGTTCATCCAGTAGTTTTTATGTAATCCTGCTATAACAAATACAAATAAGGGCCTTGGCGGAGGTATGCACTCTCAGATCATCACCAAAATATAATGGGTTCAGCCTTAGGCCAAGAGCCACCTTTGGTTAAAATTTCATTCAAATCCACCCAATAGTTTTTGTGTAATCCTGCTAACAGCCAAACAAACAAACAGGTAAAAATATAACCTCGTCAGCAGAGGTAAAAATACAAACTAGTGTGAAAGAGTTGACTGTGCATCCTATTGCACCCCTTTTAAATGAGTCCGCTGCTTACAGCATAAAGTGCATGAGTTGTTATTTTGTTGATGAGGGCATGAAAATAGACAATGCACTGCCAGAAAATACCAAAACTACTTGTGCAAGGCAAAAAGTGTGGCGTAAATGCATACTTTAGATCAGGGGTGTCCAACCATGTGCCATGGAGAGCCAAGACCCTGCAGGTTTTCTCTTCTACCCAGTCTCTTCAGCAGGTGTTTTCACTTATCAGCAATCAGTGGGAAGAAGTTCACTGAAATCTGCTGTTGAAGACACTGGTTGGAGGTAAAACCTGCAGGGTCTTGGCTCTCCATGGCACATGGTTGGACACCCCTGCTTTAGATCATCATAATAGGGCCCATAGAGTCTAATACATGTTGTGTTCTTGGTTTCAGGTACTTCAGACTTTATGGTGCATAAAATTAACATGCTGCAAACTTGTCTTCTTCTGAATGCCTTCATTGCTGAAACATCCATCCTGTTTAATTGACAGGTTTTTCAGGAGCCAGAAATCAGCTGTCGCCATGGCTCTAATGATATTTCCATTTATTGGAGAGCTGTCCGAGTTTTTGGTGGCCATAACAACAGTGTGTCTGGTCTATCTGATCCTCAAGAGTTTTCGCAAAAAAATTCCTGAGGGGCTTCACCATCTCCCCGGCCCAACACCACTGCCCATCATTGGAAATCTGCTGCAGATGGGCAGAAATCCTCACCTGAGTCTCACTGGCATGAGTAAGAAATACGGAGATGTCTTCCAGATCCAGATCGGCATGCGGCCCGTGGTGGTGATGAGCGGTAATGAAACAGTTAAACAGGCTCTCATCAAACAAGGGGATGATTTTTCAGGCAGACCTGACCTTTATACCTTCCAATTCATCGGTGAAGGAAAGAGTATCGCTTTCAGTACAGACAAAGCTGGCGTTTGGCGTACTCGCAGGAAGCTGGCCTACAGCGCCCTACGCTCTTTTGCTACCACGAAGGGCACAACCCCAGAGTACTCCTGTGCACTGGAGGAACATGTCAGCAACGAGGCCGAGTGTCTGATCAAAGAACTCAACAACGTCATGAAGACTGATGGCAGCTTCGACGCCTTCCGCTACATTGTCGTCTCTGTGGCCAATGTGATCTGTGGCATCTGCTTTGGCCGTCGCTATGACCACTATGACCAGGAGCTGCTCAGCTTTGTGAACCTCGGTGATGAGATCAGTGATGTGGGGAGCAGTGGAAACCCGGCAGACTTCATCCCTGTGCTTCATCATCTCCCTAGAAAAACAACGAAAACATTTGTAGAAGTCAATACCCGCTTCGACGGGTTTGTTCGAAGGATTGTCAGCGAGCACTATGCCACCTTTGACAAGGTACACACAAAACATTATGTACTTAAATCTTCTTTAGCCCCTGTTTGCTTTAGAATAATTGACTATGTCTGTTATTACTTGAGGGTGGGGTGAGTTGAGGGGTCGAGTGGATGGACGGGAGTTGGGTCGCGGTGGGAGGGCTTGGGGAGGCTCTCTTTTCTTTTTGTTTTGTTTTTGTTTTATCTGGTATTGTCTCTTTTTTGTGTAAAGCTCTTTGAGTTGCACTTTGCTGCGTGAAAGGTGCTATATAAATAAATTAATTTTGAAGTTTGAAATCTGAATAATCTGCTTTTAGGACAACATCCGTGACATCACAGATTCCCTCATTGATCACTGCAAGGACAGAAAATTTCATGAGAACTCAAATGTTCACGTGTCAGATGAGAAAATTGTGGGAATAGTCAATGATCTGTTTGGGGCTGGTAGGTGGATTTTTTTTTAAAATACTGAATGATCTTGGTACTGCTGAGTACTACCGATTTTTCCACCCTTATTTAAAATTTATTAACATTAAATACAGTTCAACTCACAAATGTATTACTTGCAGGTTTTGACACTGTCTCCACTGCATTGTCATGGTCCTTGATGTATTTAGTCACTTACCCAAAGATACAGGAAAAGCTTTATAAAGAAATAAGTAAGTTATTTTTCTAAATGTTTCACTCATGTTATAAGGCATGCATTTTTTTGAAAAGGTTATTGGTTGAATATTACATTTATTTTCTTTTAAACAGAGACAGAATTAGACATTGATTTTCAGTTGGGTTCTTGTCCTTCACAGAGGAAAATGTGGGTCTTGATCGTACTCCCGTTCTTTCTGATAGAAACAATTTGCCTCTTCTGGAGGCCTACATCCTGGAGCTGTATCGCCATTCTTCATTCGTGCCTTTCACAATCCCACACTGGTAAAGTTAATATGTTTTTTTTTTATGTTAAAAAATATCACAAGACCAAAGTTACAGATAAGAATCAACCATGTAAAGCATCACAGAAACACAGAACTTTAGACCCAGAAACATGGGTTTCACCAGCATGATACGGTCCATGATATTTAAATCCTTAACTACACATCAGACTGACAGTTTGCTCTTTTTTTGCAGTGCCACAAAAGATACATCTCTGAATGGTTTTTTCATCCCCAAAGACACCTGTGTCTTCATCAATCAGTGGCAGATCAACCATGATCCGTAAGTTGTTTTTATCATCTACTGAATCTACTGTAATATACTTAAGTTGACAGACTTGCACAACACTAAAGAAAAGATACTGTATATGCCTTATACTGTCATAATCGTCCCTTCAGAGCATGAAGAAGGACTCAATCACTAGTTGAGCTTTAAACATACTATCAATCATTTATCATTTATCACTTATCAGTATAAATCAATGCAGCTCATGGGCTGAAAACAACAAATGAAGCTGTCGTGGAAAGCAACATAACAAACGCCAAGCAGTGGCGTGGAGGGTGAGGAGAAATGACTAGAATGCTGTACAGAGGGTAGGGCGTGAGGTACGGTGGTGTGAAAAAGTGTTTTCCCCCCTTCCTGATTTCCCTTTATTTTTTGTATGTTTGTCACACTTAAATGATTCAGATTATCAAACAAATTTAAATATTAGACAAAGATAACACAAGTAAACACAAAATGCAGTTTTTAAATGAAGGTGTTTATGATTAAGGGGGAAAAAATCTAAACCTACATGGCCCTGTGTGAAAAAGTGATTGCCTCCTAAACTTAATAACTGGTTGGGCCACCCTTAGCAGCAACAACTGCAATTAAGCATTTGCAATAACTGGCAATGAGTCTTTTACAGTGCTATGGAGGAATTTTGGCCCATTCATCTTTGTAGAATTGTTGTAATTCAGCCACACTGGAGGGTTTACAAGAATGAATCGCCTTTTTAAGGTCAGGCCACAGCATCTCAATCGAATTCAGGCCAGGACTTTGACTAGGCCACTCCAAAGTCTTCATTTTGTTTTTCCATTCAAAGGTGGACTTGCTGGTGTGTTTTGGATCATTGTCCTGCTGCAGAACCCAAGTATGCTTCAGCGCTATATAAGTGCAGGTTAGTTAGTTAGTTAGTTAGTTCAGCTTGAGGTCACAAACAGATGGCTGGACATTCTCCTTCAGCATTTTTTGGTAGACAGCAGAATTCCTGGTTCCATTCACCACAGCAAGTCTTCCAGGTCCTGAAGCAGCAAAACAGCCCCAGACCATCACACTACCAACACCATATTTTAATGTTGGTATGATGTTGCTTTTCTGAAATGCTGTGTTACTTTTATGCCAGATGTAATGGGACACACACCTTCCAAAAAAGTTCAACTTTTGTCTTGTCAGTCCAACAGAGTATTTTCCCAAAAGTCTTGGGGATCATGAAGATGTTTTCTGGCAAAACTGAGACGAGTCTTTATGTTCTTTTTGCTCAGCAGTGGTTTTCGTCTTGGATCTCTGCCATGCAGACCATTTTTGCCCAGTCTCTTTGGTTTGGTGGAGTCATGAACACTAACCTTAACTGAGGCAAGTGAAGCCTGCAGTTCTTTGAATGTTGTTGTGGGGTCTTTTGTGACCTCTTGGATGAGTAGTTGCTGTGCTCTTGGGGTAATTTTGGTCAGTCAGCCACTCCCTGGAAGGTCCTCCAGTGTTCCATGTTTTTGCCATTTGTGGATAATGGCTCTCTTTTTTGTTTGCTGGAGTCCCAAAACTTTAGAAATGGCTTTATAACCTTTTCCAGATTGATAGATCTCAATTACTTCGTTTTTCATTTGTTCCTGAATTTCTTTGTAACGCAGCATGATGACTAGCTTTTGAGGATCTTTTGGTCTACTTCACTTTGTCAGGCAGATCCTATTAAAATGATTTTTTTTTTATTGAGAATAGGTGTGGCAGTAATCAGGCCTGGGTGTGGCTTGAGAAATTGAACTCAGCTTTCCAAAGATATAAACCACAGTTAATTTATGTTCTAACAGGTGGGGGGCAATCACTTTTTCACACAGGGCCATGTAGGTTTGGATTTTTATTTATCCTTAATAATAAACACCTTCATTTAAAAACTGCATTTTGTGTTTACTTGTGTTATCTTTGTCTAATATTTAAATTTGTTTGATGATCTGAAACATTTAAGTGTGACAAACATACAAAAAAGTGAGAAATCAGGAAGGGGGCAAACACTTTTTCATACCACTGTATATAAATAAGGCAAAAGATAATTAGAACATATTATATATGGCACGTGTGTATGGCACGTGTATATATATATTATTATAATTGTACAACAATCTCCCAAGCATTTACACAGAAATGTTTAGGAGATCGGGTCAATTTTCGATCTCTCAATGGTCACCCAACAATTTCCATCTGTCTAAAGGGGTCCTTACCTGATTTACTTTTCTCAAAATACACTATCTATCCATCCATCCATCCATCCATCTTCTACCGCTTTTCCGGAGGTCCGGGTCGCGGAGGCAGCAGTTCAAGCAGAGAAGCCCAGGCTTCCCTCTCCCCAGCCACCTGCTCCAGCTCTTCAGAGAGGATACCAAGGCGTTCCCAGACGAGCTGGGAGACATAGTCTCTCCACCGAGTCCTGGGTCTGCCCCGGGGTCTCCTCCCAGTGGGACGTGCCTGAAACACCTCAAGTGGGAGGCGTCCAGGAGGCATCCTAATCAGATGCCCATACCACCTCAACTGACTCCTTTCAATGTGGAGGAGCAGCGGTTCTACTCTGAGCCTCTCCCGGATGACTGAGCTCCTCACCCTATCTCTGAGGGTGAGTCCAGCAATCCTACGGAGAAAGCTCATTTCAGCCGCTTGTATCCGCGATCTCGTTCTTTCGGTCGATACCCAAAGCTCGTGACCATAGGTGAGAGTAGGAACGTAGATTGACTGGTAAATCGACAGCTTTGCCTTAGAACTAAGCTCCCTCTTCACCACAACAGACCGGTACAACGTCCGCATCACTGCAGATTCTGCTCCAATCCATCTGTCGATCTCTCGCTCCATTTTCCCCTCACTCGTGAACAAGACCCCAAGATACTTAAACTCCTCCACTTAGGGCAGGAGCCTGTCCCCAATCCGGAGAGGACAATCCACCTTTTTCCGGCTGAGGACCATGGACTCGGACTTGGAGGTGTTGATTCTCATCCCAGCCGCTTCACACTCAGTGGCAAACCGTCCCAGCAAGAGCTGTAGGTCATTGCTGGATGAAGCCAACAGGACAACATCATCTGCAAACAACAGAGATGAGATCCTGTGGTCACCAAGCATGACACCCTCCATTCCCTGGCTGCGCCTAGAAATCCTGTCCATAAAAATTATGAACAGGATCAGTGACAAAGGGCAGCCCTGGCGGAGTCCAGCTCTCACTGGGAATGACTCCGACCGAGCGTTGGCAATACGAACCAAACTCTCACAACGGTCGTACAGAGACCGAATAGCTCGTAACAACAAGCCCGATACCCCATACTCCCGAAGCACCCCCCACAAAAATCCACGAGGGACGCGGTCAAATGCCTTCTCCAAGTCCACAAAACACATGTAAACTGGTTGGGCAAACTCCCACGAACCCTCAAGAATTCTCGAGAGTTATATAAACTAAATAAACTATCTGTAACAAAATTTATGTTAAAAAAACATAAAAATAACCATAAGTTATCACTAAGATAAGATAATAAAATAATCCTTTATTGATCCCCATGGGGGGAAATTCAGGTGTTACAGCAACAGGAAGTCAGAGACAGTAGATGTAACAGAAAAAAAGCACTATGCATGTTAAATATATGAATGATAAGCTAAAAGAAACGAGACTACAGACACAGTGGTATCACATGATAATGCAGGTGAACAACACTACAGATACAGTCATAACAATACTATGATGGTGCAAAATTACAATACCAGACACAACACAACTTAAGATGGCACATACAGTGTATGATAATGAAAAGATGCAGGCCAGTAATTGAACAAGTCAACATGGCAAGTGATATAAGGTGACACATGGTTATCAGTGCAACATGTTTGCAAAATGAATGATATTCAAGGTGCAAGTGTAAGGTGCATTAACATTTCCTTCAGGGAAATAGTGGAAGCAGTGTTGACTGAATCAATAGACCAGAAGAGGTCCAATCACTAAGTCCAATGACTGTCAGTGGGTGTGTGAAGTGGAGGGGGATGTCATGGATTTTCTTTATATTAATAAATGTCCCTTGTTGATCTGGTGAATAAATAAGTGTGTCAAAGATGCCTTTTCTGAGTATTTATTTACATCTTGGCTAAAAAGAGAAAATATGTCCTGCAGCACCACACGCAGGTGAGTGCCATGAGAGAAGATTCAAAATCTCAGAACAGAGCAGATAGTTTTAATACAATAGACCAAACAGATAAGCATTGTTCAGGTTCAGGTTCAGGTTACTTTATTTGTACCCGTAGGTAGATTTGTTTTGCAGTCTGGTGACATCCATATTTACAAGCCACAAATTACATTCAACATAGACACAAACACAGGCACACATGAAATTGACTATGAACATGATAAAAATACTCAAGGCTCCATCAATCAGGGTATAAAAAGACAAAGGGATGAGAGAAAAACCAGAGGTAAGAGAGCAGAGTCATATTAAAAGTTAAAAACTAGTCAAAGAGGTTAAAAACTCAAAGGTCTAAAACTCAATAAAATATTTAGAACCCAAGTAACATCCTACAAAAATAAATAAATATAAAATGGAGTTAATAAATAGGTACCTAAATTATGTGCAATATATTGTTACAGCTTGTTCAACTCTTTGACAGCAGCAGGAATAAAGCTGTTTTTGTAGCGCTCGGTTTTACTTTTTGGGACAGCAAACCTCCGTTTTGAGGGAAGAAGCTGAAAGTTGCAGTGCAAAGGGTGGGAGTCATCATTTAAAATGCAGGTAGCCATCCTCTGTACTTGTCTGGTGTACAGGGATGTCAGGCTCAGCTGTGACTCACCAAGAAAACAACTGGACCATCTAACTACCTGATCCAAGGATTTCCTCTGTTTCAGTTTTATCTGACCAAACCATGACACTAAAAAAAAGGATAAAACAGATTCAATAAAAGCCCGATAAAACATTATCATTATGGTTTGGTCAATTTGGAAGCGTGCAAGTTTTCTCAAGCAATGCAAATGTTGCTGACCCTTTTTGCACACCCTTTCACAGTTCTCCTCAAACTTTAAATTACTATCAATAATCATCCCAAGATATTTGTAGGATTGTACACATTCGGTGGTCTGGCCTTTTAGTACGGTGACTTTGTGCCTCGGAGTTTTCCTTCTAAAGTCAATAATCATGTCTTTAGTTTTTGTCGTATTCAGCTGCAGATAGGAATCCTCACACCAGTGAACAAAATCATCAACTACTGGGCCATGGCCACTCTCACCATCCTGGAGGAGACTGACAATAACTGAATCATCAGCATACTTTATGATATGTCTGTTGTCATGTCTGCTCCGACACGTTTGTGTACAGGATGAAGAGTAGTGGTGACAACACACACCCCTGAGGAGAGCCAGTAGAAGAGCACTTTAGGTCAGACAGTGTACCATTGACCCTTACTCTCTGCGTCCTGTTGGTTAAGAAATCCAGAATCCAACCCACCAGATTATTGCTCAAATCAAATTGTTGCAGGAGCCTTTCAGCTAAGATATGAGGTTGGATTGTATTAAAGGCGGAGGAAAAGTCCACAAATAAAAGTCTGGCGTGTGTCCCGTTAAAATCCAGATGTTCAAAAAGCATGTTAAACAGAGTGACAGTGGCATCCTCCACTCCTCTGTGAGGCCTATAGGCAAACTGCAGAGGATCCAATGCATGCTCAGTCTGCTTTAGGACCTCACATCTGACCAGTTTTTCAAAAATTTTCTTTAAAATTGAAGTCAAAGCAACTGGTCTAAAGTCGTTTACCATTTTAGGACAGCTGGGTTTTGGAACGGGAATAACCACGGCTTCTTTCCAGATCTTAGGCACATGTTGTGTCTGTAAGGACTTATTGAAAATGTAATGAAATATAGGACTCAGTTCATGTGCACAGGACTTTACCAAGCGCCCACATATATTATCAGGGCCCTGACTTTTGTTCACTTTTACAGCGCAGAACTCTCTTTTAACATCCTGCACCTCAATATTAAAGTGCTGATTGTCTTTGAGTTTCTGTTTCAAATCTTGGGTTTCTGTGCTAAAATCAAAGGAGTCAAAACGACCATAAAAACAATTAAGAGCATTAGCCAGCTCTGTGTCTGAATTAAAACCATCTAAAAACACACGATTACTGCGCTCTGTGCTCTGAAGGCCTGCAATAGTTTTCATACTGGCCCAGGCTGAACCAAGTTTCTTTGTTGCCATCTTTCTTTCCAGTTCTGATTTATAATTCTGTTTTGCTCTTAAAATTTCGGATTTCAGCTCTTTTGTGGCAACCTGTAGCTCAGAAACAGACCCCTGTTTAAAGGCAAGAGCTTTCCTCTGTAAGCAGGATTTAACTGATTTTGTAACCCATGGTTTGTTGTTGGGATATATTTTGACACGTTTACGTGGAACGATCTTATTTTTACAGAAAGGCACTCTCTATGGATCCATAGCACAGGTCCAATGTCTTTTTTCGCCTGGATGGCCAGGAGACATACTGATAAAAGTTTTTAAGTGTCTTCTTTAAAGAAACATGGTTAAAATCCCCAAGAATGAAGTTTGGCGCCTCTGGAGAAATTGATTGCAGCTGCTGGATCACACCAAAGATTGTGCTGCAAGCGGAGTCAGCGTCTGCCCTCGGATGAATGTACACAATTGTGATGAAAAGTTGGGGGAACTCGCGCGGCAAATAAAAGGGGCGTACTGACACAGACAGCAGCTCCACATCGGGTGTACAGATGTGCTCGCTGACCGTGACAGATGTGCAGTACTGCTTATTAATGTATAAATATACGCCGCCCCCCTGACGTTTCCCCGTTACCTCTTCCTGCCGATCCGAGTGCAGCGGGGCTCCAAAGCCGTCAATCCACAGGTCTGCATCTCGGTCATGCGCAGTAAGCCAAGATTCGGTGAAGGCCATGACGCAGCAGTTATTAAAGTCCTTCTGGTAGCGTACATTCCCTTGAATTTCATCCACCTTGTTTCTCAGAGACTGTACATTCCCAAAAATCATTGAAGGAAGAGGAATGTTACCAAACTGACGTCTTCTCAGGCGCAATTTCACTCCTCCACGTTTTCCGCGTTTTTTTCTTCCGTCTCTCTTTTCACCACTGTGTCCATGAACGTTTCTCAAAATAAAGTCCGGCAGTTGTGGCTTAGGCTCAATCACAGCCGCTGCATCAACCGTGTTTAAATGCAGCAACATGTCCCTGGAATAATGTATCCTGCCCGCCATGGTGCCGAACACGTTTACTTCAGAGACAAAGAGCCGGAGGAGAATTAGCAGCAGTGCAAAAAAGGGGAGGTAGTCCATGTTGATGGAACCAGGGAGCTCTTCACCATACAGTCCACAAACATTCCAGGATAGAAACGACACAAAGAATATCGTAAAAACACATTAAAGTGCATAAAACAAAACACACAGACGACAGACTCTTTCACCAGCTGCCGGTCGCTGCGTGCGCATGTTTTGAGAACGCTGAGTAAGCAGTGCTCAAGGCTGGAGCTGGATCCTCATTGTCTCATGGGAAAAGTACGGAGTGTAATTTCTTTTATGATTGCAGGAGACAGAATGAAGGGACAATCAAAAATATCCATCATAGGTGTCAGTGTTGTGTCAGGCTGTATCTCTGGCTGTTATGTAGTCTAATGGCATTGGGCCCAAAGGAGCACCAGAAGTGTTCCATTTTGCGCCTGGGTGGAATGACATGCCGGCAGAATGATCTGCCACAGCTGCTCACAGCAAACAGTCCAGATATTCCCATTTGAAAAGTTCACAGATCATCCCGGAAAGGTTTGTTTTTGTAATGTGTTGATGCAGACTGCCTCCTAAAAACAGAGCCAATCACATTTTGACCCACTGCATTGCCAGGTAAGAAAAGAGCAAACTTCTGTGGAAAAAAAAAAAAAAATACATGCACAGCAGTCATGGAGACAAGTGTGGGAACAGAGAGCTTTTCTACTCTAGGAGTTGTAGCATTGTTATTTATGCCATTATTGTGAAGTGCGGTGTAGTGGCAGCCACTTCCTCCTCCGCCACTGCACCACCCTAATAAATACCAGTGGACATCTTCATTCGGCCTCTTTGCCGATGCCCCTGCCTGGTGGCTGTGATGTATGTTACCAACCCCTGTTAATAAAGCTGAGTTCTATCATGCACCTGGCCTTGTCATTGGAGAGGTAATTCCATACATAACATTTTAGCGACGAGAATAAAAAATGGAGGCGTGTGTTTCACCGCTTTGGCCCTTCCTGGAGCTCCCGGGTGAGCCACCTGTGTCATGAGTCTGAGCTCTAATTTCCCCTCTGAGCTCAGACTCAATTTATTTTCTGAGTTCTGTATGTCTGTTATTATTATGTTGTCAGTTCTTTGTATATATTTTGGTTTGCTGACACTCAGAGCCCCTCCTCTCACCCAGACAATCCCACCTACTACTCACACTGTCTCCCTGCCTTTTCAAGCTGTGAGTAGTTAATTCATCAGGTTACCTGCTCACTCAGCTCCCCACACCTGCATCTCATTTATCCCCAGTTATTTAAACACTGTCTGCTCTTTGGCTCAACAGCTGCACTATTGGACTGTCCTGCATTGTTTGCAGTTGAATGAACTTTATTCCCTCTGTGTTTCTCCTCATCTCCTCCAGAGCTTACCGGCTCTGGAGTGTACCTTCTCAGTAAGTTTTTCTTGTTTGCCTTTTTGTATTGTTTGCACAGTTTGGGACTTTTGTTAATAAATGTCACAACACAATTCAACACCTAGGTCTGTCTCCTTCCGTTTATGACAAAATGTGCCTTGGTCAAGATGGTTTGCCGCCTTTCAAAACTACAACGCGGTGCTCAACCTGGGTGAGCTAGATACACGGAGGGCACGTGTGCTTCTGGTGCATAATCTGGGGTTCGAGGGCCAGCGCATCCTGCATACGCTCGGGGCTTCCGACTCGTATGAGGATGTAGTCGAGTTGCTAGCACGCCATTTCCACACCCCGGACAACGTCACCCTCCCTGAGGATTCGGTTTCGACAACAACACCAGCGAGCGGGGGAGCCTGTTCGCCAGTTTGTCGCCAACCTACGGCAGCTGGCTAGCGAGTGTTGTTTCGGGACAATGGAGGAGGGAATGGTACATGATCAGCTGGCGGAACACACAACCAGCAATGCTTTGCAAGCTAGGCTGCTTTCAGCACCGAGTGACCTGACGTTAGCCAAAGCTGTCGAGCTAGTTTTCCAAGTGGAGACTGCAGACAAGCTAGCTTTGGAGCTAAAGTGGTGCCAATCACAACGACAGCTGGGACCTGCCGCTGCAGCATTAGTAGCAGACCCTGACAGCAAGGATAGCGCAGCCGATGGCAACGTGGAAAGCTACGCCATCAACCTGAGGTCTGCCCCGAGAAAGCCCGTGTGTATGGACTGTGGGTCCATGAAGCACAAATACAAGGCTAGGAAATGCCTGGCTAGAGGGAAGAGATGTGGCACGTGTGGGCGCTTGAACCATTATGCCAGGGTGTGTTGTGTGTCCGAGCCGGAGAGCCCACGGAGAATAATAACTGCACCCGCCCCAATAACTGTCCATGCGTTGTCCCCGAGTACCAACGGGTTCAAGTACTGTATTGTGACACTGGACAACGAGGAGGTGCCGCTGCTGATCGACATGGGGGCGGAGAGATCATTATTGAATTGGGCCACAGTGAGGAAATTTTTCCCCTACTATAGAATAAGAGAAAACCCAGCGCTGCTCTACGATTATGGAGGTGGCAGACTGTGCACAGTTGGAACGCTGGAGCTGATGGCTTGGTACAAGTCGGCGGTCAAGACTGACTGCACATTCCACGTGACGGCCCGAGGCGACAACATTGTGGGCTGTGACCTGTTTTATGGACTGGGGTTCGCCATTAGAGATGACGCTGGGAAAGAGTGGACTGGTTGTGGCTGGCGGAACCATTCAGTTCCGGTGGTGGAACACAGTGTCGGGGAAGGATTTATCTTGCACCACGGCGGTCAAGCAGGACCAGCCTCACTCAGGTTCGACACAGGAGGGTCTAAGCGCCAGCGCTCAGGATACCTTGGACAAAGGTACCAACCGTGACGGTGAGGCACCTGCGTCGACGAGTGATGCCAAAGAGCGAGCCTCAGTTTCCTCCGGAGCTCTGCCGCAAGTGGGCTGGAAGACTTGGAGCTTCAACGGCGACCGCTGCAGCAGCTTTGCAAAGAGTCAGGGCCAGACCGATAGGCACTGAGGAACCGAGTGCCGATAAGCAACACTGCAGGCCGAACAAAGCTTCCCTGAGAGTTATGGACCTGGCTCGGGTTCGTGGGGAGAGACATCCATGGCAGATGTGGGCCAAATGACAGTCAGAGGGTCACCAGGAGCGGCTACGCATCGTGGCTAAGCGTGGCACAGCCTACTTCCAGCTGTCGGACGGCTCATGGAGACACACCAATGAGCTGCGGCGTGCTCGGGAGGAGGCTTCAGATGGCGGGTCCGGACGAGAGAGGTGGTCGATGGTGAAGAGAAGAGGCGCTCTTGTCTATGAGGTGAGCTGCGATCCTGGGGGCATGCCGCTTCCAGGGGCGGACCTGCTGAGGGGCTACCCGGGGCCCCCCACAAGCCAGTTATGTCCCTTTCTGCCAAATGGACTGTAGTGTGGTTTTGAAATAATAATGATAAAAATGTTCTAGTGTTCATATGTTTGCATGTGTTTAAAAAAAGTGAAAGTAGTTCTATGCTCACGTGTTTGTGCATGATTGGGAAAAAAGATGTTATGGGATTGTTTTATGTATTTTGCTTTTGCTTTTCTTTAGTCTAGGAACACGACAGTATTTTAAGTTTAATGAACTTTTGTTTAGTTACAGGTGGCACAATAATCCACCTTGCCGTGTGGGGTAGGATGGTAGTCCACCCATCCTCCTTAGTTTTAGGTTTTGGTGTATGAATGTGATAGGCCATTTAGTGATTTCAGTTTAGTTCTGTTAGTGCATAATTTGGGTCCTAAATTGGGGATGGTCTTAATTTATGTGTGTTTTTGGACTTTTCTGTGTGTGTGTGGGGGGGGGGGAATGTAGCATTGTTATTTATGCCATTATTGTGAAGTGCGGTGTAGTGGCGGCCACTTCTTCCTCCGCCACTGCACCGCCCCTATAAATACCAGTGGGCATCTTCATTCGGCCTCTCTGCCGGTGCCCCTGCCTGGTGGCTGTGATGTATGTTACCAACCCCTGTTAATAAAGCTGAATTCTATCGTGCATCTGGCCTTGTCATTGGAGAGGTAATTCCATACATAACAGGAGTCATCGCTTTCCATCACATGCTACAGCTCCCACCTAATTGTGAACATTATCAGTGCTGTCCTAAACTTGGTAACGTCTGTGTCCTCCTCTTGACCTTTCAGTAATCTGTGGAAAGATCCATTTTCCTTCATCCCAGACCGTTTCCTGAATGCTGACGGAACTGAGGTGAACAAACTAGAGGGGGAGAAGGTGATGATCTTTGGCCTGGGAAAACGCCGCTGCATCGGCGAGGTCATCGCTCGAAATGAAGTTTTCCTCTTCTTGGCCATCCTGATACAGAAGCTGCAGTTCCACTCTTTGCCTGGACAGATACCGGACATGACCCCACTGTACGGTCTAACAATGAAACACAAGCGCTGCCAACTGAGAGCCACTCTGAGAGCCAAGAATGAGCAGTGAAGCCATCTGGAATGAACATCTATGACTCGGTAGATGTGTGAGCTGATTTTAACTGATTTAACTGATTAACTGAGCTGATTTTAAGGTCATAGTGAGGACACAAGGCACAAAAGAAGCACATTTTCAGAATGTAAAAGTTAGAATCTCTTAAGCTCAGGGCATTGAAGCAAATAAAGATTGTCAGAGATTGATAGTTTTAGGTCTGGGTTTGTATCAATCTATACCAGGGCTTTGGTTTTCTAAGAGGTATTTCTACACATTGCTGCACCTTCTCATTG
This sequence comes from Pholidichthys leucotaenia, assembly GCA_020510985.1. Taxonomy (NCBI): domain Eukaryota; kingdom Metazoa; phylum Chordata; class Actinopteri; order Cichliformes; family Pholidichthyidae; genus Pholidichthys; species Pholidichthys leucotaenia. The sequence goes on from CM035837.1 coordinate 410,604,935, forward strand.
AGGAATGAGGATATAATGATTTCTCCTACTGAACTATCTCTTAATCACAACTAAAATTCAGAAATAACATAAGAAAGAACTTTCCTTGTTCAACTTTGGGACAAACGATATAAGTTTTTACTGCAAGGGTACTGCAGGGCACTGAAGCATTATATCTGTGATACAATACTCTGAAGTACAACAGATCTTACCTTATACCATCGATAGATGAAGCTAATGAATGGCATTTCATTACTCTGAGGATGTAAGACACTGCAGCTATACTGCATAATATATCCCAAAATGTGATTCTATGTGTGTATCAAGTTTATTTGTATTTTATTAAATGTATATTTATGATCCCTTTTCTGTAGCTGTGCTCCAATTCCTTTTGAGATTTAATAAAACTCATAAACGTGTTTGCGTGTCTGGAGTGTTCTGTTGCATTCTGCACTTGGGCTGTCCATACTATAAATCATGACAGATTGTGATTATGAAGGAGCCATTGTGTGCAGGTGTGCATAGGCAATTACATCAAACAGAATGTCCTGCTAATTGCAAACTTATGGAAAAAAAAGCAAATTTATGAGGAAAGACATTAAAAATTTACAAGCAAAAAAAGTTGAAAATTTAGGAGAAAAAAAATGCATATTTAGGAGATAAAAATCACAGATTTCTGAGGAAAAGTAGCAAGTTTTTGAGGGGGAAAAAGTCACAAATTCACAAGGAAAAAATGGCAAATTTATGAGGAAAAAAGCTGAAAAATTATGACAAAAAAGTTCCAAATGTAATAGAAAAAGTTTCAAATATATACTGTACAGGTGTAAATCTGTGTGGAAAAGGTGACAAATTTATCTCAAAAAGTTGTACATTTACAGAGAAAAAGGTATTACATTTATTAAAAGTCACAGATTTGCCAAGAAAATGTTGCAAATTTATGAGAATTTATTTACATTTTTACTTGTAGATATGCAACGTTTTTCTCAAAAATGTGCAACTTTTTTCCTGTATATTGGAAACTTTTTTCTCAAATTTGCTGAAAGTTGATACTTTTTTCCCTATAAATCTGTAAAAAAAATTCTCATTGATTTACAACTTTGTCCTCATCAAATCACAACTTTTTGTCTTGCAAATTGGCAACTTTTTCCTCATAAATTTGTAATTTTTCTCTGGTAAATTTTCTTTTTTCTTGTAAATTTGCAACGCTGGATGCTGGTTAATTTTTTATTCAGTGCAATTAAATTGTAATTTCCTTCTTTTTTAACTTTTTAATAAACATCTTTTATCACATTTTTGCACTTTTATTCCTGCAAATCTGCACCAAAATTTAAATTTATCCATTTGAATATCAATCATTCCCCTTATTGAAAAAAAACAAATCACCCACTGGCTATATGAGTGAAAGAAAGTATCAATCAAAAAAGGAAAGTAATAATAATAATAATAATAATAATAATAATAATAATAATAATAATAATAATAATAATCAATGTAGCCCGTGTATTTGTGACTACATATGTTTAAGCATAAAGGAGATGCTGAGATTACATATGGGGTTTGACCTCATGACCGAAGGGGACAATAGATCTGGACCACCTGTGAGGAACAGCAAGGGGATGGCGGTACAATGAAAGGACTTCCTGACCCCCTGGAGACAGTTGGGGGACTGAAGGTCTGAAGGGGGAAGAAATGTCAATAAAGGGTTTTGACGGGGATACGTGATTCTCCCTTTGTGTGAATCCTTTGGGTGAAAAGCCTTTGTGAGAAATGGTATAAATGTGAAGCTTGGATGTAGCTCAGTCTCTTTGCTCTTGTGAGATGAGAAGGCTGGGGATGTGATGCTTGAATAAACCTGAATTAAAAATCAATTCAGCCTCTTTATTCCACGCTCTCCACATTGGTGACCCAGTGACGTGGAGAATGCCTGGAGAGGGTCTCCGCGTTCCGGACTCGCTGGAGTCTGCCCTAGCGAGCGCCGTAGCCGTCAAACTGCCGGAATCCTGGCAGGACAACCCACAGTCCCCACTGTTTTACCCCGCACGTTCACAGAGGTAAAAAAAAGCTTTGGCTGACGCTGCGCTCCTAGCTCATCTTGACCCACTGGCACAAATCGCGCTAATGACCAACGCATCAGATGTGGCCATAGGGGCCGCGATAGAACAGCAGGTTGCCGGGGTTTGGCAGCCGCTGGCTTTCTTCAGCAAATCCTTGAGCGAGGCCGAGCGGAAATACAGCGCGTTTGACAGGGAGCTGTTGGCGCTTCATTTGGCTATTCGCCATTTCCAGTTCTGGCTGGAAGGGCGGCGTTTCACCACTTTCGTGGACCACAAGCCGCTCACGTACGCGATGTCCAAAATTTCAGATCCGTGGTCGGGCCGGCAGCAGAGGCAGCTGGCCGCAATTTCGGAATTTACCACTGACATTCGACACGTAGCGGGTAAACTCAACGTAGTAGCAGACTGCCTCTCACGCACGGTCACGGCACCGGCACGCGCAGAGGCAGATTACCCCACCGCGGCCGCGCAGCAAAGTAGCAGCGCAGGAGCGCGTGCGGCCCCAGTTCACGTGGGGATAGATTACGCAGCCATGGCAGCGGAGCAGGGTGCAGATGCGGACGTGCGCGCGCTCCAGTCTGGACCAACAGGGTTAAGGCTGGAGAGCAGATGCTTGCAAACCGGTACACCCCCCCTAATTTGCGATGTGTCGACCGGGCGCCCATGCCCGGTGGTCCCGGCCGCGAAAATGGTAGCGGAAAAGTTTGTTTGGCCGAGCCTGCGCAAGCACATGAAGGAGTGGGCAAAGGCCTGCATGTCCTGTCAGCGGGCTAAAATTCACAAGCACACAAGAGCCCCTTTAGAACCGTTTCGCATTTCTGCCAGGAGATTCGATCACGTGCATGTCGACCTCGTGGGCTCCCTACCGCCATCGCAGGGGTTCACACATCTTTTGACAATGGTGGACCGAACCACACATTGGCCGGAAGTGGTCCCACTGGCATCGACCACGGCTGTGGAGGTGGCTCGCGTTTTTTTAACGGCCTGGGTAGCGCGTTTTGGGGTTCCGTCGGATATTACATCCGATAGAGGGCCTCAATTTGTTTCTGAGCTTTGGTCAGCGATGGCCAGCAGCTTAGGAGCAAAAATTCACCGCACTACTGCTTATCACCCTCAGGCTAATGGTTTATGCAAGCGTTTTCATAGGTCTTTGAAGGCAGCCCTCAGAGCGTCACTCACGGATGCAGATTGAGTAAACAAACTACCATGGGTTTTATTAGGGTTGCGTTCTGCGCCCAAGGAGGATTTAGATGCCTCCCCAGCGGAGTTAGTGTTCGCACAACCTCTCAGGCTGCCAGGCGAGTTTTTACCAGAGCACCCGGAGCCAGTCCACCTCCCGGCTCTTGGGCTGCTAGTCGGCACGGGAGCGGACATGCTCCCGGGCCCCGTTCATCACCGCGCGTTTTCGTTCCCAAAGCTTTAAAAAATGCTGAGTTCATTTTTGTCAGGCACGAGGCTCTAAGATCAACCCTCAGACCGCCATATGATGGGCCATATAGAGTGCTGGAGACAGGTGATAAGCATTTTGTGCTGGATTTGGGAAACAGAAAAGAGACAGTTAGTATTGACAGGCTTTCCGGTTCCGGTTCCGCCGGACCGGCGGCGCCACACGAGTGGGCTGCCTGTTGCAACAGCCTTTTTTTTTTATCTTCCTTCTTCTTTCTACACCTTTCACTCTGTATATATATCACGGACGCACGGATCGCCCCGGGGGTCTCCCGGGTCGGCGGACGGAGCCACGGTTTGCAGCGGGAGACGTTACAGCGGGGAGGAGCTAGTGCTAGCTAGCACTTGGCCACCGCCCGGCGCTAATGGGAAACTCGACATACCGGGAGCTGTAGCGAAAACGACGCGGTGCCGGGCTGGAGTTTAGGCGGCGTGAAAGAAATATAAGACAGAATAATAAAGAGCGATGGCAAGAACCAAGCAGACCGCCCGTAAAATCTACTGGAGGAAGAAGCCCCCCCCACCCACCAGGGCTGCTCGGAGAGGCGCTCCGGCCACCGGCAGAGTGAAGAAGCCTCGCCGTCACAGGCCCGTGGCTCTGAGAGAGATCCGTCGCTGCCAGAGATCCACGGAGCTGCTCATCCGCAAGCTGCCCGTCCAGCGCCTGGTGAGGGAGATTGCTCAGGACTTCAAGACCGTCCTGCGTTTCCTGAGCTTCGCCGTCGTGGCTCTGCAGGAGACCAGCGAGGCCCACCTGATGGTCTCTTCTTCGCTAAGGGGGTCACCATCATGCCCAAAGACTTCCAGCTGGCCCGCTGCATCCGCGGAGAGAGAACTTAGACTTTCTGCTGCACATTCACCAGCCATAATGCTCTGCACTGTGTGTCTATATATATACATTTATAGTAATATGGACATATGTTTACTAGATGTTGTTTTTTCTTGCCTTCTGATTGTTGCTCTGAGTGTTACTATCCCTATGCTGTTGCAATCCTGGAATTTCCCCATTGTGGGACTAATAAAGGCTTATCTTATCTTATCTTATCTTAAAACCTGCTTTTGTGATGAATGACGAGTCTGTACGAGTAGCGAGGGCACCTCGACTCGGCAGACTCCCCAGGGGAGGCGTCCTGGAGCCCCCGCAGGGATCAAATAACCACTCTCTTCCTCAGTCAACAGAGCCTTTGCAGAAGGGCGCCGCAGAGAAGCTGAGACCAGCTTACAGCAGATTTGGAAGACAGTTGAAGCCCAGGCGGCGCACGGACTGAGTGTTTGATGTTTGACTTACAACTTTGTCCTCATCAAATCACAACTTTTTTTCTTGCAAATTGGCAACTTTTTCCTCATAAATTTGTAATTTTTCTCTGGTAAATTTTCTTTTTTCTTGTAAATTTGCAGCGCTGGATGCTGGTTAATTTTTTATTCAGTGCAATTAAATTGTAATTTCCTTCTTTTTCAACTTTTTATTAAACATCTTTTATCACATTTTTGCACTTTTATTCCTGCAAATCTGCACCAAAATTTAAATTTATCCATTTGAATACCAATCATTCCCCTTGTTGAAAAAAAACAAATCACCCACTGGCTATATGAGTGAAAGAAAGTATCAATCAAAAAAGGAAAGTAATAATAATAATAATAATAATAATAATAATAATAATAATAATCAATACAATATTCACGAGAGACATATGTACATTCAGGTCCAGAAGAAATGAGTCCAGCATAAATTTTATTAGTCCATTTCATAGCTGTTCAATATATGATTTTTAAAGAGTATTTTAAATTTGACCCACAGGTTAGCAATGTGGTTTTCGTCCTGGCCGTGGCACATCGGACCAACTCTTTACCCTCTGGAGAATCCTCAAGGGTTCGTGGGAGTTTGCCCAACCAGTCTACATGTGTTTTGTGGACTTGGAGAAGGCAAAGACCGTGTCCCTTGTGTTTTTTTGTGGGGGGTGCTTCGGGAGTATGGGGTATCGGGCTTGTTATTACGAGCTATCTGGTCTCTATACAACCATTGTGAAAGTTTGGTTTGTATTGCCAACACTCGGTCGGATTCATTCCCAGTGAGATGTGAAGTCCGCCAGGGCTTCCCATTGTCACCGATCCTGTTCATAATTTTTATGGACAAGATTTCTAGGGGCAGCCAGGGAACAGAGGGTGTCATGTTCGGTGACCACAGGATCTCATCTCTGTTGTTTACAGACGATGTTGTCCTGTTGGCTTCATCCAGCAATGACCTACAGGTCTTACTGGGATGGTTTGCCGCTGAGTGTGAAGCAGCTGAGAGAGAATCAGCACCTCCAAGTCCGAGTCTATGGTCCTCAACCGGAAAAAGGTGGATTGTCCTCTTCGAGTTGGGGACAAGCATCTGCCCCAAGTGGAGGAGTTTAAGTATTTCAGGGTCTTATTCACGAGTGAGGAGAGTCTGGAGTGAGAGATTGATAGATGGATCAGAACAGCATCTGCAGTGATACGGACGTTGTACTGGTCTGTTGTGGTGAAGAGGGAGCTATGCTCCAAGACAAAGCTGTCGATTTACCGTTCAATCAATGTTCCTACTCTCACCTATAGTCATGAGCTTTGGGTAATGACTAAAAGAATGAGATTGCGGATACAAGCAGCTGAAATGAGCTTCATTTGTAGGAATGCTGGTCTCACCCTTAGAGATAGAGTGAGGAGCTCAGTCATCCGGGAGAGGCTCAGAGTAGAACCGCTGCTCCTCCACATTGAAAGGAGCCAGATGAGGTGGTGTGGGCATCTGATCAGGATGCCTCCTGGACACCTCCCACTTGAGATGCTTCGGGCACATCCCACTGGGAGGAGACCCCGGGGTAGACCCAGGTGTTATGTCGTAACTCGTAGACAAGGACGAGGCCAGGAGTGGAGTTGAACACTACTTTATTAAATAAACAGGGCTCTGTACACCCGACCGTACATGCAGCTGCTTGGCAGAGGAAAGGTGGAAGAGACCGCCCCTCTACCAGCTGCCCCTCTTATATCACAGGAGATGGCGAACCGGAAACAGGGGCTGCCATCCCGTACTATACAAAAAAGCTCCAATAATAACAATATGAACATAGAACAAATACTTAACATTCCCCCCACACACACAGAAAGACCAAAACACACACACACAATCAACCCACCCCAATTTGGAACCTGAATCATCCGCTAAGCATAAACAAACTAAAGTCACCAAAAATAACTAAAATTAGGGGGGACGGGTAGACTGCCGTCCTACCCCCCACACGGCGAGGCGGGTTATTCTGCCGCCTATGCTATAAAAGTCCATAAAAAAACTACTGCCGTCGCCTAATTAAAATACAATAACAAAATAATCCCCAAACTATGAACACAGAACAACTGAACACTTATAACAACACGTCCATGACTCAGTGAGGATAACCCGTGCCCCCCCCCCCTTCCCTCCAGACCTTCACTATCAGTCCACCCCTGGTGGCAGTCCGCTTCCCGGACCACAGCTGGTCATCTCCTCTTCGGAGCATCTTCTCCTCTGCACCTCCAAGCGCTCCAACTGTCGTGACCACTCATCTCCTTTGGAGCACACCTTAACTCAGTGGGATGGCACCACGAGTATCCGACAACAGCAGGTATCGATCATGCCGTTCTCCCATCACCTGCAGCCGACCCTGGCACTGCTCCATGTCCTGCTTCTGTCTCACCCACCTGGACCTCGCCTCAACCCGAGCCCGAACCCAGTCTACGACTCCAAGAGGGGCCTTGCACGACCTGCGGTGTCGCCGCCTGCCACTCACTCTTCCAGTGCCACCCAGTCCTGCCCCGATAGCTTGTAGATCTGCTGCTGACCCCACCCCTGTAGTCCCATGTTCACCGGTCCTCCATGGCCATGCTCCTGGAACATCTGAGACCATCGCTTAGGCCCCACTTGTCGCCGTAGGTCCTCCCCCATGCCGCCCGGCACCAACATCCAGGGCAACTCGGACACTGGCACCGGGGTCCTTTCGCAGCGACCCTAAGCTTGACGTAGCCTGTCCACTCTCTGGAGTGCCCAGCAACGGTTCATCCCACACCGCATCATCCCAGACCCTCGGAACTGGTCAGTCCCACAGGCTGCCACCTGACCACTCTTCCCCAGCGCCGCTCCTGATGGAGAATCCAAGGCCATAAAATAAGTTGCAGCCCATGGTGTTAGAGCCATAGGCCATCACGATGAACTCCACAGCGGCCATCATTGCCGACTTGTATCGAGTCGTCAACGTGATGGTACCCATCGCGGCCAATTGTCCTCCTCCATAGCTGCAAAGCGGCGCTGTGAAACTTCCAGTCCTGTAGTCGGGAAAATACTGTCTGACTGTAGCCCAATTAAGCACATTACTCTCCACTCCCATGTCCACCAGCATCGGTACCGGAACTCCATCTAGAATCACTATGCAGCGCGTGCGCCCATCGGTACTGGGGAACACCGTATGTACCACCGTTGGAGTGGGAGAAGTTGAAGTTCTGCGCAGGCTCTCTTGTCCAGCTGACTGGCACATCCTCACAAAATGGTGGAGATGTCAGCAATTTCCACAGCACTTCCCTCTTGCCGCACACTCTCTGGCCTTGTGGAGGTGCTTCGTGGACCCACAATCCATACGCCTGGGCTTTTCCGGGGCAGACCTCATCTGTACAGCATTGGCGGTCTTGGCGTCATCTTCGACACTCCCATCGCTGTCCATGTCCACTACCTGTGCGGTCATGGGGGCTCTTGAACCTCCCGGCGAACAGCGCTCGATTAGCTCCCAAGTTAGCTTATCTGCTCCTTCTAGCTGTAGCGCTAATTCGACAGCCCTCATCAGAGTCAACTCCCCCGGGAACGTGAGCAGCTTGGAGCGGACTGCGGCACAGTTGGTATGTTCCGCCAGCTGGTTGCACACCATTTCTTCTTCCAATGGCCCGAACCGGCACTCAATGGCCAACTGCTTTAAGTCCGACACGAACTGCTGGATCAGTTCACCTACCTGTTGGTGGCACTGTCTGAACGTAAACCGCCAAACGATCACATTGTCTGGCGCTCTGAAATGGCGGGCCATTAACTCAACTACCTCTTCATACTTGTTCACATCTCCAAGCGTACCCAAAATTCTTTGTCCCTCCATTCCCAGGTTGTGTACTAATAATGCACAAGCTCACAGTTTCTCCATTCTTCCCAGGTCCAGTGCGACCATGTATGTCTGGAAAGCCTCATACCAACGAGGCCACGGTACAGGCTGCTCCCCCGGGAGCTCCAGGAACGGACGGATTGGTGTTCCACAAGCCTCCATGAGTTTACGTCTTGTCGGCAAATGTTATGTCATAACTCGTAGACAAGGACGAGGCCAGGAGAGGAGCTGAACACTACTTTATTAAATAAACAAGGTTCTGTACACCCGACCATACATGCAACCGCTTGGCAGAGGAAAGGCAGAAGAGACCGCCCCTCTACCAGGAGCCCCTCATATACCACAGGAGATGGCGGAACAGGAAACTGGGGCTGTCATCTCGTTTAACACAAAAAAGCTCCAATAATAACAATAAGAACATAGAACAAATACTTAACACCAGGACTCGCTGGAGAGATTATGTCTCCCAGCTGGTCTGGGAATGCCTTGGTTTCCTCTCTGAAGAGCTGGAGCAGGTGGCTGGGGAGAGGGAAGTCTGGGCTTCTCTACTTGAATTGCTGCCTCCGCAACCCAGACCTTCGGAAAAGCGATAGAAGATGGATGGCTCAATGGACCCACAAGTTTTCATTTCATTAGTAAAATTATTCCATAATTGAACTCTTTTGGTTGAGATTCAGTGATATCTTGCATTAGTTCTTACTTGTGGTTTTTTCAATAACAGTAATGTTCATGTTGGGTTTCTCTTAAGTGAAACAACCCTTGCATACTGTCCGGTAATTATTGTTGTTTTACTTTAAACATGATCTGAGTTGTTTTAAAATCCAACTAGTATTTAAATTTGAGTGTTTTTAATTTGATGAAGAGTGAGTATGATGGTGCTTTATAGCTGGATTTATTTACTATTCTTATTGCTCTCTTTTGAAGGATGAATATTGGATTTGTGTTGGTTTTATATGTGTTACCCACATTTCTAAACAGTAGATAATGTGTGGAAAGATGAGGGAGCAGTACAAAGTGTACAATGTTGCTGATTTTTAAAAAAAAAATCTTGTCATTAATAGATTATTACAACTGTTTTAGATATTTTGGCCCTTTTATCATCTATATGTGGTTTCCAATTTAATTTATTATCTATTGTTATTAAAAGAAATTTTGTTTCAGTAACTCTTTCTTTTTGCTGCGCGGTGGCGCAGTGGTTAGCACTGCGGCAGCACAGTTTACCCTTGGCCGGGGGATCGTGGGGATCGTGGGTTCGATCCCAGCCCCCGACCAACAGTGATCTGTGTGGAGTTTGCATGTTCTCCCCGTGTTTGTGTGGGTTTACTCCAGGATTTCTCCGGTTTCCTCCCACATGCCAAAAACATGCAAGTTAGGTTAATTGGAGACTCTAAAGTGGCCCTAGGTGTGAATGTGTGTGTGAATGGTTAAGGGATAGCGCCGAATCGTGGCTGCTTCTTCCATCCAGGTGGTGGATGCCCTCAATTTCCCCTCTGGGGATCAATAAAGTATACTAAATCTAAATCTAAAAAAATCTTTCAATTTCTACGTTATCATGATTTTCTCATTAGAATCAGTTCTACAATTGCCAAAGTTAATGTATTTTGTTTTACTTATATTCAGTGTTAGTTTATTTGCATCACACCAACTCTGGCCAGACCAGGATCAACACTAACAAAGAAATTGCTAAATTCTTCTGTTGCTAAAACCATATCACTAAAAGTTTTTTTTTTTTTAATTGTAAAATGATTAGAGTATCCTACCTTACCTTTTCCATTTTTAATTATGCCATTTAATACCTTCCACGTATTTTGGTTGTTATTTTTATTGTCCTCCAGTAATTTACTGTAATAGTCTTTTTTTGCTGTCTCTTATTATTTTTATTATTTTGTTTTTGTCTGTCTTGTATGTGTCACAACTCGATCTCGCCTGTCTCCCGCTTCAGCTGTGCGCACACCTGCGCCTCATCAATCTCCTGCTATATAGCCCGCGGGAGTCGGGACTTCCCGACTGATCACAGCCGAATCGGGTATATCGCTAACCTTTTGGAAGGGCGAGCGCTAGCTTGGGCCTACGCTGTAATGGCGAGGCCCAGCTACGCGAACCTGACCTATGCCCAATTCGTCCATGATTTCAATGAGGTCTTTGATCATTCGGACCGTGACAGTGTGCTAACCACCCGATTGCTAAACCTTCGTCAGGGTAGCCGGTCAGCTGCCGACTATGCTGTCGACTTCCGGGTGGTCGCGGCGGAAGTTGGGTGGGGAGATGCTGCCCTCTGGAGCATTTTGGCCCATAGCCTGAGCCCTAGCCTTCGGGATGAACTGGCCAGCCGGGATTTGCCAGAACGACTCTCCGAGTTAATCTTCCTTGTCATTAGTCTCGATAATAGGTTGAGAGAACGAGCCGCCGAGCGGAAAACATTCAGCCGCTCGAGTGGAGCTCCCTCCCGCGTCTCTCAACCTCGCCCCCTGGCGTTGCCCGAGCCAGAATCCGCCGATGATCCGGAGGCAATGCTGATTGCGTGGACCAAGCTTCCGCTGGCGGAGAAACAGCGCCGCAGGGAGCTAAGACGCTGCTTGTACTGCGGAGACGACCAGCACCCCGTGGAAACCTGCTCGGTCAAGTCAAAAGGGGGAGTCTGCGAGTCGCTGTAGGGGGTCTCGCGGACTCAACCCAATCTAATCCCCTATCAAAGTGCCTCCTCCCTATTAGATTTTGTCACAGTCACACTGAGCATCTCACTCACGCACTGGTGGACTCGGGGGCGGAGCAAAGCAAAGCTTTATTTCCAAAAGCCTGGCAACCCGCCTGGGAATCCCCTGCCAAGCTCTGGCAGCCCCTCTCAATCTCGTCACGCTCTCACGGACCCCCCTGGAGAAGGTCACACCCCGTGGAAACCTGCTCAGTCAAGCCAAAAGGGGGAGTCCGCGAGTCGCTGTAGGGGGTCTCGCGGACTCAACCCAATCTAATCCCCTATCAAAGTGCCTCCTCCCTATTAGATTCTGTCACAATCACACTGAGCATCTCACTCACGCACTGGTGGACTCGGGGGCGGAGCAAAGCAAAGCTTCATTTCCAAAAGCCTGGCAACCCACCTGGGAATCCCCTGCCAAGCTCTGGCAGCCCCTCTCAATCTCTTCACGCTCTCACGGACCCCCCTGGAGAAGGTCACACACCGGACCGTGCCCGTCTCAGTCATCATCTCTGGGAATCACAGGGAAGACCTGAGCCTGTACATACTGCCCACCTCAGCTGCTCCCGTCATTCTGGGCTACCCCTGGCTGCGTCTCCACAATCCGGCCTTTGATTGGTGGTCCGGAAGCGTCCTCTCCTGGAGCACCTTCTGTATGAGCGCCTGCCTCCAGTCAGCTGCCTGCGCCCCCTCACTGTCTCTCTCCTCCTCCGACTCACCCCCTCCGGACCTCTCCAAAGTGCCTCCGGAATTCCATGATCTTGGGACTGTCTTTAGCAAGTCTAAAGCGCTGTCTTCCCCCCCCCCCCCCCGCCCGTATGACTGTGCCATAAACCTCCGCCTGGGGGCACCCTTGCCATCCGGCTGCCTATACAGCCTGTTGGCTCCGGAGCGGGAGGCCATGGACACCTATATAAAGGAGTCGCTCAGTGCGACTTTTGTCTCATCAGTCCACCGAGTATTTTCCCAAAAATCTTGGGGATCATCAAGATGTTTTCTGGCAAAACTGAGACAAGTCTTTATGTTCTTTTTACACAGCAGTGGTTTTCATCTTGGAACTCTGCCATACTAGCCATTTTTCTCAGTCTTTTTCTCATGGTGGAGTCATAAACACTAACCTTTACTGAGGCAAGTGAGGCCTGCAGTTCGTTGGATATTGTTGTGGGGTCTTTTGTGACCTCTTGGATGAGTCGTCACTGTGCTCTTGGGGTAATTTTGGTTATCCAGCCACTCCTGGGAAGGTTCACTACTCTTCCATGCTTTTGCCATTTGTGGATAATGGCTCTCACTGTGGTTTGCTGGAGTCCCAAAGCTTTAGAAATGGCTAGAAAACTGAACTCAGTTTTCAAAGATGTAATAAACCAGTTATTTTGTTTTAACAGGGGGCAATCACTTTTTCACACAGGGCCATGTTGGGTTTTTTTTTTTTTTTTTTTTTTTTTTTTTACCCTTAATAATCAACGCCTTCAATTAAAAACTGCATATTGTGTTTACTTGTGTTATCTTTGCTTAATATTTAAATTTGTTTGAACTGAAACATTTAAGTGTGACAAACACAAAAAAATGAGAAATCAGGAAGGGGGCAAACACTTTTTCACACCACCGTAGGTGAAGGGAACAGAGGTGATGAGGAGGTCCTGGGTAGGTATGGTTTTAAGGAGAGAAATGTGGAAGGACAAATGGTTGTGGATTTTGCTTAAAGGATGGAAATGACTGTGGTGAACACATACTTTAAGAAGAGAGAGGGACATGGAGTGATTTACAAGAGTGGAGGAAGGTGCACACAGGTGGACTACATCTTATGCAGAAGGAGAAATCTGAAAGAGATAGGAGACTGCAAGGTGGTGGCAGGGGAGAATGTTGCTAGACAGCACTGGATGGTAGTCTGTAGGATGACTTTGGAAAGCACGAAGAGGAAAACAGTGAAGGCAGAGCCAAAGATTAAGTGGGGGAAGTTACAGAAGGAAGAAGGTCATACAGACTTCAGGAAGTTGTTGATACAGGCTCTGGGTGGTTGGGAAGAAATAATAATAATAATGCATCGGTTTTATACAGTATAGCGCTTTATCATATACACTACCGTTCAAAAGTTTGGGGTCACCCAGACAATTATTTTGTTTTCCATGAAAAGTCACTTATTTACCACCATGAGTTGTAAAATGAATAGAAAATATAGTCAGGACATTGACAAGATTAGAAATAATGATTTGTATTTGAAATATTTTTTTCCAGATACTCAACCTGCTCAAAGGAAGGTCAGTTTTATAGCTTCTCTAACCAGCTAAACTGTTTTCAGCTGTGCCAGCATGATTGCACAAGGGTTTTCTAATCATCAATTAGCCTTCTGACGCAATGAGCAAACACATTGTACCATTAGATCACTGGAGTGATAGTTGCTGGAAATGGGCCTCTATTCACCTATGTAGATATTGCACCAAAAACCAGACATTTGCAGCTAGAATAGTCATTTACCACATTAGCAATGTATATTAGATATTAGAGTGTATTTCTGATTAGTTTAAAGTTATCTTCATTGAAAAAAACAGTGCTTTTCTTTCAAAAATAAGGAAATTTCTAAGTGACCCCAAACTTTTGAACGGTAGTGTATACTCAAAGATGCTTTACAAATCAGAATCAGCTTTATTGGCCAAGTATGCACAACACATACAAGGAATTTGACTTTGGCTAAAAACTTGCTCTCGTTGTTCAGGTGGAGGATTTAAATAAGGATTCAATGACAACAGAGTATGTACAGTAAATTAGTCTGTCCATGTTTCTATAAAAGGATGCAAATATATACAGGAATATATGCAGTTATTTACTCAGACTAACCACACTTTGCAGAAATGTATAAAAAATATACAGTCACACAGTATTTCAATGTGAACTCAGATTCAGTGATATAATGTGAATGAAGTAAAAAGCAGTGTGAGAGTTATGTGCAATGTAATAATGGATGAAAAGTCATGAGTACAGCAACAGGTAGGACTAGGTGAATGTTAGGAGTTCATCAGAGTGATGGCTTGAAGAAAGAAACTGTTCCTGTGACGGGTGGTTTTGACCTTCAGTGATCTGTAACGACGACCAGAAGATAGAAGTTCAAACAGTTTGTGGCCGGGGTGTGATGGGTCAGCACAGATGTTTCCTGGTTATGGACCGATATAAGTTCTCAATGGAGGGTAGGTCAGTACCAATGATCCTCTCCGCAGACTTAATGATCCGCTGCAGTCTGGTCTTGTCCTGTTTAGTGGCAGATCCAAACCAGACAGTGATGGAAAAGCAGAGGACAGATTGGATGATGGCGGTGTAGAAGACAACCAGCAGCTCCTGAGGCAAATCGAACTTCTTGAGCTGACACAGAAAAAACAACCTCTGCTGGGCCTTTTTCCGGACAGTGTCTATATGGGAGGACCACTTCAGGTTCCGGGAGATTGTGGTACCCAGAAACTTGAAGGAGTCCACAGTGGACACTGTGCTGTTGAGGATGGTGAGTGGGGGGAATGAAGGGGGGTGTCGCCTGAAATCCACAGTCATCTCCACCATTTTGGCTGGGTTAAGTTCAAGATGGTTCTGGCTGCACCAGAGGATCAGCTGCTCCACCTCCCGCCTGTATGCAGACTCATCATCCCGGATCAAACCGATGACTGTGGTGTCGTCCGCAAACTTCAGGAGCTTCACCGAAGGGTCCTCTGAGGTGCAGTCGTTGGAGTAGAGGGAGAAGAGCAGTGGGGAAAGGACACATCCTTGGGGGGCGCCAGTACTAATTTTTCGGGAGCTGGATGTAAATCTCCCTAGCTTCACCTGTTGCCACCTGTCAGTCAGAAAGCTGGATATCCACTGGCAGGTGGAGGGGGGCACCTTGAGCTGGAGGAGTTTCTGATGAAGAATGCCTGGGATGATGGTGTTGAACGCTGAGCTGAAGTCGACAAACAGGATCCTGGCGTATGTCCCTGGGGATTCGAGGTGTTGCAGGATGTAGTGTAGTCCCATATTCACTGCATCATCCACTGACCTGTTTGACCGGTAGGCAAACTGCAGTGGGTCCATCAGGGGGCCTGTGATGACCTTCAGGTGGTTCAGCACCAATCTCTCCAAGGATTTCATGACCACAGAGGTCAGGGCAACAGGTCTGTAGTCGTTTAATCCTGTAACAGAGGGTTTCTTGGGAACTGGAATGATGGAGTGTTTGAAGCAGGAAGGCACTTCATGCAGCTCCAGTGATCTGTTAAAGATCCAGGTGAAGATGGGGGCCAACTCGTTGGAGCAGACTCTCAGGCAGGACAGAGACACACCATCAGGTCCTGCAGCCTTCTTGATCTTTTGTCTCTGAAAGACCCGGCGCACCTCCTCTTAACAGATCGTTAGTGCTGGTTGGAGGTCAGAGTGGAGGAGGGATGGAGTTCCTGGGGCTGCAGATAATCCTTTTGTGTGGGTGGGAGGTGAGAACTGTAGGTTCTTTTCAAACCTGCAGTAAAAGCTGTTTAGGTCGTTAGCCAGCTGGAGGTTTTCCACAGGGTGGGGGGATGGTCTCCTGTAGTTGGTGATATTCTGCAGGCCTCTCCAGACAGAAGCAGAGTTGTTGGCTGAGAAGTTTTTTTGTAACTTCACACTGTAGCTCCTCTTAGCAAGCCTGATCTCCTTCGTCAGCATGTTTCTGGCCCACTTGTACAGAGTCCAGTCACCAGTCCTGTAGGCCTCCTCCTTGGTCTGACATAGCTGCTTCAGTTTAGGAATGAACCAGGGTTTATTGTTGTATGTGCAGAAGGTCTTGGTCTGCACACACATGTCCTCGCAGAAACAGATGTATGACGTCACAGTGTCAGTGAGTTCATTTAGGTTAATGGCTGCAGCTTCAAAAACACTCCAGTCTGTACAGTCAAAGCAGGCTTGTAACTCCAGCTTTGATTCCTCAATCCATTTCTTCACAGTCCTTACAACAGACTTGGAAGTTTTTAGTTTCTGTCTGTATGTTGGAATAAGATGGAGCAGACAGTGGTCAGAAAAACCCAGAGCTGCATGGGGGATGGCATGATAGGCGTTTCTTAAAACTGTGTAACAGTGGTCAAGTGTATTTGTGTCCCTGGTGGGACATTTAATATGCTGTCTGTATTTAGGAAGCTCATTTGTGAGATTAGCTCTATTGAAATCACCCAGAATGATAAGCAGAGAGTCTGGATGTTTTTCCTCCACGTCTGCTATCTGGTCAGCGAGGTGCTGCAGCGCCTCCGTTGTACAAGCAGCAGGCGGGATATAAATTCCGACCAGAATAAACGAGGAGAACTCTCGCGTTGAATAAAAGGGTTTACAGTTTATGAACAGTGACTCTAGGTTAGGGCTACAAAACTTCTTCAACACTGACATCAGTACACCAACCTTCGTTTATGTAGAAGCAGATTCCACCACCTTTAGTCTTTCCAGAGAATTCTCGGCTGCGATCAGCGTGAAACAGTTGGAATCTGTCCAGGCGCACCGCGCTGTCCGGGATGTGTTCACTCAGCCAGGACTCCGTGAAACAAAGGGCGCCAGATCTGCTAAAATCCCAGTTTTTGTGAGTCAGGAGCAGCAGTTCATCCATTTTGTTTGCCAAAGAGCGGATATTTGCCAGATGGATCGATGGGAGCGGCGTGCAAAATCCTCGTTTCTTCAGCCTGACTAGCGCACCGGCACGTTTACCACGCCACCTTCGTTTCCGGCCAGCGCCAATAGCCGCTGCTCCCACAGCTAAGATCGACTGAAAAAACTTCAGATCAGCAGCAGAAACTGGCGGAGAAGTTGCATTGGGAGGTAGTCTGAGTGAAAGTAGTTCCTCCCTTGAATAGGTGACTCGGACAGAAGAGCAGAAGTCCCAAAAAAACACAATTATCAAAAACATCAGAGCAGAAGCCAGTGGCTGCCATCCGCGGCGCCATCTTGGATTTTTTATAGGTACATTATTCATTCACTCCAGACAGGCAATGGTAGTGGCAAGCTACTTCTGCAGCCACAGCTGCCCTGGGGCAGGCTGACGGAAACGTGGCAGCCAATCTGCGCCAACGGCCTTTCCGGCCACCACTGAACATTTTATACATTTATACACATTCATACCCAGTGTTATGGGCACTGGAGGCAATGCGGGTGAAGTGTCTTGCCCAGGGACACAACGGCAGGATATCTGGGGAGAGCGGGATTCGAACCGCCAACCATTGGGTTTATTAGACGACCTGCTCTACCTCCTGAGCCACTGCCGCCCCAAATTACCCCCGAATTACCAGATGGCTGGGAAAGTACAGCAAAAGTATTAAGGGAAACGGGTAGAAAGGCGTGTGGTGTATCCAGTGGACAGAGGAAAGAAGACAAGGAGACTTGGAGGTGGAATGATGAGGTACTGGAAAGTATCCAAAGGAAGAGGTTCGCAAACAAAAAGTGGGATAGTCAGGGGATGAAGAAAGTAGACAGGGGTATTTGCAATCTAGGCACGTGGCAAAGACAGGTGGCAAAGGATAAGGCATACAGTGAGTTGTATGAGAGGCTAAATACTAAGGAAGGAGAAAAGGAGTTGTATGGACTGGCTAAACAGACTGAGTTGGAAAGGAAATGGTAATGTACTAACAAATGACGAGAGTCTGAGAAGGTTGAAGGAGTACTATGAAGAGCTGATGAATAAAGAAAATGAGAGAGAGAGAGAGAGAGAGAGAGAGAGAGAGAGGAGGATGTGTATTGTATAGAATATGATACATATAGTTCTGGATGTAGTGGGGGTGACGGCCCTGCCTATCCGGTTCCGCTGTCACCTGAGGTATAAAAGGCACAGGCGGAAGAGACCCTGTCTCTTTCGCCATGGACCCCTTGTCCCGTAGGGAGCACCTGTATTGCTGTGATTCATTATGATAAAGTTACGTTCACTGCACCTCCAGCCTGATTCTTATAAGAGCGAGTTATGTACATAACAGGATGGAAGAAGGAACGATAGTTAACAAAGAAGTCCCGGGGATTAGCAAGGCAGAAGAGAGGGCAGCTTTGAAAAGGATGAATAATGGAAAGGCAGTTGGTCCAGATGACATACCTGTGGAGGTATGGAGATGTTTAGGAGAGATGACAGCAAACTTTTTAATCAGATTAACACAATCTTGGAGAGGGAATGGAGAAGAAGTTTTTTGGTACCAATTTTCAAGAACAAAGGTGATGCTCAGAGCTGTAGTAACTGCAGAGGCCTAAAGTTGATCATTCCCACTATGAAGATATGGGAAAGAGTTGTTGAAGCCAGGTTAAGAGGAGAGGTGACAATCCGTGTCCAGCAGTATGGTTTCATGCCAAGAAAGAGTACTACAGATGCAATGTTTGCTCTAAGAGTGGTGATGGAGAAATATAGAGAAGGTCAGAAGGAGTTGCACTGTCTCTGTGGAGCTAGAGAAAGCATATGATAAGGTGCCAAGAGAGGAAGTGTGGTACCGTATGAGAAAGTCAGGAGTGGCAGAGAAGTATCTGAGGGTGGTGCAGGAAATGTATGAGGATAGCGAGACAGTGGTGAAGTGTGCTGGTGGAGTGACGCATAGATTCAAGGTGGGGGTGGGATTACATCAGGGACTGGCTCTGAGCCCCTTCTTGCTTGCCATGGTGATGAACAGGCTGACAAACAAGGTTAGGCAGGAGGCTCTGTGGACCATGATGCTTGCAGATGACATTGTGATCTATAGTGAGAGTAGGGAGCAGGTGGAAAATAACCTGGAGAGGTGGAGGTATGCTCTAGAGAAGAGGAATGAAAGTCAGCAGAAGCAAGGCAGAATACATCACTCTATAAAAGCAAGAAATCTGTGTGTGTGTCTGTGTCTGTCACATTTATAGGACATCATAGGACGGCCTATGATCTCTGCCTGAACAGCATAGGATGTTCTATGAATTCAGGAATCATAGGACGACTCGCGATTATATGATGACACATAGACAAATGTGTCTTTATGATGTCATATACATCAAGCCTGCCTTCACGTCTTTGTCATATACAGTGACAGACATCAGGCAACATGTCTTTATGATGTCATATACAGTGGGGCAAAAAAGTGTTTAGTCAGCCACCAATTGTGCAAGTTCTCCCACTTAAAAGATGAGAGAGGTCTCCAATTTTCATCATAGGTATATCTCAACTATGAGAGACAAAATGAGAAAAAAAAAAATCCAGAAAATTACATTGAAGGATTTTTAAAGATAATAATTAGTAAATTCCTCGGTAAAATAAGTATTTGGTCACCTACAAACAAGCAAGATTTCTGGCTCTCACAGACCTGTAACTTCTTCTTTAAGAGGCTCCTCTGTCCTCCACTTGTTACCTGTATTAGTGGCACCTGTTTGAACTTTTTATAAGTATAAAAGACACCTGTCCACAACCTCAAACAGTCAGACTCCAAACTCCACTATGGCCAAGACCAAAGAGCTGTCACTGGACACCAGAAACAAAATTGTAGACCTGCACCAGGCTGGGAAGACTGAATCTGCAATAGGTAAGAAGCTTGGTGTGAAGAAATCAACTGTGGGAGCAATTATTAGAAAATGGAAGACATACAAGACCACTGATAATCTCCCTCGATCTGGGGCTCCACGCAAGATCTCACCCCGTGGGGTCAAAATGATCATGAGAACGTTGAGCAAAAATCCCAGAACCACATGGGGGGACCTAGTGAATGACCTGCAGAGAGCTGGGACCAAAGTAACAAAGGCTACCATCAGTAACACACTACGCCGCCAGGGACTCAAATCCTGCAGTGCCTGACGTGTCCCCCCTGCTTAAGCCAGTACATGTCCAGGCCCGTCTGAAGTTTGCTAGAGAGCATTTGGATGATCCAGAAGAGGATTGGGAGAATGTCATATGGTCAGATGAAACCAAAATAGAACTTTTTGGTAAAAACTCAACTTGTTGTGTTTGGAGGAGAAAGAACACCATACCTACTGTGAAGCATGGGGGTGGAAACATCATGCTTTGGGGCTATTTTTCTCCAAATGGACCAGGACGACTGATCCGTGTAAAGGAAAGAATGAATGGGGCCATGTATCATGAGATTTTGAATGAAAACCTCCTTCCATCAGCAAGGGCATTGAAGACGAAACGTGGCTGGGTCTTTCAGCATGACAATGATCCCAAACACACCGCCCGGGCAACGAAGGAGTGGCTTTGTAAGTAGCATTTCAAGGTCCTGGAGTGGCCTAGCCAGTCTCCAGATCTCAACCCCATAGAAAATCTTTGGAGGGAGTTGAAAGTCTGTGTTGCCCAGCGACAGGCCCAAAACATCACTGCTCTAGAGGAGATCTGCATGGAGGAATGGGCCAAAATACCAGCAACAGTGTGTGAAAACCTTGTGAAGACTTACAGAAAACGTTTGACCTCTGTCATTGCCATCAAAGGGTATATAACAAAGTACTGAGATGAACTTTTGTTATTGACCAAATACTTATTTTACCGAGGAATTTACCAATTAATTCATTAAAAGTCCTTCAATGTGATTTTCTGGATTTTTTTTTTCTCATTTTGTCTCATAGTTGAGGTATACCCATGATGAAAATTGGAGACCTCATCTTTTAAGTGGGAGAACTTGCACAATTGGTGGCTGACTAAATACTTTTTTGCCCCACTGTACACAAAGGCTGCCTTCATGTCTTGATGTCATATACAGTGAGTCAATGCTGGAAAGCCTCTTTTAGCTCAGATCTATTTTCATGATCCTGTCCATGAACTGAAATTACGACACACCTATCCCTCAACCAGTGGTCTCAACGAAGAAGACCCACCAGATGGAGTGCAATAGAATGACAACTGCTGCACATCAGAAAGGATGCCATGAAGATGAAACACCTGAGGTTCCAGCAGTACATCGCACCTGTCTGAGACAGGACACCCTTCACCAGCATAGGGTACGACAGACTTTAAAGCATGTTTCTAGGACATCATAGGATGGCCTATGATTGCTGCCTCATCATCATAGTGCATCCTATGAACTCAGCCATCATAGGACGACTCGCCATGCCTACATGACGGCAAATGTGTAACCTTTTAAATTAAATTACCCTTTGGTTGTATGGTTGAATGACAATAATCATGTACAGTAGAACGAAATTGTGCTTTATCCTATCTACAGTGTCAATCACACACACCCATGTGTAGAATCAGAAGGGCCGCTGTCATGCAAGGCGCCGCCACAGATTTCCCTCCTCCATTCCATTATTGCTGAGCACCAAGCTGGACGGCAGGAAGTTCCGCTTTTATAGGGTCTTCAGCATGACCCGGCCGGGATTTAAACCCCTGCCTCCCGGGTGTGGGGCGGATGCTTTACCAACTGAGCCACCACTCCGGTGAATGCCAATCTACACTACAAATGTGTAAAATGCCAAGCAAAGCGCTGATTTTCTCCAGGTGCTCCGGTTTCTTGGTTTCTATGGGCATACACGGGCCTTCCTGAACAAGGTTGAAAGCCACTTTTTCAGGATCGTGCCCATGGACTGGAATTACGATGCACCTATCCCTCAACCAGTGGTCTGAATGAAGAAGACCCATCAGATGGAGAGCAATAGAATGAGGAGAACTGCTGCATGTCAGAAAGAATGCCGTGAACATGAAACACCTCAGGTTCCACCAGTATGCCGCAGGCATGACTGTGAACAACACAGCCGTCTGAGACAGGAGGAGACCCTTCAGCAATGGGCATGCAGAAATACTTGGCTTATACTTGGTTTCTACGGGCATGGACGCGTATGCATGGATATGTACTAGTGAGTTTGAATGAGAGGGAGGCAGATGCAACGGTGAAGATGCAAGGAGTAGTGGTAGTGGAAAACAGATGAGTTTAAATACCTGGGGTCAACCATCCAAAGCAATGGAAAATGCACAAGAGAGGTAAAGAAGAGCGTGCAGGCAGGGTGGAGTGGGTGGAGACGAGTGTCAGGAGTGATTTGTGACAGAAGGGTAACAGCAAGAATGAAAGGGAAGATTTGCAAGACAGTAGTGAAACCTGATATGATGTATGGTTTGGAGATGGTGGCGCTGATAAAAAGGAGGTGGAGCTGGAGATGGCAGAGTTGATGATGCTAAGATTTTTATTGGGAGTGACTAGGAGGGACAAGATTAGAAATGAGTATATTAGAGGGACAGCTCAGGTTGAGCAGTTTGGAGACAAAGTAAGAGAGGCAAGGCTGAGATGGTTTGGACATGTACAGAGGATGGATAGTGGATATATTGGACAAAGGATGTTGAAGACGGAGCTGCCAGGCAGGAGGAAAATAGGAAGACCACAGCGAAGATTCATGGATGTAGTGAAGGAGGACATGGAGAGGGCTGGTGTTACAGAGGAAGATGAAGGGATAGGGTGAGATGGAGGCAGATGATCTGCTGTGGAGACCTCTAAAGGGAGCAGCTGAAAGAACAAGAAGAAGTTTAGAAGACTTATCAGTCTAAGGTTTTCACACCTGTCATTTATTTTCCCAGGTTTTGGAAGTAATGTTATTAAAGCACCTCTCAGTGAAGGAGGGAAGATTCCTGCAAACAGCAATTTGCAACATATTATTCCAAGCAACTATTCCAAATTACTTTTCTTTAAATTTGCCATTCTTACAACATTTATGACATTTATTTTACTCTTAGAATTGCAACCTCCCTACATAACTGTATTTGCACTTAAATTTGCAACCTTAACAAATTTCTGGCCATTACTTTTTCTTTAGAAGATGCAACTTTCTGAAACAGAGCTATTCATAGCAGCTTTCTTAGAGGATCCAAAGTTTTCTTACAAATGTGCAACTCTTAATATTTACTTTCAGTTAGCAGATTGAACAAATTTCTAACCTTACTTGCGTACAGATGTGCAGCCTTCTACAACATTGTTACATTCTTGCAATATTCTTAAAAAATGAAACGATAACAGAAAACCACCTGCCTAGGGTAGGTGGTGGTAGCACCAGGCCAGACGGGTCACTGTTACCTCCGCCAAGGAGGTTGTTTTCATCACCGCTGGTCTGTCTGTCTGTTTGTTTGTTTGTTAGCAAGATAACTCAAAGTTATGGACGGATTTTCATGAAATTTTCACAGATTGTCAGAAATGGGGTATCCTACAGATGATTAGATTTTGGTGGTGATCCGGATCACCGTCTGGATCCAGGAATTTTTTTACTTATTGGGATTTCCAAAACGGGAATCACAGTAATTTGCATAATACAGGGCAAGTTTTCAACAGCTTCTACAAGACATTTAAGACCAAAGGACATAGAATAAATTACTAACTACTAACTAACCTGCACTTATATAGCGCTTTTCTAGTCACAAAGACCACTCAAAGCGCTTTCATTAATACTAACCCTCTATTCTAAGGGCCTATAGGAAACAGATATCTAGGGACAATTTAGAACAGCCAATTAACCTAACATGCATGTCTTTGGCATGTGGGAGGAAACCGGAGAAATCCCGGAGTAAACCCACGCAACACGGGGAGAACATGCAAACTCCACACAGATCACTGTTGGTCGGGGGCTGGGATTGAACCCACGATCCCACGATCCCCACAATCCCCCGGCCAAGGGTAAACTGTGCTGCCGCAGTGCTAACCACTGCGCCACCGTGCAGCCCTAAAATCTGGACAATGATGCAAAAAAATGAAAAAATAGGGAACCTTTGAAATTTTTAAAAGAACAAATGAAGCTATAAACGCGCAACAACCATCACAGTATAGCTAATATATGCCACTTGCGAATGGCATTTTTTTTTCATGGTCAAGGAATCTATAAAGTTACACAAAATAAATGGAGGATTAATATTTATGATGTTATACACTGTATGGGGGAACTGTGGTGCTTGGCGGAGGTCTGCGCTCTGAGTGTTTTTCTAGTTAATTATTTTATTCTTTTAATTTTCTTTCATGTTATTCTTTTTGAAACAAAAAATGCATTTTAGGTTATCATTTCATTTAATTTGCATGTAAATGTGAAACCTTTAGTCATAAATTTGCAGGTTTCTTTTGTAAATTTGGTCCTTTTTCCCCCTAAAATTTACTACATCTTTTCATTAAAATGTGTATTTTTCTTTTTAACTCTAATTTTGCATCTTTTCTTGTAAATGTAATTCGCTTTTCCTCATAGATTTTCAAATTTGAAAATTTCTTTTTCCATATTTACAGTCATGTAAATTTATGATTTAAAATATTCTTTTTTCTTATTCTCATAAAAATTTGGAACTGGACGCTGTGATGATGCTGTGATCGCAAGACGTTCCGAGACTTGATTGCGCAATAATCCAAAATTGCGCCTCAAGTCAACCGAGCATAAACTTTTCTACAGGTAGTAGGGTTTTTTTTTTTTTTTTGTAATTTATCCACTAACTATCTGTTCCTATCTTTCTTTTCTTGTTTATCATTTCGCCTTCTTCTCAATGGAGCTGGAGGAAGTTGAGAATTATATTGATGAGTTTGTTTTTATCACTGCTGTGAGATGGAGGAAACTAACGTATCTCCTCTTCTTTGTACTTCTTCCTCATCTTCAAGAGCCAGACCCACGGATTCTCAGAAAATAACACACGAAAAATCACGGGACAGCCCAGAGGTCAGTGGCATTCTTTCCTCTATTGAAAATAAACTTTCCAGCATGGATGCTAGACTTGCGTTGGTCGAGCTGCTCCATAAAGAATTCCAGTGTGTACGAGAGAGTTTGGAACTCAGCCAGGCACAGCTCGTCTCTCTCTTAGAAGAAAATAATTGCTTGAAAAAGTCATTAAACACGCTAACCACGCAATTTGACATTGTTGTAAAAGAAAACCGGAAAATGAAGGAAACAATTCAGAACTTGCAATCATGCAGCATAAGCAATAACCTAGTCTTCTCCAGAACTGCTGAAATAAGCACTGAAAATCCAGAACAGCTGATCTGTGAATTTATGTCTACACAGCTGAGAATGCCCTCCGACGTTATGAAATCAATAAGCTTTCACCGAATCCACCACATTGGACAGAAAAATCCTCAAATTAAACGTCCCAGACTCATTGTTGCCAAATTTGAACATTCCAAGCAAAAAATTCTGTTGCAGAGGCAGGGCAGGCAGCTTAAAACACCAATTATGGTCTAAATGGTCAATTTCTGCAGGAAATTATGGAAAGGAGGAAGTATTTTCCCATTAGGAAACAAAAAATCCAAGAAGGTAAACATGCTATTATCTCTGTGGACAGATTGTTTATAGATGGCAAGCTGTTTATGGATGAAACCATAACCCCCTGGCTATTCTAGATTCTAGTCTGTTTCCTTAGCTACATGTGAAAAAAGAGATTCTGCGCAGGTCTCTTATTTGATCCCTGTTTAATTTATTGACGTTTGTCTAATTTTTTTTCTTTTTTTTTGTTGAGGTTTGAAATTGTATTAAAAGGACAGTTCCAGGAACTTTTCAGTTAATCACTGAAATAAACACAGAAAAATACTATTTCTCAGCTTAACTTTATTCTCACACGCAGAAGGCTTCAAGACACAATTGTGGACCCTCCTTCAGCAGTAGTCTGGAAGAAGCATGTCCCCCAGGAAATTTAATACATTATATACTTCAGTCAGGTGGGCATTCCCATCTGACCTCCAACAAAAGTCTATTGTCCTCCTGGCCCCTTTGTCTTCGTAGCTCCCCGTCTGGCTTCCGCGGACCCCCGCCATGTTATCCCCGTGTCCTGTTGCTTTTGTCACACCCTGAGCCATGCATTCCTTAAAAAACGAGAGACCTGTATGTGTGCATAAACATTCCTTTACAGTGAGAAGGGGGTGCAAGATCTAATTTGCAAGCACTGTGGTAGTTCATAATAATATAAATTCCCCCTTTTGACTCCATTCTATGGAGTCAAACAAATCATGGCAAGTACAACAATAACAATTAAATGAAAAACTTGGAAATATTAAACCTTTGAGTGTGACTGTCGCCAAAATGTGACATAACCCCTAGTGGTCAAGAGTGGTAAATATTTTTTGTCAATAAAATAGTTCAGATTTCCAAGGCTATAACTTGAAAGTGGTAAGAAATAATGGCTTACTGTCAATTAGAAAGATTTAAAATATGATCCAAAGTTTCAGATAGGAGTGATTTTATGCATCTAATTTGCATAATGCCACGACAGCTATATTGAATTACATAACTCAGTCAAAAGTGGACTTTGGGCATATTTACACAAAGAATGGTTCAGTCTTTTGACACCGTTTTTTGTACAGAGGTACGTTATCTTATCTTCAAAGTATATGAACTAGAAATCAGTACAATGTAAAAAAAAAAAAAAAAAAAAAAGAAATTTGTCACTTACCGGCAGCTAAGGGGACTTGCTCACTGCCATGGTCGGTGCATTTTTGTCCATCATGGTCGTTATTTTGTGTTCTGTCAGTCATTTATGCTCTCTACCACATCTACAAAGTCTTATGATTATCCCACATAAATTTCGCTTGTATCCCGTGGCTATTTTCCATGTACAAAGCCGTCTAAGTGATGGTGCACAATGATGGACAGCAGCCATATTAGCTTTCTGAGCTAAAAGAAGGGAATACAGGAACAGGAAATAAGGAGTTCTTCTTCTTTGGTATATTACATGTCAGCCATGATTCCGCCAGCACGTGTCTGCCACCTTTTGAACTGCCACGATCAGTACAAGTCATCAGTATAGCTGGGGAGTAAAGGGATGTCAGAATTTGTTGACAAGAGCAGTGCCATGCTCTGCCACTAGGGGCACGTGGAATCTCACACTCAAAGGGTTAAGCAATGATTAATAGTGTTGGAGAAATTTGGTCAACCCACTTCAAAGAACATGATGACATTCACGTGAGATGAGCGAAAAACCTGTCAGGCAGTATATTTCTTTCTTTTCAGCATTCATTCTTTGATCTTTTATACCGGAAAATTCCCACCTCGGTCCCAACTGCCTTTGGCGACCATCACAAGTCTTCATATACAAGCATCATTTTGTAATTATGATATTCGAGCCTTTAGGCCTGCTGTATGACAGAGCTTAAAACCTTCTTAAACTATTCTGACTACATGACGGTGGGCAAAACATTGGTAGCTGGGACACCTGTAAAAAAGCAGAAAAGTAGGGGAAAGGGGCCAGAGGTTACTAGCACATAGCCCACTGCTGGAAGGTACCTTCAGCGCACCCCCCTTTCATGTGACTATATATGTGTGCAGTGTTGGATGCTCTGTCAAAGTAGGAAAAGACAGTAGGGGATAGAGGGGAAAAGAGGTGGGCGGACAATTCACATTCATACAATAGCTTCTCCTTCATCACTGTCAGAATCACTTGAATTCTGATCTTGGTCATGGAGAAGAGGCTGGTTCTCCTGTTGGAAATGGGCTTGAGCCAGTATGATGTCGTCATACTGACTTCCGGCGCCACACGAGTCGGCTGCCTTTTTGCAACAGCGGCTCAATTCTGAGTTTTTTCTTTCTTTCTTTACACACTTTATACATCACGGACACACAGATTGCCCCAAATGTCTCCCGAGCCGGCGGACGGAGCCACTGTTTACAGCAGGGGACGGTACAGCAGGGAACAGCTGCTTGCACTTAATTGCCACTCGGTGCTAATCGAAAAACTCGACGTACCGGGAGAAATAGGGTGAAAACGACGTGGTTGTCGGGCTGCTGTTAGACGGCGGACAAGGAGTATAAGGTACAGACCCACCCTCCCATCCGTTATTATGGGGAATGTACGCTTTATATTGGGAAAGGTAGATGAGCTAGCGGCTATCTCCTGCTATGACAGCTTATACCGGGAATGCCACCTTCTTTTGTTTACCGAGTCGTGGCTATCTGAACTAGTAGCAGATGCTAAAATTGAGCTGGAGGGTTTCCACGCGATACAGGCAGACCAAACACCAGACGGTGGCAAAGCAAGGGGCGGTGGAGTGATCTGTTAATAACTGGTGCAGACCGGGACACATCACTGTTAAACACCAGCACTGCAGCAAAGACATTGAGTTGCTAGCTGCTAGCATGCGGCCTACATATCTCCTGAGAGAATACTCACATGTGATCTGCATTGTTATTTATGCAAATCTGACGGCGAACGCTGTGACAGCGCGTGACGTCATCCACTCAGTAACTGGCAGGCTGCAGACAGAACACCCAGATGCTCTTCTCCTCATCTCAGGCGATTTCAACCATGTTTCACTGTCTCCCATTCTACCCACGTTTACCCAGTATGTCACATGCCACACTAGAGACAATAAAACACTGGACTTATTCTACGCAAACACTAAGGAGGCGTACACCTCATTACAACTCCCCCCACTCGGGAGATCGGATCACAACTTGGTTCATCTCCGGCCGGTGTACAAACCCCTAGTACACAGACAACCTCCGGCCATGCGCACAGTGAAGTTATGGTCTGAGGAGGCAATGGACACTCTAAAGGGCTGTTTTGAAACCACCGCCTGGGAGCAGCTCTGCGATCCACATGGTGAGGACATCGATGGCCTCACTCACACCATCACGGACTACTTTAGCTTCTGTGTGGACAACACCGTTCCCACCAAGACCATACGGTGTTGCTCAAACAACAAACCCTGGATCAACCCTGAGATAAAAACACTTCTGAGAGAGACGAAGAGGATCTTCAAGTCGGGGAACAGGGAGATGCTGAAGTCCGTACAGAGGGAGCTGAGGAGAAAGATCAGAGAAGGCAAGGACAGCTTCAGGAAGAAGATGGAGGACAAGCTGCAACAGAGCGACATCAGCGGGGTCTGGAGAAACCTTAAAACCATCTCTGGGCTCCAGAATACCTCACCCCAGGCCACGGCGGGCAGGGAGTGGGCAAACAATCTGAATCTGTTTTTTAATAGGTTTGACCAACCGCCTTCCCCCCCGACTGCACAACAACCACTGCTGCCACTGAAGACATCAAGTCCTGCTGCCCACTCCCCACTCCACCATCACCCCCCCACTCCCAACACACAGCCCCCCAACCTGACCCTCACTAAGACCCAGGTGAGGACGGAGCTGAGGAAGATCAAGGCGAGGAAGGCGTCGGGACCGGACGGCATCAGTGCAAAGCCCCTCAAGGCCTGTGCAGACCAGCTGTGTGGGATTGTGGAGTACATCTTCAACCTGAGCCTGAAGCTGGGGAGGGTACCACTGTTGTGGAAAACATCTTGTGTGGTACCTGTACCAAAGACTTTCCACCCCAAAGATCTGAACAGCTACAGACCAGTGGCCCCGACGTCCCACATGAAGACCCTGGAGAGACTGCTCCTTGCTCATCTCCGCCCCCTGGTGGGTCCAGCGATGGATCCACTCCAGTTCGCCTACCAGCATGGTATTTGGGTGGAGGATGCGGTCATCTTCCTCCTTCACCGTTCTCTGTTCCACCTGGAGAAGCCCGGGAATACAGTGTGGATCATGTTCTTTGACTTCTCCAGTGCTTTCAACACCATCCAACCGATGATCCTGAAGGACAAGCTGCTGTGCGCAGGGGTGGACCAGCACCTGTCATCATGGATCCTGGACTACCTCACAAACCCGCCACAGTTTGTGAGGTAGGGACGTCAATAAGGTTAGGTTAATTGGAGACTCTAAAGTGGCCCTAGGTGTGAATGTGTGTGAATGGTTAAGAGAGCGCCGTATCGTGGCTGCTTCATCCATCCAGGTGGTGGATGACCCTCAATTTCCCCTCTGGGAATCAATAAAGTATACTAAATATAAAAAAATAAATAAATAAGTTAACAGGTGTAGTTGCTGCGCTGTGCCACTGGGGGTGCGCGACCCGTCCATTTAATGTGGACAGTTAGAGGGTTAAAGAACTTACTGTATACCAGGAAAATTCTGAAAAATTAAGTTTAAATTAAACAACAGACCATCAGCCAAGCAGAATCATTGCGTCCCAGTAGGTAGCAGGCCCCCACGGGCCAACCTTGATTCAGCTGGATGTCTGTGGATTCTGTTGATGGAGAGGCTGATAGACAGATTCTCCCACAAGGCCGTGTTCCTGAGATCGCAATTGGGCTGTTTTTCAGCAAGCTGGGTGAGGTCTTCTCTTATGCACTGAAAAGGAATTAGTTTATTGTGCAAAGTCCTATCAGAAATTCAAACTGAGGCAAAAACAATTCAATTCAATTCAACTTTATTTATATAGCGCCATTTCACAACAGTCATCTCATAGCACTATCAACTGTAGGGAGGACCCCCACAGTTGCAGAAAGACCCCAGCAATCAGGCGATCCCCTGTGAGCAAGCACTTGGCGACGGTGGAGAGGAAAAACTCCCTTTTAACAGGAAGAAACCTCCAGCAGAACCAGGCTCAGGGAGGGGCAGTCATCTGCTGCGACTGGCTGGGGGGTGAGGGGACAGAGAAGAAGAAAAGAACAGACATGTAGAGAGCAAAAACACACCACAAATCCATTTCTTCCGATGTTGGTGGTTTAAATGAGTTGGTTTAAGCTTAGAAAAAATCAAACAGAATCTTCTTGCATGGTAATTTAAAGAAAAAGATTAAATTAAGAAAAAAAAAAGTGAACTTTAGAGAAAGAATTTTCGCAGAGCATGACGGGCTCTGGGCCTTACTTGGAAGATAGAAAATAAATGGGAGCACAGAGAAGGCTCCTTACAGCTTGACCACCACCCCAAAACTGAAACAAAGGAAAGTTGTTTTTTTGGGGGGGGGTGTGGCAGAATTTCACTGAATTTCATGGAACTTGAGCTGAACCAATTACAGAGTTTTGTTCAACAGAAGTCATAAACTCGACCTAAAAAGGAGATGCAGTGAAGCCTGGAACTTGCATGTTCTCCCTGTGTTGCGTGGGTTTACTCCGGGGGCTCCGGTTTCCTCCCACAATCCAAAGACATGCATGTTTGGTTAATTGGTTGTTCTAAATTGTCCCTAGATATGTCTCCTATAGGCCCTTAGAATAGAGGGTTAGTACTAGTGAAGCGCTTTGAGTGGTCTTTGAGACTAGAAAAGCGCTATATAAGTACAGGTCCTCATCCCTTACCCCTTATTTGTCAGTTAAAGTCCAACTATGGTCTCCTAAAGAGCAGAGAGAGGAGGGGGGGAGAGACATTGGATATGAGAAGAGACCCCCCCTTGAACTGTTTGACTGCCTATGGCACTAGGTTGCAGCATCAGCTCCTAGTGGTCAAGATTTTTTTCAAGAAAATATTTAGTTCAGATGTCAGATATTTCCAAAGCTATAACTTGAAAGTGGTAAGAGATAATGGCTTACTGTCAATTAGAAACATGTAGAATATACGGCAAAGTTTGAGATAAGAATAAATTAATGCATCTAATTTGCATAATGCAATGGGAGCCATATCGAATTACATAACTTTCAGTCAAAAGTGGATACTTTGAACATATTTACACAAAGAATGGTTTTGCTTTTTGTAACCGTTTTTTGTTTGGGGCATTTTGTTATCTTATCTTCAAAGTATATGAACCAGAAAATCAGTACAATGTAAACAAAGTCGTCACTTACTGCTGGCCAGGCGGCTCGCTCGCTTTGTCCTTTTGTGGCATCCTGATCATTATTTTGTCCTCTCCCGTTAAATTTCGGTTTCTCTCCTGCATCCAGAAACTATTATGATTATTCCAACTCAATTTTGCTTTTATTCCACTGCTATTTATCTTATGACGACATGGAACCAGCGCGATTGTTCTCTCCAGTCACATGGCGCTGGGGTCGATGGCAGGTGAACATCAACCAGCTTCGCCCACCCTCTGTTTTAACAAAATGTAGATATTTACCTTAAACTAAATAATCTCTTTTTAGAATCATTGTTGGCAAATTTGGGAGCAAATGCCTCCTCCGTCTTGCAATCTCACACATCAACATCTGTTTACAAACTCTTCTTCTGTGGTGTCCAGAAGTGAGTTGGTTTTTTTTTTGGGGAGGGGGGGAGTGATTTGGGGGCCATAAGTCCTCCAAGGCAAGCTCAGTAAGTTATACGTGTCTGCCACTGTGTGAGATGAAATACTTAGTACAACTGAGGATTTTTATTACATCACATGACACATGACATGACAGGCGCAGAACTGTGCCACAGGCAGTGGGGGCGCAATCTGTCCATGAAACCTGTGATATCAAAGGGTTAAGACACGTGTTGCTGAATAAAGCATAAATTCCTTAAACTTTAATGACTAAGATATTCTACTCAATAATAAGGGAACCTCTAATGTCTCTACATTGTAACTGTAATTAATTTGTGATAGCAAGCATGGAGGATTAATTTCTTCCTGAAAATAAAGCAACACATATTAAATTATATCAATAAAAGCATTTGAAACCACATTGTCCATCCCAAGAGTTCAACCATGTCTTCAGTAGCAGATACTGTCTTGAGAGAAAGAATATGAATTAATTTATTTGTCCATAATGCATAAATTATACTGCAAAGGCAAAAAAAATAAATAAATAAATTAAATAATCCTGATCTATCCACCAGATGGCACTGTGAAACTGTCTGGTTGTTTACTGGAGAATCTTGACTCCCAAGTCTTGATTATATCAACCATAAATTAATCACCCTTTATTGTCATTCAACCATACAACCAATCATGTACAGTAGAATGAAATTGTGTTTTATCCTATCTACAGTGTTAATCACACACACCCCATGTGTAGAATCAGAAGGGCCGCTGCCATGCAAGGCGCCGCCACAGATTTCCCTCTTCCATTCCATTATTGCTGAGCACCAAGCTGGATGGCAGGAAGTTCCGCTTTTTATATGGTCTTCAAATGATCCGGCCAGGATTTGAACCCCTGCCTCCCGGGTGTGGGGTGGATGCTCTACCAACTGAGCCACCACTCCGGTAAAATCTGTTGATTTGAAACATTCCTTTGCCAAAGAGCAGAAAAAGGAAAATGACCAAGTCCTGCAAAATGTCATGAACCTGGGTTTGGTGGTCCCAAACCCAGTTCTGACCCCAGGGCTATTTTGGCCCGCTTCATTATTTTCCATCAGGTGCTTCAGGGAGCCCTTTGGGTCCTCACTCCCTGACAGCTCGGGCACGCCTCCTCCTGTCAGTATCACCAGCTGTTTCTTATTATTGGGTGTTTCACACACATGCACACACTTCATTCATTCCCATTTACATGCTCAGACACTCACTCATGCACCCATGGGATCAATTATGTCCAGCCCATGCCTCTCCACACCGGCGGTCTCTTCCCTCGTTAATGTTATTACTTTAACGCTGTGTTAGTAGGAAGAGACTGCCGGAGCATTGAGATTCATACACAGCAGCGTTTTCCTCCGTGTATGCTTGCATTCATTCCTTTCGGATGATCTACAGCCTGTTTTTCCCTCATCCACCAGACTGCATGGACAGCCCCGGATCGCTCCTGCACCATAAGTTAATGTCAGCCTTTCTCCTCGTGCCGACAGCAGCCAAGCAACACTAGGCTTTCCCTCTCCCGGGCAGTTGAGCATCCAGGAGGCATCCCTGTATGTCTGGTGGCCTCCATTGTCATTACTGCATTTGTTCAACTCACTGTTCTGCGTGATTTTTGCTGGACTTGTTATTTTGGGGATTTTGTCAATAAATTGCACAAATCCATTTCAGCTGGTGGGTTTTCATTCTGCCCTCTGTGCGCCGCATAATGGCGCACAAGGGATTATAACAGAGAAGGAATTAACTTCCACTTCATGGCCGATGGATAGTGTTACAGCTCTGGTCCTTGGATGAGAGAAGCAGTTCATGACCAGACTTTTGAGTTGAAACAATTTTCTTCAGTAAAGAATGATTTTATAAATTGGAACTCAAGGTCAATGCTACAAGGTCTTGGGGTCATTTCCAGAATGGGAGGGAATAAGTAATGCAAAGTTGAACAGTTAGTTGGGGGTGTCAAAATTTGGAATAACGATCACACATGTAAATCCTGCAGGGTCAACTGTTGGATTTAATGGAAATGGCACAGTGGCCAGGCCTGGTCTCGCAGCTGCACAAGCTAAGCAATCTGAGTTTTGTCCATTTGTCCTTTTAACCACACCTGTTCTCGCTTGATGTAATTCCTCCTTGCCTTATTTAAGGGGTTGCTACATGGGTGGCTGGTGCAGCACCCTTCTCAGTGTTTGGACGTAAGTTCCACGCTCCTATCCTTCTCTGTTGTATTATGTGTGTTCCACATTAATTCTGTGTAATCTTGCATGTGCACCGCACTCTTTTTGGGTAGACTTGACGTGCGCCCTACATCTTCTCTGGCATTTCTGTATGCCTTAGCCCTAGGGTTATTTTGGATTATTAATCCTTTGCTTCCTGCTTGGCTTCAAGCCATTGTAAGTGTTTTTGTGCTTGTTATATTTTGTGTTTTTGATTATTAAACTCCTTGCAACTCCCAGTTCCAGCATTTGGGTCTTCTGCCTGCCCTTGCCAGGGCGAGTTATGACACTTATTTTACTTTAATACTTATTTTGCACACAGATGCACACATACAAATGTCTCTCCTTTAACAGGTGCGGATACCAGACTCGTGTTGAGACCTCTTCAGTGGAAGAAGCAGCCTGTCTTCTGTTTGTTTTAGCTGTTGGTTTGTTTGTCTTTTTTGTCTGTTCCTTTTCCTTCCCCTTCCACACACCTCCTTTCTCCATTGCCCATCCTGTCAGGTCCTTCACGGGTAAAATAGTTTAAATAAAGTATTAAAAATTATTACAAGAGGAGTTTACAGCAATATACAGTACATATATAGATACTGTATAAAGCTCCTTTTGGCAAAGTAAATCTGTTTGGCACAATAAGTGTAACAGACTTCTGTTCTGCTCACCTAGCTGCCTGTCAGGACAAGGGGGGAAAAAAACCCACAATTTTATCTCTGGATGCTTACTTACTTACTACTCCTGTGGGGTGAGGGCTGGTGGCCATCACCATGCGTAGAGCCAGTCAGGTTAACCAGTGCGTGCCAACATTGCCGGCTTTGAGCCAGCTCCTCTGCATCGTCAACAGCGACTCCGAGCTGTCGGAGGTCTCTCTCCACCACATTGAGCCATCTGGTGCGTGGCTTGCCCAGACATCTTTTCCACCCTGAGGCCCTGGGGCTGAACATGGGGATGGCTTTTGTCGGGTGTTCTGGTAGGAGGACATGGCCAAACCAGCAGATACGTCACTGTGTAATAAGGTAGGATGCTGTAGGCTGATGTGTGTGGGCTTGGAGTGCGTCATTAGAAGTGCGCTGGGGTTACCTGATGTTCTCGCTGATTCTGAGGTCCCGGCTATTAAACCCATCCATTCTTGAGGCCAGAGTCTTATTCAGTGGCCATGTCTCTGACCCATAGAGTAGAATGGAGAGGACTGACGCATTGTATATGCGGAGCTTTGTCTTAAGGGAGATTGAACGATGGCGCCATAGAAGTTTCCATAGTGCCTGCAGGGCTGATGCAGCAAGGCCACGTCTGCTGTTGATCTCTGGTTTCACATCCCCGTTGTTGGTCACTGTGGAGCCCAGATACACAAAGGAATTGACAAACTCAGCAGCATCATTCCCAAGCTGTATCTGTGGATGCAGAGAGCCTTTGACCGTGTTAATTGGAAATTTCTTTTGATGGTGTTAAACAAGTTTGGGTTTGGTTCATCTTTTCTTTTACACTGGATTAAAACACTATATAGCTGTCCAATTGCATCTGTCCGAACAAATGATCAAACTTCTCAAATTTAATCTCCAGAGAGGCACCAGGCAGGGTTGTCCACTCTCTCCCTCACTTTTTACCATCTTTATCAAACCATTAGCAGTAGCATTATGACAAAATAGTGACATTAGAGGTATCCAAACCGAAGAAAAAGAACACAAGATACATAAGTCTTTATGCTGATGATGTATTGATTTTCCTTGAAAACTCACAAAGATCTCTTCTTCAGACAGTGGCGCTCATTAATAAATTTTCATCATTATTAGCCTATTCTATCAATTGGGGTAAATCAACAGTCTGACCTATGAATTGTAATTTTTCAAATATATCCACTATTCCAATACAATCAGGTAATATTAAATATTTAGGAATAGATATTTCCCCAAGGCTCTCAGAGTTACTGTGACTAAATTACATTCCCCTTCCAAAACAATACAAGATGACATTGCACGTTGGAGGACATTACCTATATCACTAACGGGAAGAGTCACAGCCGCTAAAATGATGGTCCTTCCTAAAATCAACTATTTATTTTCAATAATTCCTACCCAGCCACCCCGCAGTACCCTGTTTAAGTCTCTAGACTCAAATGTAAGTAAATTTTTATGGAAGGATAAACCAGCATGGATCAGCTTAAAAACTCTTCAAAAAGCAAGAGTGCAGAGGTTTAGATTTACCAAATTTTTTTTTAATAACTTCTTAGCCAATAGACTGCAGTTTGTTTCTAAATGGACAAAATCAAC
The DNA here is from genome assembly GCA_020510985.1 of Pholidichthys leucotaenia. Lineage (NCBI taxonomy): Eukaryota > Metazoa > Chordata > Actinopteri > Cichliformes > Pholidichthyidae > Pholidichthys > Pholidichthys leucotaenia. The sequence continues at coordinate 410,641,548 of CM035837.1, forward strand.
CTCACGAGGAAACCCATGGTTAGATGCTGAACAGGCTCTTTGCGGGTTGCTAAAAATCTCTGACTTACCTTTCACGAGTCCCTGTATCAAGCGCCATGACTGTTTTATGCCATTAACATTAGCTACTCTGACAGCCTGGTGGAAATTTTTAAAAAATAATGGGGTCTTCCCTTGTCCCTTGCAAACTCATGCCCATTTGGAATAATCCTGATATCCTTCAACAAAAGAGGACATTGTGGTGGACACAGTACATATGGCACTCCACCCAGGACAAAGGGGTTGGTCGGGGAGAAGATAGTTAGGGATGCTAATGGAGAAAGGTGAGGGGAGCCAAACAAACAAAGATGTGCCTTTCACCCCCCGCCGTGCCAGGTTCACACCTGAAGATGCAGGGGTGCAAATATATTGTAGCAAGACCTGCTCTGTGATGTGTGGGTCAATGTTATGTTGATGTTTGTGCATGTCTTTCATGTCTGTATGTTAATGTGTTTACCCTGTGTGCCAGAGGTGGGAATAAAAGTGTATAAAAGTCTGCTCAGGCACTCAGAGGACAGTTGTTTTGTTTTGAATGTTGGAAGTTGAATAAAGTTCGAGTGCCGTCCAGCTTGCTGTCTCGTCTGCTTTCATCTTCCACAATGGTGACCCTAAGACATGCAATGGAGAACGAGCCGAGCACCGCCCCGGAGACAACCCAGAGGGAGAACACCAGCGTGGCATGTGCTGTCACACTCAAGCTCCAAGACTTCTGGCTTCACAATCTGACCGCTTGGTTTCTACATGTGGAAGCCCAATTCGCACTCTGCGGGATCACAACGGACAACACCAAATATTATCATGTGGTCGCTGCGCTGGATGTGTGCAACATGCAGCAAGTGACAAGCCTGCTCCAGGAACTGCTGGCCCAGGAGAAATACGACGTGATCAAGCAGATGTTAATTCAGCGGTATACCCTGTTGGACAATGAGAGTGCAGAGAGACTCCTAACGTGCTCAGAGTTGGGTGACAGATCAGCTGTGTAGATGATGGAGAGCATGTTAGCAATGATGGGGAAGAATGACGAATCCTTCCTGTTCGGCCACCTCTTCCTCAGGAACCTACCTGCTACAGCGAGGGCGATCCTGGCCAACTCACCGCTGCTGGTAACCAAGAATTACCATGCTCTGGTGCAGGAAGTGGACCGCATCATCCTGGCGACCAGAACTCTCAGCGTGCACGCAACAACACCAGCATCCAGGAAGGGCTCCAGCAGGGTCGAGGAGCCATTGGCAGTGGCTGGGATGGACACCATGAGATGCAGGAATGGGACGCCCTGTTTCTATCACCACCGCTTTGGCTTGAATGCCCAGTCCTGTCTGCCGCCGTGCCAATTCAAGAAGCCAGGGAAATGGTACAGCCAGCAGTCAGTAGCAGCTGTGACTGCTGGTGACAGGAACAAGTTGCTTTTCATCACAGACACACATTCAGAGAGACATTTCTGAGTGGACTCCCACTCCCAGAAGAGCCTCATTCTGCCAGTAAGTGCAGACAGATCGGCAGGAGGTAGCGGTCCCGAGCTCAGGGCCGCCAACGGATCCAATATCAGGACGTTTGGTGAACGGACGTTGACAATGTGCTTACACAGACGCAATTACCAATGGGACTTTGTGGTAGCGGCATGTTTTCTCCTCATTTTAGGGGCAGATTTTTTTGTTTATGCGTTGTTAGTTGATGTTGCCAAAAGACATTTAGTGGATGCTGTCCCTTTTTCCTCTTTGCCCTGCACAGCTCGAGGAGTTGGGCCAACAACAGAGGCTAACGTTATAGCTCCAGGGGGTAAGTACCAGCATTTACTTTCACAGTTCCCAGCACTCACGGTTCCAATGTTTTCTGCTACAGTAACCAAACATGGGGTCAAACATTTCATAACCACAAAAGGCCCGCCGGTGTTTGCGCGACCTTGCCGCCTGGACCTGGTTAAACTAGCCAGCGTGTGTGAGGAGTTTACCAACTTAGAGTAGCTGAGCATCACTAGGCACTCCAACAGCCCGTGGGCATACCCACTACACATGGTGCCTAAGGCCGGTGGGTCGTGGTGACTGTGTGGCGATTTCCGGCACTTGAACAACGCCATGGAACACTATCAGTATCCCATCCCGCACATCCAGGATTCTTCTGTGCACCTGGCCGTTTTTTCGAAAGTGGATCTGGTCTGCTATTACCACAAGGTCCTGGTGCACATGGAGGATGTTCCCAAAACAGCGGTAATAACTCCTTTTGGCCTTTTCGAGTTTTTACGCATGCCGTTCGGGTTAAAGGGCATGGCACAGACCTTCCAAAGAATGATGGACGTGGTGCTCCATGACCTGCCCTTTGTTTTTGTCTACTTAGATGACATTCTGGTGGCTAGCACATCCGAGGAGGAGCACCTGGCCCATCTCAAACTACTTTTCCAGAGGTTGGAAGCAGACGGGCTTATCGTTAACCCGGCAAAGTGCCAGTTCGGTGTGCCAGTGATTGATTTTTTTGGGTCACCGCAATTCGCCGGAGGGTGCGATTCCACTCCCTGATAAGGTGTGTGCCGTGTTGGATTTTCTGCGTCCGCAGACCATGAAGGCCCTGCAGCAATTTTTGGGCATGGTCAACTTTTACAACCATCTCCTCCCCCGAGCAGCCCAGCTGCTGCAGCCGTTGTACGCCACGCTCAAGAAAAAGAATTCAATTAAAATTCAATTCAACTTTATTTATATAGCGCTATTTCACAACAACAGTCATCTCAGAACACTTTCAACTGTAGGGAAAACCCCCACAATTGCAGAAAGATCCCAGCATTCAGGCGATCCCCTGTGAGCAAGCACTTGGCGATGGTGAGAGGAAAAACTCCCTTTTAATCCTTTAACTGTCCCAGGCGCCATATGGAGACAGAAACGGTTACGGGGTAAACCTAACCCCTAGTGGTCAAGAGTGGTAAATATTTTTTGTCAATAAAATATTTCAGATTTCCAAGGCTATAACTTGAAAGTTGCAAGAGATAATGGCTTATTGTCAATTAGAAAGATGTAGAATATGATCCAAAGTTTCAGATAGGAATAAATTTACGCATCTAATTTGCATAATGTCACAGCAGCTATATAAATTACACAACTCAGTCAAAAGTGGACTTTGGACGCATTTACACAAAGAATGGTTCGTTTGTTTGACGCCATTTTGTCAACAGGGGTATGTTTTTATCTAATCTTCAAAGTGTATGAACCAGAAAATCAATAAAATGTGGAAAAAAAACATACTTCTCTCTTACTTGTTACCGGGAGGGGGGGCTTGCTCGCCCACATGACTGGTCCGTTTTCGTCCACCGTGGTCGATGTTTTGCATTTGCTTGGTCATTTACACCCTCTACCACATCTACAAAATCTTATGATTATCCCACGTGAATTTCATTTGTATTACGTGGCTATTTTTCCTGTTTGATGCATTTTTCCTGTGAGAATGCATGACGATCGTAGGTGCCGCCATCTTGGTGCTGATAGCTCAGTTTTTTGCCCATCGTGGTTGATGTCTCGCGTTTCGTCATTTACAGTCTACCGCATCTACAAACTCTTATGATTATCCCACTTGAATTTTGTTTGTATCACGTGGCTATTTTTCCCATTTTATGCAGTTTCAGTCAAAATTGGTCATGGCGGCATCCACATTGGTGTGTGAGCTCAAGGCAGAAAAAGGAAGGGAAAAAAAATGAGGATTTCTTCTTCTTTGCTGTATTCCATGTCAGCCATGATTCCTTCCATGTTCAGAAGGTATCTGCCACCTTCTGAGCTGTCAAATCAATACAGATTAGTACAAATTCTCAGTATAGCCAGGGGACGTCAATAAGTTGACAGGTACAGTTGCTGCTCTGTACCACTGGGGGCGCGTGACCCGTCCATTTAATGTGGACAGTTAAAGGGTTAACAGGAAGAAACCTCCAGCAGAACCAGGCTCAGGGAGGGGCAGTCATCTGCTGCGACTGGCTGGGGGGTGAGGGGATAGAGAAGACAAAAACAATAGACATGTAGAGAGCAAACAGCACAATGGGGACTCAGTCTATGGGAGAGAACAAACAGATGTTAATGACCAGCAAAAAAATATTTCATTGAGAGTGAAGAAAGGAGTGAAGCCCAGCGCATTATAGGAGGTCCCCTGGCTGTCTAAATCTACTAGCAGCATAACTAAGGGAGTGTTAAGGTACACATGATCCCTCCATAATTGTAGGCTATATCAAAAAGGAAGGTTTTAACCCTATTCTTAAAAACAGAGATTGAGTCTGACTCCCGAATCCAGATTGGCAGCTGGTTCCACGGGATAGGAGCTTGATAACTGAAGGCTCTGCCTCCCATTGTACTTTTGGAGATTCTAGGTATTACAAGTAATCCAGCATTTTGGGAGTGTAGTGCTCTGTTAGGATAATGGGGTAGTACCGGATCTTTAAAATAAAAAGGGACCTGATTGTTAAGAGCATTGTAAGTGAGAAGAGGTATTTTAAACTTAATTCTAAACTCTATGGGAAGCAAATGGAGGGAGGCCAGAACCGGAGAGATATGCTCTCTCTTTCTAATACCTGTTAAAACTCTTGCTGCAGCACTTTGGATCAACTGAAGACTTTTTAAAGATGTTTTAGGACAACCTGATAATAAAGAGTTACAATAATCTAATCTAGAGCTAACAAAAGCGTGGATCAGTTGCTCAGCATCACTCTGAGACGAGATGCTCCTCATCTTGGCAATATTATGCAAATGATAGAAGGCAGTCTTAGAAACGAATTTAATATGTGAATTGAAAAACAGATCTTGATCAAAAATAACTTCAAGGTTCCTCACAGAACTATTCAGAGAGTAACCGCATCCAAACTAAGTTTGATTTTGAAAGGTATTTCAAAGGTTTTTTTGGACCAACTAGAATTGCTTCAGTCTTATCTGAATTTAATAGCAGGAAATTACAAGTCATCGAAGCTTTGATTTCTTTAAGGCAGACTTCTAACTTGGCTAATTGATTACTATCATCTGGCTTCATTGACAGGTATAATTGTGTCATCTGCATAACAATGAAAATGTTTAGTGCTTTCTAATAATGTTGCCTAACGGAAGCATACATAAACATACCTGTCAAGTGATATGGTTTCGCCGTATTTTAATACGGGGAAAATGCAATTTTAGCAAATACGGGCGTATTGCCATTTCTGTACGCGAAAAAGAAAAAATATACAGGAAAAAAAATTGAGTGTGGAGGAACACCTCGTGTGTGACCCCCACAGCGTACGGGGCTGGCAGAGCGCTCAGCGTGAGCAATTATCACAACAGTGAGAGGTATGGACTGATGATTATGCAGATGCGCCTCGCACCTTCTTTTGTCCTGCGGCTCCAGAACAGAGAGGAATCCCGGCGCCAGTAATCCTGCACCTGATATGTGTGACTCTAATGCAAATGTCCATGCTTTCCTGCTGTATACTGTGATGCTAATGTGCCATGCATGCATTGTCTGTAGCCGGGTATATAAGTTGACTGTCTGCATGAAGCACCCTTTTAAACTTCAGTTCGCCGTGTCTGCCTGCACTTATTTCGATCCTCCACAAGCGCACCTAAGCAGTGTTTTTGTGATTTTCAAAATGGCTTCATGCAGCGCACCACCGGCGAAGAAAACAAAGCTTGAAGAAAAGGGAAATCGAGGGACTGGACGTCACCGAAAAGAATGGGAGAGTCCTAGCTTTGAGAAGGGAAAATACACTGGATGGATAAAGGCTTCTCCAGAGGGCCCTACACACTCCTTCTGTGTTCCATGTAGGAGGAGCATAAAAGTGACTGCATCAGGGATTTTCGACCTGAAGTCGCACTTCGCTACAGTGTTACAACTCGCCGCTCATTAGCGGCGCCAGCTGAGCGCACACCTGCATCTCGTCAGCAGCGTGGCATATAAGCCACTCTGCCCTGGGCCTCGACCTGAAGCCGTCTGTTCCCTTCGGCTACTTGCTTCAGAGGAACCCCCTCGCCTACCAGCAAGATTACCCGCGTAAGCATACCTCCTCTTGTGTTCCAGTTTCTCCCCTGTGCACAGGTGGATCTTCCCCGGCGGCGGACTCCGCCTCTGCATCACCATCTCGTTGCTGCTGTCAGGTGCATCGTCAGGTTGCTGTCTCCTGGACTCGCCCTTGTGCACGCCTGCCACCTGCCCTGCCAAGTAAGCCAACAAATACCTTGTTACCTGTTGTACTGGTTTGGTGCCCGTCACCTTTTCCCTGTGCTCTCTCCCCAGGGTTGTCTGGCTGTACGGTTTCCTGCCTCCGTGCCTGACGCTGACGTCCGCCATCAGTACATCCACATACCACAGACACGCATCCACGCATCCTTGTTGTTAAATAAAGCTGTTAAATTCACTCTGAGCCTGCGTGTGTGTCTCCTGAGCCGTGCGTTATGTCACACAGGGCCACAAAAACTGTGTAGCCAAATCGAAAACGTATCGATTGATGGATGAACATTTTCAGCCAGTGAGAGAACAGACGCCTTCCAAATCCAATGCATCACTAGCAGAAGTGATGTTTTGTCATTTTGTGGCAGAGCACAATCTACCCCCATCGGTGGCAGATCACTTCAGTGATTTGGTGCCAACATTGTTTCCTGACAGCAAGAGTGCTCAAGACTTTGCTTGCAAAAGAACCAAAATGACCATGATCATCAAAGAGAGCCTGGCGCCTGCCTACACAGAAAAAGTCATAGAAGCATGCAGGAAGGGGCCTTTCTCAATCATGGTCGATGAGAGCAACGACAAGAACACCGAAAAGCGTCTCGTCATCCTTGCAAGAATTTTCGATGGGGAGATGTCCCAGACCAGGCTGCTGGAAATGCCCATTCCAGGATCGGGAAAAGCCACCAACATTTTTGCGGAAATTGACAACTTCATGAGGTACGAAATGGATTTTTTTTTTTTTTTTTTTTTTTTTTTTTGCTTGCATACAGACCACTTTTGACCAAATTCTTTTATTTTTTATTTTTTTTTATTTTATTTTTTTTTTTTTAGATTGCACAATATTCCATGGGAAAATGTTGTGGGCTTTGCTTTGGACAATTGCAACACGATGGTGGGTTGAGACAATTCTGTCTTTTCCAGACTGAAGGAGAAATCTCCAAATGTTTTCCGGTATGGGCAGTATTATTCACCTTCAAATATTACCTAAATATAACAAAAAAAAATGCTTTAAAATCTTAAACATGCTTAGAGGTAGCCCGAATCCCCTATAGTGTACTGTTATTTTGTATCTTGGAACTTTGCTTTACATCTGAATGTATAGCATTATATTGAAAGGGCTGAATAAGATTGATATTTTCATTATTAATATTAACACAATTTCAAAGAATTATTTCTGATACTAAACTTATGAAACAACAATCCATTCTGCTTTTGCTTCAGCATTGGCTTTTTTTTTTTTTTTTTTTTTGCTTCAGTTTTCTTTCATCTGCCGATAAATACAGTTTTTAAGTACTCAGTACAGGTGTGAAAGCCCCCCAATAAGGGAGGCATGAGGTATGCCTTGACAGGTATGCATAAACTAAAAAGAGTAGGGCCTAGCACAGATCCCTGTGGAACTCAATGAATGAGCTTTGAGTTGGAAGAAAACTCATTACTGACATGAACAAACTGGAACCTATCAGATAAATAAGATCTAAACCACTGCAACAAAGTTTCATTAAGTCCAGCATAGAGTTCTAATCTATCAAGTAGAATATTATGATTGATAGTATCAAAAGCTGCACTAAGGTCTAAAAGGACAAGTACAGAAACAAATACATTATCAGATGCAATGAGGAGGTCATTAGTGACCTTCGCTAAGGCTGTTTAAGTACTATAATGGATTCTAAACCCAGATTGAAACTCTTCAAATAAACCATTCCCCTGCAAGTGGTCAAATAAGTGCGTAGCAACAACTCTTTCTAAGATTTTTGAGATGAAAGGCAGATTAGAGATTGGTTCATAGTGAGCTAAAACTCCTGGCTCCAGCTTTGGCTTTTTGAGTAAGGGTTTAATTACAGCAGTTTTAAAAGCCTGCGGTACATGGCCTAATGTTAATGAAGAATTGATTATTTGTAGAATAGAGCTACCAATAAATGGGAAGACTTCTTTAAAGGTGAACTGAAGTGAACGGCATTGAACGACACTGGGTGATAGTACATACAATTATAAAGATAATTTATCATTGGCACCCCCTCCACCAATCCCAGAATCTTGGAGAAAATCGCGATTTTAAATTTCCCGCCCTGAAAAATCCTACGAATCCGCCGATTATCCGGAAGTGCAACCGGAGTTCCGCGTGACGTCACGAATGGGACACAGTCCTCATGTTTACCATTGCGAGCATGTCGACACTGGTTGTTTTTGGTGCATTTTGTCGTGATAGTCGACTACAAAACACTAAACACCTGGGAAGATCTGTTCAGTGGCCAAGGAAAGCTGTCATGGCGACGAAAGAAAAGAAAGGGGGAAGAAAAGCGACCGGGAAGCGATGCGTTTCTAGATATAGATATTATTTATAAATAGCACAGTCAAATGCAGAGGCCAGTTCTGTTCATGTGTATTCCCACTATAGTCTGTAGAAGTATTGTAATACATAGCCCATGGTCATGGAACCTGTCCTGAATACACGTGTTAACCCTACGTAAGTGTGTACACGGCCAGGCTATTGTACAGTCCTAGCCCTATGTATAAATAATAAGTTGGAAAACTGCTGATGGGTTTTTTTTCCTTTCTTTTTTATTGCTAATTTTCCTTATCTTGACACCCCAAACATGCCAAAGTAGAGAAGTAAAGACTCACAATTCTGTATTCAATAAGCGACTCTCCTCCCCATCACTGCTGCGGTCTGAGTCGGTGCCGGAATCCCCCGAAAATTCTGGATCGAATCTGTACGGTTCGATTCCTCCCTCGCTCTCTTCCTGTTCACTTGACACTCCTGCATCCTCCTCTGTCTCGTCACTGATCCTGAATGCCTCTTCACTCTGAAAACTCTGGTGTTCTTGACTGCTGGAACTGCTATCATCTGCCATTGTTGTTTTGATAAGGGTCACACTTAAAACGTCACGCAGCATCGTCTGCACTACTTCAGGTTTGTTTGGCACTGCCAGCCAGAGGCAAAAGTTTATCAGCTTATAGCTTGGCCATCACACGGCCTAAAAATTTCTTTTGTGTTGAAAAATACAATAGGTAATAAGGAATTAATCTGCTATTCTACTTTTTGCGCAAAAAGGTGGTTTCAGTTCACCTTTAAATAACCTGGTAGGAATAGGGTCTAAAAGACAAGTTGAAGGCTTGGATGAGGAAATTATTTTATCTAATTCTAAAAGATCAATTGGCGTAAACTCATCCGAACGGGTATCAGTTGAAGGAGTTGTAGTAGTTGCTGTATTTAAGTTAACGGTGGGAAGAAACTGACTGATTTTATCTCTGATGGATGAAATTTTATTATTGAAAAAGTTCATAAAGTCCTGAATAGTAAGCTCTAAGGGAATGCTTGGATTGACAGAGTCCTGACTCTTTGTCAGCCTGGCTACACTGCTGAAAAGAAACCTGGGATTATTCTCGTTCTTGTCTATTTATGCAGAATAATCACTTGTTCTAGTTTTTCTTAGAGATTTATTTTTTTTTAATTAAAAGATGATTTCTCCAAGCTAATTAGATTTCATCTAAATTAGTGGAGTGCCATTTTCTTTCTAATTGACAAGTCTTCTGTTTTAAGCTACGAGTTTCTGTGTTGAACCAAGGAGTTAAAAATCTCTGATTAGACTTTTTCTTTTTAAAAGGGGCCAACATGTCTAGAGTCTGATGCAGAGAAGCTGTAACACTATCAACCATGCTATCAATTACAGACGGAGCAAGCTCTCTATAGCTAATTTCCGTTGTGTTGACACATGGCATAGAGGAAACAATCTGCATAAATTTGGTAAAATCATCTGAGAGGCATCTACTGTCGTAATATTTTTCTTTAGGAGCCAAATAATCAGAAATAGTCAAATCAAAGGTTAACAGACAATGATTTGACAGTACAGGGTTATGAGGAGACACTACCAGATTTTCTATTTCTATGGCATATGTCAGACCAAGGTCCAATGTGTGGTGGAGATCATGGGAAGAATTTCCTACTTCCTGAGAAAACTCCATCAAGTCTAATATTGAAGTAAATGCCATATTAAGGCAACCACTATCTACATGTATATTAAAGTCCCCTACTATAATTACGCAACATAACAAAAATAATTTTTTTGTAAGTTGTCTGTGTTTTTTTTAACTGATTTAAGACAATTTTGCACCACTGAATCTGAAAATGATATCAGTTTCTCTCGATCAGGTCAGGTTTTTATGCTAAGTTATAAGCAGTTGTACAGGTGTATTGTAAATTGAATAGTAGACATTGATAAAGGTAAGTACATGTGAATTGAATGTTATGTCATCATTGTTCAAAATTCAGAGAATTTCAAGAAATTAAAAAGAATTTTGCATCATATAAAGCTAAAATACCCGTACATGTAAACAAAAATGTAAGAAAATGTGGCCATAGTTCAAAAAGTTGACCTGATTGAGCAAAACCAATGTGATTTTTGGATTCAGCACATCAAAATTGTCCTAAATCAGCTAAAAAAAAAAACCTTAGACAATAAATTTGGTGTTGACCAGTGTTATTCTATCTGATTTCAGCACTAATCAGCTAAGAATTCGGCAAATTCGGATACAAACTCTGAGTAGGCTGAGGGAGGATGATAAACTATAGCAAATAAAATTGGGTTTTACCTAAAATTGCTAAAATGCCCAATACTGAGGGCCAGCCCCTCAAAGGAATTATAACATGTTTTTTGCTTTACATTAACTAGTAATTTGGAATGGTAAATTGTTGCTACTCCTCCTCCATGACCAGAACTTCTGGGATTTTGACTGGTTAAATAACCAGAGGGTGTTGATTCATTTAAACCAACATAATCTTCTTGCCCTAACCAAGTCTCTGTAAGGGATATTAAATCAATCTGATGATCAAGTAACAGATCATGGACTAGCAGAGACTTGGGAGTTAGAGACCTAATATTTAACAAACTGCATTTAATTTTTAAATTATGAGGAGGAAGCGAGGCCAAATCATTCAATTTAGAGGCTTCATGTTTAATTTGTGTTTTACCAACTTTTTGTTTAATCACTTTGGGATGTTTATACATTATATTTTTATTTACTTTGGACAGAGTAGACAATGATTCTCTGATGGGGAAGACAGGGGCTAAGTTGAGGGGTGGCGGATGAAGAGGAGCTGTAGAGAGGCATGTAAGACTGCAACGCTGCTTCCTGGTCCCAACTCTGAGTTGTCAAGGTTTTGGAAATTTGGATAAAAATGATGCCAGATTGTTAGATAAAAGAGATACACCATCCAAAGTGGGATGGACGCCATCTCCTCTAATAAGATAGATTAGTTTATTTGACAGGGACAGTGCAATAAACATAGACAATTAATCAATGACAATCAATCTGATGTGTTGCACATGGAGTGTATAGCTATTAGCTAATTTGCAACTCTTGTCCCTGGATGGGCTTTAGAAAAGAGAATCAAGTAAAGAAAAGAAAAGAAATAAAGAAAAGGCCAGGTTTCCCCCAAAATGAGTTCCAATTATCTATGGAGCTCACACTGTTTGCAGGACACCACACAGACAGCCAGCGGTTGAAGGATGACACACGGCTAAACATGTCATCACTGGTCAGATTGGGGAGGGGCCCAGAGAATACTACAGAGGCAGACATTGTTTTTGCAAAGTCACACACCGATTCCACATTAAGTTTTGTGACTTCCAACTGCTGGAGTCGGATGTCGTTAATACCGGCATGGATAACAATTGTGGAGTATTTACAATTACTTTTAGCCAGCATTTTCAAATTTGACTCGATGTTGCATGGTCTGGCCCCAGGAATGCATTTGACTGTGGCCACTGGGGTCTCTAGGTTCACATTTCTGACTACAGAGTCGCCAATGATCAGTTTTTTTCCTCAGCGGGTGTGCCACTGAGTGGGGAAAAGCAATTAGAAACATGAACAGGTTGGTGGTGTACCAGGGGCTTGTGGCTAAGCTTTCTTCTCACCGTCACCCACCCGTTCTCTCCTGGCTGCTTCGAGAGGTCTGAGCTGGGGGACCACTAGCAGGCCGCCCTATGCTAGGGAGCTCCACTGCAGCTAAGGGGCATCCGTCATTATTAACTGGCACAGACTGTTTCAATGCAGCAGAGCTGGGATTCCAAATCAGACAACCTCGCCTCGAGCACCTCAAAAAGACATTTATTACATTTAACATTATCACTAAGAGGCAAACATGTAGCTAAACATCTGACAGAGAGCACACCAGAGGAGAAGGGGAAAGAGAGTTAGTAGCCATAGCTAGTGGCTAATCCAAAGCTAACACAAACACTGATGAAAGGTGAACAGAAGGGTAAAGAGGGTGATTAGGTGACACTGAGTGCACACACAGGTGCAAGAGGCTTGTTAAACAGAAGTGAGAGGTGACAGTAGAAAAAAAAATGATTAAAATACAATTAAAGGCAATAATCCTCAGGGGAGCTAAACACAAAGCAAACCAGAACAACAGCCAGCAACACAGGAAATGACAATATATTACCACAGGAAGTGTCCGAAATTCAGTGTCCGAAAAAAGAAGCCCACGGAAAACAGCAACTGGACCCCAGAGCGAGTGCAGGCTTTTGTAAATGCCAAAACAGGGCTCGCTAACGCCGCTTTGCTAGCCCACCCTGCCCCGTCGGTGTGGATAGCACTCACCACTGATGCATCTGACGTTGCCATAGGGGCAGTGGTGGAGCAGTACATTTCCGGTGTGTGGCAACCGCTCGCATTTTTCAGCCATACTTTGCACGACAACGAACGCAAATACAGTATGTTTGACAGAGAGTTGTTGGCCTGGTGACGTGCTGCTTCCAGTTTTGGCTGGAAGGGTGCGAGTTTACCGCATTCATTGATCATAAGCCGCTAACCTACGCAATGTCCAAAGTCTCAGAACAGTGGTCAGCCTGGCAGCAACAACATTTGGCTGCAATCTCAGTGTTCACGACTGACATCCAGCACGTAGCCGGTAAACTTAATGTCATGGTCAACTGCCAGTCATGCGTGTTAGTCTCCCCAGTCTACATGGGAATAGATTTCCCCGCCATGGCCGCAGAGCAAACTGGGGCTGTGGACATTTGTACGCTCCAGTCCGTGCTTACTGGGTCAAAACTGGAGAGAAGGGTGGCGCAAGAAGGGTACCCTCCTTTGCTCTGCGATGTCTCCACCGGTCGTCCATGCCTGGTGGTTCCGAGCTCTTGGCCCCGCCACATTTTTGAGTAGGTCCACTCCCTTTTACACCCTGGCATGCGCGCCTCAGTTAAACTGGTGGCGGTGAAATTTGTCTGGCTGCACTTACGCAGGGACGTGAAAGAGTGGGCTGCAGCATGCGTTGCGTGCCAGTGGGCCAAAATGCACAAGCACACCAGAGCCCCCCTCGAGCTGTTCCAAATTCCGGCCAGGAGGTTTGACCACGTCCACGTGGATTTGGCAGGCCCTCTCCCACCGTCACAAGGTTTCACACACCTTTTGACAATCGTGGACCGCAACACACATTGGCCTGAAGTGGTCCTGCTGGCTTCCACGACGTCCACAGAAGTAGCTCACGCTTTTTTGTCGGGTTGGGTTGCACGGTTCAGATCCCTGTCAGACATCACTTCCGACAGGGGTCAGCAATTTGTTTCAGAACTCTGTTCCACGATAGCCCAGAGCCTGGGGGTCAAAATCCACCACCCCACTGTATACAACCCCCAGGCTAACGGGTTAAGTGAATGTTTTCATAGTTCGCTTAAAACAGCGCTCAGAGCTTCACTCATGGATGCAAATTGGGTCAACCACCTGCCCTGGGTCCTGTTAGGGTTGCACTTCGCACCTAAGGAGGATCTGGCATCCTCCCCGGCAGAACTCGTTTTTTCTCAGCCGCTGCAGATCCCCGGGGAATTTTTACCGGAAAACCCCGCACCCAGGACTGACCTGTCCATGCAATTTTTTCACAGTACAGCACCGGCCAATGTGCCGGGCCCGGTGCACCAGTGTTCTCCCCACACCTTTGTCCCAAAGAGCTTACAGAGTGCCAAGTTCCTTTTTGTTAGACACGACACACACAGAACCTCACTGCGCCCACTGTATGACATACCATTCAGAGTGCTGGAAATTGGGGCAAAGCATTTTGTGTTAGACTTTGGGGGCATAAGGAAACTGTCTGCATTGACAGGCTTAAGCCCGCTTATGTGTTGGCAGACAAAAAGGTGGTGTTGGCTCAAGCTCTCCGGCGCAGACACCCACCTACAGTGGCTCCACAAGTTGGTGTTCCCCCTGCAGAGAACTCTTGGCAGCAGACTAGATCTTCTCCCTCCCCACTCTGTCCCCCTCCACAGGACTGTGCGCCAGAGGCCGAGTTTGTCTCCTGCCCACCTCAAGGTGCTTCGGCTGGTCCGGTGACTCCACATTACAGCCGTTTTTGGTGCCGGCTCAAGCCCAAGGTGCCAGAGGGTTAGGGCCCCTTGTGGGTGTTCGGGGGGGGGGGGGGGGGTTGCTGTGTGGTGGACACAGTGCACATGACACTCCACCCCAGACAAAGGGGTTGGTGGGGGAGAAGACAGGGATGTTAATGGAGAAAGGTGAGGGGAGCCAAACAAACAAAGATGTGCCTTTCACCCCCCCACCCCTGCCGTGCCAGGTTAACATCTGAAGATGCAAGGGTGCAAAAGTATTGTAGCAAGACCTGCTCTGTGATGTGTGGGTCAATGTTATGTTGATGTTTGTGCATGTGTAACCCAGCTGAGAAAATGACCCTTTTTCTCAGATTTCATTTGTATTAATGAAAGTGTGTGATTTTATTTTGAAAACCGACTATCTTGGGGAAGAGGAAGTGCAATCCTCGTCATCCAACTTTTGAATTTCCGGTTCATGGTCACGTTGGGTGATCTGGGTCTTTCCATTCGTTAAGAGCGATATTAGCCCCGCCTTCCGAGTAGAGGCAGCCAGCGCGCACTCGGAATTCAGTCTTTAATGATACGAGCGCAGACGAGGGAGGTTGTGAAGCGATTCACACAGATACCGCTTCTTGGTGAGTTTCATTCAGAAAGATGCTATAAATGGATCTAAACACTCTCCAAACGCTAATTTGCAACCTTTATTATCCTAAGTTGACGGGAGCACGAGCGTGAGGGGCATTGTGGCTGTGTCCTTTGCTGTATTCACACTGAAACCTCATCTTGGTGAGTCAGATACCTTAATAAACCTTAATACCAAAGATAGTTAATGTTATGCTAATGTTAGCGCTATGCTAATGCTAGTCGCGAGTGGATTTTTTTCTGTTTAAAAGCAATGGAAAAGGCTGTCTTTGTGTCTGTATGGTTTTCCTAAATGTGATTTCAGTTCCCAAAAGTATGCTGAAGTACTTGTAGTTCATATGCACCATTTCTGTCGAATGCAATGTGTAGTTGATGCTAAAAGCACATGGTGTTGGTCTACTATGTAAATCCATAGGTTATGCTAAACCCAGTAGCTCAGACAGGGTTTTACTGATTTTAAAAGGGAATATTGGAAGTAATAGGATGGTATATTCCCTGGTTATGTGATAGTATTTCATTTCATGATTTACAAAGACAAGGTTGAAAGGGATTAATCATAATTTCATGGTTAAGTGATGTAGAGATAAGCAGAGGAATTCATTTAATTGGTTACATGAAAAAAGGGTATTTCATGTGCTACCAGAGAAATTGTGAGAAAAAGAACACATGCATGTAAAATGTAAGATATTACTATATTGCTGGATTGTGATAATAGTAATATGAGAGAAGAATTTAAACACTAAGCTATGGTGTTATATAAGAAGGGATTGGAAGACGAATTACTCTAGCTGTAAACAATAATACCATTATTGTCGTGCAGGCTGTTTTTTCTGGTTGCCGACCAAAAACCTGGATCCTGGATTTTCTCCAAATGGAGATGGCGAGCCTGACCCGAGATTGAACCAAGATTGAACAGAGGTCTGACCAAGGTCTCAATTGAAGGACATCCCTCCTCTCTCCAGTGCCCAGGATTTAAAGTGGTAACAACCCAAGTCGCCGCTTTAAAAGAGGAAAACAAACCTGAGTCTGGAGTTACAAGACACCTTGACTGGTCAAACGACTAACCCGAAAGGACAAACACTGAGCTCAGTAGGACACTTTTGGGGTTTTATTTCATGCCGGCCGTTGTTATATTTGCATATTTGTACATTGTTTGTATATTTTGCTCCCCTTATCTTTATTAATAACAGATATGAATTGCTCATTTCTTGCCTCCAGCTATTTCATTCCACACTCACTCTAATTCCCTACTGTAACCCTTACGAACCTAGCAACTGGTCTACACTTAATTATTTCCCTTACCTAATTAACATAAGGCAAGGGTTACACATGTCGTTCACGTCTGTATGTTAATGTGTTTACCCTGTGTGCCAGAGGCAGGAATAAACGTGTATAAAAGAGTTCGCTCAGGCGCTCAGAGGACAGTTGCTTTGTGTTGAATGTTGGAAGTTGAATAAAGTTTGAGTGCCGTCCAGCTCGCTGTCTTGTTTGCTTTCATCTTCCGTATTGGTGACCCTAAGACGTGCAATGGAGAACGAGTGGAGCACTGCCCCGGAGACAACCCAGAGGGAGAACACCAGCGTGGCATGCACTGTTACAGTCAAGCTCCCAGACTTCTGGCTTCACAATTCGACCACAATCCAATAAAGTTCAAGTGTCGTTCAGCTCGCTGTCTCATCTGTTTTCATCTTCCACAATGTTAAATTTTCCACTATGGCATGAGAAAGGAATAAAAAAAACTTAGAACATCTTATTCGAGGTGGAAATTTTATCCAATTTCAGGAACTAGTGTCACAGTATGACATCAATGATAAAAAGTTTCTTGAATATCAGCAGCTTAAATCCATAATAAAAGCAAGATTCAATCTTGATCAGACAGATTTAGAGGTACCAGTTCAGGTGACGGAGTTTCTAAATTTTTGTTCCCCTAAATTGATATCGAAAATACACGGACTGTTATCAAAACTGGATGAGTCAGTATCTCTTCCAAAAACAAAATGGGAGACAGACTTATCAATCAACAAAGATGAAAGCTTCTGGACAAATATGTTTAAACACTTTTAAGATGACTAAAAACTCTAATTTACAACTCATACAGTACAAAGTTCTACACAGAACTCATTACATAGGACAAAGGATGTTCAAAATGGGCCTGAGTCACACAAATATCTGCTCCCACTGCACCAGCAACATCCCAGACAGTTACAGTATATGCATGCTATGTGGTCCTGTGCATCAGTCCAAAAGTTCTAGCAGAAGATATGTGTAGACTTATCGGCATGGCTTGGGTATCGTATCCCATCCTCACCCACATTTTGCATATTAGGTGATTTAAGTGAAATATAGAGGCAAGGATGTCACATGGTTCTCACTGCCTTAGGCATCGCAAAGAAAACTATCCGCATAAACTGGAAATCAAGAAATAATTTGTGTACAATGGTCTTATAGCTTTTACCTTTAACATGCTTGTCTATAAATTTTCTTTCTAATCTCCTGAGACAACTCTCTTTTTCTTCCTCTGGTCCATGTTTAGTGTGGTACACACCAGGTCACCAAACAGCACAGTGACTACTTGTCACCCTTTAAATAGGCTGACTGACTGATTACAAGTTTGTAGACACCTGTGATGTTAACTAGAGGACACATCTTGGTTGAACATGTCCCTATGGTCACATTATTTTCAATCTTTTCTAGGGGTACCATCATTTTTGTCCAGGCCTGTTTCATGAATTTGTTTTTTTTAAGTAATTCTGTTGAACCACAATTCAAAAGCATTGTCTGATTTTCATTGGTTAATTTTCATAGCATTTTTATTTATTACCACTTTTGTCAGATTCAAGTTATTTCTGTGACCATTGTGGGTTTTTCTTTCATTAACAGAGGGGTACCAACAATTTTGTCCACGTGTGTATTAGCCTGGAGAGAATGTCTGCCTCCTCAAATAACCAATTTGGTGAATTCAATTCTCTCTAGTCCCTGCTTATTAATTCTATAACCTGAGGGGTGGGGGGTGGTGGCTCACTCTCCTTGGCGCCTCTGGCGGCTGGCTGCACCCCGACCACAAGGGGTTTCTGTGACCCACTGGGGCTGATATCTGGGGAGCCTGTTCCGGGATAGTTGTGTGTCTGGCCTGGGGAAGCTGGGGAAGGGGGGGCATGGCCCGGGCTAGCTGGCCCGGGGCCATGCCAGCCCATGTTGCCCCCCCCCCCCATCCTCCAGGGCCTGCGGGTGTGGGTGTATGTGTGTGAGTGTGTGTGTGCATGCATGTGTGCAGGTGTGCGTGAGTTTGGGTATGTGTGGGTTTCTGTGTACGGGTGCAGATGTGCGTGCGTGCATGTGTGTGTTGTGTGTGGGCATGCAGGGTTGTGTGTGGGTGTAGGTGGGCATGTGTGATGGTGAGTGTGTGTGTAAGCACATGAGGGTGGGCATGGGTGTGTGTGTGTGCAGGTGCAGGTACCTGTGGGTGGAGGATGTGGGACCTCGTTAGGTGGCGGGGTGGGGCAGGCCGTCTGATGGCTTGGGGGTTTATGGTTCAGGGCCTGCTTTTCCTGGCTGCCCTGCTGTTGTGTCACGGGGTGGGGTGTTTTGTTACATTGCCTCCAGTGTCCTTGGCGCTGGGTGTATGTGGGTGCTCGGGGGTGGTTGGGAGGGGGGGGGGGGTGTTGCCGTCGGTTTGCTCCGGGGTGGCTGTGGGGCGGCCTGCCGCTGTTGGTGTGTGTCTGGGGTGGGAGGTTTATGGGCTTGCGGTGGGCACTCAGGGGCTTTCTTAGCATGTGGGGCGCTATATACTGTAGGTCAAGCCCATTGTTCATTATTGTGATTATTGTTGTTGTGTATGTTCATGTGTGCAAGATGTGTGGGAGTGGGTGTGGCTGTGGCTGCTCCATCATGCTTGTGGTGGTGGGAGCACCGGGGTGCAACGTTGAAGGGTCCTGGTCTGCCCCCTGTTGGACTGCCTCCCTTCCAGCTCCCCCCCCCCCCCCCCCGTTTCTGGGTGGAACATACATCTTCTTGAATACACTTAGGCTTTTGGGGTGGGGGTGTGCTGCACTGTGTCGGTGAAGGGGATACATCTGTCTGCTGCGCAGTGGGGCCACCCTCACCTCAGACACTGAGGGCTTGGGGGGATTGGAGCCCCCCTTCCTATCACAGTGGCTAGTGGTGCTCCAACCACCATCCCCCCAATTTTAACTGCACTCTGCTAGTTCACACACATGCACACAATCACATCATACAACTGACACACACCCATCATGATTTGTGCATGGGGGGAGGGGTCTTCCTTCCTTCTGCTGGGGGCCTGGGGCCCGTCATGTTGTCAAAATCCCTGGGTGCTGCCAAATGAATAGATGAGAGCAAGGGAGTGAAAGAGTGATTGAACAAGAGAGTAAGCAAGAGTAAGGGAGTGATGAGTGGAGATGGTGGTGGGGCAGTTCTGTGTGGCGCTTTGCATGTTGGGTGGCATCTCGGAGCGCCTGCGGTGGTCCACTGATTAGTCACTCGGGTGGGTGTTGGGGGTGGTGGTCTGCTTCTGTGGCCGCAGCCACCCTGGAGTGGGTCAGTGGGGGTATGGCTGTTGGCTTGCGCTGACGGTCTCCCCAGCCACTGCTGCGCGCTGGTGCACATTCATGCTCGCTGCATCTACATCGTGGTCACCCTAAGTGACCGTAAGTAATGAGTGTGGGTGAGTGTTTAGGGGAGAGCACGAATGGATATGAGTGGGTTGGAGCGCAAGTGAGAGTGCATGTATGGGTGAACATGAGCGAATGCAGGTGGTTCTGAGGGCGAGTGGGAGCGAGATTGAGTGGGTACAGGAGTCGTAGAGAGTGGGTGGGTCTGGGAGTGCGAGTGTGAGATTGTGGGGGGGAGAGAGCGATCAAGAATGTGTGGGTGTGTATGAGTGCATGAGGATGTGAATGCATGGGAATGGGTGTGTGTGCTGATCGGGAGGTGCTGGATTGAGGGGGTAGTGTCTCTTGGCTACGTAGTCTCCACTAGACAGGCGGGGGGGGTGCCTTCTTTGGGCATGGGGGTCCCCGGGGTGTGCGGCAGTGGCACTGGGATTGGGGGCGGGCCCGCTGTGGGGGTGCCTGGGAGGGGCTCGCGCCAGGGGTGGAGGTGCTGGCCTCCTGGGGCCTGGCGTTGGCCCTGCTAGGGGGGGCGGGGGAGTTGGTTGGTCCGGGGGCGTGGCCCCACTGCGCTGGCCACCTGGGGGCCCGGTCTCCGTCAGCTATCCCTCCTGGGGCAGATGCCTTGCTCTCCTGGGGCTTGTGGGCCTTGGACATTTGTGCGCTGTGGGGTTTGGTGGCATTGTCCTGCTTGCTCAGGGTTTCCGGGGGGGGGGGGGGGGATAGTTGCTGCGACCGGCTACCCTCTTCGTATGTTTCCTGACAAACCAATCACATGCACACACTTATTTTGCGCTCTCATACACATGCACACGGATTCACACACACCTATGTCTCTCCTTTTATAGGTGCGCATCCCAGACTCGTGTTGACCTCTTTGGTGGAAGAAGCCATCTGTCTTCTGTTTGTTTTAGGTGTTGGTTTGTTTGTCTTTTTTGTCTGTTCCTCTCCCTTTTCTTCCCCCTCCCCACACCTCCTTTCCCCATTCCCCTCCTTTCAGGTCCTTCATGGGTAAAATAATTTAAATTAAGTATTAAAAATTATTACAAGAGGAGTTTACAACGATATACAGGACATACAGTATTTACATATGTATGGTATAAAGTTCCTTTTGGCAAAGTAAATCTGTTTGGCACAATCGGGGTAGTAGATTTCTCTTTTGCTCACCTAGCTGCCTGACAGGACAAGGGGAAATTTTTTTTTTTTTTTAACTTTTCTTGAAAATTTTTATTTCATTGTTATTACTTATTATTTATTTTTTTACTCAAATATTTTAAATTTGGGGTGTATTCCCCCATTATCTTCATATTAATTTGTAAATTTTGTAGCAAATTAAATATGTTTAATTCTTTCCATCCAATTTTTACTTTTGTTTTATAAATCTGCTACTTTTTACTGCAGATTTTTACAGTAAATTTGTTATAAAATTGAATTTTTTTTCTTCTAAGTTAGTTTCAAGTTTGCACTTTTCTTTTTTTTCCCTATGAATTTGTAGAATTTTTCTTAATTTTAGACATTTTTCACAAAATTTGTGATGTTTTTCATGATTTTCCTCCCCAATAATTTGCCGCCATTTCAATTAAAATTGTGACTTTTTCCCCTGAAAATTAGTGACTGTTTTTCACTCAAATATTGATTTTTTTTTTTTAATTACCTCCGCCAAGGAGGTTATGTTTTCATCAGCGTTGGTTTGTCTGTCTGTCTGTTTGTTAGCAAGATAACTCAAAAAGTTATGGACGGATTTTCATGAAATTTTCACAGATTGTCAGAAATGGGGTATCCTACAGATGGTTACATTTTGGTGGTGATCTGGATCACCATCCACAAGAAAACCGCCATTACGCAAAATGCCATTTTCGTGAATAACTACTAAACCACTAATCCTATCATTGTCAATCCAATTGCTTGTCATATGTTTTCATGGTCAAGGAGTCTGAAAACGTACACACAAAGACTGTATGGTGGGAACTGTGGCACTAAACCACCATCACGGAAAATGCCATTTTCGTCAATAACTACTGAACCACAAAATTATTAATAATTATTAATTATTAACTCCAAATTATGGAGTTAATAAGCTGGGCTTTGAACACAATTGACACTATTTTTTCAACAAGGAAAAGTGCTCCGGGGGAAGCTGCCTGCCCCGCAGGAACGGCTCCAGCGGGCTATTTAAGTGACACAGGTAATTGGAGAATCCTGTGTCTCACTAATCTCTCTATCGAAGATATTGAAGATTTGTTTATCTTCGTAATAATGGTGATCGGGATCTTTCTGATTGGGACTGGAATTGTCCTGGTTTACTGCAAATTGCTGAAGATGGATTCAACCTATCAAAATGCTGGCCAGGCGAGGTGCATCTGTCAAATTGAAAAATTGGAGAAGACCCTGATAGCGACAAATGGAGAACTGTCTCGGAAGGTGGATTACATCATGGTCTCGCTTAGGTCTTTCCACGATGGATTTAAAGCCCCGCAATGAAGGATTAAGTACTGAATCTACAGAAGAAATAAAAAGCCTTCTCTGTGATCAGTCCGATTTGGCTCAATTTCCCCATGAAAATTCCTCCTGGCTGTCTGCAGTCTGTGTTTTCAAAATCATCGAGCATAAGGCCTTGGACAGCCATCTGGGCTCTGCCAAGATAAGGACTCGGCGCCAGCCAGACAAAACATCTCCTGCCAAGAGTCCTTGTTGTCTCTCTTATCATCAACACTGCTCAACACCGCACACACATTGATCCATGAACTGAATAAAGATACACACACTGCTCTCTTGTGTCTTGTTAATCCTGTGTAGCGAATGTGCATCGAGAGCTTTTTTTTTCCTTGAAATCTTAATATTGATTAATTATGTAACCAGTATTTTGAATCAATGATTTTTTTGCTCCTTCCTATTGTTCCTCGTATTATTCTTATTCTCATGCTTGTACTCACTATCCTGTTGGCAGGCGCGTCTCTGATGCTGCCGCGTCACTGGAAATGCAGGTTCATTTTCTGTGTCAAGTCAAATTCTCTCGTATGTTATCAGTGATCTGTTAATGTACTTGGCAATAAATCTTTTCTGATTCTGAAAAAAAAAAAACAAAAAAACCCACTAATCCTATCATTGTGAATCCAATTACTAGTCATATGTTTTCATGGTCAAGGAATCTGAAAACGTACACACAAACACTGTATGGGGGGAACTGTGGCGCTTGGCGGAGGTCTGCGCTCTCCGAGTGCTTTTCTAGTTAAATTTGTAACTCTCTTTTTATTTATTTTTTATAAAAAAATTTAAAATACTGTAAAAAAGAGACTAAATTTGTGGCTCTCTTTAGTAAATTTGGAACTTTTTAGAAACAATTCTTTACCCCCCTTCCCCCATAGAGTTCAAGACAAAACATGATTCCACAAAACAAACCAAAGTGGGTCAGGTGGTCTTCCATCGTCCCTAGGCCACCGGCTCACGAGATGAGGTGGGTCAGGGGGCCTACCCAAGTCCAAGGGCCCCCGGACCAGAGTACATGGTGGGTCTGGTGGCCTGCCAAAGTCCCAAGGCCACAGATCACAAAACAGAGTTCAGGAGGTTCCCTAAAGTCTATAGGGCCCCAGACAAAGAATCAGGTGGGTCAGACATGTTACGCTCAGGGCGCAGTAATAAAGGAGCTTCAACCGCTGAAGACAACACAGAAGCCTCCTGCTCTGGAGATAACATAGGAGCTCCTTGCTCTGGAGATAATAACATAGAGACTTTAAACTCTGGGGAAAACAATATAGGAGCTTTCTGCGCAGAAGAAAACAAGATGGGGGTTTCCAAACTCAGAAGATAACATTGGAATCTCTTACTCAGGAGCTAATAATACTGGCGTTTCTAGCTCTGGAGCAACCAATATAGGCACTTTAAGCTCTGGAGGCACCAACAAATAGTTTCTAGCTCTGGAGATGTCAATCTAGGAGCTTTTTGCTCTGGGGACAGTACCTGAGGGGCCTTCGGCGCAGGGGCTAACAGCAGCTGAGGAGCAGTGACCCCAGGCGGCGAAGGTGGAGCAGATTGCTTGGACAAACCAGGTGGAGGTGTGAAGAGAAATAGTCTCTGCTGGAGCGTGCATGTGGAGAGGGGATGCATCGGTTGAGCTCACATCCTCCGTTGCGGAACCAGCTGGCGGAAGAACAAGCTCCGGTGTTAGCCAGGGCTTGTACTCCAGTATTAGCTCCATCTGCACGATCTCCACCTGTCTCCGTTCCTCCTGCTCTGTAATATCCATCACTGACATCGGGAAAATGACTGGTGGGTCCGTGGATGCAGGTGAACAAACCTTGGAAACAGCTGATGATTCAGGCTCGGCTACAGGGAGAAACAGCAAAGTCGCTGACTGGAACATTAAAGGTGAGCCCTGGAGGAAAAGAGCCACCAGGCCAGAGAGAGGAAAAAAGTTGGTTTATTTTCTGGTGGAGTGAAGCAAAATCTGCTATATCCAGGAGCTATGGATGGGCATTAACAGTTAACAGGGATAAGCATGACAACCTCACCTCCGAGTACGGGGAGCTGAGAACCCCCGTCTAGACAGTCCTCTATCAGGGTGATTGCAGAAAGTAACTCCTCCACCACCTCCAGGCTCGGTGACCCCCTCCTCCTGCTGTTTTCACCCGCTGAGTCCTTCACCGACAGCGCTCTACTGTCAGGCTTGCCCTTCCGGGGCTGAAGGACGGACTCACTTGCAGGGCGATGTTTAGGCATATTTATTAACAAAGAAAACAACTTGAGGGCAGAAAAACAACAAACAGAGCTGAAACACAAATGATAAACCAGTGGAGAGATGTGGCAGGTTATGACGAGAGCGCCGTACTGAAAGTATGCCATAAGCAGCATATATAGAGCAAGGAATGATTACACAATGCGGCACAGCCGTGAATGGTTGACAACACAAAAAACAATAAGTGAGGAGTAGAAATAAACAGAGCACTGTCACAATAAGTACAAGATGATGGACAAGACAGGGTAACAGTGACCATACAAAGACTAAGACATAACTAAGGTTGAATATAACTGAAGGCAAGGAAGAACATACTAATAATAATAATGAGTCCAAGCAAGAACATAAGGTGTGGACGGGGTCTGACACTGTCCAGATCACAACAGAAATTGTTCCCTTTGTTTTGGGGGCAGCTGTGGCGCAAGTGTAGTGTGGCCGACTATTGATCGGGGGGTCAGGGGTTTGATTCTTGCTCTGTATGCAGTCTGCATGTCAAAGTGTCCTTGAGCAAGACACTAAACCTCCAGTTGTTCCTGGTGGGTCAGGCAAGCACCTGTGCATGGCAGCTCCGCCATCAGTGTGTGAATTTGTGGATTGCAGGATCTGTAAAGTGCTTTGGTCATTTAGAGATGAGAAAAAGCGCTATTTACCATTTGAAATTACATTGAAACTGCTCTTCTGTGTAATATTTCACAATGGTAATAAGTGTCATTAAAGAAATAATTTTTAATAAAGAGTCAGTCACATTGTCTAGTAAAAGTATCTTACTTTTGAACCCATTTACACAAGAAAAGTCAGCCCACCATAAATTCTGCAGTTACTGGAGAAGTTATGAGATTCTGACTATAGATTGGTAAGCAGTAATAAACTCAAACAAATCCTACAGCAACCATAAAAATACATGTGTAAGT
This sequence comes from Pholidichthys leucotaenia, assembly GCA_020510985.1. NCBI lineage: Eukaryota > Metazoa > Chordata > Actinopteri > Cichliformes > Pholidichthyidae > Pholidichthys > Pholidichthys leucotaenia. The sequence goes on from CM035837.1 coordinate 410,666,968, forward strand.
GACTGCCTCAAATACTGCAGTATGATTTTTGACAGTATATAGCACACTTACCCTATGACCACCAAGATTAAATAAGGTTTTGTTCCTTAGAGAAAAGGCATCTGTCATTAGTCATCAGGTTTCCTACTTTCTTGGAACCCCCCTTTTTAAGGTCTTTTTAAGGAGAAAACCAGATGTGTTATTGTTTTCTATCCATTTAGATTATAGAGCTCAGGAAAAAAAATAAGAGACCACTACAACATCTTTCCTAAATTATCATCTCTTGATGTATGGTGGCCATTCAATTTGAGTATTTATTGAATTCCAACACAAGGATACCTCAATCTACTTAGAGGTACTAATTAGGTGACCATCTAAGGGCCGTAAGACATGAAAGCTTTGAATAATAATCAGTTATTTCACAAATACAGATTTGAGTTCTTCCTAAGTTAAAACTTAAGCATTGTAATGTTTAAGGATGATCATTAACTTGTTTTCTTTGCATTATTTGTTGTAAAAACAACATCCTTTTGCTGTTTTGACCAGTTGTCATTTTCTATAAATAAATGCTCTAAATCAGTAGCCATGGTTACATGGGCAAATTTTCTTCAATCTGATTACAATTCAGATTAGAACTTTACTACTTACATGGAGCCTGAAAAAGTTGATCTGATTAGGACATGCATTTCCATGTGTCACACGTTTGACTAAATCATTTTGACATGCGCACAATTATCTGACATTATGGATGATGTAAACAAACCTCACTTTGTGTCTTTCTCTTTTTGAAATGGATCTATATTGTGTTAGTCAGACTGTACTTTTGCTTCTACTGGCTCCGTAATGAAGCTACAAGTACATACTTCTGCATATGACGAACAGAGGGAGACAACAGGACGATACAGACCAGTTTTGTTTTACTCCCGCCATGTCTTCTGCTAGTTGCTGTAAAGGCGGAAATACGTCACATCGACGTGGCCAGAGGTACAGACATGCGCAGTAAACATATTTTCTACCCAAATTTGGGAATAAGTGTTTATATGTGCACCAATCGGGTTAACAATTGGCATAACCCATCCATCTCAATCGGAAGGAAATTTTGATCCAAATGAGCATGATCGGGTGAGAATATTCAGATTGGCGTGTTTACATGAAGCATTTTTATTCCAATCAGGCTTTTAATCCATTTACTTGTGTCCCTTGTGTAAACATGGCTCGTGATTCCCAACCTGGGGTGCCTGAAACATTCTGTTTTCTTTGGGAAATTTTGCAATTTCACTTCTTAATTTGTCAAAAAAAAAACCCTGCAATTTCCTGTTGTTGTGCATGTGTTCTGTAAACACCCATGCACCCATGAACAACGGTAAATTATTTGCAGTTTTTTGGACCGATTAACAAGTGGAAATTACAAGATTTCCAGGAACGTCAGTGCTTAAATACACCCAAGTTCATGAGCTACAGGTGTGAGACACAGGCCAGCTGGTGACCTAATTACCTGACTGCCCACAGCTGCGCTGGAAGAAAAGCAGGCAGTGAGCAGCTAGTTGGAAGAGTTTGTAGATAGAGGGGAAGAACTCCGTCACAAACCAAATAAATATACAAAAGCTGACCATAAAATAATGACAACAGACAATCAAAGTAGAAATATAGTGAGAATCTGAGCTCAGAGACAGCCTGAGCTCAGATCAGAATCAGAATCAGAATCAGAATCAGGTTTATTGCCATTGTTCATGTAGTACACAAACTAGGAATTTGTCTCGGTACAATGCTGCAACATTAAACATGATAAGATAAGAGAAATAAACTATACATGTAATAAAGTGTAGGATAAGATTAAGTGATACTGGTCAACAGTTAAAATATATATTAGCCAGCAGCAGATACTGTGGAGAACTATATAGTGCAGTCGGTAATGCAGGAAGAAAACAGTGATGATTGACATGAGTCTGGTTGAGCTGCTGTACATGGTGCACGAGAGTCACTTAGTGTTCAGCAGTCTAATAGCAGAGGGGAAGAAGCTGTTCATGTGACGGGAGGTTTTAGTCTGGATGGACCGAAGTCTTCTACCAGAGGGGAGGGGGGCAAACAGTACGTGACCAGGGTGTGAGGGATCGGCTATGATCCGGCCAGCACGCCTCCGGGTCCTGGAGATGTACAGATCCAGGAGAGATGGGAGCTTGCAGCCGATCACCTTCTCAGCAGTGCGCACGACGCGCTGCAGCCTTAGTCTGTCCCTGGCAGTGGCTCCTGCGTACCACACGGTTATGGAGGTGGTGAGGATGGACTCGATGATGGCTGTGTAGAACTGCACTAACATCTTGGTGGGTAGCTTGAGCTTCCTCAGCTGCCGCAGGAAGAACATCCTCTGCTGGGCTTTTTTGATGAGTGAGCTGATGGTCAGCTCCCATTTGAGGTCCCTGGTGATGGTAGTGCCTAGGAAGCGGAAGGAATCAGCAGTGGTGATGGGAGAGCCTGAGAGGGTGAGGGGGGGCAGAGGAGTAGTGACTTTCCTGAAGTCTACAATCATCTCCACTGTCTTCAGAGCGTTCAGCTGCAGGTTGTTATTGCTGCACCAGGACGCCAGCTGGGCCACCTCTCTCCTGTAGGCGGACTCGTCGCCGTTGGAGATGAGCCCGATGAGGGTGGTGTCGTCCGCAAACTTGATCAACTTGACAGACTGGTGGCTGGAGGTGCAGGAGTTGGTGTAAAGGGAGAAGAGTAGGGGGGAAAGTACACAGCCCTGGGGTGATCCGGTGCTGATGCTAGTATAGTCTGAGACAGTCTTTCCCAGCCGCACATGCTGCCTCCGGTCCGTCAGGAAGTCGATGATCCACCTGCAGAGGGAGTCAGGCACGTTGAGCAGGGACAGCTTGTCCCGGAGCAGAGCGGGGCGGATGGTGTTGAATGCGGAGCTGAAGTCCACAAACAGGATCCTGGCGTAGGTTCCCGGGGAGTCCAGGAGCTGCAGGATGGAGTGGAGGGCCAGGTTGACTGCATCGTCTACAGACCTGTTGGCTCGGTAGGCAAACTGCAGCGGGTCCAGGAGAGGGGTGGTGATGGACTTGAGGTGGGACAGGACCAGGCGCTCAAAGGACTTCATGACTACAGAGGTGAGCGCTACAGGTCTGTAGTCATTAAGTCCAGTGATCCGTGGCTTCTTGGGGACAGGGATGATGGTGGAGGATTTGAGGCAGGATGGCACGTGGCATAACTTAAGGGAGGTGTTAAAAATGTCTGTGAATACAGGAGCCAGCTGTTTCGCACAGAGTCTCAGGGTGGAGGGAGACACGCCGTCTGGGCCGGGGGCCTTGCGCGGGTTCAGTCTGGAGAACTGTTTGAGCACATCCTGCTCACTGATGATAAGGGGAGGGGGGGAGGAGGGGGGGGGGTGCCTTAAATGAAGTAGGGAATGTGGAGGCTGTGGAGCTGGAGGGAGGGGGGGAGTTGGACACAGATGACGAGGTGTCAAAACGGGCATAGTTTTGACACATACATGACAGAGCCCCCCTTTAAGGTTTTTTTTTATACCAGACACCCCCAGGTAACATCCAAAAGAACCCCTCCCCCCAAAAAAGAAGGAATACAGCAAAAAAACACCCCGGGAGGGAGGTAGGGGGGGCACGGCTAGGAGGGAAAAACAAACCCGCTCAAGACTCACATCTGTGCTAAACCAAACCCCTGGGCCCCCCAACAGGGAACACAGAATTATGCCCCCGCCTCCCCAGCCCAATGAGCTCAAAAGTTCAGGGGGTCAAGTGAAATCCAAGGCCTGGCGGATGGCTAGGTGGAACAGTTCAGGTGGCCTGCCAAAGTCCCAGGCCAGCCGGACGGCAAGGTGATACAAATCGGGTGGCCTACCGGAGAATAATGACCACCCGACCCGGCGGTTCAGTCTTTCAGGCGGCTGGCCTGAGTGCTTAAGCCACCTAAACAGGAGAGGCAGCCCGGGAGACAGCTCCCCCACAAGGAGACCCACTGGGATAGAGGAGAGCCGAGGAGGGGGAACCATGATGTCATCAGGCTGAGGAGGGAGAGGGACCACAACGGCATCTGGCTGGGAAGGAGAGGGGACCACGACAGCATCTGGCTAGGAAGAAGAGGGACTACGACGGCGTCTGGCTGAGAAGGAAAGGGGACAACGACGGTGTCTGGCTGGGAAGGAGAGGGGACAACGACGGCATCTGGCAGTGGAGGAAGGGCGACCATGACCCCCTCAGTGGTCTCGGACTGGAAAAAAGTTGCACCCGCGGTGGCTCTGGGCTGGAGCATTGCAGCACCTTCGGTGGACCCCGGCTGGGCCAACTCTGCACCCTCGGTGGACCCTTGGTGGAGGGGTAGCACCCATGGCGGGCCCAACCCAGAGTGCAGCAACCATTTTGGGCTCATACTGGGGCGGAGCACCCATGAGGGTCCCCGGCCCAGCACCCACAGAGAATCAGGCTGAGATGAAACCCAGACTATGGCCTCAGGCAGAGGAGGGGCTGCACCCACAGCGGACCCAGCCTTGGCCATAGCTGCACCCATGGTGGACCCGGCCTGGGCCATAGCTGCACCCACGGAGGTCCTAGGCTGGGATGGGACACCCAAGAAGACTTCTAGAGGTGAACCTGGACCCTCGGAGACTTCTGGCGGTGCAGTATCCTCTCCAGCGACCCTGGGAGAGAGCTCAGACACAGCACAAAAAGAAAGGGGGTCAGGGTCGCCGGCAGCGGTGGAGCCCAGCAAGGTGAGCTCAGGTGCAGCAGGTGGCTGCACCTGGCTCTCCTCACTAAGAGCCAGGCAAGAACGCTCTAGAACAGAGAGGAGAAAAACAAAAGACAGCACTTGCCTGAGCTCGAGCTCCACCACCGTCCAGGACTTCGACAATCCAGGCGACGATGGTTCTCCAGACTCGGCCCTCAGGAGGTCCATCTAGGCTCCCACTCTGCTGCGGCAGCCTCTGCAGCAGGCATGATGGTGATTGCAGTCCTTGTTGCCCCAGCTGCCATGAGCCACGCTGGAGACTCCTCCGACGTGGAAGCTGGGGTTTGACTCCATGCCAGTGCTGGAATAGGATCCTCCAGGACCACAGGCTCCCCCATCATCCGGCGGCTTGGTTCTGGGGCCGGCGGACACTCAGGAGGAAACAGAGAAGACACGGAGATAATAGGAGAAAATTTAGCGGCTGCAGCAGGAAGAGAGAGCTCAGCGGATCTGCTTAATCAGAGTCTCTCCCCTGGGAGACAGACAAGGCCTATCATTACAAGATGGAATAGAATGAAAAAAGCACTTGCCTGTCACCCTGGATCTGGATGCTAGCTGCTGCAGATGGCGAGCAGTCATCCCTCTCCGTTTCCACGGTAAATTTGGGCCTCTCAACGGATTGTGGAGGAGCTGCTCTCGTGAACACCAAAGTGGGCGTGACCGGGGAAGCAGGAAGACCTCTCCGCAGCAGGAGAGAACGTTGAGGCGATGGGAATTGTGGCCAGAGTGAAGAGAGAACGGGCTGGCAAAATAGCAGGCGAAGAAGGAGCAAAAAGAGGCTCTGCTGCAAGGGATTGTTGGGCTGGACGTCAGGGAAATGGGTGCCGACGAGGAGGTGGGGGAATTCCTCTGGCGCACCGTGGCAGGATGACATATTCGCCGTGGGGCTGACGATGTGTGTGCTGGAGCTGAGGAAGAGTTGGGCGAGGTTGGAAGGGAGAAGATGGCACGTAGGATGTCGGTAGCTTCTGGGCGATCCCAAAGGCTGGGGAATGCCATCATAACTCGCGCAGCGCCATCCCGACTCTCTTGAATCGTCTTGAGAGAACGGGAGGCCTGCACCCGTGACTGTATGTCTCCCAGGAGACGCACAACCCGCCACTCCATGTCGTTAAGACCTGACATGGTGTGCTCCAACACAGGTGAGTGAAAAACACAAAAATGTTAAAAAAAAAAAAAACACACACACACAAAAACTCTACAGCTGGGTTCTATTTCTGGCGGCTAAATTCTGTCATGAATGCTCCTTCGGGGCAGAAGGACGGACCCACATGCTGAATGAAGTTTTGTGCATTTCAATAACAAAAAGAACATAAAGAGTCCAAAAATAGTGCTGAACATACAAAAAGCAAACAAGTAACACTTACAGACTTGGCACTCCTGAGCCAGCTTGACTCAGGTGGGGACGAGGCACTGATCAGAACAATGATCAGGAGGAGAATTCCAGTATTGACACAATGATTTAGCCGTACTGACAAGGTGGAATGCCAGTGCTTAAATACACCCAAGTTCATGAGCTACAGGTGTGAGATACAGGAGAGCTGGTGACCTAATTACCTGACTGCCCACAGCTGCGCTGGAAGAAAAGCAGGCAGTGAGCAGCTAGTTGGGAGAGTCTGTAGATAGAGGGGAAGAACTCCATCACAAACCAAATAAATATACAAAAGCTGACCATAAAATAATGACAACAGACAATCAAAGTAGAAATAAAGTGAGGATCTGAGCTCAGACAGCCTCAGCTCAGATTCATGACAGTAACTAGTTACTTTGAAAAGCAACTTTCACTTTACTTTTAAATGCATACTTAAATCATCTTGCACACTTAGCAAGATACGTAATTTAATTAATGGATTACATTACGGGCTTATTATTGTCAGGCTGAAAATGTACAGTTTCAGACAGAACTTTTAGAACATGTTCAGTCTGTTTTATCCTGCCTTGAGAGCTCTTATTGTGGGAAAAATCTGAAGAAAATCAACACAAAATTGCCAGTAATTTCCTCATGTTGGAGTGAGAAATAGGGTTTGTGGAGTGAGAGAGAGGGAAAAAGTGTGAGAATCACTCCAAAAGAGTGAGTTGACAACACTGCATAAAGCTGTCAAAGTTTGTTACCTTCTTACCCAGATCTTCATTCTGTAATGGCATATCTGGCAATCAGTCGGTTTAATTCTTGCTGGGTCACAAACTGTCCAGATGCATACCTGTGCTTGAAATCCAGCCGTGGGTGTTCAGATAACGTAGATCCACTACACAGTGTTAGCATAGCATAGCACTAGTTTTGTAGGACCTTGTTGCTGTTCTAAGACACTTCTGAAGATTGCAGTCAGTCTCAACCGCATTTAGCTTGCAACCCACCAACATGCTTTTGTCCTTAACCGTGACAAAGGAAAACTAATCTGTCCATTTCCACAAAAACAAAGTAGCTTCATCTTTTCCTCCGCTCAGTAGTTAACAGGCTCTTTGCAACAGGTTACGTTGACTGACGGCTGTGTCAGCTACGTTGGGTCAGTTTATATTTATTTGAGCTAAAAATATCTATCCATATTAATAAAATGAGTAATGCAAGTAACACATCTGATCAAATTTCAGTAACTGTAACGCATTACTGAATTTTTAAACAGTAATTTCGTTACACAGCACATTACTGCAAAAGTCAGTCCCTCCAGGATTTCGCGATGGTGAGATTGAATCAATTCATGCAAAATCAGCCTATCAGCATGACTATTGCGCAACCTTGTAACTTTGTCCAATCACCGCAACTTTCCCGCAATTTTGGCCAATCCTCTTCAACTTCCACCAACTTCACCAATCAAATTTGTCTGACTGGCGCTCAAACGCTCAGTCTAGCCAACCAAATGCATTGCTGCACCACGTTCACTTCCATGTTTACAGTAAGTATTAATGGAACACATCAGCAAAAACAGAGTGTGTGACTAAAAAAAAATGACTCACCTGTGAGGTTTCCAACATCGTCTCTTCCTCCATCTCCCCCAGCCTGTGGGAGGACGTCTTGCCACGTCTCCGTCCTGACCGTGTGTACAAAGCCCTGGGTTTGTGTTGAAAAACGTCCGCCTGCCCCAAAAGCACCCTGTCACTGGAGCACGCGTGAGGACAAACGCCATGAAACCACAAACAAAACGAGCAGGTCTAACACTACAGCCAGTGTTTGAACATTTTATACATCTTTACGGGTAAAATCATTACTACATCTGGTCAATGAGCTTTAAAGCTGTGAATCTTCGGTCTGGAAGGACAACCCCCCCCCCCCCCCCCCCGCCATCCTGCTGTAAATGAAAGATGTGTGTCTGAAAAGACAAGTTTGTATGTGTGTCAAGACTGACATGCAGCAGAGAGACAGGTAGGCATGGAAAGAGAGAGAATATTGTCTGTATTTTTTTTTTTCAGAAAAACAAGACTCCAATAGACAATACATACTAATAAAATAAATTATTTATTTTTTCCTCTCCACTCGGTACTGAGTGATTGGGGACCGTAGGGAGTTTTCAAATGAAGGTGCTGTAATAATTTCCAAATTTTTACTCTTTAACATGTATTCAATGCAATTTAGCTGTTGTAATGGATATTGTGTTAAAGTCTGTATTTGCGGTTAGGGTTTGGGTTTTTCTGTATAACAGAAGTTTCTGCTTAATTTACAAATCACTGTAATAGGAAATTTTTGACAATCCTGTGCTTTTCTTATTGTTATATAGAACATCACTGCAGTAAACTGGAAAAAAAAAACCAACAAACATCTGCTTTAAAAATTTGTAATTTTTCCCACAACTTTTAGTGCAAAAAACACTCTAAAAACACTGCAACTTTTTAAAAAAGCTCCTGCGAATTCAGTCTTTTTGGGCCGCAACAATCATTAAAACAGCCTGCAAAATCCTGGAGGGACTGAAAAGTAGTGGTGTTAGCGTAGCGTGTTACTTTGTAACATGTTACTCCCAACACTGGCCATTACACACCTTTCCTGAAAATTTGAATGAAAGGTGCTATATAAATGCAATCCATTATTATTAACAGACAGCAAAATGGCAGCAAAAACAATGTGACTACATTATGTGACTACATTATAATAATAACAATAATAACAAGACTGGTATAATTGCATTGACCATACATTGGGGCTGGGCAATTCTACCTTAAATCAGCATCATAGTTTATTGAATCTTTCAGGTCAGTTTTTGTGTTTTTTTTCCCCTCCTCTCTTCCCCAATACAGTTTACTGACAAGGTTCATAATTATTAAGCAATATTACACAACAGTGTGGTATCATGCCATTTTTTTTTGCAGTTATAAACTACAAATTCACATAGTATTATCTATCACAACAAACTTGTAAAAAATATGGCCATGACAAAGGCAAAAACGTTCACTTGGCACACCGACAGATGCAGATATGTTCTTCCAAGTGTTTGCTTTCAAATTTTGATCATGATATCCTTTTAGTGTCAGATCAAATGTTGTGCCAAAAAGTGATCGGCTGCCGGAGCCGGGAGCACCCGCTTATTAAAGGTACTGCCTGGGCTCAGTCCACCTACAGTGTGTTTGTAAATGTTTTGAAGTTCTGAAAAATTAGTGTTGGCCAAAGTGTTTGCAGTTTGGATAACAATGTACCGGTATACACTGCATTCCAAATTATTATGCAAATGGAATTTTAGTGCATAAACATTCAATTTTTTGTTTATCAATTAAACTCATGGATGGTATTGTGTCTCAGGGCTCTTTGGATCACTGATGTCAATCTCAGACACCTGTCATAATTAGTTTGCCAAGTGAGCCCAATTAAAGGGAAACTACTTAAGATGGATGTTCCACATTATTAAGAATGCCACAGGTTTCAAGCAATATGGGAAAGAAAAAGGATCTCTCTGCTGGCGAAAAGTGTCAAATAGAGCAATGCCTTGGACAAGGTATGAAAACATTAGATATTTCACAAAAACTTAAAGGGCCTATATCATGCAAAATTGACTTTTTTGAGCTTTTAAGCATGTTATAATGTTACTTCCTCACCAAAAACACCCCCAAAGTGGTATTTTGCTCCATTCACGCATCTCTGAGTATTCCTCCTCAACCCTGCTCTCTGAGCTGCTGCTCCGCCCTGTCTCTGATAATGACTGGGTCCCCACGTTCATACATATCAACGTGGGTGAGCCGCCCACTCCAGGAAGTGCCTGTGCTGCCAGCACCGCCCCCAGGCTAACGCACACACCCACTTTCTCCGCGCAGCAAATGGAGCGGTGATCGGCAAAACTCTTTCACTTTAGCATTGACGCTGTGAAGAAGTAGTTCCTCTTGCACCTAATCTGCTCAGTGACAACAACTGTTTGCTTTTTTACGTAAGACAATGTCTTCTAAGTGGCGTAAATGTGTCTTTGGCTGTGAGAGATTTAGGAGTTTGTTCAGCCTTCCAAAAGAAGAGCCTACTCGTCAGAAATGGGATACGGGGCGCTTGCGCATGCAGCGACCGGCAGCTGGTGGCTTGTCACCAGACTGCAAAACAAATCTACCTACGGGTACAAAACAAGTAACAAAAAAAAAATGGTCAAAATAGACCAGAATGAAGAGGCTAAAATCGTAATATTAAACGTGATTAACCATACACTACATAAGAATAATATTATAGGCTAAAATAATAACAGGAGGCTAAAGAGTTCAACATGCTCATCCATCTTTTCTAAAGTTTACTGTAGATGTTGTTTTCGTGGGCGGAACCCAGCGACACGCTGCAGCAGCCGGCTCAGGGGTTACGTCATGAAATGGGCGGCAGCCACAAGAAGGAGAGGCAGAGCCTCAGAGATCGAGGCATCTTACTTCCGGGCTCGTGAAAATAACTCATATAAGTTCATAAGAAATTCATTCTCCAGTGTACCAAAGGTAATATACTATCACATACATGCATATAGTTTACTCTGAAAGGCTTAAAATAGCATGATATAGGCCCTTTAAGTGTGGTCATCGTACTGTGAAGAAATTTGTGGCTGATTCAGAGCACAGATGGGTTTGTGCAGATAAAGGCATAATGAGGAAGCTTTCTGCCAGACAAATTCATCGGATTAAGAGAGCAGCTGTTAAAATGCCATTACAAAGCAGCAAACAGGTATTTGAAGCTGCTGGTGCCTCTGGAGTCCCACAAACTTCAAGGTGTAGGATCCTCCAGAGGACACTAGAGAATGTGCATAAACCTACTATTCGGTCACCCCTAACCAATGCTCACAAGCAGAAACGGTTGCAGTGGGCCCAGAAATACATGAAGACTAATTTTCAAACAGTCTTGTTTACTGATGAGCGCCGCGCAACCCTGGATGGTCCAGATGGATGGAGGAGTGGATGGTTGGTGGATGGCCACCATGTCCCAACAAGGCTGCAACGTCAGCAAGGAGATGGCAGAGTCATGTTTTGGGCCGGAATCTTGGAGAGCAAGCTGGTAGGCCCTTTTAGGGCCCTGAAGGTGTGAAAGTGACCTCGGCAAAATATGTGACCCGTTTTGGCAAAATGAGTCACTTTAAGAAAATTATCAAAACTGAGGTAACGTTTTTTCCATATTCTGTATTGAAAGACCTTCAAAATGATATTTAATTTGTAGGAAGTGTGCAAAAATGGACCTGGAAAAAGACGATTTGTTTATATTTTGGATAGGTTTAAAACTCGCTTTTGATTGGTCAGGAATTATATCTTCCACAAAAACATATGTATTTTTAGAAAGTATGTTTTCTAAGCTTTCCAATAATACCAGGAACTCCTGTTTTTTTTTCCCAGGACTTGCCGCTAGCAAACAAAGAAAGAGTCATGATTTATGACTTCTCCTGCCTGCAGCTCGTAATGACGCGTTGCGCATTCCGACTCATTTTGGCAGCATGGGTCACATACGTATATAGAGTTTCTGACTGACCACTTTCTTCCATGGTACAAAAAGAAGAACTGTGCCTTCCGCAGAAAAATTATCTTCATGCATGACAATGCACCATCTCATGCTGCAAAGAATACCTTGTGTCATTGGCTGCTATGGGCATGAAAGGAAAGAAACTCATGGTGTGGCTCCAATCCTTTCCTAACCTCAGCCCAATTGAGAGCCTTTGGAACATCCTCAAGCAAAAGATCTGTGAGAGTGGAAGGCAGTTCACATCAAAACAGCAACTGTGGAAGGCTATTCTGACATCTTGCAAAGTTCAATGGATGCAAGAATTGTGAAGGTGGAAGGGGTCCTATGTTTAGATGTAACTTGGCCTGTTAAGATGTTTTTGATTGAAATAGCTTTTCATTTAAGTAAATATGACCTCCTAATGCTGCAAATTCAACAAATTACCATTTTCATTTCTTTACAACCAATAAAATGTTTTGAAACTCTGTTGTGCATAATAATTTGGAACAGAGCATTTTGAGTTGGTTTTTTTTTATTTTTGCAAAAATAGTTACCATTGGGAGGTTTGTTCATTAAAATTTGAATTATGCTTTAACAGTTGATGACTTGAAAATTATACTGTCATTTGCATCGACTATTTAGGAAAATCAGAAACAAATATCATTTGCATAATAATTTGGAACATGGTGTACAGCTGCTTCTCACGGAAGTATAGGGAGATGACCGTTTTTCCTACAGAGCTCTGGTAACCAAAACTCCTGCAATTTAGAAATACAGTTGAAACTAGAAGTTTACATACACTGTTTAAAAAGACAAATAACTTTTTTTCTACTGTCTGACACTAAATCAGACTGAATTTTTCCTGATTTATCTCAGTTAAGATTACCAAAATTATTACTATTTGCTAAATACTTTTATATTTGCTAAATAATGTTTTAGATATTTTTTTATTACTTTCTCCAAAGTCAGAAGTTTACATAGCACTAATAGCAGGAAGAGAATTGTGGACCTCCACAAGTCTGGTTCATCCTTGGGTACAATTTCCAGATGCTTGAAGTTGCCACCTTCAGCTGTGCAAACAAGTATACGCAAGTATAGACACCATGGGAATGTCCAGCCATAATACTACTCAGGAAGGAGACAGGTTCTGTGCCGCAGAGATGAACGTGTTTTGGTGTGAATAAAAGCAAAGCAAAAGACTTTGTGAAGATGCTGGCTGAAGCTGGTAAAAGAATGTCATTATCCACAATGAGTCCTGTATCAACATGCACTGAAAGGCCACTCAGTGAGGAAGAAGCCATTACTCCCAAAGCAAGATTAAAAAAAAAAAAAGACAGATTGCAGTTTTCAAATGCAACCAGGGACAAAGATCTTAATTTTTGGAGACATGTCCTGTGGTCTGATGAAACTAAAATTGAACTGTCTGGCCATAATGACCATCGTTACAACTGGAGGAAAAAGGGGGAAGCTTGCAAGCCTGAGAACACCATCCCAACTGTAAAGTACGGGGATGGCAGCTGTCACATTTTGTCTTAGCTTCGTTTTTGATTTGTAATCGCTCTTGTCTTGTTTTTTTTTTCTTGTTTTTTTCTTTTGAATTCTTGGATGGAATATGGGTGGGCAATATAAGCTGCGGCTTCAGCCATCACCCATTTCGGATAACATATGTTGAACTGTATAATGAGAGGAGTTATTGTCTAATTTGACCTTGTTGGATTTTCTTTCCCCCTTTGTTATACTATTCAGTTTCTTTTAACCTGTACTATCCGAAATAAATAAAGATTCATTCAAAAAATGTTGTGGGAAGTTCCCTAAAAATTCTCAAAAACTTTTTTTCATCAAATACAAAAATTATTTAGCAAATAGAAACAATTTTGGTCATCCTAACTGACCTAAAACAGAAAGTTTAGTCTGATTTAATGTCAAACAGTGAGAAAAAAAAGGTTATGTCTTTTTATACAGTGCGTGTAAACTTCTGGTTTCAACTGTAAATACAAGCAAGTCTTTGTTCAATCTGGAACAAATGACACATGTTACTGCAAGGACAGTGGAGGGCACTGCATCATTATTTGTCCAATATGGGACTGTGAAATCTACAGATTTTATAATATACCATTCACAAGTGGAAGCTACATAATTGCATACCATTTCACCAGGGGCTCCCAAACTTTTCAGCCCATGACCCCCAAAATAATGGTGACCGAGACTGGCGACCCCCACTCTCCCCGGAGGTGACTGAAACATAAAAAAACGTACATACAGGACTCATGCAATAATAAGCATAAACAAACACAGGCATAACAACACAAAAGAACAGAACAGCCTGACAATTATGATATGATTTTACATAAAACAATCTATTAAACCAGGGGTGGTTAGCGAGGGCCATTCCACTGCAGATTTTCTGTTCCACCCAGTCTCTTCAGCAGGTGTTTGCTCTGATCCCCTTCAAGGACTGCTAATCAGTGAAAGCACCTGCTAATGAGACTAGGTGGAATAGAAAACCTGCAGTGGAATGGCCTTCCATGGCACATGATTACCCACCCCTGAACTAAACAATAAAAGCAGAATACATTAAAGTAATTTCCATGTAATTTAGGCGTGAACATTGTTGCTGTCGTGCAAACTTAAGTTTGACACAATGCTTTCATTTCCATGTTAGCAGAACAATCAGTCAAAGTAATAGCGTAAACATTGTGTAAACATGTGAACATTGTTATGGTGCAAATGTATATTTTGGCAAACTATGGTTCTGTCATGGACGCCTCTTCGGGGCAGGAAGACAGACCCAGGCACTGAGTTGCAGTTGTGACATTTTATTAACAAAAAGAACAGAAATCCAAGAAACTGTGCAGAACACACAAAAATACAAATGAGGATAACTTACAGTTGGCATTCCAGTGCCGACATCGCTCTGCGAATGCAAGAATAGGAGCAGACATAGAGTAATCCAGAGAAACATTCATGGGAACATTCAATACTGCTGCAGAGACAGAATGAACAGGCAGCATTTAAATGCTAACGGGGAAACAACATAAGTGATCACAGGTGTGGGTTCACCCGAGCGGGGAAAGTGGGAACCATAACTAGTGATTGGGATCAGCTGGTAGTGATGAGAGAGGAGTGGTTGGACTGGCAGTCTGACAGGCGACGCCCACGCAAAGCGCAAACCCGTAAATGTCGCCTGACAGCTGTCAACCCAGAGAACCTATATAAGAAATAAACATAGTCAAATACAGACTAGATAATAATTACAAATAAAACAAGACATGGCTGAAACACACTAAAACAAACAGAGAAAATAGACGGCAATATAACAACTCAGAAAGGCATAAAAAAATACAACAAATATACAGTATATACAACTATAGGGAAGGAGCCACAAGACTGGGTCCAGCATAACCTCCAGAACCCAGCTCGTGACAGAGGCCCCTCTCAAGAGGTGGAACCCAGACACCCCAGGGTAACACCAAAAAGAAAAAGAGAGACCCCCCCCCCCCCAGAAAGGGACATAACAATACCCCCCAGGGTGGGTAGTGGGGGGAACAGGCTAGGACGGCATGAAACAAAAAAAAACCCCACTCAGAACCCACACCAGTCAAACAATAACTTAGGCCCCCCGGGGCCAAGGAGCTAAAAAGTTCAGGGGGGGCGACCAAAGTCCCAGGCCTGATGGATGGAGAGATGGAGCAAGTCGGGTGGCCTGCCGGAGAATATGGGCCCCCCAACCCAATGGCTCAGTCCATCAGGCAGTCGACCAGAGTTTTTCAGCCACCTGAATAGAAGGAATGGCTCAGGAGGTGGCTCCCCCACCAGGAGACCTAATGCCAGGAAGGAGAGCAGAGGAGGGGAAACCACAATGGTGTCTGGCAGGGAAGGAGGGGAAACCATGACGTCATCTGGCAGAGGAGGAGGGGGAACCATGATGGTGTCTGGAAGGGAAGGAGGGGAAACCATGATGTCATCTGGCAGAAGAGGAGGGGGAATCACGACATCCTTGAGCAAGGACCCGGTTGCACCCGCAGTGGCTCCGGGCTGGAGCACCGCAGCACCTGCGGTATTCTCCAGGCTGGAGCACTGCAGCACCCTTGGTGGCTCCGGGCTGGAGCACTGCAGCAACCTCGGTGGCTTCAGGGAGGAGTGGAGCTGCACCCTGGGTGGGCCTGGAATGGGCCAATGCTGCACCCTCGGTGGGCCCAGGCTGGGCCAATGCTGCACCCACGGTGGGGCCCGACTGGACCAATGCTGCACCCACAGTGGGCCTCGGGCTGGAGCGCAGCACCCATGGCGGACCCATACAGGAACATAGCACCCACGTTGGCTTCAGGCCGGGGCGCAGCACCCACAGAGATCAAGACAGAGGAGGAGGGACCCAAACGACAGCCTCAAGCAGAGGAGGGGCTGCATCCACGGAGGTCCCGGGCTGGGACAGAGAATCCGCAACGACCTCATGGGGGAGAGCTGGACCCACGGCGACTTTGGGCAGCAAACCTGGACCCACGGAGACGTCTGGCTGCGCTGGAACATCACCAGTGACCCTGGGAGAGAACTCAGAGGATACAGACAAAGGAACAGGTTCAGGGTCACTGGCAGAGACGGAGCCCGATGAGGCAAGCTCAGGTGCAGCGGGCGGCTGCACCCGGCTCTCCTCACCAAGAGCCAGGCAAGACCTCTCCAAAACTGATAAGAGGAAAATAAGAGAGACAGCACTTGCCTGAGCTCAAGCTCCACCGCCGTCCAGGACTCCGTCAATCCAGATAATGATGATGTCTCAGGGCTGGTCTTTTGAAGGTCCAGCTTAGTCTTGAACTCTGCAGTGGCGGCCTCCGCAGCAGGCATGATGTTAGGTACAGTCTCGTTCCCCCCAGGCGAAGGAACCCACGCTGGTGGCTTGTCCGGCATGGCAGCTGGGGGTCGGCTCACCGCTGGTACTGGAATTGGGTTCTCCAGGACATCTGGCTCCTTCTGCATCTGGTGGCTCAGTCCCTGGGCCGACGGAAAAGAAGAGGACACGGAGAGGACTGGTGAGCAATTGGTGGCTGTAGCAGGGAACTGCACACCCTGAGCCTCATTACTGGGAATCAGGCAAGGCATATCATCATAAATTGAATGGGAATAAAATGACACTTGCCTGTTATCCCAGTCTTTTTTGTTGCCTATGGTGGCAGTTGTAGCATCCTCCCTGTCCGTGGCTGTGATGGCAATGGGCCCCTCAGAGGATTGTGGAGGAGCCGCCCCTGTTGACATGGAGACGGACTGATCCGGGGAAAAAACAGATAAGCTCTTGGCAGTGGGACAGGGTGCCGAAGTAGCACAAAAAACGGCAGTTACAGCACAGGGAGAGGCTGATGATCCAGCTGAGAGAGAGAGAGAGAGGATGGTTGTACTGTCGAGGGGGGCTGCTGCTTCGACATGGGTGAAATGGCCACCAGAGAGGCGGGAGGATTCCTCTGGCTGTCTGGAGCGGGAGGACGCTGCTGGAGAGGGGATGGACTTCTGCCGGGGTGAGTGCCTCCACGGTGGCTTCGGTCCAACGGGAGGTGACCCCATCATCAGCCCGGGGAATGAGTGTTGAAGCGTGGAGACCGTGGATAGCAGGTCCGTATATTGGGGATACTTCCACAGTAAGGGGTGAGCCTCCAGAAGCCCCATCGCTCCATATACATTCCACCAGACCTTTTTGGGTTCGCGAGCAAGGAGAGCTAAATCCATGTAACTCTGGATGAAGTCTGCCACCCATTCCTCCACCAGGCTTTTTTTTTGTTTTTTTTTTTGTTTTGTTTTTTTTTTGTTACTTATTTGTACCCGTAGGTAGACTTGGTTTGCAGTCTGGTGACAAGCCACCGGCTGCTGGTCGCTGCGTGCGCGAGCGCCCTAAACCTACATGTTTTTTGTATGCGGGAGGAAACCGGAGAAATCCCGGAGTAAACCCGCGGAACACGGGGAGAACATGCAAACTCCACACAGCTCACTGTTGGTCGGGGGCTGGGATCGAACCCACGATCTCATGATCCCCGCGGTCCCCTGGCCGAGGGTAAAACTGTGCTGCCACAGTGCTAAACCACTGCGCCACCGTGCAGCCCAAGGCTCTCTAAGCCCAGGCTTAGAGACCCCGCTGCCATTCTCTGTTTATTTGGGTGAGGCCGGCGAGCCAGGGACATGCTGAGCTCCAGTAAAAGTGGGTGAAAAAACACAAAAAGGGAAAAAATGTACAAACTGCAGCAGCTGGGTCTTTATTTTGGTGGCAGTATACTGTCATGGATGTCCCTTCAGGGCAGGAAGATAGACCCAGGTGCTGAATTGCAGTTGCAACATTTTATTAACAAAAAGGACAGAAATCCAAGAAACTGTGCAGAACACACAAAAATACAAATGAGGATAAGTTACAGTTGGCGTTCCAGAGCCGACATCACTCTACAAACACAGGAATAGGAGCAGACATAGAGTAATACAGAGAAACATTCATGGGAACATTCAATACTGCTGCAGAGACAGAATGAACAGGCAGCGTTTAAATTTTGTGATTTTGCCTTTCCTGGTGGATTGTCACTTCCTATGGTAACATATCATCACTTCCTGTGTTGCTGGTTGTCGTGTAGTAGCTCTGTGGTTAGCTCTCCTCACTCTCCTGAGGATTATTGTCTTTATTTTAATCCCTTTTTTCCATATACCTTCACCTCTCTCTTCTGTTTATCAAGCCTCTTGCACCTGTGTGCGCACTCAGTGTCATCTAATCACCCTCTTTAGCCTTTTGTTCACCTTTCATCGGTGTTTGTGTTAGCTTCGGGTTAGCCACTAGCTATGGCTACTAGCTCTCCTTCCCCTTCTCCTCTGGTGTGTTCTCTCTGTCAGATGTTTAGCTACACCTCTGCCTCTTTTATAATAACGGTAAATGTAATAAATTTTGTCTTTTTGAGGCGCTCGAGGCGAGGTTGTGTGATTTGGAATCCCAGCTCCGGTGCATTGAAACTCCGTCTGCGCCAGTTAATGATGACGGACTCCCCTTAGCTGCAGCAGACCACCCTAGCATGGGGCGGCCTGCTAGTGGTCCCCTGGCTTCCACCTCTCCTGAGCAACCAGGAGAGAATGAGTGGGTGACGGTGAGAAGGAAGCATAGTCGCAAGCCCCTGGTTCACCACCAACCTGTTCAGGTTTCTAATTGCTTTTCCCCACTCAGTGACACACCCGCTGAGGAAAAAAACTCTGATCATTGGTGACTCTGTAGTCAGAAACGTGAACCTAGAGACTCCAGCAGCCATAGTCAAATGCAATCCCGGGGCCAGAGCATGCGACATTGCGTCAAATTTGAAAATGCTGGCTAAAAGTAACTGTAAATACTCCACAATCGTTATTCACGCCGGCATTAACGGCATCCAACTCCGGCAGTCGGAAGTCACAAAACTTAATGTGGAATCGGTGTGTGACTTTGCAAAAACAATGTCTGCCTCTGTAGTATTCTCTGGGCCCCTCCCCAATCTGACCAGTGATGACATGTTTAGCCGTGTGTCATCCTTCAACCGCTGGCTGTCTGTGTGGTGTCCTGCAAATAATGTGGGCTACATAGAAAATTGGAACTCATTTTGGGAAAAACCTGGTCTTATTAGAGGAGATGGCATCCATCCCACTTTGGATGGTGCATCTCATTTATCTAACAATCTGGCATCATTTTTGTCCATTCTTCTTCGTCGATCGCTAGATGGTCACACCAGCTGCCCTGACGAATGCTGCCGTCCTGCGGAGGTCCCTGAGGTCCCCGTGCAGCTTTTGGTTCAGCGATGTGGGGTCAGGCCACGTAGCTCGTCTGAGTGCAGCGTGGTCTGGGCAGTCTTGGAGGAGTGTTCGCTGGTCCTTTGGGCAGTACCACATGGGCATCTGTCCGATTGTCCAACTTTAAGTTTCTGGTGCATGTGAGCATGCATTCTGTTATGTCCAGTTCGGAGTCTGAACAGAACGACTTGGTCAGCCCTGCTCAGACTGTAGTAGTTGTCATCCTTGCAGCAGTTTGGGTGTTGCTGCTGCCACTTCTTGTGAGACAGGGCCTTAATAATGGTTTTCTCCTCACTGTAAGAGACCTGCCTGTCTTCCTGTTCTTGCTGCCCACCCTCCTTAGCAAGTCTGTCAGCCGTCTCATTTCCATAGACTCCACAATGGGCAGGAATCCACTGAAGTGATACGTTCGCCTGTGTTGCTAGTTGAGACAGAGTGAGGGTGAGTTCATTCAGTTCTTTGCGTCGGGGGTCCTGAAGTGCATCCAAGACAGAGAGGGCATCAGTGAAGATGACGACCCACTTGTGTGCCTTGTCTTGATGTTCCCTGGCGTGGGCCGCTGCTGTTCTCAGGGCCTCTGCCTCAGCCCTGAAATTGGTAGAGTACTTTCCAGTCGCAATGGGAATGTGGGTCTCCTCGTCAGCGTACCTGATGTACACGCCGCCTCCTCCATTCCTGGTTGCTTCCATGGCAGAGCCGTCTTTGTAGACGTGAGTCCACTGCTCTTTAGGGTAGGCAGACCGAATGAACTCCAGGGCCAGCGACTTCCTCTCTTGGTCTGACTGTGTTCCTTTCTTCCCAATGCCCGATATGTCTGTGCGTATGGCTGGGAAGTTCTGTCGGTTCCAGGACGGAACAGATGCTATGGGTGGTATTGGTGTGGGTATGTGGTCCATCAGTTCTGGGTCTCTCCTTTCAAGTGTCCTGCTCTGGTGGATGAAGCTCGATCTCTTAAGTCTCCCTTTTGTTGGCTTGCTCAGTCTGTCCTTCATGGGATGGTTTTCCAGTCTTTTGAATTTGGCGGCCTGGGTCAGTACCTTGACGTTTCTTCTGCCTTCCAGCGGTGCAAGGCCTGTTGTTGTCTCTAGCGCTTTGATAGGGGTACTGCGCATGGCTCCTGTCATCATTCGCATGACTTGGTTTTGGAGTCTGTCCAGCTTCTCAGTGATGCTTTTGGCAGCTGTTGAGGTTGCTGCCATGCCATACTCCAGAACAGGCCGAATCCTCCCCACATAGAGCTTCTTCAGGACTCCCTGGTCTGCACCCCAGTCTGTTCCTGACAGTTTCTTCATTAGGGCCATCCTGATCTTTGCTCTTGCCTGGTTCTTGTGCAGCTGGTTCTTCCAAGTCAGTCTGTGATCTATGGTGATCCCGAGGTACGTGGGTGCATATTCAGCCTGGAGCTCATGGGAGTTGATCTGCAGTTTCACCTTCTGGGGTTGGGTGGACAGGGTGAAGACGGTGTATGTAGTCTTCCTCTCATTTAAGCTCACAAGCCATGACTTGGTCCATGCCTCTATCAGCCGGAGAACTTGCTGCAGTCTGTAGTTTGCAGTCGCGATGCTTTCCTCACTGCACCAGAGGGCTAGATCATCGGCGTAGATGGCACCTTGTACATTCCTTGGCAAACTCTGGATGATGTCCTTGATGGATACAAGGAAGAGTGTTGGGGAGAGCACTCCTCCTTGTGGGACTCCTTCCCTCAACACCTTCTTCTTGCTGGAGTACTGTCTGACCTGGACTCTAGCTCTTCTGTTGTGCAGGTATTGGGCGATCCACTTGTACATGCACCCAGCGACACCGCACTGACGCAGTTTCAGCTTGAGGCTGTATTTCCATACCTTGTCAAACGCCTTTTCTAGGTCAATCCACACAGCGAGGGTGTGCTTTTTTTCTTGGAAGGCATCTTCTATGGCTTGAGAGATGTATATTATTTGGTCCTCTGTAGACCGGTTCTGCCTGAAGGCTGCTTGCTCTGGGCCAATGTGTTGTTTTCCTTCCAAGTGCCACATGAGTCTGGTGTTCATGAGACGCTCTAGCAGCTTTCCTATGCAGTTTGTAAGGCTTATGGGGTGATAGCTTTCAGCCTTCAACTTATCTTTGCCTTTTTTGTGCACTGGAATCATTGTGGCTTCTCTCCAGATCTGAGGCACAGTCCCTGATGTCCAACTGTCATTGAAAAGCTGCAGAAGTTTCTTCTTGGTTTTGGGGCCAAGGTTCAGCAACATTTCATTTGTGATCTTGTCAGATCCAGGGGCTTTTTTCAGCTTCAGTGGTGTCATTGCATCCTCCAGCTCGTTGACAATGAATGGCGAGTTCATCACTGGTTCTATCTGTGCGTTCTGATAAATTCACTGGGCTCCTCTGACATCCTTTCTTCTCTCTGGTGGAATCTGAAGGTGGCTCGTCTTCGCATACTGGTTGATGAAATGGTCTGCTGCTTTCTTGCCAGTCAGCAGTTCTTGATCTGCCTGTACTGTGATCGGCGAGCTTTTGCTGTTCTCGTCGTTGAGGGCTTGAGCCAGTTTCCAAAGCTTATTGCTGTCCTTGTCCAAGTTGAGCTGCTCTGTCTTTTCTTGCCATCTCTTTCGAGCTTCCTGTATAAAGGTCTGCCTGTGTTTTGCAGTGGCCGCCTTCAGGGCAATGTTGTTTTCTACTGTAGGATCTGCTTCTACTTTTTCCCTTGCCTCTGCCAAACTGTCTTCAAGCTGCTGGAGCTCCTCTGTCCAGTAAGGCCTATAGTTCTTTCTGGCTCCCCGAGGTATAGATTCATTTGCAGCCTTCAGAATAGCATGGTTCAGCACCCTGACTTTCTTGTTGAGGTTCTACTGCTTGTGACAGATCTCCGCAGAGTACCGGTCCACCAGTGTTGAGAAGCGCACCCAGTTGGCCTTCTTGTAATTCCACCTGGGGAATGTCTTAGCTTCTTGTGGTTTGTAGCTGATGTCCAGTCCGATCTTCACAGGTTTATGGTCACTTCCCCCGAGCTGGCCAAGTACCGTTCTTTTTGCCAGCCTGGCCATGTCGTTGGTGGCAAACACAAGATCGGGCGTGGCATTACTCAGCCATACCCTGGAGAAGAACGTTAGTGGATCATCAGGATCATTCATTAGCAGAAGACTGTTGTCGACTTGCCAATCTTCCACCTCCTCTCCTCTTCTATCTGCTTCGCTGTATCCCCATGCCTCTGAGTGACTGTTGAAGTCACCGATGACTAAGCATCGGTGGTCTGGGAGTTCCACTTGGTTAAGTGAGAGCTCTCGCTCTGGGGGGGAGTACACATTGAAGATCGTGACGCTTTCATTGTGAACCATGATTCGAATTCCATGGATTTCTGCCTGGTTGTTCATACTGACGTCAAACTCTTGTGCTGGTATGGCGTTTCTGACAAGAATCGCCACTCCTCCTTTTGTTCTTCCTTTTCTGTCTTTCCTGAAGACCTGGTATCCCCTAACACTGAAGCGTTGGTTTTCCTTCAGGTGTGTCTCCTGTAGGCAGGCGACATCAGTGTCTTCTGAGTGGAGTCTTTCGGCAAGGGATATTTTTTTGTTGTAGACTCCTTCTGCATTCCACTGGAGGATGTTGACATTCCTCTCCTTTGGTGTCTCTTTTCAGCCAGTAGCATTCCTCGTTCCCTGTCCCCTGGTCATGCAGGACGAGGTGAGGTGACCTCCGGTAGCTGAGGGTGGGCCCCTTTGAGGCTGAGGGCCCGGCACTCTTCCTCCCCGGCGGATCCCCACAGGACGAGCACCATCACGTGCAACATCAGTGTGACTCATCATGAAGCAGATATGCGTGATGCAGAGGTTTGTGGCACCACAGGGGTCCTGCATCTCCGTCTTCAGCCATGGACGTTTGTTGGGGGTCCCTCCCCAAGACCAACTGCCTTCCATGGCTGGGCTGTCGAGAGCTTGGTCCACCCTGTAGAAAGGTTGCCTGCCAAGGCTTTCCGAGATCCTTCTTCCCATGCAACTGTCTGTCCTCCTCCGCCTTTACAGCCGTTGGGAGTTCGCTCTCCTCTCCGCCTGTTCCGCCATTGGGACATTTGTTGCTGTTACAAAACTTGGGTTTTCCGTGAGTGATTTGTTACATGCTGTACAACCCCCAACCTGGAGGACCAGCGTGCACTCTTTAGTCTGGCCTCTACCCCACGCGGACCTGTTCGACATGGTTGAACCTTCTGGGAGCACTAGGCTCCCGTCGACATAGCTCTGGGGGTTGCTGAGGCACGCAAGGCGCTGCACCCTGACAAGGTACGTACACCATTGGCAGCGGATTTTTGTCCAAATTTCCAAAACCTTGACAACTCAGTTAGGACCAGGAAGCAGAGTCGCAGTCTTACACGTCTCTCTGCAGCTCCTCTTCATCCGCCACCCCTCATCTTAGCCCCTGGCTTCCCCATCAGAGAATCATTGTCTGCACCGTCCAAAGTAAATAAAAATATAATATATAAGCATCCCAAAGTGATTAAACAAAAAGTTGGTAAATCTCAAATTAAACATGAAGTCTCTAAATTTGACTTGGCCTCTCCTCCTTTTATTGAATGTGGTTTGTTAAATACTAGGTCTCTAATTCCCAAGTCTCTGCTAGTCCATGGTGTTTCTTAATTGATCATCAGATTGATTTAATATCCCTTACAGAGACTTGGTTAGGGCAAGAGGAGTATGTTGGTTTAAATGAATCATCTCCCTCTGGTTATTAAACCTGTCAAAATACCAGAAGTTCTGGTTATGGAGGAGGAGTAGCAACAATTTACCATTCTAAATTATTAGTTAATGTAAAGCAAAAAGTATGTTATAATTCCTTTGAGGGCCTGGTCTTCAGTATTGGGCATTTTAGCAATTTTAGGTTAAATTCAATTTTATTTGCCATAGTTTATCGTCCTCCCTCAGCCTACTCAGAGTTTTTATCTGAATTTGCCGAATTCTTAGCTGATTTAGTGCTGAAATCAGATAGAATAATTATAGTAGGGCACTTGAATATAAATGTAGCTGTAGATAGTGATTGCCTTAATATGGCATTTATTTCAATATTAGACTTGATGGGGTTTTCTCAGAAAGTAGGAAATTCTACCCATTATCTCCACCACACGTTGGACCTTGTTCTGACTTATGACATAGAAATAGAAAATCTGGTAGTGTCTCCTCATAACACTGTACTGTCAGACCATTGTCTGCTAACCTTTGATTTTACTATTTCTGACTATTTGGCTCCTAAAGAAAAATATTACGACAGTAGATGCCTCTCAGATGATTTTACCAAATTTATGCAGATAGTTTCCTCTATGCCATGTGTCAACACAACGGAAATAAGCTATGGCGAGCTTGTTCCTTCTGTAATTGATAGCATGGTACATAGTGTTACAGCTTCTCTGCATCAGACTCTAGACATGGTGGCCCCTTTAAAAAACAAAAAGTCTATTCAGAGATTTCTCACTCCTTGGTTCAACACAGAAACTCATAGCTTAAAACAGAAGATTCGTCAATTAGAAAGAAAATGGTGTTCCACTAAATTAGATGAAATCTATTTAGCTTGGAGAATTAATTTATAAAAAATCTCTTACAAAAGCTAGAACAAGTTATTATTCTAAATTAACAAAAGAGAACAAGAATAATCCCAGGTTTCTTTTCAGCACTGTAGCCAGGCTGACAAAGAGTCAGGACTCTGTCAATCCTAGCATTCCCTTAGAGCTTACTAGTCAGGACTTTATGAACTTTTTCAATGATAAAATTTCATCTATCAGAGATAAAAATCAGTCAGATTCTTCCCACTGTTAACTTAAATACAGTAACTACTACAACTCCTTCAACTGATATCTGTTTGGATGAGTTTACTCCAATTGACCTTTTAGAATTAGATAAAATAATTTCTTCATCCAAGCCCTCAACTTGTCTTTTAGACCCTATTCCTACCAGTTTTTTTAAAGAAGTCTTCCCATTTATTGGTAGCTCAATTCTTCAAATAATCAATTCTTTATTAACATTAGGCAATCTACCGTAGGCTTTTAAAACTGCTGTAATTAAACCCTTATTCAAAAAAACCAAAGCTGGATCCAGGAGTTTTAGCTAACTACAGACCAATCTCTAATCTGCCTTTCATTTCAAAAATCGTAGAAAGAGTTGTTGCTACGCACTTATTTGACCACCTGCAGGGAAATGGTTTATTTGAAGAGTTTCAATCTGGGTTTTGAATCCATCATAGTATTGAAACAGCTTTAGTGAAGGTCACTAATGACCTCCTTATCACACTGGATAATGGACTTGTTTCTGTACTTGTCCTTTTAGACCTTAGTGCAGCTTTTGATACTATTGATCATAATACTCTACTTGATAGATCAGAACACCATGCTGAACTTAATGGAACTTCTTTGCAGTGGTTTAGATCTTGTTTACCTGATAGGTTCCAGTTTGTTCATGTCCATAATGAGTTTTCTTCCAACTCAAAGCACAGTCATGGAGTTCCACAGGGATCTGTGCTAGGCCCTATTCTTTTTAGTTTATATATGCTTCCGTTAGGCAGCATTATTAGAAAGCACTGTATACATTTTCATTGTTATGCAGATGACACACAATTATACCTGTCAATGAAGCCAGATGATAGTAATCAATTAGCCAAGCTAGAGGCCTGTCTTAAGGAAATCAAAGCTTCGATGACTTGTAACTTCCTGCTATTAAATTCAGATAAGACTGAAGTAATCCTAGTTGGTCCAAAAAACCTTTGAAATACCTTTCCAAATTAAACTCTTAGTTTGGATGTGGTTACTCTTTCTCTGAATAGTTCTGTGAGGAACCTTGGAGTTATTTTTATCAAGATCTGTTTTTTAATTTACATATTAAACTTGTTTCTAAGACTGCCTTCTATCATTTGCGTAATATTGCCAAGATTAGGAGCATCTTGTCTCAGAGTGATGCTGAGAAACTGATCCACGCTTTTGTTAGCTCTAGATTAGATTATTGTAACTCTTTATTATCAGGTTGTCCTAAAACATCTTTAAAAAGTCTTCAGCTGATCCAAAATGCTGCAGCAAGAGTTTTAACAGGTAGTAGAAAGAGAGATCACATCTTTCCAGTTCTGGCCTCCTTTCATTGGCTTCCCATACAGTTTAGAATTAAGTTTAAAATCCTTCTTCTGACTTACAATGCTCTAAATAATTAGGCCCCTTTTTATTTAAAAGATCTGATACTACCCTATTATCCTAACAGAGCACTACGCTCCCAAAATGCTGGATTACTTGTAATACCTAGACTCTCCAAAAGTACAATGGTAGGCAGAGCCTTCATTTACCAAGCTCCTCTCCGGTGGAACCAGCTGCCAATCTGGATTTGGGAGTAAGACTCAATCTCCATTTTTAAGAGTAGGGTCAAAACTTTCCTTTTTGATATAGCCTATAATTAGGGAGGGATCATATGCCCCTGAACCCTCCTTTAGTCATACTGCTAATAGGTTTAGACAGCCGGGGGACCACCAACAATGCACTGGGCTTCACTTATTTCTTCACTCTGATCAGAATCAGAATCAGAATCAGAATCAGATTTTTTGCCATTGTTCATGTAGTACACAAACTAGGAATTTGTCTCGGTGCCATGCTGCAACATTAAAAACATGATGAGATAAAGAGATAAACTAAAAAACTAAAAGACTAAAAACATGCAATAAGTGTAGAATAATAAGTAATAATAATAATAATAATAATAATGAGTAATACTAGTCAAGGCAGTTTTAAATAAATTAGCAAGTAGCAGATAATATGGGGTACCACATAGTGCAGTCGATAATGCAACAGAAAAACAGTGATGAATGACATGAGTCTGGTTGAGCTGCTGTATATAGTGCACGAGAGTCAATAAGTCACTTAATGTTCAGCAGTCTGATGGCAGAGGGGAAAAAGCTGTTCATGTGCCGGGAGGTTTTAGTCTGAATGGACCGAAGTCTTCTACCTGAGGGGAGGGGGGCAAACAGTACGTGACCAGGGTGTGAAGGATCGGCTATGATCCGGCCTGCACGCCTCCGGGTCCTGGAGATGTACAGGTCCTGGAGAGATGGGAGCTTGCAGCCGATCACCTTCTCAGCAGTGCGCACGACGCGCTGCAGCCTTAGTCTGTCCCTGGCAGTGGCTCCTGCGTACCACACGGTTATGGAGGAGGTGAGGATGGACTCGATGATGGCCGTGTAGAACTGCACTAACATCTTGGTGGGTAGCTTGAGCTTCCTCAGCTGCCGCAGAAAGAACGTCCTCTGCTGGGCCTTTTTGATGAGGGAGCTGATGGTTGGCTCCCATTTGAGGTCCCGGGTGATGGTGGTGCCCAAGAAGCGTAAGGAACCTGCAATGGTGATGGGAGAGCCTGTGATGGTGAGGGGGGGCAGGGGGGTTGTGACTTTCCTGAAGTCCACGATCATCTCCGCTGTCTTCAGAGCGTTCAGCTGCAGGTTGTTGTGGCTGCACCAGGACACCAGCTGGGCCACCTCTTTCCTGTAGACGGACTCGTCGCCGTTGGAGATGAGCCCGATGAGGGTGGTGTCGTCCGCAAACTTGATCAGCTTAACAGACTGGTGGGAGGAGGTGCAGGAGTTGGTATAAAGGGAGAAGAGTAGGGGGGAAAGTACACAGCCCTGGGGTGATCCGATGCTGATGCTAACAGAGTCCGAGACAGACTTCCCCAGCCGCACATGCTGCCTCCGGTCCGTCAGGAAGTCGGTGATCCACCTGCAGAGGGAGTCAGGCACGCCGAGCAGGGACAGCTTGTCCTGGAGCAGAGCGGGGCGGATGGTGTTGAATGCAGAGCTGAAGTCCACAAACAGGATCCTGGCGTAGGTTCCCGGGGAGTCCAGGTGCTGCAGGATGGAGTGGAGGGCCAGGTTGACTGCGTCGTCCACAGACCTGTTGGCACGGTAGGCAAACTGCAGCGGGTCCAGGAGGGGAGTGGTGATGGACTTGAGGTGGGACAGGACCAGGCGCTCAAAGGACTTCATGACTACAGAGATGAGCGCTACAGGTCTGTAGTCGTTAAGTCCAGTAATCCGTGGCTTCTTGGGGACAGGGATGATGGTGGAGGATTTGAGGCAGGTCGGCACGTGGCATTGCTTAAGGGAGGTGTTAAAAATGTCTGTGAAGACAGGAGCCAGCTCTTTCGCACAGTGTCTCAGGGTGGAGGGAGACACACCGTCCGGCCCGGGGGCCTTGCGTGGGTTCAGTCTGGAGAACTGTCTGTGCACGTCCTGCTCACTGATGACAAGGGCAGGGGGGGGAGGAGGAGGGGGGGACCGCTTTTGATGAATTAGGGGCCGAGGAGGCAGTGGAGCTGGGTGGAGTGGGGGAGTTGGACACAGCTGACGAGGTGTCAAAACGGGCGTAATGTTGGGACAGTTTTTGACAAAGGGCTTTGTCATCCTGACCTTTAGAAGCCTGAGGCCGATAGTTGGTGATTTGCCTCAGTCCTCTCCACACAGAAGCCGAGTCATTAGCAGTGAACTGCTGCTGGAGTCTCTCAGAATACACAGATTTAGCTCTCTTCAGCTCTCTGTTAAACCGATATTTGACCTCCCTGTAGCAGTCCCTGTCTCCACTTTTCAACGCTGCTCCCTTCTCCTTCCTGATCTGTCTGAGCTTAGCAGTGAACCAGGGCTTATCATTAGAGTACCTCACCCTGGTGCGCGATGGGAGAATGCTCTCCTCACAAAAGTTGATATATGAGTTCACAGTGTCTGTGTACTCATTAAGATCATGTGTGGCTCCTTTAAACATGTCCCAGTCAGTTATTTCCATGCATGTGTTCAGTTTCTCTCCAGCTTCACTGGTCAATTTCTTCATGGTGGTCACAACAGGTTTAGTGAGTTTCAGTCTCTGTCTGTATGTGGGAATGAGGTGGACCATCACGTGATCAGATAGTCCGAGCGCAGCGCGGGGAACAGCGCGATACGCGTCCTTCACTGTAGTGTAACAGTGATCCAGTGTGTTCTTTCCTCTGGTTGGACATTTAATAAACTGTTTGTATCGGGGGAGCTTGTGACTCAGATTGCTCTGGTTAAAGTCACCTACCACAATAACCAGAGAGTCTGGAAAAGTCTGCTCCGCATGTTGGATGTGATCTGCGAGCGTGCGCTGAGCCTCGCGCGCGTCCGCGTCAGGAGGGGCGTACACAGCGATCAAAACGAATGATGCGAACTCCCCCGGGGAATAAAAAGGCTTGCAGTTAATAGAGAGAAATTCTAGATCGGTAGAACAGTGTTGTGAAATCACCGTTACATCAGAGCACCAGCTGCTGTTAATGTAGAAGCAGACTCCTCCTCCAATAGACTTACCGGAGAGCTCTGTGACGCGATCAGCACGAAACAGCTGAAATCCCTCGAGGCTGATCGAGCTGTCCGGTATGTTCCCTTTAAGCCAGGTCTCAGAGAAACAGATGACAGACGAGGAAGCGAGGTCCTTAAATCGCATCAGCAGTCTTAATTCTTCTACCTTGTTCAAGAGAGAATTGGCATTGGATAGAAATATGCCAGGCAAGGCTGTTCGCGTGCCTCTCCTTCGCAGCCGAGCGAGAATGCCCCCTCGCTTTCCTCTTTTTTGCCGTCTTACTTTTTGAGCCAAACAATGAATCAGATCGGCAGCAAGAGCTAAAAATACTGGGAGAAGGTCCGTAGGAGTGATAGTCCTGATATTTAGTAGCTCTTCACGGGTGTTAGAGCAGGCAGACACACAATTGACGAACAGAAACAAACAAATTAAACAAATTAAAGGGCAGCGAAACACCATGGCGACCACTGTGGGCGCCATCTTGGCGCCACTCTCAATGAAATATTTGCTGGTCATTAACATCTGTTTGTTCTCTCCCATAGACTGAGTCCCCATCGTGCTTTTTGCTATCTACATGTCTGTTCTTTTCGTCTTCTCTATCCCCTCACCCCCCAGTCAGTCACAGCAGATGACTGCCCCACCCTGAGCCTGGTTCTGCTGGAGGTTTCTGTCATGTCTGTCATGTGTTTTCTGCCTGTTAAAGGCAGAATGAATGAAACCCACTCGCAGAAATACGTTGTGGGTGCTTTATTATGCAGAACAAAATAAAACAGTCCAAACACAGCATGCCAAGGGAGTACAAGGAAGTCTCTAGGACGCTCAATAGGACAGATGAGTCAAACATGGGGAAAAAATGTTCCAAGGCAGACGGAACTGCAACGGAGGAACGGAGGAGGAGCCCAGAAGAGAGCCATCTGGAAACATAGACAGCAGGGGCGACACAGTTTGTACTCACGAGGCTGGAGCTGTCTGAGTAAATCCGTGAAATCTACAGGCTGGAGAAACCGAAGGAGAAATAGACAGATGAAGGCTACTCCGCAATTCACCTCAATCACCCGACAATACACAATGGCAAACTGAGATCTTAAATACAGCAACACTAACAAGCAGAGTGTATGCCGGTGTGGAGAGAGGAGAGAGAGTGTGGAAGAGCGTGAGTGGAAGCACCTGTGTGAATGGACATCTGCACCAGTGAGTGAGTGTGTGTGAGTGAATGAGGGGGCATCAAACATGTAGGTGGAAATGAATGAGGGTGTGTGTGTGTGTGTGTGTGTGTAAGGAGTGAATGAGAGTGAGAATGCAGGTGAAGATATAAGTGTGTGTGTGTGTGTGTGTGTGTGTGTGTGTGTGTGTGTGTGTGTGTGTGTGTGTGTGTGTGTGTGTGTGTGTGTGTGTGTGTGTGTGTACACAGTGGAGAAAACAACCAAAGGAAGACAGCTGGTAAGGACTGGCAGGAGAGAAGGGCATGGCTGAGCTGTCACAGAGCCTCCCAGGAGGAGCCTAGAGAAAGGTAAGGGGAAAACACCCTCCTGAGGGCATAACAGCCACTGCGGCAAGGAGCTGGCCTGGCAGCTCCAGCTCAGTCCATGACAGTTTCTTCCTGTTAAAAGGGAGTTGATTGGGATCAGCTGGTAATGATGAGAGAGGAGTGGTTGGACTGGCAGTCTGACAGGTGACGCCCATGCAAAGCGCAAAGCCGGAAATGTTGCCTGACAGCTGTCAGCCCACAGAACCAATATAAGAAATAAACATAATCAAATACAGACTAGATAATAATTACAAATGAAACAAGACATGGCCAGAACACACTAAAACATAAACAGAGAAAATGGAAGGCAGTATAACAACCTAGAAAGGCATACAAAATACAACAACTATATATACAATTACAGGGAAGGAGTCACAAGACTGGGTCCGGCAGAACCTCCCGAACCCAGCTCGTGACAGTTTCAGCATTAATCTCACCTAATGAGATGGATGGGCAATATGCGTGGAGCACAAAAAGTCAATCTTGGGTTTAATTTTAGAGATGGCTGCTCAGAGATGATCCTCCACGTTTAGACGCGATCTGTATTTATTTTTAATATATGTCAGTGCCAAGAAAGTCTTTTCGCACAGGTATGTAGAGCCAAATGGCATCAGTACATCCATCGCGGCCCTGGATAGTGTGGATTTTCTCTCTCGACTGAAATCCAGAACTCAGCAAGCATTTTTGAACGAAAAGCTGTCTTTTATCATTCAGCGACATGATGCTTGTATTTTCACCTTGCAATGACATGTTAAGTCCATTCAGTCTGTCAAATATGCAGGATAAATATGCTAGCCTTGTTAACCAGTCAGGGTCAGTCAGGTGGTCAGCAAGCTAGGACCCGTTCTCCATCAGAAATAAGCGCACCTCATCCCGCAGTTCATACAGGCGGCTGAGGACATTTCCTCGTGAAAGCCACCTGACCTCTGTGTGGAACAGCAGGCCCTGATGCTCCAATCCCAGTTCATTGCGGAGAGTAGCGAACAGCCTGGTGTTGAATGGACGTGATTTCATGTAGTTGACAATTTTTATGGCAGTCTCAAGAACACTCTTTAGATCTGGGTCGAGCATTTTACTCACAAGAGTTTCTCTGTGAATAATACAGTGTGTAAAGTTTATGTGGGGCGCCACTTGTAAGACTCTTGCTTTTAATCCTTTATTTTTCCCCAGTATTGTTGCAGCACCGTCTGCACACACACCAATGCACTCATCCCAAGACAGTCCCTCTTCTTTTAGTTTGTTGTCAAGTTTTGTGAAAATGTCCTCACCTGTGCACTTCACATCCAGCGGGGTGCAAAACAGCATGTCCTCGTTAAGTCTTCCATCAAAACTGGATCTGATGAAAACAAGCAGCTGGGCTGAGTTTGATATATCTGTGGATTCATCTAACTGCAAAGCATATTTCCCTTTCTTCACTCTGTCAATCAGCTGACACCTTATGTCATGGGCCTTGTCCGTGATGCGCTGGAATATGGTCCCGTCAGACAGCGGCACTGCTTCCAGCTCCCGCGCCTGTTTATCCCCATGCATTGTCCAACTCATAGCGATAGCAGCAGGTTTTATTAAGGTTTCTCCGATTGTGTGTGGCTTTTTTGCCTGTGCAATTAAATATGCCACCTCACTTGATGCCTTTTGAGCTTTGGTTGTGGATGTTGTTTGGTTTGCTATGATTTTCTTTTGGCCTTGCAATTCTCTCTCCTTTTGGTGGAAAAATTCTGCTGGTTTAACGGCAAGAGATGGGTGCTTAGTTTTCAAGTGTTTGAGCATTTTTATGGGCTTTAAACTCTCATGTGCAAGCACCTCTGTGCACGCTACACATTGGGGATGTTGTACTTCATTGATAACGATGCATGTGAATCCATACTGAATATATTCCTCTTGATACTTGCGACACTTGGAGGAAGGCTGGTCTGACTGTTGGAGCCCTTTACGCTTACAGTGCTCTCCTCCTCCTCCTCCCCCTCCTCCTCCTCCTCCCCCCATACCAGATGTCGGCCTTTCTGGCAGCATGTCTCTGCTCTCCTCTTCTGCCATCTCTGCTGGCCTCGCTGCGTTGTCTTTGGTCTTTATTAACCAGCGTTTCATTTTTAAAAATAATATCCCGGGCTTAAAGCGTAGTGTTGTGGAGGATGAAAGCAGATGAGACAAGAGCTGACGACGCAGAGGTTTATTTCTCCTCCAACACAGAACAGATTAACTCTTGAGTGCCAAAGCGATCTTCTTTATACATTTTCTCCCCGCCTCTGGCACTCAGGTTAAACACATTTACATACCTGTTATCAAGTGTGAACACAAATCAACATACACAGATTAACACATTCGCGCCCCTGCGTCCTCAGGTGTGAGCCTGGCACAGCAGGGCGAAAGGCACATCTCTATTTACTACATACCCCCCGGTGCTCTGGCTCCCCTGGCTAGCACCCCCAACACCCTGAAGTACTGGGTGGAGTGTCATCTCCTTTGTGTCACCACAGTGTATTGATTTGAGCTGTTCAGATGAAATCTACTTGTGACGTTTACTGTGGCGCAGTTAAAGTGACATGTCACCTGAGTAATCACCTAAGGATTCTGAAAATCATCTCGCGACCCCCCTCAGTGTCTCGGGACCCCCCGGGGGGTTGTGGCCCCCACTTTGGGAATCTCTGCATTACACTGATAGCTTACAACACTGAAACAATGTGTATATCAAGTTTTTTGTATTTTATTAAAAAGGCATTTTATATATCCTACTGGTTGTACTGCTGTGCATCTAAATGAATCAATACGAAATGAGTTCCAGTGATTTTGGGATATGCTGTAGTCTACTGGATGAACTCCCTCAGCAAATTTAAAGCATTTTTTTAAAGAGGTCTTTCCAAACTCATAGATTTGATCACATGATTTGCACATAACTTGTGAAGCTATGCATGTGCATGCTGAAGTCTGATAGAGATTGCACA
This sequence comes from Pholidichthys leucotaenia, assembly GCA_020510985.1. Lineage (NCBI taxonomy): Eukaryota > Metazoa > Chordata > Actinopteri > Cichliformes > Pholidichthyidae > Pholidichthys > Pholidichthys leucotaenia. The sequence continues at coordinate 410,701,080 of CM035837.1, forward strand.
ACAAGCATGCCAAAAAAATAACTTGCCTTTTAAAGACATCAATAGCAAAGGTAAAGTTTGCCAATAAATAACAAAGCAAAGTCCGTGTCTTTTGAAATAATGTTTTGTATGGTTTATTTGGCAGATAAAGCTGAATCAGGTCAGCTGATATCAATGATAAAGAGATGCTAAACTTTTTAAAACATACTTCAAACAACAACCTCTTACAACCATATGGTCCTGTTAAACGTGGTGTGACATTTTATATGTATTCTCACAATTGTGAGTTTTTTCTTTATACTCTCACTTTATTACTTTTATTATGTTGCCTTCCTAACAACTACAAATGCACAAGTATTTTTTTTGGGGGGGGAGGGGCGGGGTATAAACCATTTACAATCTACAAATTACAGATGTAGTTATCAAGGTCAAGATCATTTTATTACACCTGTAGGTAAATTTGTTCTGCAGCAAAGAAGGGCCATCTATCCAGTAACACAAACACCACAGCAGACAAAAACCTAAGTCAAAAACAAAATGCTGTGCCATCAAAAAGAGATTAAAACCTACAAATGAAGAACCAACTATAGTAAAACAATATTCAATAAAACACAGATGCAGAACTTGTTCAAAAGGACAGTTGAAGCTGGAACAAAACTATTTCTATAATGATAAGATTTACACCTAATCATGTAACAGACAAAGCACTGAGAAGGCAAAAGTATTCGCCATGCGATCACCAATCACTCGACTGGCCCATTTCACAATCTGACCAAGTATGTTTCTGTCCTTTAAGGTCAGGTTTACAAACTATGATGACAGACAAAAAGATAGAACAGATTCAATAAAAGCACAATAAAACGATACCAGCAAGGTTTTGTCAGTATGTATACGAGACGTTTTTCTTAGACGGTAAAGATGCTGACGCCCCTTTTTGCACACAGCCTCACAGTTCTCCTCAAAGTTCAGTTAAGAGTAAATAATGATCCCAAGAAACTTGAAGGACTTCACACACTCCACAGTCAGCCTTTAATTGTTGTGTATGTCTCCTGAAATCAATGATCATGTCTTTAGTTTTTAAAACATTTAAATAAAGAAAAGCGCCCTTGCGCCACTTGATAAAATCGTTCACAAAAGGGCCATGAGCCTTTTCATCCAACAGGAGCAGACTCACAGTCATCTGCTTATTTTAAAGTGACCCTATCTTTAAGAGTGCTCTGACATGCTTGTATGTATGAGGGGGCTGTTATGTCTGTAAAGAGGACCAGCGGACACGATGACTGTGTGCTGAACAGTGGCTTTATTAAGGAGGCTAGCAACACGTGGAACACTACAAATAAGCTAGTAATGCAGGGGTACAAGCTAGTGTAGCAGGCTAGAAGTGGAGTGCCAAAGACCCAGGCTCCCGCCGTCAGTCCCTTAATATAGGCACGGCATGGTGACGTCATCTGTGTCTGCGTCACCACGTCCGTGCCATGCATGGTGGTACAACAATATGCCACATTCACCTCCCCCCTGAGAAAAAACAGAGTTTAGCTGGGCACCTTGATTGTGGCAAACTGCATGCTGGTAAGTACAATAAATTGTCAATGACACATTACACACATTTGCTTGGTGTTAAAGCACAATATGGCAGTATCAGCAACCAGACCCATGACCATTATTATTATGAACCATTATTATTGTTATTTTTTGAACCATAACAAAAACTTATGAACCTGGGCAGCCGGGTGGACTACTGGTAGAGCCCTGCATGGTTGAGTGGGTTATTCTTCCACCATTTTCAACCATGCTTCACCTAAACATTTCAAAACAGAGTAATTTATAATTCAACTTTGGGACCACTGGTGAGCCTACAGTGGGCGCGTCCCTGGAGGCGCTGGTTGCGATGGACCTGGGTGCCCTCTTGCTGGAATCACACTCTCTCCAGCAAAGTCCCAGTCTGGGTCGCGGTAGTGTGTCGCTCTCGCCGGTGACAGGATGCATTCCAGGTTGTTGTCATTCACGAGGGTCCTGCTTGGCCACGGACTCTCTCTCCGGCAGCTAAACAGTGGCTCCATGAGGTTTATGCCGGGAGAGGATCAGAGACGAGTCCGGTTTATGCCATCTCTCTGTGTTCTGTTCTCCGTGCAGTGTCAAGCTTGGAGCGGCTGTACCCACATCCAGGTGAAATGCGCTCTGGTCATCAGCGGTCAAACAAAGTCCTTCGTTGCCGTGTATGGTGAAACCCAATTCGCAAAAAAGATCGCACCCCAGGATGTTGTCTCCATGTGTCACTACTTGAAAGGTAAATGCAAGGAGGACTTTTGTCCTGTAGAGAACCGTCAGGGTTATGGTTCCTACAAGGCTGATTCTGGTGTACCCATAACCATAAAGCTCCACAGTGTTGTTCCTGATTGGATGCCAAGGGAAGAATTTCTTCACTGTAACTTAATTCATCAGTGATCTCGTAGCAGCAGTGTCCAGTGGTAATGGTAGGCTGATGTCATCGAGCCTCACTGTGCACCACTTGTACACCGCATTGCTAGAGTCCCCTGCATGGGTGGTAGTTGCTGAAGGCAGTCCAATTGACCTGGGTGGCGAGCTTGTTGTTAACCGTGTTGAGTGGCACACTTTGGCAAAATGGTTAAGCTTGTCGCAGCGTTGGCATCGCTGCCCCCTGGCCAGGCAGGAGCGCGCTCACGTTCGGAGTGAAGGGGAACCACAGTTACCACACATTTGATGTCCCATGAGGTTCTGCTGTCCCAAAATGTTCACCTCGGCATCCTCCGAGATGGTCGTGGTATTAACAGGTTCTTCTGCCGGGGCAACTGTATGCGCTAGCGGGGTCCGTTGTTGTGGATCACCTAGCTGTGATGTTAGCTTGGCAGCAGCCTCCAGCTGGAATACTAACTCTACTGCCTTCAGCAGTGGCAGGTCTTCCGGCGCCATCAACCGCTGGTTGTTGGTGTGTTCTGCTAGCTGGTCCCGCACAATCTCATCCTCTAGCTGCCCAAACGTGTATGTGCTCGTCACACAGCAGAGGTCCACAATGTACTGCTGGGTCATCTCTCCCGCTCTCTGTCTGCGCTGGCGGAACCTTATTCTCCTCACGAGCATGTTCTCAGGCATTGCAAAATGTCCGGCTAGCAGCATGACACATTCCTCATAAGTATCCACAGGTCCGAACATACTAAACACACGCTGTCCCTTGGTACCCAGACTATGAATCAAGAAAGCACGCGGTCGTGTCTTGCCAACCTTAGCCAGGTCCATAGGTGACGTACTGTATGTCCGGAAGGACTCAAACCAATGAGGCAATGGGATCAGGGCCACCTTAACTTGCTATAAGACCTTGGGGCTGAGATGTTTTGTAGGCACTCCCTTCCGCTCCTCCCAACAGCATCTCAGTTGAAAAATGATGCAATGCAAGAAAAGACAACTATAGTGCAAAAACTCAAGGTAGCGGCTATGGATGTAGAAGCTATATCCCTATACAAAAATTTCTATTGGTACAGAAGAGTTGACAATCCGACAAAACCCTTTCAGATCAAATCCAAGCCAGCTGCTGCTGTGGTTTAGGTAGATAGTAAGGTGGGCCTGTGATCAGAAGGTTGCTGGTTCCCGTCCTGCTCTCGGCACCTTTGCCAAACCATTGTACTTGCTATGAGATGAAATTCACACTTAAAACTAAGAGGTTAGGATTGGGGAGTGGGTAAGGTTAAAAAGGTAGTAAATAGATATCAATTAAAATTTTGAAACAAATAAATGCCTCAAATTTCTGTACCTGTAACCTGCTACTTTCAAGACATGTATTAATAGAACATAATAACCTATCAGATTTGAGCTGTCTGTAACAAGAATTCTACTGTATGGTTATGGTTCCGTATCCATAGCCAATGCCAAAACTCAAATTGCAAGAGAAAATATCTTAAATTAAGGCTGAATATGCTTGCTTTTTGACTGAGAAGATATTTTTTCTTGCTGTGCAGTTTTTGCGCAAGAAAATTTGGCATGCTTTCATAGAGTTTTTAACTTGTTTTAAGCAATCTGATAAACCAAATTATATTGTTATGTTGGCAGACAATTTTACTTAAAATAACCAAAAATTTTCTGCCAATAGATAATTTTATTTAAAATTGGGGAAAAAATATATGCCAAAAAAGTAAGATTAAATTGCTTAAAACAAGTACAAAAAATTCTTAAAGCAAGTAAAATCTTACAGAAAACTGCACAACAAAGACAAATTCTTGTCTTGTAAAAATTATCTTGTCAGAGAAAAACAAGCATACCGTACCGCCTTGATTTAAGATATTTGAGCATACTAAGACTTCATTTGTTTTGCAGTGCGACATACAATTGGCTACTTCAGCATAAACACAAAAGTCAGTTTAATCTCTCTTCCACACACACACATCATGAAAGGCATCAGCCTAAATGCCAGATATCAGAGGATGACACTAATTAACTATTAAAGTCTAATGAGGACAGCAGAACACAAAGTTATATCAGTGAAGTTGTGGAGGAATAAGATCAGGTGAGATGTGACGAGCTGCAAGGTTGCAGAGTTTTAATACCTCCAACATAATGAGATGCACATCGTAACTCAGTGATCTACTGTGCTGCTGAGGCATGTATCGTAAGCTCTTATATAGATGTTATACAAACAGAGAGAATGCAAGGCACATTAGCATTTTGATGTACATATCAGTCAATACATATCATTTGCGTGACCAACTGGCGCCCGGATGTCCGCTTCCTCATCCAGGGGATGTATATACAACAGTCCATTGTTCTGATTGCCCCCAGGGGCTTTCTGTCCATATGCAAATTGTCCTCCGTTTCCTCCAGCCCTGCTGAACGTGAATAGTATCAGTCTGCATTGTGCTGGGTCACCACAAAGTACGTATTTCTGATTCAAACAATGGACAACAGCAGCAATCAAAAACCTGCACAGCAGGTGATTGGAAACCACTACAAAGAGCATGTCTTACCTTTAATGTCTTTACCTTTGCATCTTCCTCTGTAACACCAACCCTCTCCATGTCCTTCTTCACTACATCCATGAATCTTCTCTGTGGCCTTCCTCTTTTCCTCCTGCCTGGTAGCTCCATCTTCAATATCCTTTGTCCAATATATCCACTATCCCTCCACTGCACATGTCCAAACCATCTCAGTCTTACCTCTCTGACTGTCTCCAAACTATTCACCCTGAGCTGTCCTTCTGATATACTCATTTCTAATCCTGTCCTTCCTAGTCACTCCCAATGAAAATCTTAGCATCTTCAGCTCAACCACCTCCAGCTCCTCCTCCTGTCTTTTTGTCAGTGCCACCATCTCCAAACCATAAATCATAGCAGGTCTCACTTCCATCTTGTAAATCTTCCCATTCACTCTAGCTGCTATCCTTCTGTCACAAATCACCCCTGACACTCATCTCCACCCACTCCACCCTGCCTGCACTCTCTTCTTCATCTCTCTTGTGCATTTTCTATTGCTTTGGATGGCTGACCCCAGGTATTTAAACTTATTACCTTCACTTCCTCTACTCCTTGCATTCTCACTGTTACACCTGCCTCCCTCTTATTTTCATGTATTCTGACTTGCTTCTACTGACCTTCATTCCTTTTTGCTCCAGAGCATACCTCCACCTCTTAGTGTTCTCTTCCACCTGGTCCCTACTCTCACTACAGATCACAATGTCAAGCATCATGGTCCACAGAGACTCTGATCTCATCTGTCAGCCTGTCCATCATCATGGCAAACAAGAAGGGGCCAGAGCCGATCCCTGATGTAACCCCACACCCTCCCTGAATCCATCTGTCACTCCTACAGCACACCTCACCACCATTTCGCTGTCCTCATACATGTCCTGCACCACCTTTAGACTGCGTGTCCACTAAATGCACTTTTTGTTGCCCGACCGCCTTGAACGTCTTTTTTTCAGCGCTTGTGCACTGCACTCTGGAAAAACAGTCTGTGTCCTGTATCCTAACAGCAACTTGTCACTCACAGCTCAGCACTTCCGCTTTTCCTATGGTCAGACTTTCTACTTATTTTTTAATAGCAGTCTCTAAATAACAATGGACAGCAAACGTATTCTGGCATTGGTAGCAGCTCTGGATGCAAAATATGATGACACCGAAAAGAAACCAGGATTCTGGATACAGACATCAACCGGACTTGTACGGGACATGTTCCTCCAGGTGTTTGCTTTCAAATTTTAATCATGATATCCTTTTAGTGTCAGATGAAAGAGTACCGGGTTGTTTGATGCAGCAAAGTTCAGCCTCTTTCCCGTCATCTTACCGTTCTTGTCTTCCTGTACCAGCGTCCTATGTCCGGCCCTTCCTTAATTTTGACTGGCTGCTTAGAAAGGTCTGACATTGACGAGCTCAGCTGTAGTCTGAAAAGTTAAACTTTTTTCAGCCCTGAGCACCGTGACAAAAAGTGGCCACTGCCGAGAGCGTTTCACCGCCAAGGGCGCTCAGCACTATTGATGTTGGACTACATAGAGAATGAAAAGAAAATAGTCACCCACTCCGTAAAAAATGTGTTTGGTGGACATGCAGCCTTACACACTTCTCTGTCACTCCTGACTTTCTCATACAGTACCACACTTTCTCTCTTGACATCTCATCATATGTTTTCTCTAGATCCACAAAAACACAGGGTAACTCCTTCTTGTCATGATGCTAAGCATGGGCGGAGAGCCATGCTCAGGCTCCGTCATTCGTTCGGACTTTGTTTGCACTGCGTCGTTTGCTTGAGTGGTTCAGGAACTCTTGGAGACCACCCGACTTATTCCACCACATGAGCTGGTGGTCTTTGGACTCCTGTAGGCCACCTGAACTGTCTATCTTTTGCCTGGTGTTATGGATTTTCTGCAGGTCCCCAATCTTTTCTTTTTTGTGGGTCATAAGTGTGTGTTTTTTTATTTCGGTCTCTCCTAGCCTGGGATTCACCACCACCCTCTCGGGGTGGGTTATTTTTCTATTCCTGTTGGGGGGATTTTTTGTATTTTTCTTTTTTGATGTTACCTTGGGGTTGTCTGGAATCTAGCCGTGAGGGAGGGGCTCCGTCATGATGCTGAGCACGGGTGGAGAGTGGTGCTCAGGCTTTAGTTCTTGATTATTTTCTGTACTTCCCCACTTTAGTTTTTTATTCTGGTTGGTTTTGGATGTATGTTGTTATTTGAGTTTGCTATTTGTTTCTGTTTATGAGAGTTCCTGTTTTTGTAGTTATTTGTATCATGCACCCATGGCCATCTGGTTCTACATTATAAACTATATCTGTTTGGTTTGACATGAGCCTACTCTCACCTTTACCATTGGTCCTCTTCTGTAATATTAGTATTGTATTATTTACATCTCTTGTTTTTTGTATTTATCCTGTCCTCACCTTAGTGGTTATGCTCCCCTTTTTTGTATTCTCTGGTCTGTTCCTAATTTGGTAATCATTCTATGTTTTTAGTTGGTTCCCGTTTCACCATTTCCTCCTGTGCTTTTATTTTGATAGTGTGTCTTGTTTATTTCCTCTTCCAGCTCAAGTTCGCGGGCTGTCACAGCTGTCAGTGTTTGGTTTGATTATCATCGCTCTTGTACCCAGACCTGTAATCAACTATGTTAAATTCTATTTGCCCTATTTAAGGACGGCTGAACTGGTACTCGGGGCAGTGTCCTTTTCAATGCTCTGACGGGAGTTCCCCGTCTTATTTTCTTACATTATCTCTCAGTGTCAAGACAGGTGTTCCCCGTCTCGGTTCATTTTGTTATCTGTGTGTGTTCCACGTCGCTCCTGTTATTTTATACCCAGCCTTTCCGCATGCCTTAGCCCTTCCGGCTATTCTACTTCACGTCTCCTGCCTTTGCCTTGTATCGTGTAACTGTCATGAATTGCTCTCAGGGTAGGAAAAAGGCACCAAACGCCGGCCGTGAGTTTGCAGGATTTATTAAAAGAACATAATCACAAAACAAAAACCTGTGGGGAAAAAGAAACACAGGTTAGCAGAAATAGCCAGCTAAAGTGAGTGCAATTGCCGGCTAAACCTGGAGACGAAACTCAGAGAACAGGAAAGCAAAATAGCTTGGCTAAGGCAAGAGTAATCGCCTGCTAAACCTGAAGTCTAACATTAACACACGTAGCACATCGACAGAGAACTTACGTGTTATGTAGAGAGCTGAAAGTAAGACGCTGCACTCGGCAAAGGAGTGCAGCCTCTTAAATAGGAAAAAAAATAACCAACATAGTGAAAGCAGGTGTGGGTTCACATGAGCGGGGAAACGGGAACAAAAACTGGTAATGGGAATCAGCTGGCACTGATGAGAGAGGAGTGGCAGAGCTTGACAGCTGACAGAACCACGCCCCCAAGGAGAGCCAACCCGGAGGCACCGCCTGACAGCTGTCAACCCCCAGAAAGACATCACAGAAAAAGGACAACCATAAACAATAACAGACTAGATAATAATTACAATTAAAATGAGACAAGGCCAATGCAAACTAAAACATAAACAGAGAAATAGAAGGCAGTAAAACAACTCAAAAAGGCACAAAAATACAACAGATAAATATAAATACAGAGAAAGAGCCACAAAGCTGGATCTGGCAGAACCTCCAGAGCCCAACTCGTGACAGTAACTTTTTGACCTTGTAATATTTTTGTGTTTTTGTTATTAAATGTCAGGAACTCACAGTTCAGCATTTGGGTCTTTCTTCTGCCCCTGCCAGGTCAGTTTATGACAGAAGGACACTGCCAGTGTTGACCCAGCTGCTGCGAGTTTGCTTTTTCTCTTACCCTCCCGTATATTTTTGTTGAAGTCTGTTTTTTACTTTTCCTGAAATGTCAGCCAACGCGGACTATGGTAGTATTTGTGGACTGAGTGAAATGGAGTGTTGGGCTGTGGGAGTGTTATAAAACATCATAATCAAGGCTCATGCCTCCCGCACTCCTGAAGCGGTCTGGGGATGTCTGGCTGGAGCGGCACAGGTACTCGAAGCACACCCCAGCCTATGGAGCCATCCGGAGCTCATGGACCTACTCATCTCCATTACTGGCCCACGACACATGCTCCGCAGGATGAGGAAAACCTCACCTCCACTCGTACCTGTGCCGACGAACAAGCGTCCAAGGGTACGGAAGTCTCGCTCACCTCGCCATGAGCCTGTGTCCTTACCCGCTCACCAGACGGCCTCCGCTGTTCCCAGAGGAGCTTCGTCTGGGCCCACAGGAGCAGCTGTGGGCCCAGACTTGCCTTGGGAACCAAGGCAAGTACCTTTTCATTTTTTTTAACACCTATGAATGAATTGTCTTGCCTTTTTCCTGGTGGTGAGGCTCAGCAGCAGCTATCCACTTTGGCTGAGCCCTCACCACCTGCTGCTGCAGCCATTCCTTCATCTTTTCCTGCTTCTCCCATGCCCCTCTCTGTTTTCCCTGAGTGTCCGCTGGTCCTGTGAGGGAACCGCCAGATGATGGAGGGACCTGCGGCTCCGGAGAGTTTTGTTCCAGCCCCACAGCCACATCGTAGACGGGAGAAGAGCGCTCCCTGTGTCTCGAAGCATGCGCCGACAATTGAGTGTCCCCTGGTTTCGGCACCGCAGGACTCAGTGCCATCGGTGAGATGATCCCCAGCTTCAGCCGCTGCCTCTGGAGGCCTACCAGCATCAGCCGAAATAGAGCCGATAGAGCCAAAATCTTGTCTTGCTTATGGTGGGGAGAATCAGTTGCAGATGCCCTCTGTTCCTGAGTTCTTCTTGCTGGGCTCCACTGCTTCCTTAACTGTGTTCTGATGCTTTTGTCTTCCTCCCCGTCTGAGGTGGCCGTGTCAGGGATGGATCCTTAGGCGAGTGGATTTAACATGCCCCAGCCTGGATCGCCGGAGTCCTGGATGGTGGTGGAGCTCGAGCTAAGGCAAGTCTTCTTTTTTGTCTTCACTATGTCGGTATTAGAGAGGGCTTGTTCTGCTCTTGGTGGAGAGAGCCAGTTGCAGCTGCCATCTGCACCTGAGCTTTCCTTGCTGGGCTCCACTGGTGCCGGTGATATTGACCCGGTGTCTGTCTTTGTTCTCTTGTCCGAGTCTTTGCTTGAGGTCACCGAGGGTCCTCCATCTCCACATGAGGTCACCAAGGGTCCTTTGTCTGAGGTTGCCAAAGGTCATCCATCTTCGCCTGAAGTTGTCGAGGGTCTCCCACCCTTTGCCTGAGGTCACCGAGGGTCTTCCGCCTTCGCCTGAGGTCAGCAGGGATAATCTGTCTTTCCCTGAGGTCAATGAGGGTCATCCGTCTTTGCCTGAGGTTGCCAAAGGTCATCTGTCCTTGCCTGAGGTCGCCGAAGGTCATCTGTCTTCACCTGAGGTTGTCGAAGGGTCATCCGTCTTCACCTGATGTCACCGAAGTTCATCTGTATTCACCTGAGGTCACCGCTGATCGGCTATCCTTGCCGCCTGGTTTCCTCACTGATCAGCAACATTTCCATCATTTGTTTTTGTTAAATTGCTACATGTAACATGTAACAATTACTGTTACATGAAAGCCTCGAACTCATCTGTTTTTCCCTTACAACAGAAAAGCATGGTGAAGAGAAACCTTTAACCACTATAACTCTCCTGCAGTAGGATGAAAACCCTAACAGTATATTATACCAGGTGGAAGGCCCACAAATAATACTGACACGAATAATGGAAAAATCTCCCTTTTCTTTGCCTCACAGCAGACTGGGAAAGATTACAATCACTCTCGATATCATGAGTACCAACAAACGAAAAAAAAAAAAAAAACAGTTTATTGGGTCGTCGGCTAGAGTCCAAGGACCACCAATTGGAGGAACATGGCACATCTGGTGGCCTACCAAAGTCAAAAGGCCACCAGATGGAAAAACATGGTGCTGCAAGAGCTTTAAGTTCAGAAGCCAGCAGCTGGGGAGCGCTGACCTCAAACGATGATGATCAAGTGGGCTACTTGACCTCTGGGACGACGGGTGGAGCAGACTGCTCAACCTCCTGGACCATAACAACGGGTGGAGTGGACTGCTTGACCTCCTGGACCATGACGACAGGTGGAGCGGACTGCTCAACCTCTTGCATGATGTCATCAGATGCAGCAGACTGCTCAACCTCCTGGCCCATGACGACGGGTGGAGCGGACTGCTCGACCTCTTGGACAACAGGTGGAGGTCTCCAGACCTCTTGGGCATTGGTTGGAGGTTTCCTGACCTCTGGCGCAGTGGCAGGTGGTGTAGGGAACTCCAACCATGACACCTGGGGAATCACCCCACTGCAATCAGCTCAGATGGGGAAGAAATCCACGGGGTGAGTGAGGCATCACCACAATCATTAGGAGCTAAGCAAGATTTAACTAATACTGATGTTAAAAAAGTAAAGAAAAGTATTTGCCTGAGCTCCTGGTCAACTCCTGCTGGGGTGACCGCATCAGGATGAACCACAGGAACTAGAATGTGCACCTTGGGGTCAGTTGATGTTCTAGCGTGCACCTTGTAGTCAGCTGAAGCTGTGTCATGAACCTCGGAATGAGCTGGAGCTGTGTCATGCACCTTGGAATGAGTAGGAGCTGGGGCTTGCTCCTCGGATTGAGCTGGAGCTGGGGCATGCACCTCGGAATGAGCTAGAGCTGGGGCGTGCACCTCGGAGTCAGCTGGAGCTGGGGCGTGCACCTCCATTCCAGATGCAGGCACCTCGGGGGACAGGTCATAACAGGAACCAGTAGTGGAGCCTGTCGGGGGAAGGCCAGAAGCAGATGGGGACTGCAACTGGGTTTCCCCACTGGGAGTAAGACAAGACTCATTGAGTACAGCAGATAATGATACTAAATGAGGTACTGGCCATAACTCCCGCTCCACTGTCAGTGAGGTCCCTGGTGGAGTATCATGCATCCCTGGTGATTCCACTGCTGAAGAGGGGACTTACACCTCCAGGAACACTGGATGAACCATAGCCGAGATTGTCTGGGGCACAACAGTGGGAATAGGCATGAAAACATGGGAACCGGCACTGCAGGCATGGTGATGGCACTGGAGGCTTTGATGGAGGGATAAAATTGGAACACCGAGAAGAGAGGCATTTCTTCGGAGCTTGCATCCTCGCTGGAAGCCTTGAAGTGTGTTGGTCCCCACAAGGAATAAAAACAAGTTCTGCTGTAAGCCAGGGATTATACTCCTATAAAAGTTCAGTTTGTGACAGCTGAATCTGCCGGCACTCCTCCAGCTCCCCGTTATTGGCTACAAAGGAGGACACAGATGTAGGAATGGAGGAAACAACCAGCTGCAGATCCTCCGTCACCACATCAAACTGAGGTGATGGCTGCTAAAACTTTGGGCCGAGTACAAAGTCTCTAAGTTCCTTCAGCAGCCAATCCATGAAACCCGGGGTCAGACCGGCCATCTGCCTTGCCTCCCTCACTGCCCGCAGTGCCTCAGTAGGATTAGAGTACATCTCCTTAAACAGAGGAAATTGGGAGGCTATTATTTTGAGAGGCAAGATGGCGCCGTTGTGTGTGGCTGGACGTCTACCTGTGTTATGTCTTATGTATTTAGTTGTCTTCTTGTTGTTCTAGCTCAGAACATGTCATCGCTACTGGTTTATGATCGCCTGACTTTCTAAATATTCGCAATTCTGTGGTCAAATTCTCGACCTATGAATTTAATGGTCAGCCTCCTCCACCTCTGTTGGCGTCTATACCACCCTATCTGCAATGTGCACCCAGTGGGCTGTTTTGAAACAGCTGCCACAAAAGACGCTGCAAAAGACGAGGTCGGAGAGGTGGAGTATCATGCAGACTGAGGGCTTACCTTCAGGTTCAGGTTCAGGTTCAGGTTACTTTATTTGTACCCGTAGGTCAGGGGTGTCAAACTCATTCCATGGAGGGCCAAGACCCTGCATGTTTTACTTCCACCCAGTGTCTTCCCACACAGTGGGAAGAAATTCAGTGAAATCACCTGCTGAAGAAACTGGGAGGAGGAAAAACCTGCAGGGTCTTGGCCCTCCATGGAGTGAGTTTGACATCTGGGCCGTAGGTAGATTTGTTTTGCAGTCAGGTGACATCCATATTTACAAACCACAATTACATTCAATTACATTCAACATGAACACAAACACAGGCACACATTAAGCTGACTATAAACATGATAAAAGTACTCAAGGCTCCACCAATCAGGACATAGGACGAAGAGATAAGAAAAAACAAGGAGATAAGAGAGAAGGGTCATATTAAAAAGTTAAAGACTAGTCAAAGAAGTTAAAAACTCAAAAGTCTAAAACCCAATAAAAGATTTAGAACCCCAATGAAAAACCTACAAAAATAGGTAAATATAAAATCAAATTAATAAATAGGTAACTAAATTATGTGCAATATATTGTTACATCTTGTTCAACTCTTTAACAGCAGCAGGAACAAAGCTGTTTTTGTAGCGCTGGGTTTTACTTTTTGGGACAGCAAACCTCCGTCTGGAGGGAAGAAGCTGAAAGTGGCAGTGCAAAGGGTGGGAGTCATCATTTAAAATGGAGGTAGCAATCCTCTGTATGTGTCTGGTGTACAGGGATGTCAAGCTCAGCTGTGACTCACCAAGCAAGCGACTGGACCATCTAACAACCTGATCCAAGGATTTCCTCTATTTCAGTTTTGTCTGACCAAACCATGACACTAAAGAGAAGGATAAAACAGATTCAATAAAAGCCCGATAAAACATTGTCATTATGGTTCGGTCAATTTGGAAGCGTGCAAGTTTCCTTAAACAATGCAAATGTTGCTGACCTTTTTTGCACACCCTTTCATAGTTCTCTTCAAAGTTTAAATTACTATCAATAATCGTCCCAAGATATTTGTAGGATTGTACACGTTCAGTGGTCTGGCCTTTTAGTACAGTGACTTTGTGCCTGGGAGTTTTCCTCCTAAAGTCAATAATCATATCTTTAGTTTTTGTCGTATTCAGCTGCAGGTAGGAATCCTCACACCAGTGAACAAAATCATCAACTACTGGGCCGTGGCCACTTTCACCATCCTGGAGGAGACTGACAACAACTGAATCATCAGTATACTTTATAATGGGTCTGTTGTCATGTCTGCTCCGACACATGTTTGTGTACAGGATGAAGAGTAGTGGTGACAACACACACCCCTGAGGAGAGCCAGTAGAAGAACACTTTTGGTCAGACAATGTACCATTGACCCTTACTCTCTGTGTCCTGTTGGTTAAAAAATCCAGAATCCAACCCACCAGATTATTATTCAAATCAAATTGTTGCCGGAGCCTTTCAACTAAAATATGAGGTTGGATTGTATTAAAGGCGGAAGAAAAGTCCACAAATAAAAGTATGCAAGGAGGAAAGAATATTTTCCAGATGGGAACGGGAAACCAGTCCATTCAACAATACATTTAATTTAAATATTTTAGCGGACAAACCTACACACCGTCTTGGTCACACTGTGGACCTTGTTATCTCTTTTGGGCTCTCAATCTTTCTCAAGGAAATTTCTGAGTCTGTCTTCTCAGATCATTTCACCGTCATTTTTGAATCGTTGACCCCTTCATCACCCAGCAAGCCTGTGGCTCCATCATGCTGGCGTAGCATCATCACTTGTTCAACACCAGAGGAGTTTTCTGCTGCTTTTAGGGATTCACAGTTTTTTGCCTTGAATGGACTCGTTTCCCCTTCCCATTTGGAAAATATTCTTTCCTCCTTTCATACCACCTGCTCTGGGATTTTGGACTCTATTGCCCCATTTCGGCTTAAATTGGCTAAACCGAAAACAAATCCCTGGCTAAATGACTCTACCCGTGCCATTAGACAGTGGGTCAGGCAGGCTGAACGGAGATGGAAAAAGGACAAATTACATGTGTCTCTGGAAATTTTTAGGGATTGTCTTGCTGATTACCAGAGGACCGTGCAAAAGGCAAAATTTCAGTATCTCTCTGATATTATTTCTAGCAGCAGTCACTGTCCTACAGTGCTATTTAACACAATTAACTCTTTTATAAACCCACACACTCTGACTGTTATAGATGATTTGTTTACAACATGTGAGACTTTTCTTCACTTTTTTGTTGATAAAGTGGACTCTGTCAGACGAGTTATTAATAACAGTTTTAATGGAAGCTCGTCTATTGTCCCAGGTTACTCTGCTGTGTTTGAACAGTTTGAGTTGGTTTCTTTATCATCACTTGCTGATATAGTGAAGTCTCTGAAGCCAACAAATTGCTCACTGGATGTTGTTCCCGCTGGAATACTGAAAAGGGTTTTTAATACTGTAGGGATTGGTCTTTTGGTTTTTATTAATTCCTGCCTTAGTTCAGGATTTGTCCCACCTGCTTTTAAACATGCTGTGGTTAGGCCCTTTCTTAAAAAACCTCAACTTGACCCTTCAGATTTATCTAATTTTAGACCCATTTCTCATTTGCACTTTTTATCTAAGGTTTTAGAAAAAGCTGTTTTTATACAGTTGCAATCTTTTTTAGAAGACAATTCAATTTTTGAGAAGTTTCAGTCTGGGTTTAGATCTCGTCACAGCACTGAGTCTGCCCTGCTAAAGGTGCACAATGATATTATGATGTCTGTTGATGCCAAATGCCCCATGGTCTTAGTGCTGCTAGATCTTACAGCAGCCTTTGACACTGTGGACCATGCTATCCTTTTGTCACGCCTGAATTTTCGGCTGGCGTCTGTTAGCGCTTCGTTGTGTCAGAGTGCTATTTTGTCCGTTTCTGTTTGTTTTTATTGATTTCGTTCTTAATTTTTTATCTCCGTTTGCTGTTATTAGTTTTTGTTTGGTGCTAGCTTGGTATTGGCCTCGCTGAAAAGCCCGATCGGATGCGCGGGTGGGTCGGACCCCCACCTGGGCTGTTTTTACTGGGCTAGGCTACCTGCTAAACTGTTTTTAGCCTTTTTAGCTGTTTTTAGCTAACTTGTTTTTAGCTGTTTTAGCTGTTTTTGGCTGGCTGTCTGGCTATCCACCTCATCGCCTGAAACACCATGGCTCCATCCCCGACGTGTATCCGCTGTATATCCCTCCTTAGTAAGGTTTCTGAGCTGGAAGTAAGACTCTCCAACCTCTACAAGATTCGGGAGGCTGAGGAACATCTCGATACCATTATACTCAGGCGAACAACGGCTCCGGCAACCGATTTGCAGCTGGCAGAGACGGCTGCCTACCTGGAGGAGTTCAGCGCATCTCCGCCCACTTCCACCCCTGCTCCGGCTCCAGCTTCTTCAGATGTACAGGATCACAGCAATCGACACTGGCTTTGTCTCGGGGCTAAACCCAAAGCCCCGGTTGGTACTTCTCACACTCAGTGCGCGCCCTGGACCTTGGTTGGACCAGCTGGCAATCATCGTCAGTCTGCCAGACAGAGTCGCACCTCTTCTCTTCCCCTGCTCCTGGAAAATGGATTCGACATCCTTTCTTTGGAGGATTTTCCCCACCTGGACGCTGGCCGTCCACCCGTGGCTGCCCCTCCTCCTCCTTCCTCTAGTTCAGCAGCAGCTCAGGTCCACAAACCCCGGACTAAGACTACTCTAGGTTTGCCAAATTACACACCAGCTCCAAACAGAAGAGACCGCATCACCCCGCCTTCACAGCAACAACACCCTCGACAAAATTATTCTCCACCTCAGAATCCACCGACAAACCCCCCCTAGACGACACTGGTAATTGGTGACTCGATTATGAGGAACGTCAGAAGCAGGTACTGTATTTCGAGATTTTTTCCTGGGGCTAGAGTGTCTGACATTGGGGCTCTTATCCCTGACCTGCTAAATTAATTCCCCCACCTTCAAACTGTCATAGTACATGTTGGATGCAATAGCATCCCAGATGAAGCGTCGGAGATCTTAAAGAGTGACTTCAGGAGCCTTCTGTCCACTCTTATGAACTGTGGCAGACATGCGTTTATCTCTGGGCCTTTGGCACCTCTCAGACGAGGCTGCAGTTATTTTAGCAGAACTTTTAATCTTAATACTTGGTTGTGTTTTACTTATCCTATTTTCAACATTGGTTTTGTAGACAATTTTAACTTGTTTTGGAGCTGCCCATCACTTATGAGGCCTGATGGCATCCACCCAAATAGACTTGGTGCACGTGTTTTAAGAGACAATCTGTTCTATTCCATTCAGTGTTCTTTGGTACAGTGACTGAAACTTGGTGTGTTTACTCACTCTGAAGCTCCTGGGTCTGCCAATCAGCCCTTTTTTGGTTCTGTTTCCACTTCTCATATTAATCCCGTTAATCCAAATAATCTTCACTGTTTGGATCAGCCTTTGATTTATAACCCTACAGAGATTGTGTCTGTCTCCCATTACCCAAAATATTATAACCCAAGACAAATACAACACAACCTGGTAAATACACATCTTTCTGCAGCTCTTCCTCATCCACCACCCCCAAACTTTGCCCCTGTCTTCTCCCTTAGAGAAGCTTTCTCTGCTCCCCACAAAGTTAATAAAAATAGAATGCATAAACATCCCAAAGTGATTAAACAAAATGTTGGTAAAATTCAAATCAAACCTCAAGTCTCTAAATTTAATAATTTGGCCTCTGTTCCTCCCCAAAATTTAAAAATCAAATGTGGTTTATTAAATATTAGGTCTCTAACTCCCAAGTCTCTTCTAGTCCATGATCTATTAATCAATGATCAGATCGATTTGTTATCCCTCACAGAGACTTGGCTTGGGCAAGATGATTATGTTGGTTTGAATGAATCAACTCCCTCTGGTTATTTAAACTGTCATAACCCCAGAAGTTCTGGTCGTGGAGGTGGAGTGGCGGCAATTTTCCATTCTAAATTACTAGTTAATGTGAAGCAAAAATCATGTTTTAATTCCTTTGAGGGCCTGGTCCTCAGTGTGGGGCATGTTGGCTAGCTTGGCTTGAACCCAATTCTCTTTGCCATAGTTTACCGTCCTCCCTCGGCCTACTCAGAGTTTCTATCCGAATTTGCTGAATTTTTAGCTGATTTAGTGCTGAAATCAGATAGAATAATGATTGTAGTGGACTTTAATATACATGTTGATGTAGAGAGTGACTGTCTTAATAAGACTTTCAATTCAATTTTAGACTCAATGGGGTTTTCCCAGAAAGTAGAAAATTCTACCCATTATCTCCACCATATATTGGACCTTGTTTTGACTTATGGTATAGATATAGAAAATCTGGTAGTGTCTCCTCATAATCCTGTACTGTCAGACCATTGTCTGTTAACCTTTGATTTCACTATTTCTGATTATTTGACTCCTAAAGAAATATACTACTGCAGCAGATGTCTTTCAGATGACGTTGTTACCAAATTTTTGCAGATTGTCTCCTCTATTCCATGGGTCAACACAACGAAAATAATAGATGGAGAGCCTGCTCCTTTAGTAATTGATAGCATGGTAGATATTGTTACAGCCTCTCTGCATCGGACTCTAGATTTGGTAGCCCCTTTAAAAAAGAAAAAGTCTAACCAGAGATTTCTAACCCCTTGGTTTAACTAAGAAACTTGTAGCTTAAAACAGAAGACTTGTCAATTGGAAAGGAAATGGCGTTCTACTAATTTAGATGAATTCTATTTAGCGTGGAGAAATCATCTCTTAATTTATAAAAAAAAATCTCTAGATCAAGTTATTATTAAAAGCTAGATCAAGTTATTATTCTGCATTAATAGAAGCAAATAAGAATAACCCCAGGTTTCTTTTCAACACTATAGCCAGGCTGACAAAGAGTCAAGACTCGGTCAATCCTCGCATCCCCCCTGAGCTTTCTAGTCAGGACTTTCTGAACTTTTTCAATGATAAAATTTTATCTAATAGAGATAAAAATCAGTCAGATTCTTCCTACCGTAAACTAAAGTACATTAACTACAACAGCTCCCTCAATTGATATCTGTTTAGAGAAGTTTACTCCAATCGACCTCTTAGAGTTGGATAAAATAATCTCCTCATCTAAGGCTTCATCTTGCCTTTTGGACCTATTCCTACCAGGTTATTTAAAATTGTCTTCCCAATTATTGGTAGCCGTATTCTTCATATAATCAATTCTTCTTTAACTCTGGGTTATGTACCACTGGCTTTTAAAATTGCTGTAATTAAACCCTTACTCAAAAAGCTGACGCTCGATCCAGGAGTTTTGACTAACTATCAACCAGTCTCTAATCTGCCTTTCATTTCAAAAATCTTGGAAAGAGTTGTTGCCGTGCAATTGTTTGACCACTTGCAGGGAGTTGGTTTGTTTGAGGAGTTTCAGTCTGGGTTCAGAGTTCATCACAGCACTGAAACTGCCTTAGTGAAGGTCACTAATGGCCTCCTTATCGCATCTGATAATGGACTTGTTTCTGTTCTTGTCCTTTTAGATCTCAGTGCAGCCTGTGACACTATCGATCATGCCATTCTACTTGATAGATTAGAATACTATGTTGGACTAAATGGAACTCCGCTGCAGTGGTTTAGATCTTATTTGTCCGATAGATTTCAGTTTGTTCTCATCACTGATGAATTTTCTTCCAAGTTCAGTCACGGAGTTCCACAGGGATCTGTGTTAGGCCCTACTCTTTTTAGTTTATATATGCTTCCGTTAGGCAATATCATTAGAAAGCACAGTATACAGTTTCATTGTTACGCAGACAACACACAACTATACCTGTCAATGAAGCCCGATGATTGTAATCAATTAGACAAGTTAGATGACTGTCTTAAGGATATCAAAGCCTGGATGACTTGTAATCTTCTGCTATTAAACTCAGATAAGACTGAAGTCATTCTTGTCGGCCCAAAACACCTTAGAAATTCCTTTCCAAATCATGTTCTTAATTTAGATGTCGTCATTCTCACTCTGAATAGTTCTGTGAGGAATCTTGGAGTTATTTTTGATCAAGATCTGTCCTTTAATTCACATATTAAATTTGTTTCTAAAACTGTCTTCTATCATCTGCGCAATATTGCCAAGATTAGGAGCATCCTGTCTCTGAATGATGCTGAGAAACTGATCCACGCCTTTGTCAGCTCCCGATTAGATTATTGTAATTCATTATTATCAGGTTGTCCTAAAATATCCTTAAAAAATCTTCAGTTGATTCAAAATGCTGCTGCAAGAGTTCTAACTGGTTCTAGAAAAAGATATCACATCTCCCCGGTTCTGTCCTCCCTTCATTGGCTTCCCATAGAGTTTAGAATTAAGTTTAAAATCCTTCTTCTCACTTTCAAAGCTGTTAATAATCAGGCTCCCTTATATATAAAAGATCTGATATTACCTTACCATCCTAATAGAGCACTGTGCTCCTAAAATGCTGGATTACTTGTAATGCCCAGAATCTTCAAAAGTACATTGGGAGGCAGAGTCGTCTGCTATCAAGCTCCTTCTCTGTGGAACCAGTTACCTCTCTGGGTCTGGGAGTCAGACTCGGTCTCTGTTTTTAAGAACAGGGTAAAATCCTTCCTTTTTAAAATAACCTATGATTAGGGAGGGATTTTGTGTCTCTTAACCCCGCTTCTGTTTTATGTCTGTCCTCTTCATCTTCTCTATCCCCTCACCCCCAGCCAATCGCAGCAGATGACTGCCCCTCCCTGAGCCTGGTTCTGCTAGAGGTTTCTTCCTGTTAAATGGATGTTTTTCCTCTCCACCATCGCTAAGTGCTTGCTCACAGGGGATCGTCTGATTGCTCGGTCTTTCTGAAATTGTGGGGTTTTCTCTGTATTTTGTAGCACTATGAAATGACTTCTGTTGTGATGTGGCGCTATATAAATAAAGCTGAATTGAATTGAATCACCATGTTGGCATCCATGGCACTGCACTTAAGTGGTTTGAATCCTACCTATCTAATAGAACTTTTTCTGTAATGATTGGTGACATGTCTTCTTCTAGTGCCTCTCTCTCCTGTGGGGTCCCACAGGGCTCTATCCTTGACCCTATTCTGTTTTCATTATATATGCTGCCACTCGGGTCAATAATAGCCAGGCACAAAATGTCTTTCCACTGTTATGCAGACGATTTGCAGCTTTATTTACCTTTGAACCCAGAACAAACTAACTCACAAAGTGTTCTATTGGACTGCATCACTGACATTAAGTTGTGGTTAAGACAAAATTCTCTCCACTTAAATGAAGAAAAAACAGAATGTATTGTGTTTGGGGATAGTGTAACGGCTGGTTTTGGTACCCTCTCTTTAAGGCTCAGTTCAGCTGTCAGAAATTTGGGGGTGATTTTTGACAGCCATTTAAAATTTGATAAACAGATTGACAATGTAGTCAAGATGAGCTTTTATCAATTACATCTGTTATCCAAAGCCAAACCTTTCCTGAGCCATCATGATCTTGAGATAGCCATCCATGCTTTAATCACGTCTCAACTTGATTACTGCAATGCACTTTATGTTGGCATCTCTCAGTCTTCTCTTGGCTGCCTTCAACTTGTGCAAAATGCAGCTGCCTGTCTTTTGACCAACATACTACCTAGGCGAGAGCACATTACTCCGATCCTTTTTTCACTTCATTGGCTTCCAGTCCATTTTAGAATTAATTTTAAACTTTTGCTTTTTGTTTTAAAGCTCTTAATGGCCTTGCTCTGGTTTATATGTCTGAGATTTTGACTGTCCGTGACCAAGGCAGGACTTTGAGGTCATCCAATCAGCTTTTGCTGGATGTGCCTAGGTCAAGGTATAAACATTGGGGTGACCGAGCCTTTTCTGTTGTCGCCCCCAGGCTCTGGAATAATCTCCCCCCCTGACCTATGTGCTATCTCTGACCTGGCCCTTTTTAAATTAGAACTTAAAACATATTTGTTTAGGATGGCTTTTAATACCCAGTAGTGGTGATATTTGTCTTGGCATTTGTTTTTATTTTATTTTCATTTTTAGGTATTTATTCTTATTTCTTTCTTTATGTTATTTGTTTTTAATGCTGTGTGTGTTTTTAATGCTGTTTAATTTTCTGTAAAGCACTTTGGTCACCTACGGGTTGGTTTAAAGGGCTATATAAATAAAGTACATTAAATTACATTACATTTCCTGGTGAAACTTACGGTAAGCCTTCTCGGCAGCCGCAGGATTTATGGCATGCTAAGAAACGCTCTTTTCTCATCTGAAATAAGGCTGCAAAGCTGGGGAGGGAAAGGCTGAAGCTGGTGACACTGGGAAACAGCGTGAAGTGGATGACGGAGCCGGAGGACGTTTTACCGTCAGCATAGGCTTCCAGCTTTTCGTTAGTCCACAAAGTGAATCTTGCAAATTTGGCACAGAGATCAGTTATTCAGCCAGACCGGGATATCTCCATAGATTGGGGTTATCCTCTATCACCTCAGCTGCTACATCCAGGAACCCCATCGCTGTCTCCGGTGTGTGACTAGTCCGGGCATCAGAAACAAGCCCTTAATGAGCTGAGCCACCCAACACTCATCTTCATCCAGTCCAAACATACTGAAGTCCGTACCTGCTCAGTTCGTGTTTGGTGGCAACATTCTGTCATGAACCGACCTCCGGCAAACAGGACTAATAGATTCCTTAAGGCGGGCAGAATTCCAGGTACAAAAGTTATTTATTTAATACACAAATAAATGCAACACAGAGGCTGAGAAAATGAAGAGAGCCTGAACGGCTGAGAACTCACAACTGGGTGTCAAATAGTCCACAAACGTGATGAACGAACAGGAGGGATATTCCTGTAATGTTGCCACAAAGAACAGAAACTGCGGCTAACATACGTATATTTAGGGGACAAACTAATTAGCTAAACATAAGACAGCTGGGACTAATTAAGAAAAGCAGAAAATCATACGACAGAACATGAACTGAAACTACAACACAACTGGGAAGAACAACCCAGGAAGTACTTCAAAATAAGAGCTAACCTTAGAACCAAGAACAGACCATGAATGAAATCAGAACGCCACAAAACAAAACAAAAACCGGGAGAATACGTGGTAAAACAGTGTCAAATGACAAAAATGCAGCTTAAAAGGTGGGGCATGTTCACCAGAACATGTCCCCCATGACAATCTTTTAGTAATCTATGGAAAAATCAGTCTTCTTTCAACCAGGAGAATTTCGTGAATTCTGATGTGTCTGAGGGGAATGAACCAGAAGGACATAAACTGATGCTCTTTGTCTTGGCAAAATGTTGCTGTACTGGCAGGGTCACTGCCCAAAAGGTTTTCCCCTTCTTGGCAATCATGATACAGATACTGAAGTTCCACGAACAATGGGCATGACCCAGAGCATGGTGCAACAGTGAGGCACAAACAGTGCCAACTGAGGGCCTCTGTGAGAGCCAAGAATGAGCAGTGAAGGTGTCTATAATGAACAATCTATGACTCGGTAGATGTATAAGCTGGCTTTAATACTATAAAGGTCACAGTGATAACACAAGCCAGTGAAGAAACATAGTTTCAGAATACAAAATACTGGCTGTCAGGTACACCTTTAAGGCTAAGGACAATTAAGCAAATAGAAGGACTTTACTTGTTGCTGATTGTCAGAAATGATGTAGTTTTAGGTTCCAGTTCTGGGCCATGATTCTGCTTTCCTAGAGGTATTTCTACACAATAACCGTGTCACAAATTGTTATGCAAATAGGACTTCAGTGTCATAAACATGAATTTTTTTGTTTTTCAATTAAACTCATGGATGATATTGTGTCTCAGGGCTCTTTGGACCACTGATATCAATCTCAGACACCTGTCATAATTAGTTTGCCAGGTAAGCCCAATTAAAGGAAAACTACTTAAGAAGGATGTTCGACATTATTAAGCATGCCACAGGTTTCAAGCAATATGGGAAAGAAAAAGGATCTCTCTGCTGCCGAAAAGCATCAAATAGTGCAATGCCTTGGACAAGGTTTGAAAACATGAGATACGTATTTCAGGAAAACGTAAGCGTGATCATCGTACTGTGAAGAAATTTGTGGCTGATTCAGAGCACGGAGGGATTCATACATGTCATGCATCTTAGCGTTGCTCTCAGCACTCAGACTCCCTTTTGTAGTTTTGAATATTTTTTTCTGTCTGTTGTTATTATGTTGGCTGTTCTGTGTGTGTATTTTTGGTTGGTTTTCATACTGAGCCCTTACCCTTTTGCCAGTCACACTCTGATTACTTCCCAGGCCGTCTCTTTGGCAGCTCAGCTGCTTGTCATTGATTAATTAGGTCACTCGCTCACTCTGCTCCCCGCACCTGTGCCTCATTTGATTGCCTGCTATAAAACACTGCCTGTTCATCATTTCTTTGCGGCGGTCATGTTTGGATGTTATCGGACTATTCCTCTTCACCCACACTCTTGGGGCAATGTCGGCTCTGGAGTGTTTTGTTCCTGTAAGTTACCCTCAGTTGTATTTTCGTTCATCATGCACTGTTTGACTTTTTGTTAAATAAACTGTCACACTATGGTCTGCGTGTGGACCTGTATTTCTTCCCGGAGGGGTGCATCCATGACAGTGCAGATAAAGGCATAATGAAGAAGGTTTCTGCCAGACAAATGCATCAGATTAAGAGAGCAGCTGCTAAAATGCCATTACAAAGCAGCAAACAGGCATTTAAAGCTGTTGGTACCTCTGGAGTCCCACGAACCTCAAAGTGTAGGATCCTCCAGAGGCTTGTAGTTGTGCATAAACCTACTATTCGGCCACCCCTAACCAATGCTCACAAGCAGAAATGGTTGCAGTGGGCCCAGAAACACATGAAGACTAATTTTCAAACAATCTTGCTTACTGATGAGTGTCGTGCAACCCTGGATGGTCCAGATAGATGGAGTAGTGGATGGTTGGTGGATGGCCACCATGTCCCAACAAGGCTGCAACATCAGCAAGGAGGTTGCAGAGTCATTTTTTGGGCAGGAATCATGGGGAGAGAGCTGGTAGGCCCCTTTAGGGTCCCTGAAGGTGTGAAAATGACCTCGGCAAAGTATATAGAGTTTCTGACTGACCACTTTCTTCCATGATACAAAAAGAAGAATTGCGCCTTCCATAGCAAAATTATCTTCATGCATGACAATACACCATCTCATGCTGCAAAGAATACCTCTGTGTCATTGGCTGCTATGTGCATGAAAGGAGAGAAACTCATGGTGTGGCCCCCATGCTTCCCTGATCTCAAACCTATTGAGAGCCTTTGGAGCATCCTCAAGCAAAAGATCTATGAGAGTGGGAGGCAGTTCACATCAAAACAGTAGCTGTGGGAGGCTATTCTGACATCTTGCAAAGAAATTCAAGCAGAAACTCTCCAAAAACTCACAAGTTCAATGGATGCAAGAATTGTGAAGATTATATCAAAGAAGGGGTCCTATGTTAACATGTAGCTTGGCCTGTTAAGATGTTTTTGATTGAAATAGCTTGTGATTTCAGTAAATATGACCTCCTAATGCTGCAATTTCAACAAATTACCATTTTCAGTTCTTTACAACCAAGAAAGTGTTTTGAAACTCCGTTGTGCATTAAAAATTTGGAACACTACACTGTAAGTTTTTTATTTTTGCAAAAAAAAAAAATGTTATTATTGGAAGATTTCAATAAAATTTGAATTATGCTCTAACAGTTGATGACTTGAAAATTATACTGACTGTCATTTGCATTGACTGTTTAGGAAAATCGAAGACAAATATTAGTTGCATAATAATTTGGAATGCGGTGTAGAATTTATGAGATTGCAATTGATTCCAATATTTATGTGAAAAACCTCATTGTTTAGAAACTACACTGTAATTGGGCATTGACTCATAGAATATATATTTATACAGTATCTACATGTATATATCCAGTAAATATATATATTTTTCCATGTAACTTTGTGACAGCATTATTTTTTTTGCTTTTAATCCGAGATTAAGTTTGTTTTGTATTCAAAATGCATCATAAGTGTTAAATACTATTATATTTTATTATACCTAACTCAGTACTGTTTACCTGTTGAAGAAATATATATTTTACGGCCAATATAACCCCATAACTACAATATGGCACCTGGCAATCATTTTTTGGCAGCTGATCACTTTTTGGCATGACACCGGGTTGTTTGATGCAGCAAAGTTCAGCCCCTCCACCATCCATCACCACCGCTCCCATCTTCCTGTATCAGTGTCCTCTGTCCCTTTGATGAATTGCCCTCGGGGTGGAAGGGAGACCCAAATGCTGACTGTGAGTTGCAAACGTTTAATGAAAAACAACGGGTGGAATCGCACAGACTACGACTTGTGGAAATGCCAGGTGAGCAAAGCTAGACGTGGGACTCACGCCTGGAGAATAAAGCATGGGATACACGCCAGGATTTAAAGTGAATAATAATGACAAGACATGGGACTTATGTCTGGACACTGAGTGAAGGACGCTGCCCCGAGCAGCGGCACAGCATCCCTTAAGTAGGACAAGGAATGATTAATCAAATGGTAAACAGGTGCGGGTAACAGGAACGAGGATAATGAACTCAAATAATAACAGCTGGGACAGACCGTGAACTGAACTTGAAAAAGAAGTAAACAAAGAACCTTATTAAAATAAAAGCACAAATACCTGACGAAGAAAATGGCTGACCAGCGAGGAAACCAGATGACGAAGATGGCTGACCAGCGGGGAAACTAGACGAAGAAGATGGCTGACCAGCAAGGAAACCAGACAACGAGTACTGCTGACCCTCGGCAAAGCCAGACGAAAAGGACTGCTTCAGCGAAGCCAGACGAGGAGGATTGATGATCATTGACGAAACTAGACAAAGGCTGCTGACCAGCGGTGACCTCAGGTGAAGATGGCTGACAAGCAGTGACCTGAGGTGCAGACTGCTGACCAGCAGCGAAACCAGATGAAGAGGACTGTTGACCAGCGGCAACCTCAGGCAAAAGCGGTTGACCAGTGGCGGCCTCAGGCACAGGCTGCTGAACAATAGTGAAACCAGGTGGAGGCTGCTAACCCACGATGAAACCAGGTGACTCAGGCTGGGGCATCTCGAGTCCATCTGCCTGGGAATCCATCCCCGACACGGCCACCTCAGACGAGGAGGAAGAGATAAACACCGGATCACCGTCACTGGCAGCAATAGAGCCCGGCGGGGAAAACTCAGGAGCAGATGGCAGCTACAACTGGTTCTCCCCGCCAAGAGCAAAACAAGATCTCTCTAATTCTGATAATATAGAGACAGAAAAGAGTACTTGCCTTAACTCAAGCTCCACCACCGACAATGACCCCGGTGATTCTGCTGCTGCGGCCCAAGCAACAGGCAAGATGGCAGGAGCCGGCAGAACCCCAGATATGGTGGCTGAAGGTGGTGGAACTCCAGATATGGTGGCTGATGCTGGTGGAACTCCACACGTGGCAGCTGAAGCTGACGAAACTCCAGACGTGGCGGCTGAAGCTGACAGAACTCCAGACACAGCAGCTGAAGCTGGTGGGACTCCAAACATGGTGGGTGATGCTGGCGGAACCCCAGACGTGGCGACTGACGCTGGCGGAAAATTCCAGTCATTGCGGCTGATGCTGGTGGAACCCCAGACATGATGGCTGATGGTGGTGGAACTCCAGATGTGGTGGCTGAAGCTGGCGGAACCTTAGCCATGTATAGCGGAGCCAGGGAATGTTTCACTGATGGCACCAGGTCCTGCGATGCCAAAATCAGGGGACACTCACTTGTTGGCACAGGTTTCAGAATACAGGGGGCGCTCCTCTCCCATCCAGGATGTGACTGCAGGACCAGAACAGGAATCTCCGGAATAGCAGGTCCCTCCGTCGTCCAGCGGCTTGATTCCAGAACTGGCGAACACACAGTAAAAACAGAGGGGGACATGGGAGATGCAGATGAGGATGGAGGAATGGGTGCAGCAGCAGGTGGTGAGGGCTCAGCCAAAGTGGATGGCTGCTGCTGAGCCCCCCACATTGGGAATAACACAAGACAATTCACTTATAGGTGTTAAAGAATGAATAGTCCATCAGACAGCTGCAGTTGGTTCAGAACGCTGCAGCTCGAGTCCTCACTAAGACCAAGAAAGTAGATCATATAACTCCAGTTCTCAAATCTTTACACTTGCTTCCTGTCTGTCAAAAAATAGATTTTAAAATACTGCTGTTGGTTTATAAAGCTCTGAACGGTTTTGGGACAAAATACATTTCAGATCTGCTAGTCCATTATGAACCACCCAGAGCCCTCAGATCATCAGGGTCAGGCCTACTCTCTGTGCCCAGAGTTACAAACAAACATGGTGAGGGAGCATGTAGTTTTTATACCTCTCACATATGGAGCAAACTCCCAGAAAGCATCAGGGCTGCTGAAACTCTTAGCTGCTTGAAATCCAGGTTAAAAACTTTCCTATTTGCCACGGCCTTTCAGTAGAACAATTGTTAATCTCCGACAAGGCACTGTAAATTTTTATTTCTGTCGTATTCTATTTTAGCCAGCTTGTGTTTCTCTTTAATTTACTTTTGAGTTTGCTTTTAAATTCTTATGTTGTGGAGTGTGTAAATGAAGAGGCAGCTTCATGTCAGACGATTTATTACACACTCACATCTCACAAGCACAGAACAGACTGACTGGTTACAGCAAGCACTCCTCTCTATATCCCAAGTCACCTTCACAAGCTTCAAGGCACTTCCTCAAACACAGCATGATATTTACACTACACTTCATTCAACCCCCTCTCACCCTCTTGGGCATTGTTCTCCCATGTGTATTCATTGTCTCTGTCTGAGGTGTGAAATAACCTGACTTCTATACCCCCCCCCCCCAGCATCTTAGATAGAACAATAGAATATCAGTCCACATGCTGTTTTGGCTTCAGTCTCCTCCCATATCTGCTGTAACTGGGGTTTACTGCCTCCGTGGCGCTGCTGTGCTAGTGGGGGGCTGCTGGGAGTGTGTCCGACTGCAGGTGAGCCATGGTGTGTGTGTGTGGGGGGGGCTCGCTCTGTCCGTGTGGCTGCTCTGATGGATCGTTCCCCTGGGGAGTTCTCTGTGGGGGTCTTCCACGCCGAGGGGCCCTCGCCAACAGCACTTGCTCATCCGCCGCTACAAAGGTGGGTTTGAGTCTGTCTATGCCAATTTTCTCCCGTCTACCCTCCAAGTCTAGCACAAAATGCTTATTCCCTGTTTCCAACACTCTGAACGGTCCATCATAGG
This sequence comes from Pholidichthys leucotaenia, assembly GCA_020510985.1. Classification (NCBI taxonomy): domain Eukaryota; kingdom Metazoa; phylum Chordata; class Actinopteri; order Cichliformes; family Pholidichthyidae; genus Pholidichthys; species Pholidichthys leucotaenia. Next base: position 410,730,093 of record CM035837.1, read on the forward strand.
GTGGGCACAATGGAGGGCGGTGGGCGTCGTGTCTGACAAACACGAACTCCGCGTTCTTCAAAGTTTTAGGCACGAAAACACGTGGAAAACAGTGGTGGGCCGGGGCCGGCAGCGTGCCTGTGTTTGTGCTACGCTGCAAAAGCTGAGACAGGCAGCTGTCCGGCGCGGGATTATCTGGCAGAAATTCCCCGGGCAGCCGTAGGGGCTGCGCAAAAACCAGCTCTGCCAGGGAAGCTTCCAGATCCTCTTTTGGCGCAGAGTGCAACCCCAATAAAACCCACGGCAACCTGTTCACCCAATTTGCATCCGTCAGTGAAGCCCTGAGTGCTGCTTTCAGTGATCTATGAAAACGCTTGCATAACCCATTGGCCTGTGGGTTGTATGCGGTTGTGCGATGAATTGTAACACCCATGCTGTGGGCCATCGCGGACCAGAGTTTGGAAACAAAATGAGGGCCCCTGTCGGACGTAATGTCCGACGGGACTCCAAAACGCGCCACCCATGCTATTAAAAAAGCGCGTGCTTCGTCTGTGGACGAGGTTGCCGCCAGTGGGACTGCTTCTGGCCAGCGCGTGGTGCGGTCCATCACTGTCAGGAGGTGCGTGCACCCCTGTGATGGCGGGAGGGGGCCCACGAGGTCCACGTGAACATGGTCGAACCTCTTAGCCGGTACCCGAAACGGCTCCAAGGGAGGCTTCGTGTGTCTGTGTACCTTGGCTCGTTGGCACGCCACACAGGCTGCAGCCCACTCTTTTACTTGTTTGCGTAGGCTCGGCCCCACAAACTTCTCTCCCACCATTTTGACCGACGCGCGCACTCCTGGGTGCGCCAGAGTGTGAACCGACTCAAACACGCGGCAGCGCCACGCAACCGGGACCATTGCGGGCGTCCCGTGGAGACATCGCAGATTAGGGGGGGCATGCTGTCTTGCAGCACCCTGCTCTCCAGCCTTAACCCTGTTGGTCCAGACTGGAGCGCGCGCACGTCTGCATCGCTAATCTGCTCCACGGCCATGGCTGCGTAATCTATCCCTACATAGACCGGGGTCACCACATTCAGTTTACCTGACACATGCTGAATATCAGTAGTAAACTCTGAGATCGCAGCCAGCTGTCTCTGCTGCCGGCCCGACCACGGTTCTGAAACCTTGGCCATCACGAACGTTAGTGGCTTGTGATCCATGAACGTGGTGAAGCTGCGCCCTTCCAGCCAGAACTGGAAGTGGCGTATGGCCAGGTGGAGAGCCAGCAACTCCCTGTCGAACGCGCTGTATTTACGTTTGCTGTCGCGCAAAGTTCTGCTGAAAAATGTGAGCGGCTGCGAAGCCCCAGCGACGCGCTGCTCTACGACAGCCCCTATGGCCACGTCTGAAGTATCGGTGGTGAGCGCTATCCGGGCCGTTTGCCAGGGCTGCTTTAACCTCCGAGAATGCCCGCTCTCGCTCCGGGGTCCATTCGACCCTATCCGCGGGTTTCTGTCTCTTGAGCACGGCGTACAATGGTTGCATGAGCTGCGCCGCGCGGGGAAGTAAACGGTTATAAAAGTTCACCATCCCCAAAAATTCCTGCAGCGCCCTGACCGTCTGAGGCCGGGGAAAATCCGCCACAGCGCGCACTTTGTCAGGCAGCGGGATTGCTCCTTCCGGAGAGATGCGGTGCCCCAAGAAATCATTCTCCGTCACGCCGAACTGGCATTTCGCCGGGTTGATTATTAACCAGTGCTTCTTCAACCTCTGGAAAACTGTCCTGAGGTGGGTTTCGTGTTCGTCTTCGGATGCACTGGCTACCAGGATATCGTCCAGGTAGACGAACACGAACGGGAGATCGCGCAGAACTGCATCCATCATGCGCTGGAATGTCTGTGCCGTGCCTTTTAACCTGAATGGCATGCGCAGGAACTCGAATAAGCCGAACTGAGTTATTACCGCTGTTTTGGGTACGTCCTCAGCGCGCACTGGGACTTGATGGTAACCGCGGACCAGGTCTATTTTGGAAAAAATGCGTGCTCCGGGGAGGTGGACGGAAAAATCCTGTATGTGGGGAATCGGGTAGCGGTCGTGTGCTGTGGCGTTGTTCAACCTGCGGAAATCACCGCACGGTCGCCACGATCCCTCAGCCTTAGGGACCATGTGTAGCGGGGATGCCCATGGGCTGTTCGAACGCCTGATGATGCCCAACCTTTCCAGGTTGGCAAACTCCTCACGCGCTATGGCCAGTTTAGCTGCGTCCAAGCGCCGTGGTCTTGCAAAAACGGGTGGCCCGGTGGTGGTGATAAAGTGCTCCACCCCGTGTTTAGCGATGGCCGCCGAAAACATCGGGACCGTGAGTGCTGGGAACTGAGTGAGCAGTGCGTGGAACTTACCGCCTGGAGCTGTGACGTTGGCTTGTGCTGTTGGCTGGGTCACTCGAGCTATACAGGGGAGAGAGTCAAAGGACAGTGCATTAACCAGGCGCCTGTTAGCAACATCAACCAGTAAACCATGTGCACACAGAAAATCAGCCCCCAGGATATGGTAATTCAGTGCTGCTACGACAAAAGTCCACTCGTATGTACGGCCGTGTAGAGATAAGATCAGTGTTCTCTCACCAAAGGTCTTAATTTGGGCTGCACGGTGGCGCAGTGGTTAGCACTGCGGCAGCACAGTTTACCCTTGGCCGGGGGATTGTGGGGATCGTGGGATCGTGGGTTCGATCCCAGCCCCCGACCAACAGTGATCTGTGTGGAGTTTGCATGTTCTCCCCGTGTTGCGTGGGTTTACTCCGGGATTTCTCCGGTTTCCTCCCACATGCCAAAAACATGCATGTTAGGTTAATTGGCTGTTCTAAATTGTCCCTAAATATCTGTTTCCTATAGGCCCTTAGAATAGAGGGTTAGTATTAATGAAAGCGCTTTGAGTGGTTTTTGTGACTAGAAAAGCGCTATATAAGTGCAGGTTAGTTAGTTAGTTAGTTAGTTAGTTAGTTAATTTCCTAGCCGTTTGCTGCCAACATCACGGGGCCGCTAGGTCCTGCCAACCGGTCGGCGTAGGTCGGCAGGATGAAGCTCTTCTGGGCTCCGGTGTCCACTAGGAAACGCCTCCCCGAGCGCGCATCCTTCAAGTAGAGCAGCTTGTTCTCTTCACCGAGGGTCGCAGCTGCTACCGACCGCCGGCCTCAGCGTTTTCCCGAGCACTTGAATTGGCATGGTGGCGCACATCTGCGTGCGTTCTCTCCAAAGCGGCGGTGGTAGAAACAGAGCGTGTCTCTCTGGCGCTCCTTGGCCCCCGCTGCTGCTACCGTCGGTGTTATCCCAGCAATCACCGGACGATGGCGCCAAGCGACCGTGCGCCTTCTTCTCCCGGCGCCTGTCCCCGGCGGAGAGGAACTATGATGTGGGGGACAGAGAGCTCCTGGCCATTAAACTCGCCCTACAGGAGTGGCGCCACTGGCTAGAGGGGGCGGACCTGCCGTTTGTGGTCTTGACGGACCATAAGAATTTAGAGTACCTACGATCTGCCAAGCGCCTGAATGCCCGCCAGGCGCGCTGGTCTCTGTTCTTCGCCAGGTTCCGGTTCTCTATCACCTTCAGGCCAGGCTCCAAGAACGGCCTGCCTGACGCCCTCTCTAGACAGTTCACCCCCGTGGGGGCTGAGGAGACGCCCCACACTATCCTGCCCAGGTCGTGCGTCGTGGGAGCTATCTCTTGGGACATTGTGGACAAGATCCGGAAGGCACAGGAGGTGGAACCTGATCCTGGCGGCGGACCGGAGGGAAGACTGTTCGTTCCGTCTACGGTCCGAGGAGAGGTCATCCACTGGCTCCACACCTCCCGGCTCACCTGTCATCCCGGCACCTCTCGGATGATCAGCCTCCTCCAACGGTCCTTTTGGTGGCCGGGCCTGCGGAGGGATGCAGCCCGCTACGCCCGGGCTTGTCCAATTTGTGCCACCAGCAAGTCGGGAAACGCCCCTCCAGCGGGTCTGCTCCAGCCTCTGCCCGTCCCTGGCAGGCCATGGTCGCACATCGCACTGGATTTCGTCACCGGGCTCCCAGCTTCCAACTCATTCGACACCATCCTGACCGTCGTGGACCGTTTCTCCAAGGCGGCACACTTCATCCCCCTGCGAGGTCTCCCTACCGCCCTGGAGACGGCGGGCTTCCTCGTCCAACACGTGGTCAGGCTGCATGGGATCCCGATGGACGTGGTCTCGGACCGGGGCCCCCAATTTTCATCTGAGGTTTGGAAATCCTTTTGCAACGCCATCGGAGCCAAGGTGAGCCTCTCCTCCGGCCATCACCCCCAGTCTAACGGGCAGTGTGAGAGGACCAATCAGGAGCTGGAGGCTGCGCTCCGCTGTGTTGCAAGATCCAAGCCGACATCATGGAGCAACCATCTTGCCTGGGTGGAGTACGCCCACAACACCGCCCGCTCTTCTGCAACGGGGATGTCCCCCTTCAAGGCGTCCCTGGGTTACGACCCCCCGCTGCTTCCAGCGCAGGAGAGCGAGGTAACTGTTCCGTCAGTTAGGGCGCACGTGAGGCAGTTCCGCTCCACCTGGGCCGCCGCGCGCCATGCGCTTTTACGCACAGCGGAGCGCAACAAGACCGTGGCGGACCGGCGTAGAAGACCTGCCCCGGCGTACAGAGTTGGGCAACTTGTCTACGTTTCCACCCAGGACGTCACCCTAAAAGGCGAGAGGAGGAAGCTGGCACAGCGCTTCATGGGTCCCTTCCCCATCACCCGGATCATCAACCCGGTGGCTGTGCGCGTGGCTATTCCCCCCTCCCTCCGCATCCATCCCACCTTCCACGTATCAAAGGTGAAGCTGGCAGTCACCGACCCCCTTTGCCCTCCTCCTGCAGCGCAACCCGCGCCCCGGATGATTGGTGGCCACCCGGCCTGGTCCGTCTCCTCCATCCTGGACTCCCGGCGCCGGGGTCGTGGGTTGCAATACTTGGTGGACTGGGAGGGCTATGGGCCCGAGCATCGACAATGGGTGCCCCCGTCGTTTGTGTTGGACCCATCGCTCATCGCGGACTTCCACCGAGCGCACCCGGATAAGCCATCGCCAGGAGGCGCTGCTAGAGGGGGGAGTACTGTCACGCCGCGCCGTTCATCAGCGGCGCCACCTGCTCACACACCTGATCCTCATCAGCGGCGAGGGATAAAAGCCGCCTCGCCCGGAGGCTCGGCCTGAAGCCGTCAGACTTCGTTCCCTCACCGCCGTGAGCATACCTTTCTTCAGCATCGCTATTCTGGGTAAGAACCCTTACCTCCTTTCCAGTCTGCTCCCCTGTGCACAGGTGGATTCCCCGGCGGCGGACATCTCCGTTCCATCGCCCATCCTTCGCTGCTGCACGGAGCTCTCCAGGTGGCTGTCTCCCGGACTACGTTCCCCTTGCTGTGCCAGCTATCCTGACAACTCAAGTAAGATCTTCTCTTGCCATAATTCATCCTGTGTTGGTGTATGCCCGTCACCCTCTCCCTGTGCTCTCTCCATAGGGTTGCTCGGCCGAACGGTCATCTGCCTCTGTGCCTGAAGCAGACGCCACCACCAACACATCTGCGTCCCGCAGACACACACTCATTCACCCCTGCTGTTAATAAACTCTTTGAACTACTCTAAGCCTGTGTGTGCGTGTCTCCTGAGCCGTGCGTTATGTCAAACATCACACACCCCACAAAAAACAAAACAAACAAAAAAAAACACGCAAACACAGAAGCATGGAAGAAACAACTCCAAGCATCACTAAAAAGAAGATGTTTACATGTAAGTATAATGTAGCTCACTGGTCTTTTTTTTTTTTGTTACTTATTTGTACCCGTAGGTAGACTTGGTTTGCAGTCTGGTGACAAGCCACCGGCTGCTGGTCGCTGCGTGCGCGAGCGCCCTAAACCTACATGTTTTTGGTATGCGGGAGGAAACCGGAGAAATCCCGGAGTAAACCCGCGCAACACGGGGAGAACATGCAAACATGCAAACACCACACAGCTCACTGTTGGTCGGGGGCTGGAATCGAACCCACGATCTCATGATCCCCGCGATCCCCCGGCCGAGGGTAAAACTGTGCTGCCACAGTGCTAAACCACTGCGCCACCGTGCAACTGGTCTGCAGTGTGTCTATAGCTGCATAATAAAACATTTTTTAATTTACAAACAGGGAGCAATGAACAAACATTACAGTTTATTGAGCTTTGCATTGAACATGACTTCAAATTCCCAGGCCACAGAAATGCATCTGCTCAAGGTTTTAAGTAAGTATTCAGCTGGTATATTGATTGATTATTGATTATGATTATTTAGTAAGCCAGTGGATGACTATAACTAAGGATTTAAGATACTGCATTTAACACATAATGTATAAATAAAGGATAAAAATAAAAAATAAATATACTATAGTGCAGACATTATTTATTAACAATTTTGTATAATTTTCATTTAAAAAATAGAATAGTTTTTTTTTCATAATTACCTCTCTTTCACTCTGTAAGGCTAGTGCCTACAAGATATTTAGATCAGGCAATTGATCCCTTCTGTTCCTTGGAATTGAAGATAAAGTCATTCTTAAAAAGTCCGAATCCCACAATACTAAGCAGCATGTTTGTCATACACTGTTGTCAAGGTAGGGTGACATGTCATAAACAGTCCCATTACTTTTATACCATTTCAAACCCTTGCAGGCTCACACACTCACACATTACTAATGGCTGACACCTAAGTCTACAAGGGCTCAGGGCTTGAGGGCTTAGGGAGGAGATTGAGATTCGGCCACAAGCATGCAAGAGAGAGGGAGGGATTACGCCCTCAGCAACAGCCAATCAAGTTTTTTACTTGCACATTATAAAGCCAGAGTCCATTTTCTATTTTAGGAATATGTGAAGAGTACCCTCAGGTATAATGGTGCTGCTGTTCAGTTCAAGGTAACCTTTGCAAACTATACAAAAAAATTGATTCATGGTTAAATTTGAAGTGCTGAGAGGCAGTAACTCTAATAATGTAGTTTTCTTATGTGAGAATTTGGTATATAAAAAAATTGGTGTTTTGCATTTTAATTACTGGACTTCTGTGTAATGCACACATTAGTAACAACAAACTTGAATTTAGTTCAAACCTATCAGGCCTTTTTTTAATTTTATATCTAATTCACAGGTTATTCAGTAGCCCGAAATAAGTTCTCACCATGGATCTAATGGTACTGCCCTTGATTGGAGCCCTGTCAGCGTCTAAAGTTTTGATGGTTATTACAGCTGTAGTTATTTCCTGTCTCATCCTTAAGAGTTCACATAAAGGAATTCCCAAAGGGCTTCGCCAGCTTCCTGGGCCAACACCCCTGCCCATCATCGGTAATATTCTTGAGTTGGGCAGCCTACCTTTCCAGAGTCTCGCAGACATGAGCAAAAAATACGGCGATGTCTTTCAAATCAAGATGGGGATGCGACCTGTAGTGGTGCTGAGTGGTTATAAAACAGTTCAACAGGCTCTCATCAAACAATGGGATGAATTTTCAGACAGGCCCGACCTGTACAGCATTCACTTCTTCAATGATGGAAAGGGTCTTGCCTTCAGTCCAGACAAAGCTAATATTTGGATTCCTCGCAGAAAGCTGGCTTACAGGGCCCTGCGCACTTTTTCAACCGTGGAGGCCACGACCCCAGAGTACTCCTGTGCTCTAGAGGAACATGTCAGTAAAGAGGCTGAGTATCTGATCAAAGAGCTCAACAATGTCATGAAGACTGAAGGCAGCTTCGATCCCTTCAGCTATATTGTTGTCTCTGTGGCCAATGTGATCTGTGGTATGTGCTTTGGCCGCCGCTACGACCATCATGACCAGGAGCTGCTCAGTGTTGTGCACTACATTGAAGCATTCGGTAAGGTGTTGAACAGTGGAAACCTACCAGACTACATCCCTATCCTTCAATACCTCCCTAGCAACAAAATGGCAAAATTTGTGGACTTTAATGACCGCCTCAACAAATTTGTTCAGAGGATTGTCAATCAGCACACTGCTACCTTTGATAAGGTACACCATTCACTATGAAGTATTATGTACTTAAAGAGCCCCTATTATGCTTTTTGAGCATTCCCCTTTAGGTTAGTTGGTTATAGGATGCACAGGGGTTCTCATCGCTCACCTACAGCTCTGCCTGAAGTTCTCATTTGGATTGGCTGTTCTCTTCAGTGAGATTATCATGCCATTAATTAACCGACCTGACACAGGCCTGCCCTGTGGTTTTTAGGGCTCATCTCCATAAATTCTTGTCACCCCACTAGTCATTCATTAATCCACATTTAGCAATACAGTATATTTCACCTCATTCCGGACAATTTTGTTTAACAAGCTTTGTGACTCTAATCAACTTGCAACTTTACGGCTTTTTTTGTAAATGGTATTCAGGGTAACAGACCAGCTCATTCATTAATAATGTTGATTATATACTGTTAAAGATGCACTCTGGTTGTCATGATTTGCTCCTCAGGGCAGAGAAAGACAGACCCAGACGCTGACTGCAGTTTGTTGCATTTAATAACAAAACATAAAGTTCCAAAGTGCATGAACGCAAAATTCCAAACAGGAAACAAGGTAAACTTAAAGATCAAGGTTCTGGTGGTGAGGAGAACGTATCATTAAAACTGCCGCAAAAATGAAATGAAAATGCAGTCCTTAAACAGGGTCAGAACAAGTGACACAAGTGATGACAGGTGTGGGGTCACATGAGCGGGCAAAAAGGTAACAATGATTAATGATTAGGATCAGCTGCGAGGTAATGGGAGGACAGTGCCCAGCTGACAGCTGACAGGGCTACGCCCACACAGAGCACCAACCAGGAAAAGCCCTGACAGCTGTCAACCGCAATAATAAGAATGGAAGAATAAAATATAAACAAGTACAAACTGAGAATTCAATACCAATTGGTTCAGCATCAGAACAAAGTAAAACTAGGACATAAACAGGAAAATAAAAAAAAAACATTGCAGGGATAACAAAAACCAAAAGGCACAAAAATACAACAAATATATAAATACAAAGAAAAAGCCACAAGACTAAGCATGGCGGAACCTCCAGTGCTCAGCTCGTGACACCGGTGGCTATAAATCCCCTAAAAAAAACAAATCTACAGTATATTACCTAAAATGAAATCTTATGCCCTTTTTTCTACTAACAAAACCTTTCAGTGTCTTGCAGTTTCATGTCAAAATCTTATACCACAATGCTAACAGTGGCTAGTGCTGCATTAAACAGCACTTTTTTTTTTTTCTTGCCTTCTGATTGTTGCTCTGAGTGTTGCTATCCCTGTGCTGTTGCAATCCTGGAATTTCCCCGTTGTGGGACTAATAAAGGCTTATCTTATCTTATAAATCCTGTCATAAAAAGACTTACCGGTTGAAGGACATGCATTAGTTGGATGCACAGTGACCTAGGATAGTGACTGAAACTGCATCAGTCCTTAAAGGCAGTTTAATGGTAAAGCCCATCTTAATTTGGGTCAAGTTTTCATTTTTTTTTTTTTCCCTCCCTTGTCCTGCTAGGCAGCTAGGTGAGCAGAACAGAAATCTGCTACCCTTATTGTGCCAAACAGATTTACTTTGCCAAAAGGATCATTATACAGCACTTATCTATGTACTGTACAGTGGGACAAAAAAGTATTTAGTCAGCCACCAATTGTGCAAGTTCTCCCACTTAAAAGATGAGAGAGGTCTCCAATTTTCATCACAGGTATACCTCAACTATGAGAGACAAAATGAGAAAAAAAAATCCAGAAAATCACATTGAAGGATTTTTAATGAATTAATTGGTAAATTCCTCAGTAAAATAAGTATTTAGCGATAGCGACGCAGATGCAGCAAGCATGAACGTGCACCAGTGTCCCGCAGCGACCAGGGAGACCGCTGGTGTAGGCCGGCAGCCACACCCCTGCCGACCCACCCCAGGGCAGCCGCGGCCAAAGAAGCAGACCACCACCCCCAACACCCACCCAAGCAAATGATCGGTGACCACCGCAGGTGCTCCGAGATGCCACCCGACATGCAAAGCTCCACACAAAACTGCCCCTCCATCACCATCTCAACTCATCACTCCCTCACTCTCGCTTACTCACTTGTTCAGTCACTCTCTCACTCCCCTGCTCGCATCTATTCATTTGGCGGCACCCAGGGATTTTGGCAATGTCACAGGCCCTAGGCCCCCCACCAGGCCCCCAGGCCCCCGAAGAAGGGCAACAGGGGTGGGGGAAGACCCCCACCCTCCTCCCCCATGCACAAATCATGATTGGGGTGTGTCAGTTGTGTGATATGATTGCATGCAGGTGTGTGAACTACCAGAGTGCAGTTAAAATTGGGGGGATGGTAGTTAGAGGACCACTAGCCACTGTGATAGGCAGCGGGGCTCCATTCCCCCCCCCCAAGCCCTCAGTGTCTAAAATACAATTAAAATTGAGGTGAGGGTGGCCCCACTGCGCAGCAGACAGAGGTATTCCCTTCACCGACACAGTGCGGCACACCCCCACCCCAAAACCCTGAGTGTATCCAAGAAGATGTATGTTCCACCCAAAATCGGGGAGGGGAGGGGGGTGGATAGTTAAGACTGATAGGGAGATGGTCCAGCTCGCAAACTGGTTCAGGAGGCCATCCACTGCCCCCAGATCCCAACCCAGGGCAAGGTCCGCCAGGCCGAGCATCCCAGGACCTGCCAGCGTCGCGCCCCGGCGCTCCCAGCACCACAAGCATGATGGAGCAGCTACACTAACACCCATTCCCACACATCTTGCACACACGAACATACACAACAACAGTAATCACAACAATGAACAATGGGCCAGACCTATAGGGCACCCCACACGCCAAGGGACACCCCAGAGCACCCACCACAAGCCCACCAACCACCCACACCAGACATACACCAACAGCGGAAGGCCACCCCGCAGACACAGCCACCCCAGAGCAAACCGACGGCAACATGGCCGCACACCCGTGCCAATGGCCCCCCCGACCACCCCCAAGCACCCACACACACCCAGCACCAAGGACACTGGAAGCAATGCGACAAAGCACTCCGTCCCGTGAAACAACGGAAGGGCGGCCGGGAAAAGCAGGCTCCAAACTGTCAACCCCCAGGCCACCAGATGGTCCGCCCCACCCCCACTACCCAAAGAGGTCTGCCCACCCACCCACACATCCTCCACCCCCACATGTCCACCCACAAGTACCACGACCCCGCCGTGCAAAGACACGCCGGGGCCGGCCCACACCACTGGCACACACCCGACCCCAACCCAGAGGGGGAAGCCCCCCCCCCCCCCCAGCACCAGGGGCCCAGGGCCAGACCCAGCCCCACCCAGGTGGCAATGCCAGCCAGCCTGGGGCCACCTTCCCCCCACCCCCACACAGCCCAAGGGTCAAGTGGCTCGTTTTCAATGCAGCTGGTTATAAAATACTGACTAGCCTGGAGGATAACTTCAGTTTAGCCACATATGGCTTATAAGTCATAAAAAGATGATTTTTGGCAGTCATTTTAAATTTTGATTGTGATTGCAGGGTAGACTGGGCTGCTAATGTAGCTGATCTGTGCGGCCACAGCCAGAATTTCTGACCAACTTCAAGGGGAACCTGCTGGGTACAAATTGAGAGAGGAGTGTGCTAGCCAGCCGCTACATATCATTTTGTCTGTTTTCTATATATTCTGTTTATTCCTACTAGATACCCATTTCTCCAGACAGATCCTCTACCAACCCATGACTATATTTCATTCATGTGCTATTTTAGCTTCTTTTATTATACTTATATACTCTGCACCGGACATTTTCTCGATTAGCAGCCATTAGCTTCCTGTAGCTGAGTTAGTTATTCACTCATTCAGTGTTGTTTCTCTGCTTATTAAACTCTAGGGACCGGTCATAAGCTATAAACCACTCACACCACACACCCTGTCTCTCAAGCTTTATTTGGACTTTTAAACTCTAACATTCAGCCAGTGTTTGTTAGTATGTTACTCAGTCTGACAACTGACGCTAAAGGCTAACATTAGTCTCACACATAGCGTCACCATCAAAAAAAGAGATCTCAGAGAAATGAAGAAAGGGGTGGGGGGTGAGCTGGAGCTAATTGGAATTTAAAGCAATTTGCCATAAAACAGCCTGTTTTGAGGAGGGCTCCTTCCCTGTGTGAAAATGGTACTGCAATATTTAGACTGAGTCGTTTTGATCAAAGCATGTCACAGACATTTTAAAAAAACCTTCTGACAGCAGTGTGAACATGTGGAAAGAGAGCATAACTGGGGCTCTTTAATTCTTCTTTAGTCACTGCGTGCTTGAAAATAATTGAAATGGTCTAATGATCCTCTTTCAGGACAAGATCCGTGACATCACAGACTCCCTCATCAATCACTGTGAGGACAGAAAGCTTAAAGAAAACACAACAAACCAACTGTCTGATGAGCAAATTGTAAGATTAGTTACTGACCTGTTTCAGGCTGGTAGGTGGATTACTATTATTTTATTTACATTAATTTGCAATAATTTGAAAATTAATATGAACACTCACAGATGTTGTTTGTATCTCATAGGTTTTGACACTGTCACCAGTGGCCTGTCATGGTCTCTGATGTATTTAATCAAATACTCAGCGATACAGGAGAGGCTTTATGAAGAAATAAGTTAGTCCTTTTTGTGTTTCTAATTTGCAGGGGAATGTATATATTAGTTTGTAATTCTTTAATACATAAATTGAGCTAAAAACTAAACTTCATTAATTTCCAGAGGAAAATGTGGGTCTGGGTCATACTCCTGGTCTCTCTGACAGAAACAAGTTGCCCCTTTTGGAGGCCTTCATTCAGGAGGTGTTTCGTCATTCTTCATTCCTGCCCTTCACAGTCCAGCACTGGTAGGTTGATTTCTTTCAGATGTAACTTAGTACACAAGCAGCTTAACAGTACAGTAAGCAATTAAGAGAACCACAGAGAGGCTGACACATAAACAAGGCTGCTGCAGTATGTATGAAATATGATCTTTCAAGTGTAAATCAGCCAGTGCTTTGTCTTTCTATTTCAGCACCACAAAAGACACGTCTCTGAATGGTTACTTCATCCCCAAAGACACCTGTATTTTCATCAATCAGTGGCAGATCAACCATGATCCGTAAGTTCAGTGAATCTTCAACAAAAATCAAGGAAGTTGATGAACACAGCAGTCAAATGTGAAACTACTGTACATACAGTACAATACATTAAGACAGAAAAGTCTCGCCCCAGGGCATTCTCTTTAGCAATATGACGGGAAGATGACAGTACTTATTCTATTCTTCATATACAGATGTGGACAAGTTTGTTGGTACCCTTCCCCAAAAAAGCACCTTATATACTCATATTTTAATAATATTGTAGCAAAGCAGTCAAAAATGACCATGGCTGGAGGCTAATATTTGCTCCGAAACTTTATTAGGTCAGGAAAGTGCCATGGCACATGACTTACAGCTGTGAGAAAAGAGAGCAAGCTAAAAATTTCAGTACTATTAATCTCTCCACTTCCTGCTGCTCCTCCCTCCCTCTTTCCTGTGGTGCTTTTAAGGTCCCTCAGAAAACACATAACTCCTGAACAGCAACAGATACCTGAACATGGTGAACACATAACATCAGACAGAACCCCACACGTCACACTGTCCCCACCTAAAAGGTTAGCTGTCCCCAGCAACTAAGCGTCCATGACAAAGTCTCTAAAATGTCCTGGTAGTTGCCGTGGTGGTGTTCTGGCCTAGCAGGTTCAGCCACACCCTGGGGGAAAGGCTGGGCTGTTTGAGACTGATTTAAAGCTTCTGGCTCCTCACCCCTAGGATCCTTGGGTTGGTAGGGTGCAAGGTGATCCCTATGAAGCACCACCACCCATCTCTGCTTGACCAGGTGTACTCGATACACCACGTCTGATAGTTTCTGAAGCACTGTGCAAGGCCCCACCCACTGGCTCATCAGTTTAAGAGACAACCTTTTCTTACACTCAGGGTTGTACACCCATACCTGATCCCCTGGAGAAAAGTCTGTTCCCATGCAGCGGGTGTCATAGGCCCTATTCTGCTTGGCTCCTGCTTCAGCAAGAGCCTGTTGGGCCAATTCGTGCACCTGTCAAAACCTTTCCCAAAGGGAGCAAAAGTAGTCCAGCCCTGGCTTACCCGCTAACTCCAGTTCCAGATGTCTGCCAAACACCAGTTCCACAGGTGTACAGAGCTCCCACCCAAACATGAGGCTTGCATGGGTGCATTTTGTTGATTCTTGGACAGCAGTGCGGTAGGCAAAGAGGACCAAAGGTAGATGCAGATCCCAATCTCTGCTGGCAGCTAGTAAGGAATACCAGCTGGGTGGCCAAGGTGCGATTAAACAGCTCAACAAGCTCATCACTCTGAATATGCAGCGGTGTTGTCCTGGTCTTTTTGATGCCCAACCGCTGATAGACCTGGCTAAAGACCTCGGCCTCAAAATTCCACCCCTGGTCACTGTGCAGTTCCTCCGGCACCCCAAAGCGACAGAACATCTCATTGACAAGGTGTTTGGCAGTGGTGGCTGCGCTCTGATCTGGGACCACATATGCCTCTGGCCACTAAGTGAAGTAGTCCACATAGCGATATAGACATAGCGATTCCCTTGATCGGTGATGGGGAAGGGCGCTAGGATCTCGACACCCACTCGCTCCATTGGGCCCCCCCACCTGATACTGCTGCAGTGGAGCATGAGAGTGTCAAGTTGGGCCCTTTCTGGCTGTGGACAAGTCACATCGATGGACAAACAGCTCCACGTCCTGGTGGCAACCTGGGCAGTAGAACCTGGACTGGAGCTGATGCAGGGTCTTGGCTACCCCAAAATGGCCCCACCCCACGGAGCCACGGACCATCTGCAGAACCTTGTGACATAGCTGGCATGGCACCAGGAGCTGGAGAACATCACGGTGATCCCCCGGAGCCTGCCAGCATTGATAGAGAAGGCCGTCCAAGCTGGTGAGGCTTGACCACTGAGAGTAGAACACCTTCATCTCGAGATCTAGTGCTGCCACTTTCGTCCATGCTGGTTGCTGTCCTGCCCCCATCCAGGCCTGAATCTGGGCAAGCACAGGATCCTGACTCTGCTCCTGCTTGAATTGTTGGGGTTTGGCAAAGTCCCAATTGTCAGTAGCTGCAGCTGGTGATGCTGAACCTCCATCAACAGGGAGGTCATCTTCATCCAGTGAAGCAGTCCACAAGGCCACCACCACCCCAGTTGCAGCATGCTGCTCCTCAACTCGCTGGCAATAGCAGCACTCCTCTTCCAGGCAGGGCCATCGGAACAGCGCATCTGCATGAAGATGGCCAGCCCGGTGATGAATCTCAAAGTTATAGTCCTGTAGCACCTCTAACCACCGGGCCAGCTGGCCCTCTGGTTCTTTAAAGTGGAGCAGCCATATGAGGCATGCGTGATCAGTGCGCAAGATGAACTTCTTGCCATAGAGATAGGGTTGGAAATGGCAGAGTCTTTGGATCATGGCTAGCAGCTTGCGGCGGGTCACGCAGTAGTTACTCTCTGCCCGGGAGAGAGCGCGGCTGTAGTAGGCAACGACCTGCTCCCCCAGCTCCCCCTCCTGTGACAGGGCCGCGCCAAGGCCCACATTACTGGTGTCACTGTCCTCGATGAATGGCTGTTGGGGGTCTGGAAAGGAGAGCAATGGCGCCTCCACAAGTGCTGATCAAAGCTGGCTGAAGGCATTGGAGCCATCCTCACTCCACTGGAAGATTTGACCCTTCTGCGTCAGCTGATGCATCGGCCTGGCGATGGTGGCAAAGTCCTTGACAAACCGGGGGTAGTAAGAAGCCAGCCCCAGGAAGCTCCTCAGCTCCATGATGTCACAGGAAATAGGCCAGTCCCTCACCACAGCAACTTTGGCAGGATTGGTGGCCACTCCTGTTGAGCTGGTGATGTGGCCAAGGAATGATGTCTCACGCTGGAGCAGGTGGTATTTCTTTGGGTGAAGGCGAAGCCCAGCCCATCAGATGGCATAGAAGGCATCCCTTAGGCTGGCCAGGGCGCCTACAAAGTCTGCACTGTGGGAGAGTTGGTCATCGAGGTAGACCATGCACCGGCTTTGGGGGATGTCAGCCAGAACCCTCTCCATCAGTCTTTCAAAGGTGGCAGGTGTGTTGCAGAGACTGAAGGGCATAACCCTAAACTGCCACAGCCCTTGGCTGATGGTCAATGTGGTCTTAGGGTGGGCCTCTGGTGTCAGCTCCACCTGCCAATAACCACTGTGGAGATCTAGGGAGCTGAACCAGCTGGAACCAATGATGCAGTTGAGGGCGTCATCCACCCATGGAAGCAGATAACAGTCCTTGTGTGTGGCCTTGTTGAGGAGGCAGTAGTCAATGCAGAATCGCCATGTACCATCTTTCTTCTTCACGAGGACTGCTGGAGCTGCCCACAGGCTACTGGAGGGTTCTATGCCGGTGCCATCTCTTTAATCTTAAGCTCTGCTGCCTCCTGCTTGGCAAGGGGCAGGCGACGAGGGCAGAGGCAGATTGGGTGAGCATCACCGGTATTAATGTCATGCTGTACTAGGCTGGTGTGCATGCAGTCTTCATCTCGGGCAGCAAAGATGTTGGTGAAAGAGTCCAGAAGCTCCCGCAGCTGATGCTGCTATTCGGTACCCAGACTCTCACAGTTCCGGCGATACAACTCCTCAATCACCTGCATGGTCTTTGGAGATGACAACTGGGGCACTGATGATGATGATGCAGACCCTATCTCCCTCTGCAGCCATGCAAAGGGCTCCTCAGCTGGCTGTGGTGATGCAAAGACATGCCATAGTCCTCCCTTTAGGGTGGCGTGGTGTATCACAGTGTCTGAATCCAGATGGAGTGTCACCCTGGGTGTATCCACCATGGCCCCCAATTTGGTCAGCAGATCCAGTCGGATGATACAAGGGTCTTGTTTTCTGGCTAACCAGAACTGATGATCAACAGTGTAGTCAGCAACAGTCACCTTTAGCAATCTCTTTCACCTCATTGTCGTCCATGCCCCAGCGACTGTGGTTATCTTCAAACCTGTGGCTTTCCAGCCCGTAGGCCTCTGCCCATCAGTCTTCGGTAGAACCCCAGTGTGGACCAGGGACAGTGTGGAGCCTGTGTCCACCAGGGCTCTGCATAAGATGCCATTCAGATTACAGTCCACATACAGTCCATTAGTATGTCCCAAATGCCCTAGTCGCTGGTGTGACATAATGAGGGGGGAAAGTTCATTGGTGGGGAGCAGTTCCCTTGCTGCACCCCCTCCTTTAGTTTAAAGGGGGCTGGGGGACTCGCTTCTGTGGAGCAAGAGCTGCTAGGTAGTGTCGGATGACGTGACTCGGTTCTCCGCACTGGTAGCAGCCCTCCATGTCCTGCTTAGGATGCCCTCCTGCTGCACCGGCCCGCCGTGGAGATGAGGTATCAACTCAAAAATATTTTCTCCTCCTCTCCACTGCTTTCATAATCTGCCTGGCATACTCCGTGGTTTGCAGTCAATGGATGATCACCCCCACACACCACATGTTCAACAAATTCAGCTTTGGTGATGGCTGATGTCAAAGAGGTTGGTGTAAACAGGCAGATGTGCTCCCTTAAGCGGTCTGGATGCAGGCCCTGAACAAAGGCTTGGAGGGCCAGCTCCTCTTGGTCTTTATCACTGAATGTAGAGTAACCCTGTCGTGTATACATGCGAAGGTCAGTTGCATAAGCAACTAGGTGTTCAGATAGCCCTATCTGGCGGCTGAGGAGTTGGTCTCTCGCATTATCAGCATAAACATGGTGGCCAAATCCGCACTGTAAGGCTCCCTCTACCGTCGGCCAGCTGGAGCGCTCCTTTGGTTGGAGATCAGTGAGAACTTGTAAGGCCTTCCCCTCTAACGCTACTGCCACCTGGATTGCAGTCTCTTCTGCTGACCATGCGTTAAGCTGAGAAGCTAGCTGCACTTGAGTGAGGTATGTCTCTGGTGGTGTTTCCCCATTATAATCTGGCAGCGCTACCTTAGCTTGGTTGAGTGGCGAAGTTGTTGCTGTTAGCATAGCGTGGGTAAAAGTTTCCGTGCATGGAGTTACAGGGCTCTGCTTCTTCGCTGGCTGGCAGGGCCCTGCAGTTTTTCTACATGTGCTGGCTCCATAAGGAAGGCCAGCAATCCTTTCCCCTCTTTGGCACATCATGCATGGGTTATAATCACTCACATGTAGTCTTGTAGTTGCAGTGGGCTTCTGTTATAGTTGCCCTTCCATGGCCTCACAGTGAGCAACTAGAAAAGCACTTGGAGAGCGCAGACCTCCGCCAAGCGCCACAGTTCCCCCCATACAGTGTTTGTGTGTACGTTTTCAGATTCCTTGACCATGAAAACATATGACTAGCAATTGGATTGACAATGATAGGATTAGTGGTTCAGTAGTTATTGACAAAAATCGCATTTTCCGTAATGGCGGTTTTCTTCTGGATGGTGATCCGGATCACCACCAAAATCTAATCATCTGTAGGATACCCCATTTCTGACAATCTGTGAAAATTTCATGAATATCCGTCCATAACTTTTTGAGTTATCTTGCTAACTAGAAAAGCACTCGGAGAGCGCAGACCTCCGCCAAGCGCCACAGTTCCCCCCATACAGTGTTTGTGTGTACGTTTTCAGATTCCTTGACCATGAAAACATATGACTAGCAATTGGATTCACAATGACAGGATTAGTGGTTCAGTAGTTATTGACGAAAATGGCATTTTCCGTAATTGCGGTTTTCTTCTGGACGGTGATCCGGATCACCACCAAAATGTAATCATCTGTAGGATACCCCATTTCTGACAATCTGTGAAAACTTCATGAAAATCCGTCCATAAGATTTTGAGATCTTGCTAACAAACAAACAAACAGACAAACAAACAAACAGACAGACAAACCAACGCCGATGATCACATAACCTCCTTGGCGGAGGTAACAAACAAACAAACAAACAAACAAACAAACAAACAAACAAACAAACAGACAAACAAATAGACAAACAGACAGACAAACCAACGCCGATGATCACATAACCTCCTTGGCGGAGGTAACAAACAAACAAACAAACAAACAAACAAACAGACAAACAAATAGACAAACAGACAGACAAACCAACGCCGATGATCACATAACCTCCTTGGCGGAGGTAATGAGTTCCTCTATGTCTGTTAGCCTACCTGCCACAAGTACTGTATCCCACTTCTGACACCAGTGCAGCAAAGCAGTCTGTGAGTCAAAAATGACAACGGCTGGAGGCCGATATTTGCTCTGGAACTTTATTAGGCCAGGAAAGTGCCACTGTTGGCCACGGCACATGCCTTACAGCTGTGAGAGAAGACAGCAAGCAAAAAGTTTTGGTGCTATTGATCTTTCTCTCCACTTCCTGCCACTCCTCCTTCCCTCTTCCCTGTGGTGCTTTTAAGGTCCCCCAGAAAACCAGTGTTGGGAGTACACGTTACTGTAATGCTACTAGTTTTGCAATAATGTGCTGTGTAACGAAATTACTGTTTAAAAATTCAGTAATGCGTTACAGTTACTGAAATTTGATCAGATCCGTTACTCGTTTTATTAAAATGGACAGATGTTTTAGCGCAAATAGATGATCATACAACTTGCAGTTGCTAGACCCTCATCAGCTGCCAACTGGGGATGAATACACAGTTTCGATGGCTATTGTCGGGACTGCCATCCCTAGTGCCACCACCGGCCTCAAGCCATTGGAGGTTGTCATGCCAAAGGCAATGTCTGAATACAATGAATTTGAACAGCCAACAACAACTTTTCTCTCATAATTTAGTTATCTTTTTCTTGCATATCTTTATCTGTAAATTTGCAATTTGTACCTGTAAATCTGTAATTTTTTTTCTCAAACATTTGTGACTTTCTCCTCAACTTTTTTCTCATAAATTTACAATCCCCCCCAAAAAATTTTCATCTTTTTTCTCAAAAATTTGCATTTTTTACTGCAATATTAACATTTTTTCTCATTAATTAGCAACTTTTTCTCATAAATCTGCAACTTCGTACTCGTAAATCAGCATTTTTTTTTTACCTATAAATTTGCAACTTTTTCCTCAAAGAATTTGACTTTTTCTCAAAAATTTGCATCTGTTTTCTTGATAAAAAATATTGCCAACTGGCCTACAGCCTTTACCTTTAACATGGTTATCTATAATCTTCGTTCTGAGCTCCTCAAACAGATCTCTCCTTTGCTTTCTCTGGTCCATATGTGGTGCACATAATGATACCAACTATAGAGTAGTATGTTTTCTCCCCATTTAAATAGACTAAATGGCTGACGAAAAGTTTGAAGGCACCTGTGACACTAATTAAGCTCACTTGTTGGCAATGATTGCTGCAGAAGACAGTGCCACAAAATATTAAAATTAAGGGTACCATCTTTGTCCATGCCATTATATAAAATATTCATCTGAATCAATAATCAAAAGCAAAGTCTGATTTATGTTAAATGTGATACAGTGGTGTGAAAAAGTGTTTGCCCCCTTCCTGATTTCAAGTTTGTCACACCTGAATGTTTCAGATCATCAAACAAGTTTAAGTATTAGACAAAGATAACACAAGTAAACACAAAATGCAGTTGTTGAATGAAGGTGTTTATTATTAAGGGGGGGGATCCAAACCTACATGGTGCTGTGTGAAAAAATGACACCCCCCCCTGCCATTAACACGTAAATTAACTATGGTTTATCACATCTTTGGAAAGCTGAGTTCAATTTCTCTAGCCACACCCAGGCCTGATTACTGCCACACCTGTTCTCAATCAAGAAATTAACTAAATAGGACCTGCCTGACAAAGTGAAGTAAACCAAAAGTTCCTCAAAAGCTAAACATCACGCTGCAATCCAAAGACATTCAAGAACAAATGAGAAACAAAGTAATTGAGATCTATCAGTCTGGAAAAGGTTATAATGCCATTTCTAAAGTTTTAGAACTCCAGCGAACCACAGTGAGAACCATTATCCACAAATGGCAAATGAGAAACAAAGTAATTGAGATCTATCAGTCTGGAAAAGGTTATAAAGACATTTCTAAAGTTTTGGGACTCCAGGGAACCACAGTGAAAGCCATTATCCACATATGGCAAAAACATGGAACAGTGGTAAACCTTCTCAGGATTGGCCGGCTAACCAAAATTACCCCAAGACCGCAGCGACGACTCATCCAAGAGGTCACAAAAGACTCCACAACGACATCCAAAGAACTGCAGGCCTCACTTGCCTCAGTTAAGGTCAGTGTTCATGACTCTACCATAAGAAAGAGACTAGGCAAAAATAGCCTGTATGGCAGACTTCCAGAACGAAAACCACTGCTGAGCAAAAAGAACATAAAGTCTTGCCTCAGTTTTGCCATAAAACATCTTGATGAGCCCTAAGACTTTGGGAAAATACTCTGTGGACTGATGAGACAAAAGTTAAACTTTTTGGAAAGTGTGTGTCCCATTACACCCGGCGTAAAAATAGCACAGTATTTCAGAAAAGGAACATCGTACCAGCAGTAAAATATGGTGGTGGTAGTGTGATGGTCTGGGGCTGTTTTGCTGCTTCAGAACCTGGAAGACTTGCTGTGATAAATGGAACCATGAATTCTGCTGTCTACCAAAAAGTCCTGAAGGAGAATGTCCAGCCATCTGTTTGCGACCTCAAGCTGAGGCGCACTTGAGTTCTGCAGCAGAACAATGATCCAAAACACACCAGCAAGTCAACCTCTGAATGGCTTAAGAAAAACAAAATGAAGACTTTGGAGTGGCCTCGTCAAAGTCCTGACCTGAATCCGATTGAGATGCTGTGGCATGACCTTAAAAAGGCGGTTCATGCTCGAAAACCCTCCAGTGTGGCTGAATTACAACAATTCTGCAAAGATGAGTGGGCCAAAATTCCTCCACAGTGCTGTAAAAGACTCATTGCCAGTTATCGCAAACGCTTGATTGCAGTTGTTGCTGCTAAGGGTGGCCCAACTGTCACCATGGGTTGAGATGCCGTCTCGGCACTCAGCCCATGTTTTCCCTCATCCCTGCTTCCCATTGAGCAGCATCTCAGCTGGCCCCCAGCTGGCAGCATTATGGACGGCTGGGGCCAATTAGTCTTCATCAGCTGGGGCGCTGCCAATGAGGATAAATAGGAGCAGCCTCGATGACTCGGGGCTGCGACATAAACACATTGCTAAGCTGAAGCCCCTTCGTCTGGTGTCAGCTTATACTCCTCTTGCAGCATTCCTGTGTTTGTATCCCGCTGTGAGTATGTACGTCTTGCTACCCCCACGTCCGGTACGAGCTGCTTACCTCTGCGCTGTGCAACCTGTGAGTGTACGTCTGCATGAGTATCTGTGCTCTCCTCATCCCTTATCCCTCACCCTTAATAAAACATCTCGACTCACTGGCTTGTCCCTGGCTCTGATTGCCCGGCTCCCTAGAGCCGGGTATGACAGTATGTCGCAGCCAGAAGAGCTACCGGCGGCCGTGAGTCGCCGTGGAAATGTACCTTTCTGTCCGGGTGTCAGCGCTGCTAGCATGCCGTTTCCCAGGAGTCACTTCCGGCGCCAGGGCGACGAGCTGAGGTCCATCTCGGAGGCTGTCGACGGGACGTTCTTCACCCTGCACGACGCCTCCAACGCGAGACGCTGGCATCCGGGCCGTGCTGAGGAACTCCTGGACTGTCACCCTCACTCTCTGTACCATCTGGAGGACAGTGCCAGGATAGACGCTGCAGGTACACAGCGAGAGAAGCTCCACGGGGTGGATGGAAATCCCGGCAGGGAGTCGAAGTGGGCGACGTCTTTCCCCGCTTCGGAGTCCCGTTCCTGCCGCCATTCCAGTCCGGGAGTTCGCGCCAACCAGAGGACTTCCCCCGACCTGCGCCACGTCACTCGGGATTCCCTTCAAGGAGCCGCAGCTGACAGCAGTTATGTCCGGGGTCGAGTGGCTGTCGCGAGCTCTACTGTGTTTCCTGTCACCACCTTCAGGCATGTGGCGGCGGCAGTGAGATTGATGGTGAGGACTTCAGGGCTACGAAGCTTTCCCATGCTCGACGCCTTCCTCGTCTCGATCTCCGATCTGGAGCGGCAAATCCTGGGTTTCCCCCTCGCTTCGTCCCCTGGGAGTAGTCGTCATCACATCGCTGAGTCACCTCTGCACGAACCTCGTCCGGATCCAGTTCTGGGTCATCGTCAGGACCGTTCCTCCCACGCAGCTGTCATCCCTTCGCCTCGTCAGTGTGGAGACTCTACAGCCTCGTCCCCTGAGCCTCGTTCCCCCGCTGTCATTCCTGGACATTCGGGCTGGCTCACCCCGGCTGTTTCCCCCTCCTCCTCGACGCGCTTCCTGACCGCTGTGTGTGCCTGGAATCCCGGCCTGGTGAGCTCTCTGCTGGAGACAACGCGAGCGACCCTCAGACGAATTCCCGGGGGGTCCTCCGTTATCGCCGGGCGGGGAGAGGAAGAAGCAGATTCCACTACAGCAGGCGATACTCAACCTCCAGGGGGCAGGCAAGTCATTGTTTTTTCACACCTGCTTAATGATTTGCTCTGTCACATCCCTGGAGGAGAAGTTCAGGGTTCGCAGCTCCCTGAACTCTCCCCACCTGCTGTAACCTGTATTCCTAATCCCGCATCCTCTGTGTCTCTCTCCGCCAAGCGGTCCCCGGCTCCGGGTCAACGTGGTGGGATATGGAGAGGGCCTGTGGTTCCGCAGCTACATTGCGGACGGAGGAGGGGGACTGACTGCTGCGTGGAGTCTACGCCAACGACTGAGCGTCCCCGGGTCTCCACGGAGGAGCGGTTCGGTCCGGCGGGACGAGATTCTTCTGGCTTCACGCCGAGTGGATCGTCGGCGGGGTTACCTGAGCTGGAGGGATCTCAAGCTGCGCTGACCATCGTGCTGGCTGCGGGGCCCGACGCGGCTAGATGGGAGCCTGACAACGACCTGACGACGGATCCTGGATCTTCGCAGTCCTGGACGGCGTCAGAACCCGAGATCAGGCGAGTGCTCTCCTTTCTTTTCTCTCTTTTTATCCCCGAGCACTTCAGCCTATCTCCAGGGGAGACGAGCCGGGTGCAGCCGTCCGCTGCGTCTGAGCTCGTCTCGCCGGGTTCTGGCGCTGCCGGTGATCCTGATCCCGGTTCTGTTTTCTCTTCTGAGCCTTCTTCCAGGGTCACCGGCAAGGAGTTGCTGTTCCTCGTGGTGCTGGAGGGTCCGGGTTCAACGTTGGAGGTCGGTTCTGGTGCAATATTCAACGTGGGTTCGCCCGAGACCCAGTCGGGGTCCAACGTGGGTTCGCCTGAGGCCCGATCGGGGTCCGACGTGGGTGCTGCCCCAGTATTGTCCAGGTCCGGTGAGGAGGTGGCCGTTTTCCTGCGGCCTGACGCCCGCCGCCCTCGTCATCGGCTCTCCCCTGAGCCTCTTCCACCGGGATCCGCTCTGATCCTTCGCCCGTCTCAACGGTCCTGGTGGTTGAGTGATGCGGGTCGACGACCCGACCCACAGAACTTTCGGTTCGGTGATCTGGTTCCCCCCACTGGTCTGTGTTTCCCTCTGGGCAGCCTGGTTCGGCTGCCGGTGGACTGGATTCCTGGGATCTGGGTCCAGAGTTCGCCGTCCGAACACTTCTTTCCCTGATTCGCCAGCTGGACAATGGGCGGGGAGATCTCCGGAGCCATCTCGGCCATTTTTGGACTCTGCCTGCCATTCACCTCGGATGTCACTTTTTCTTTTGTTATTAAGGTCACTCGGGTGTTATGTGTTGTCCTGTTGGTGGATTCGTTTTTATAGTGCTGTGTTTTCCATCGCTCATGCTCAGCATTTTACTTTTTGTGCCATGTTTTTAGCCTCGTTTTTTGTATTGTAGAGTTATGTTTTGTTTTCCGTAACACCATGCTCTGCAGTTATCCATTTATTCCAGTCACTTTCATTTCTTTAGGTGACTGGGTATTTATATATTCGTGTGTGTGGGTTTTTCTTTGCCTGCACTCAGTATTTCTTTTTTGTCCTGTTGGTTCATTATAGAGTCATGTGCCTTGTTTTCTGTAACACCATGCTCTATAATTGTCATTTGTTCCAGTCACCCTCACTTTTCTTGGTGACTGTGTGTATGTACTTAAATTAGCGCTGTGTATAGGTTCCCCTTTATTTAACCGTACTCAGCATTTTTTGCCCTGTACCTTTTTGGTGGTTCTTTTTTCCTTGCTCTGGGTCACGCATGGTTGGTACTCTCTGGGTAGTATGTAACCGGTGTGCTGACCCAGTTCTTCTCCCCATCTGTACCTGGGTTAATTATTCTGTTTTGTCAGTATTGTATTTGGGTTTTTCTTTCCCGCTACCCTACATTGCCCCATTGGTGTTGTCCTTCCCTTGGCTTCTTCCCCTCCGGTCCGCCTCCCACCCTAGGTGGGGGGGGGGGGCTGGGATGTTCCTGGTCGTTCAGGAGCCCGACCTTGAGGGGGGGGCTCTGTCACCATGGGTTGAGATGCCGTCTCGGCACTCAGCCCATGTTTTCCCTCATCCCTGCTTCCCATTGAGCAGCATCTCAGCTGGCCCCCAGCTGGCAGCATTATGGACGGCTGGGGCCAATTAGTCTTCATCAGCTGGGGCGCTGCCAATGAGGATAAATAGGAGCAGCCTCGATGACTCGGGGCTGCGACATAAACACATTGCTAAGCTGAAGCCCCTTCGTCTGGTGTCAGCTTATACTCCTCTTGCAGCATTCCTGTGTTTGTATCCCGCTGTGAGTATGTACGTCTTGCTACCCCCACGTCCGGTACGAGCTGCTTACCTCTGCGCTGTGCAACCTGTGAGTGTACGTACGTCTGCATGAGTATCTGTGCTCTCCTCATCCCTTATCCCTCACCCTTAATAAAACATCTCGACTCACTGGCTTGTCCCTGGCTCTGATTGCCCGGCTCCCTAGAGCCGGGTATGACACCAACCAGTTATTAGGTTTAGGGGGCAATGACTTTTTCACATAGGGCCATGTAGGTTTGGATTTTTTTTCCGTTCTTCTTCTTCTTTTAGATTTGATTGGCAGTTGGCAACCAGCTTGCAGGTGCATTACCGCCACTGACTTGATTATCATCACTCCACATCCCTGCACAAGGAGTTCCCACAAGGAGCTCTGAACAACTCCCCATGCGCGAAAAAATCATCCGTCCCTGGATTGTGTCCTCGGCGGCGTTGACCAGCTGGCCAGTCACCTTAAACACCTTCATTTAAAACTGCATTTTGTGTTTAGCTACTTGTGTTATCTTTGTCTAAAATTTAAATTTTTTTGATGAGTTGAAACATTTAAGTGTGACAAACACAAAAAAATGAGAAAACAGGAAGGGGGCAAACACTTTTTCACACCACTGTATATACAATAAAGGAAGGCATTAAAATTGCATCTGTTTCAAGTTATTTCAGAGATTGTTGTGTTTTTTGTTTGTCTTTGTGGAGGGGTACCAACAAATTTGTCCATGTCTGTACACGAATGGATTCAAAAATTATCCCACTTTTTATTAAAGTTATTAATTGCTTGCATTTCTTAGTAAGCTGTGGAAAGATCCATCTTCCTTCAACCTGAACCGTTTCCTGAGCGCCGATGGCACTGAGGTCAACAAAGCAGAGGGAGAGAAGGTGATTATCTTTGGCATGGGAAAGCGGCGCTGCATCGGCGAGGTCATGGCCCGAAATGAACTTTTCCTCTTCTTAGCGATCATGATACAGAAGCTGCAGTTCTACACTTTGCCTGAGGAGCCACTGGACATGACCCCAGAGTACAGTCTGAACATGAAACACAAACGCTGCCAACTGAGAGCCAGACTGAGAGCCAATAATGAGCAGTGAAGTAGTTTATGTTTACAGTGTTTGAAAATCAGACACTGGTCAACACCAAATTTATTGTCTAAGTTTTTTTTAGCTGATTTAGGACAATTTTGATGTGCTGAATCCAAAAATCACATTGGTTTTGCTCAATCCGGTCAACTTTTTGAATTATGGTCACATGCTGTTTTATACGGGGTTTTTTTTATACGTTTTTGCTTACATGTAAGAGTATTTTCGCTCTATATGATGCAAAATTCATTTTTATGTCTTGAAATTCTCTGAATTTTGAACAATGATGACGTAGCATTCAATTTACATGTACTTGCCTTTATATAAAGGTAAGTACATGCACAGTACTAAGTAAGTACAGGTTTTTACTTAGCACCTGATCGAGAGAAATGGATGTCATTTTCAGATTCAGCGGTGCAAAATTGTCTTAAATCAGTTGAAAAAATACAGACAACTTACAAAAAAATTATTTTTGTAACCCTGTGTAATCTGCAACACTGCTGCTATTATAGGAATTGTTGCGAATTTCCCTGTTATGTTGTAGTCCAGGGACAGGCAAGTGGTGGCCTGCTGGCTGCATGCGGCCCCCCAACGCCACGTGGCCCGCCAGTCCATTTCCAAAAATCAATTATTTATTTATATCCCGTTTGAACGTACATTTATTTGGAACTGCATTCTCAAATGCAGTTATAGAGTCTGCCAGCAGAGGGAGCACTAATTGAAACCTAGGTGTCAGTGGTCAAGCAAGAGAGAGGGAGCAAGAGATAGATGGAGTAGTGTACCCTGGAGTATGTCTTTTAAGGTACTAGTGCAGTGCCCGTAGAAAGCAAGTAGTTTGGTAGAAAACTGGTAGGGAAGTTGGCGTTTACATGTACAAATGTAGGCTGTGTTTGAAAGTGGGACAGAGAGGCTGGGAAGGCCACACCCACGAGCACGTTATCATTTTAAGGGTGCTTTCACACCTACAGGCTTTAGTTAGTTTCATTCGAACTCAAGTTTGTTTTCTCCGTTAGTGCATTTAATTTTGTCTGGTCAGACTATGGTAATTGCATGCAGGTGCACACCAAAGGAAACGTACCGAGACCTCCTGAAGGAGGCGGTCTCGATTCGAATCCTCTGGTGAACTCTGGTGCGGTCCTGCAAGTGAGAAAGGGACCGCACTAAAACAGGACCAGAGGCAAACTGTAAAACATTTTATGCCACTGTACATACCTGATGGTGATGTGTGTAGAATGTGGTGTGTATGTTTGGCCCTTGGCGCTTGCCATACCCGCCCTGTGGTGGGACGTCAGGCGGGCTGCGGTCAGTATATATAGTTCTGTGTTCTCTTAATAAAGTTCAGTTCGCTGCATGGCATAAGACCGACTCCGACTGTTATTACAGACATAACAGATGGACCTTTGAAAATATCTGTGGATGAGCATGTCACGGTTCTGGAGGATTAATGAACGTTAACATATTGTTTTCCTTCTGTAGCCACGCTTCATTTTCATGTACGATTAGCCAAAAGTGGTGTATATACGTATGTAATAAACAAGAACCAGGGTGGTGAAAACCCCTGTAGATTACGTTACGATTTGTATTATTTTCTCCCCAGAAATGCATAAATACACAGTAGTTATTCTACTTCCTGTATTTACCTTTCCTGTTCTCGCAGCAAAAAACATCTGACCTATAACAACAGAGAACATTCTGACGTACTAAGTCTCGTGGGATTTAATGTGACGCAGTCTGGTCTGCTTGAATTTTTGCCTGTGTGAAAGGGAACTGAACCAAGGAGAAAATGATACAAAGTAACAAACCTGTCAACCAGTTTGGACCAAATTAAACAAATTTAGGTGTGAAAGCACCCTAAGGAACAGCAGGACTCAACAGAGTGGTGTGTATAGTATGAGCGATATGAGATAAAAGTATAATGCCCACTATAGAGGACAAAGATGAACTGATGGGTTTAAGGAGCTTAGGCAAATATGTAATCAGCCAATCAGTTTATCTCCCTGTATTTCTGCCGACAAAGTGGTGGATGCCAGTGTAACCAGGTCCACACTGCAAGCAGTGCAATTTAATTATTTAAAGACTTATGTTTTTTGCTCTCAAGATGGCGACCGGGATGGTCACACTTTTTCAGTGCTGAGACAAAGTCACTGATTTTGCCATTAAAAGTGGCTGGCCTGCAGCGATCGGCGCTCGTGGCGAACACGCACGGGCTGAATTGCCACCTCCGTTGGATTGCCCTTTAATCGCCTTTCTCCAGCGACTTCCTGCGCCTTCCTGAAGCGATTGCTCAGCTAACACTAGTTAGCTTAATGCTACCTGAAGCGATTGCTAAGCTAACACTAGTTAGCTTAATGCTGGCGCCAGTCTCCAAATAACTACCTACAGCGATCGGATATACCTCCGGTGGATTACCCCTTTGATCGCTTTTATCCGGCCACTGTGAGTAAACTGACCAGCGATTCCAGCGCTTCCTTGTGATTCACTGATGTGCCCTACCTGAAGCGATTGCTAAGCTAACGCTAGTTAGCTTAATGCTGGCGCCAGCCATTCCACCTAACACCAGCCTGAATCAAAGCCCAGCTGCGAGGCCCAGCGGGGATACTACCAGGCAGGCGGCTATTTGTTTGACGGGGCTCAGCAGAGATTTCACCCAGGCAGACGGCGGTAGGCGGCGGTGCCCAGCGGAGGACTTACCGTGACTGCAGCGGCGGTGTGCGACGAGACTACCCGAAGCGATTGCTAAGCTAACGCTAGTTAGCTTAATGCTGGCGCCAGTCATTCCACCTTACACCAGCCTGAATCGAAGCCCAGCTGCGAGGCCCAGCGGAGATACTACCAGGCAAGCGGCTATTTGTTGACGGGGCTCAGCAGAGATTTCACCCAGGCAGACAACGGTAGGTGGCGGTGCCTAGCGGAGGATTTACCGTGACCTCAGCGGAGCTCGGTGGCAGCGGCGGTGTGTGACGAGACTCGGTTGGAGGAGCGGGACGGGAGACCAGTTACGGCGACTATGAGCAACGAGACCAGCAACGGAAGGGGCTAGTTGGCTAGCTGAGGCCCAGCTGGATTCGAGGACGATCGGATCAGATTCTGGCGATATAAGCAGAATTTATTTTACTATCCACAGATTTTCCTTTTCCTTCTTTCCAAGAAGGACTGAAGATGGCTGCCACCGGATTAAAAAGTGGGCTGATGGGCACCACTAATAAGCCTTCTCTACTTCTCTACTTCCTCTTCGTTTTGTCTTTGTGTGTCTGGACCTGCAACAAGAAGGATTTTCCGACAAACTCAACCAAAGGTGAAGTTAAAAAGTTTTATCTGTATGGATTTGGGCTTGGACATCTCACCCTACACTCTATGTGGTCTTTAAAAGCCCTGAGCAAAAACTTCCAAATTAAGGCAAACATGGCTGTTAAGCAAAAATCACAATATGGCAGAGGATATACAATTAAAGTTCTGTTAGTTCTGCTACTTCTGGCAGGAGATATTCACCTTAACCCTGGACCTGCCACTATTAAACAGCAGACCACTGGGTTAGCACAAAACCGAGCTGTACAAAAGCAAAAACAACATTTATTTTTCCAAACTGTTAATCATGCACGAGTTCTTTGGGACACCAAGGCTAAACCAAAGGGGATCCTCGGCGGTCATTTAAACATACGGAGCATAATCCCCAAAAGAGATGAGATTTCGGTGTTGCTGTTGGACTCAAATCTGGACTACCTTTGTCTCTCAGAAAGCTGGCTACACAGTAACATAGACACTAATATGATCGATATTGTGGGCTACCAGTGTTTTAGAAAAGACAGGCAGGTAGGGAGGGGAGGAGGTGTTTTAATTTACATCAAAGAGAAATATAAATGTCAACTGGTTGATTTGAATACTTCACTTGAATGTTTAGCTGTTAATGTATGTCTCTCTCCGGTAATGAATTTCAACATTGCAGTAGTGTACAACCCACCGTCACACAACTCTTCCTTTTATAATGAATTAAGTGATCTGGTTAAACAACTTGAGAAGAACAGAGAAACAATAATTCATGGTGACTTTAATATCAACTGGTCTGATAAAAAAGACAAACAAAAACTGAAAAGCCTCATGACTAAATTTAATTACCAGCAAATCATCAAAGGACCCACCAGGATAACCAAACAATCCAGAACACTTATTGACATGGTATTTACTAATAAACCAGAACGAATAACCAGAACCTATAATCTTGTAACTGGTCTCTCAGATCATAACATGGTTCTTGCTGTCAGGAAACTTACTAAAAAGCGACTACAGTATTTTGGGGGAGTCGATATTGACAAATCAAATTTTATTATCCCCAAATCAAAAAATGAGGAGTTTGAACATTACTTAGAGAATCAAAATTGGGAGCAGCTCATGGCAACATGTGAAGTAGATGATTGTTGTAATTTTATAACTGCAACAATCACAAAGTCTATAGAAAAATTTTCAAAGCAAATTAAAAGTAGACAACAGAAGATTAGCCTACCATGGTTAAATAATGAAATAAGAAAACTTATGAAGAGGCGAGACTATGCACTGAAAACATCACTAACCTCCAAACTACAAAATGATCACCTTGTGTACAAAAGTTTAAGAAATAAAGTGGTACATGAGCTGCGAAAATCAAAAATATCTTATTACAATAAACTGATAGATCATGCAAAGGGTAACAACAGTTCCCTATGGAGGCATTTAAATAACTTAACTAATAAAAAAAATGATCAGAAGGGGGTAAAGGAACTTAGAATCAATGGCAAGACCGTCAGTGACAAGGCTACTTTGGCAAATGAATTTAATTCACACTTTGTGGGCTCTGTGGAAGACTTAACAAAAATTTTTGTGCTGCCAAATGTGCTCAACAACACAAATTCCATACTCCCAACAGATACTTTTCACATCGATGAGGTAAATGAGAAGTTAATTGCTGGTATTGTTAAAACACTGTCAAACTCAAAAACTAGTGATATCTACAATATGAGCACCTCCTTTCTCAAAATGCACAGCAAAATATTAATCAAACCACTGACTCATCTCATTAATCTCTCCATTAGGTCTAGTACATTTCCATCTGGCTGGAAAAAAGCTGTCGTCATACCAGTTCATAAATCAGGCAGTAAAGACGATATATGCAATTACCGCCCAATCTCTATCTTACCAGTCTTATCTAAGGTTCTTGAAAAAGTTGTAGCTACACAGCTGATAGACTACTTACAAGACAGTCAACTTCTTCATCCACATCAATTTGGTTTTAGACCAGGATACTCAACAGAAACAGCAAATTGTTGCCTTATTGAAAACGTCAAACAGTCCTTGGACAGGGGTAATGTGGTAGGAGCTGTTTTTCTAGATCTCAAAAAGGCTTTCGATACTGTAAACCACAGTTTGCTTTTATCCAAAATGGTATCTTTTAACTTCTCCCCAAATACATTAGAATGGTTTGCATCTTATCTCCAGAATAGAGAACAGTGTGTAAAAGTTCACCAGGATAAATCCTCATTTTTAAACAACCGCATGGGTATCCCACAAGGGTCCATTCTTGGTCCTTTACTTTTCAGCATTTTTATTAATGACTTGCCGTTACACTGCTCAGCTGCAACATGCCAACTTTATGCAGATGATGCAGTTATTTACACAGCTGCCAAGACTCCAGCACAGGCTGCAGATGTACTGTCTACAAGTATGGTTGATGTCCAAGAGTGGCTCCTCAAGAACCATCTATTGCTGAACCTTCAGAAAACAGTCTCAATGTGCTTTTCAATCAAAAAATGTAACCTGCAACGTTTTAAAGTTAATATACATGATCATGACATCAGTTTAGCTACAGAATTCAAATACCTTGGCATTGTACTAGATCCTCAACTCAAATTTAATCTTCATATAAAGAAAATTTCAAAAACAGTAAAAAAAAATCTGAACTGCTTTAAATTAATTAGATATTACATACCTTACGAAGCAGCTGCACTGTATATGCATTCTATGGTTTTTTCTCATATATCATACTGTTTGACAGTCTGGGCTCAAGCAGCCCCTTCCACAATAAGACATATAGGTTCATTATATAATCAAACCCTAAAAATCTTGGACAAAAAGCCCATTAGGTGGCATCACTGTAATGTTTTAAAAAAATACAACCTATTGAGTTTTGAGAGCTTCATTGACCTCTGTCTTCTGAAATTAACGTTCAAATGTTTCCATAAATCAGCACCCGAGCCACTTGCTGGTTTCGTCCAAAGACAGGACAGCAGCAGAGCCACCAGGAGTTCTGTTAACAATAACTGTAAAATATTCCACCGCAGAACCACATTTGGACAAACAGCTTTCTCTATAAAGGGCAGTCACATCTGGAACACAATGCCAAATGAAATTAAAATAATAACGGACTTTAAAACATTCACTAAAAATGTTAAAAACTGGCTGAAAAATAAACAAGAATGTACTCATGTATGAATTATTTGTCTGCAAAGTGAGAGTGAATGAAGGGAAGGAATAAATGTGTTTGTTTATAGTGAGTGACAGAGGGAGGAAGGCCTGAAATAGGCAAATGTGAGTTATGTTATATGTGTTAAATGTGAGTCAGGCTGTTATATTTGTGTATTTATAATATTTATGTTAAAGGTGAGTCAGGCTGTTATATTTGTGTATTTATAATATTTATAATATTTATAATTGTGTATTTATAATTCTTCTGCATTGATGTATGTGGTTATTGTGTATATTTTTATCTTGATTCTTTTTTCTAAAGCCCATCCAGGGACAAGAGTTGCAAATTAGCTAATAGCTATACACTCTATGTGCAACACATCAGATTGATTGTCTTTGATTAATTGTCTATGTTTATTGCACTGTCCCTGTCAAATAAACTAATCTACTACTACTACTAAATACAGTATTAAGAAAATGTCAATTCAAGTAATTTCAAGGTTTTGGAAAAACTTTGTAATCCGTACAATTTCATGGAATTTGCAGAATAAGTCAGGCACCCCTAACATAAACACATCAACGTAAATGTCAGATATAATGCAGAAATTTACAGATATAAAATTTAACCCCTTGCACTTCGGTCAATTTCCCTAAAAACGCCAAAAAATAACGTGCCCAAAGTAAATCGAAAGCTGTTCTTCAACCCTTTGCAGCATCTTCATGGGGTTGGTCTCATTTAAAAGAAAACACTTTGAATTTTTTGGCAAAACAGTCATAATCTCTCTAAGTGCTCCGGCCACTGAGTTACAGTCATCTAAACATACTGAACTTGAAGAAAATAAATTTGGCCTGGGTGTTTTTTTGGATACAAATGCTTGCAAATAACACACAGCTTCAGATCCGGGCTGGAAAATGCAACAGAAATGTAGAACCAAGTGTTATCCAGCTGAGGCCAAAATTTTGTAACAATACCACAAAAAAATGAATATACTACACAGCTTTTTCCTCAGGTAGTTCCCAGGCGTTTTTGAACTGTGCCAAATGGCACAGTTTGGAAAAACGTCTGCAACTTTTGAATGATTCAATATAGAAGCTTCATCTTGGGCTCTAATGAAAGGTGACACTCAGGGCTGTGTGTGTGTGTGGGGGGGGGGTTCTCCCCCCCCTCGCTACAGAGGACGGACATCGGCCATCGCTACATGACAGATTAGACTCATGTGGCTATGTGGCGACCGCGGCACAGTCACCGCAGCTTCCCCCCCCTCGCTACAGAATAGTAGCGGGGGGGTGGTGTTCACGGTCCGGACGCGGCGAACGAACCGTGTACCGCGGCGCACGCACTTCGGACTTCGTGCGCCGCACAGTTGTAATTTACCGATCGGTCAAAAGTCATTTTTTGATTACAATTTTCAGGGATAAAGAATAATTTAGCTTATAACACTTACCTCTTCACAGCAGCATTGTCCTGGCGAACTTCTCTTCCTCATTGTCAGACGAACGCGACGCTGGTCTGCTCGTGGTTCCCGGTCAAAACATAATTCCATGATTGCGGTTTTGGCGAATGATTTACAACCTTTGTCGTCGGCCTCCGTCGGTCTATGATGACCATGGAAGAGAATCCTAAACGTCTATTCTGCTGGAATAAGTACAGGTTGCACTTGTGGGTGGTCTCCGTGCTGCTGGGTCTGTAGCAGGTTCTTCCTGCGGGTCCTTTTTTTCATCTGCTGCAGCAGTCAGTCTCTCTTCACCCAGCCCGAACTTCTGTGCTTCAATTGGCTGGCTGCATTCACAGCGTTGGTAGGCGGGTCCTTCTTGCTAGGTTTTCAGTCATTGGTTCTTCAAGGTTTCAGAAACCCAATTCAAGGCTCTTATTAGTCGAATGAGAGGTCAATCATATCTGATCTGTTCGCGGCTGTGTCTGTAGTGGAAGAACTTTTTTTTTTTTTCAGTGCGCGCTTGGACGCAGCACCCTCGTGCATGCTAGAGCGCACGAGGGCGCATGAGAGCACCCTTGTGCGTTCTGGGACGCAGAGACGTGCCCGTCCGCGGTACACCGGAGTGCAAGAGGCTAAAGAAATATTCAAAACCTTTTTATAAATTCATGTAGTTTCAGGGACATACTTAGCTACTCCCAGTTTGCTGGCACAAACCTTTAGAAGGCTAATCATAACATTAACCTGCATGACAGGGGGTTTCAAGGTGCCTTTGATTTCACCTGGTCCATCTTAGAGTGAACTATCACTTTAATGCAAAGAAATTCAAATTTAAGAAATGAAACATTCAGTACATCTTATTCCTAAAAATGATATTCATAGTTTTAAGATGATGTCACACAGCTGCCAGTCACTATATTGGGTGGGAAGCTGCAGAGGGAATTATATTTAATTAAAGTTGAAAATTATATAAATATAATGCACTACTGTGGAATAATTGGTTGTATGATCACTGGTGGGAAAGAGAAAGTGTATTCTTATTGATTACCTGCAATTATTTTGAATCAAGGCGAGTCAACTCGAGAACTATCAGAGAAACGGAAGAGAATTTGGCTTTCTCCTATTAGTATTAGTAGAGCTGATGTGGCGCCTTCCTTGTATTCCAGCTTGTGTTTGCTCTGACCATTTTGTAATAGGTTTGTAGAAATAATTGACAAATAATGTTGTTGAAGAGTCTGTGATGCTCTGTGGGCAATTTCACAGATTCATAAGCTCCCTGTTCTCATCAGCTCAGCTGCTGCCAGCAGCACACACACACACACACACACACACACACACACACACACACACACACACACACACACACACACACACACACACACACAGAGAACTAAACAAACGTACTTGTTTGTCTAAAGGGACCTACTGGGGATCTGTCCAAGTCATCTGAAGTGTCACAATTTCAAGCTACAGGATATTATGAAGATTCAAATGAATATTTAGCCCTCCTTGCCAAATTCTTACCTTTGACTGCAGTCTGTAAAATCAGCTGTGTCCACACATGCGAGACAGAAAATGTCACCTTATGCTGAGCTATGCAGATGCTTCTAATCATTCTGGCTGATTAGACCTCCGTACAGACCACCTGGATTCTGCTCACCTCCTGTTTCCTTTCCGATGAAAGAAGGCTCCGAAGAGGAGAAAAACAACACTACTTTATCGGTGTTGCTGGCAGGAAACCAGCAAAGCTGGGGCACTCCGTGCTGGAACAAGGTAGCTGCTAAAGCTAGCCTTAGCTGGAGTTAAGGCTTTTTGAGAATGACGCTGAGATCCAGACTT
This sequence comes from Pholidichthys leucotaenia, assembly GCA_020510985.1. Classification (NCBI taxonomy): domain Eukaryota; kingdom Metazoa; phylum Chordata; class Actinopteri; order Cichliformes; family Pholidichthyidae; genus Pholidichthys; species Pholidichthys leucotaenia. Next base: position 410,766,612 of record CM035837.1, read on the forward strand.
CACCAACATTTACGAGTGTCACTCGCTTGGGAAGTCTTAATTCTTCTGAACAACAACTGAAGAAAATGACGGAGTAGTAACCCAAGGTTTGCTGTTCTGATGCCAAAATGTCAGAACACCGGCTAATAAGCCTGTGGCTTTGAGGATAATTACAGGTAGCTGGGAGTCTACAAATCAGCTGCTTATTGTTATCAGTAAGGGATAACATTAGACAGCAAGACTAACTTCATCTGAAAGCACCTGGACAGGTGAGTGTGCTGAATGAACAAAGCCAGCCTTTAGCTAATACTAAATCAAATTAGATCACATATTTAAAAAAAAAAAAAAAAACAGAAAAAAAAAGCAGGAGAAATAAAGTTGAGGGTTCTGTGAATAATTTATGGGCTGATGTGGATAAACATGCATGATAAGTGTTATGAAGATATATATATTTAGCTTTGTACATGTCTGGATAGGTGATGCTAGCCCACTTCTCTGTCTTTTGGACAGTTTTGCTTTGAAATGAGATAGGAGGACTGCTTCTCAATTAAATCTATTTTGTCATCATACCGCTGTCAGTCATTATCAAGAGATTCATAATAAATTTTGGACGTTTTCGCTTTTTTTGTTCCATTTTACTATGTGATTATCCCCCCCATAATGGCCAGTGATCCCACTGGAAGTCACATGATCGATAACTATTGCTGTGTTTGGAATGTTCACTCACTCACTCCCTCCCAACTCACTATATAGTGAATTTAGATATAGTGGACTATACAGTAAACTCAAAAGAACAATAAAATTAACCGCTTTCGGACACTACTGTGCTTGTTTTTGTAGCATGGTTAATGACGTCATCACGTGAGACAGTAAAACGTAGCAGACTAACGGTGGTAAAAAAAAAAATAAATACCTGCATGCAATTTGTAGTAAATATGTATTAAATCAAATCGTTTTTGCTGAATTAATAAATATAAATTCCTTAAGGTAGTTTATGTTGTGATTGTTATGTCGGTAAATGAGAACCAAGGATGAGGCTGGATGTAGAACAGAACACGACTTTATTGCAGACTCAATATCACAGTACAGACGCTCCCGCCAGGCAGAGGTGAGGTCAAAGAGACCGTCCTGTTATGTTGGAAAATGAAGCAGGCAGAGAGTGTCTTAGTGAACATACAACTGAACTTTATTTGGCGCACATTACTATTTATACTCCCTGCCGTAGCCCGCCTGACATCATCCCGTTCCCCGCCCCGGCAGTGCTACAGCAAACCCCAAAGGCCAATCTTCATACACATCACCCCCCCCCACACACACACACACACACACAAGGTTGCACTATAACACAATGAACAATTTTCTATCACCACAACACAATAATCACACAAAACAAAATTGTCCTTATATACAGACGTGGACAAAATTGTTGGTACCCCTCTGTTAATGAAAGAAAAACCCACAATGGTCACAAAAATAACTTGAATCTGGCAAAAGTGGTAATAAATAAAAATTCTATGAAAATTAACCAATGAAAATCAGACAATGCTTTTGAATTTTGGTTCAATAGAATTATTTTAAAAAACAAACTAATGAAACAGGCCTGGACAAAAATGATGATACCCCTAGAAAAGATTGAAAATAACGTGACCATAGGGACATGTTCAACCAAGATATGTAACTAATTAACATCACAGGTGTCTACAAACTTGTAATCAGTCAGTCGGCCTATTTAAAGGGTGACAAGTAGTCACTGTGCTGTTTACTGACATGGTGTGTACCAGACTAAACATGGACCAGAGGAAGCAAAGGAGAGAGTTGTCTCCGGAGAGTAGAAAGAAAATTATAGACAAGCATGTTAAAGGTAAAGGCTATAAGACCATCTCCAAGCAGCTTGATGTTCCTGTGACTACAGTTGCACATATTATTCAGAAATTTAAGATCCACGGGACTGTAGCCAACCTCCCTGGACGTGGCCGCAGGAGGAGACGGATAATACGAATGGTAACAAAAGAGTCCAGAACAACCTCTAAACACATTCATGGTGAACTCCAAGGTCAAGGTACAGCAGTGTCAGATCGCACCATCCATCATTGTTTGAGCCAAAGTGGACTTCATGGGAGACGACCAAGGAGAACTCCACTGTTGAAAAAAAATCATAAAAAAGCCAGATTGGAATTTGCCAAACTGCATGTTGACAAGACACAAAGCTTCTGGAAGAATGTCCTATGGACAGACGAGACAAAACTGGAAGTTTTTGGCAAGGCACATCAGCTCTATGTTCACAGACGCAAAAATGAAGCATACCAAGAAAAGAACACTGTCCCTACTGTGAAACATGGAGGAGGTTCTGTTATGTTGTGGGGCTGCTTTGCTGCATCTGGCACAGGGTGTCTTGAATCTGTGCAGGGTACAATGAAATCTCAAGACTATCAAGGTATTCTAGAGAGAAATGTGCTGCCCAGTGTCAGACAGCTTGGTCTCAGTCGTAGGTCATGGGTCTTGCAACAGGATAATGACCCAAAACACAGCTAAAAACACCTAAGAATGGCTAAGAGCAAAACATTGGACTATTCTAAAGTGGCCTTCTATGAGCCCTGATCTAAATCCTACTGAACATCTGTGGAAGGAGCTGAAACATGCCGTCTGGAGAAGGCACCCTTCAAACCTGAGACAATTGGAGCAGTTTGCTCATGAAGAGTGGGCCAAAATACCTGCTGAGAGGTGCAGAAGTCTCATTGACAGTTACAGAAATCATTTGCAGTGATTGCCTCAAAAGTTTGTGCAACAAAATATTAAGTTAACGGTACCATCATTTTTGTCCAGGCCTGCTTCATGAGTTTGCTTTTTTAAAATAATTCTGTTGAACCACAATTCAAAAGCATTGTCTGATTTTCATTGGTTAATTTTCATAGAATTTTTATTTATTACCACTTTTGTCAGATTCAAGTTATTTCCGTGACCATTGTGGGTTTTTCTTTCATTAACAGAGAGGTACCAACAATTTTGTCCACGTCTGTACATATATACAAGTCCATCAGTGGGCGAACAGGCATGTTACCAATACGCCCAGCTGAAACTCTCCATAACAGTCCTTGCCACATAATCCTCCAAATAGGCAGGCCTCCAACGCACTAGCCGGGCATCCCCCCCAGGGGACTCTGCCCCAGGCACCGTCGGAATCACCTGTGAGTCCATACCTGGCATGGCTGACCAGCCTGCTGGCGTGCCACCTACTAGATCCATCGTCCAGTTCAAACGTGTCAGGGCCCTGCCAACTCCTAATCTCCCACGGCCCTGCCCACAAAGGCTGAAGCTTGTGTGTCCTGACAGGGTGCCTAACCCACACCCGATCCCTCTCTTTCAAGCCATGGTCCCTCACCCGGTGCCTCCTATCGAACCGTCCCTTCATCCTCCACTGCTGGTCCGAGACTCTTCTCCTCAACGCCACATCACTCGTCCGGGGCACCGTTCCCGGAGGCTCTAACCAACTGACTGGAAGCAACAGCTCACATCCCAACATGAGCTTCGCTGGGGAACATCCCGTTGTTGCATGGACCGAAGCTCTGAAATGGAGCAGCATGTTCTGGAGCACCCCCGGAAACAAAAACCCATCCGTCAGATGAGCCCTCAGCCCGTTCTTGAGGGTCTTGTTAAACCTTTCAACCCCTCCATTAGCTTGGGGTTGGTAGAATGCTGTTCCAATATGTTTCACCCCTTTGCCGGTCAAAAAGTCCTCAAACACCCCAGACATAAACTGAGGCCCACTGTCCATCTTGATGGTGTCTGGGAACCCCCACCGGGCGAACAAAGACATCAGGAATCCCATGACCACCTCCGTTGTCACCAAACTGGCGGGCAACACTTCCGGCCATTCGGAGAATAAATCATACACCACCACCAGAAACCGGCTGTTGTACGGCGCTGCATGAAATTCACCACAAATGTCCAGTTCAACATGCTTCCACGGCCCCCCAGGAAACTCAACAGGCCGGAGCAGTGGCGGGGGAGGTCTGCCGGTCTTTCCACTTTCCAAACATGGCACGCAGTTCTTAACCATGGCCTCAATATTGCCATCAATACCAGGCCACCAGACCGACCTCCTACTCCTCTGCTTCACTCGCACCACTCCCAAATGACCATTATGCAGCATGTCCAGGACCCAAGCCCTCAATGCAACAGGAATCAAGGTGCACTGGCCCCTGGCCACACAGACCTCATTCCAACAGCTCAACTCGTCCCGGAAACAGTTAAACAGGGGCCAGTTCACTCTGCACCTTTGCTGGCTATCCCTCACGAATCACCATGCGTAACTGCACCATAACTGGGTCCCGTTCCGTCTCATCACTGAGATCTTGTGGGGAGACTACACCCTGGAGAGTTCCGCACAGGGCGTTCACCAGCTCTTCCTCGGCAGCACCAACGTCATCCTCGACCACTGCTGAAGCCCCCACAGTGGTCCGTGAGAGGCGGTCCACCACTATGTTCTCTCTACCTGGGGTGAACTTAGTGGAAAAGTCATATGCCCTCAGACGTTCCGAACATCTATGAAGTCTCAACGGCCTATGCCCCAAACCCGACGTCTCCAGCAGCATAGTGAGCACCCGATGGTCTGTCCTCAGAGTGAAGCGGCATCCATAGAGGTATATTTGCCACCTCTCGCATGCCCAGATGCAGGCCATCGCCTCCCTCTCGCCCACCATGTATTTCTGCTCCGCCAGCGAGAAGGGCCTGGAAGCAAACACCACTGGCTTTTCCATTCCACCCTGTATTTGGGACATGCCCACACCTAACACCGTCCTGGACGCATCACAGGTCACTACCGTTTCCATTTCAGGGTCAAACTGTGCCACCAGTGGTGGTAAGGTGAGCTGCTGCTTCAGCTTCGAGACCGCCGCTGAGCACGCCGGAGTCCACTCCAACGGTGCATCCTGTTTCAGCAAAGCTTTCAGGGGTCCAATTGTCTCTGAATAATGTGGGATAAACCGGCCGTAGAAATTCACCATGCTGAGGAAAGATGAAATCTGGGCGGGCATTGTGGGCTCCGGGATGCGACGCACCACCTCCACTTTGGAATGCAGTGGTTGCAGACCCTCGCCCGTCAGCCGGAATCCCACAAAATCGATTGCCTCCGCTACAAAGAGGCATTTTCACCATTGAGAGTGACACCGTGTTCTTGCATCCATCTCAACACCTTCTCCAGCCTCTCATCATGAAGCTCATTCATCGCGCTGTGTACCACGATGTCATCTAGGTAGGCCACAACCCCTTTTAGACCCGCCAGCATCATGGCCATAACCTTTTGGAAACAGCTGGGGGCGAAACTCAACCCGAACGGCATTCGGGTATACCTAAAGACCCCTCTATGGGTCACAAATGCCGTCAGGTTCCTGCTATCCAGGTGTAGTGGCACCTACAGATACCCTTGCCGAAGGTCCAGCTTAGTGAACACTTTGGACCCACTGAACGTCGCCGTGAGCTCCTCCATGGTTGGGAGGGGGTATTTATCTGGGATGATCGTCTTGTTTACCATGCGCAGATTGATGCATGGCCTGATCTCTCCGTCCTTCTTCTTTGTCACCACCAGGTTCGAGATCCAAGGTGACGCATCCACCTTCTCGATGATCCCTGCATCCAACAGCTTCGAGAGCTCTGCCGACACATCCCCCACGCAACGCCAACGATAAGCGCCGAAGCGGTTGGATCCTGGGCATCACCGACCCATCCACCAACGGGCGGTGGCAAAAGGTCCCAATCCAGCCAAGGCCCATGAACAGTGCCGGCCAACAGAGCTGCCAGTCCGTAAATGCCATCTGCACCACCGAACCCTGGGGATCCCAAATGGAAAGCCCCAATTGTCCCAGTAAATCAATCCCAAGCAGGTCCACTCCGTGCCGTGCCACCTGGAAGATGAACTTTGGCGCCCTCTGCTGTCCACACAACACATCGAACTCCACCGTGCCGACCATGTCAATCTCGGCGTGGCCATAACCGAACATGCTTATTGCTTCTGCTTTAATAGCCTTCACCGGGAACAGTCTCTTTAATGTCACCAGGCTCAAAATGGACCTGCCAGTGCCCGAGTCCAGCATAAGGGGAACCTCAACGCCTTCCAGCTGCACCACATACCACTTCAGGCATCCTCTTCCTCCTTGTGCCACACACACTCGGCCAGCACCCCGGAGGTCTTCACCAACCTGGTCCACGAACCCAACACAGGCTCCTCCACGCGCCACAGGCTGCTTTCTCTTCTTCTTCCTCTTCCTCGGGTGACCCCGAGGCCTAGTTAGCACATTAGCCGGTACCTGTGGCGCAGAGGCCCGGTCCTCCGGCGCCTCACCCGTAAAAGCCCCTAGCCTCCACAGAGCCACGGACTGCCTTAGCTTGATCATATCCACTACTTCGAGTAAAGAGAAGGGTTGTCGAGTTACCTGCAGCGTGGCTCCTAGCCACTCGCTAGTTGTGCCATGCGCCAGTCTATCACGAACTTGCTCATCTGTTAGCGGCCCAAAATCATACTCTCCCGCCAAACAATGCAGTTCCATCAAAAAATATAAAATGGACTCACCAGCTCGCTGTACATGGCTGAAAATCTGTACCTCCTCTCGGTGACTGTGGCACTGTCACCGAACAGGTCGTCCATCTTCAGTAGCAACTCCTCCAGCGAGCCATTCCCACACAGCGTGAGGAACAGGCGTTGTCCTTCTGTGTCCAGATGGTGAATCAACAGGCCCCTCCGCCTGTCGTCGGAAACCCCATCAAACCTGGCTGCTGTCAGATAAACTTGAAATAAGTTTTTTCAGCATGCCCAAGGGATAACCGGTGCACCCTGGTCCTGCAGGAACGGAGGCAGTTCCACAACACACGCGCCCATAATTTACCTCGTCACCAAATGTTATGTTGGAAAATGAAGCAGGCAGTGAGTGTCTTAGCGAACATACAACTGAACTTTATTTGGCGCACATTACTATTTATACTCCCCGCCGTAGCCCGCCTGACATCATCCCGTTCCCCGCCCCTGCAGTGCTACGGCAAACCCCAAAGACCAATCTTCATACACAAAACGTCCGTCTTCCGCACAGCTCTCTTGTACTCTGCGTGATGGCGGAACCGGAAAGGTACAGCCACCACCCGTGTCACACAATAATACGTCCTATGAACAACACAACACCTCCCCCCAAAATGGTCCAAAACACACACACAGTTGAGACCCACCCCAATTTGGAACCCGACACATGCGCTAAACTAAACAAAACATTAGAAGGCCTAAAACATACACACCAAAACAACCAAAACTAGGGGGGAACAGGTGGACTACCATTCCACCCCCGACACGGCCAGACGGATTATTCTGCCATCTCTACTAAAATATAGTCCATCAAGCAGAAAATTGCAGTGTTCCTAAAATAAACAGCATAAAACACTAAAATAATCCCATTAACACACCATTATACCAGTTAATTAATCCCCATTCCGACAATACGCAATAAGATACGCCTTTAAGATAAGATAAGCCTTTATTAGTCCCACAATGGGGAAATTCCAGGATTGCAACAGCACAGGGATAGCAACACTCAGAGCAACAATCAGAAGGCAAGAGAAAAAAAAAGAAACAAGAGCAGCAAGTATACATATGTACATATAAATAAATAAATACACTACCGTTCAAAAGTTTGGGGTCACCCAGACAATTATTTTGTGTTTTCCATGAAAAGTCACACTTATTTACCACCATGAGTTGTAAAATAAATAGAAAATATAGCCAAGACATTGACAAGGTTAGAAATAATGATTTGTATTTGAAATAATAATTTTTTCCAGATACTCAACCTGCTCAAAGGAAGGTCAGTTTTATAGCTTCTCTAACCAGCTAAACTGTTTAAAGCTGTGCTATCATGATTGCACAAGGTTTTTCTAATCATCCATTAGCCTTCTGATGCAGTGAGCAAACACATTGTACCATTAGAACACTGGAATGATAGTTGCTGGAAATGGGCCTCTATACACCTATGTAGATATTGCACCAAAAACCAGACATTTGCAGCTAGAATAGTCATTTACCACATTAGCAATGTATATTAGATATTAGAGTGTATTTCTGATTAGTTTAAAGTTATCTTCATTGAAAAAACAGTGCTTTTCTTTCAAAAATCAGGAAATTTCTAAGTGACCCCAAACTTTTGAACGGTAGTGTATATATATATATATAAATATATATATAGACACACAGTGCAGAGCATTGTAGCTGGATGAAATAAATATATGAGTATATAAACACACAGTGCGGAGCATTGTAGCTAGATGGAATAAATATGTAGATATATAAACACACACAGTACGGAGCATTGTAGCTAGATGGAATAAATATGTAAATATATAAACACACAGTGCGGAGCATTGTAGCTAGATGGAATAATATGTAGATATATAAACACACAGTGCGGAGCATTGTAGCTAGATGGAATAAATATGTAGATATATAAACACACCCAGTGCGGAGCATTGTAGCTAGATGGGATGAAACAGCACAACCGTCTACTTAGTTATCCTACATGGTATGATTATGTACCCATACATATTCTCACCCTCCATAGCGACCGGTATTTTCCTAGTTGTATGCCGGAGGGGACCATTGTATAAGTCTATTGTGTCTTTTGCATTCAAAACTATTAGGTTGTCACGTCTTTTTGCTATCTCTGCGAGCAGCCCTGCTTAGGTTGTACAGTCTGACAGCCATTGGTAGGAAGGACCTGCAAAACCTCTTGGTTGTGCACCTAGGATGATGTAGTCTGCTGCTAAATGAGCTCCTCAGTGCATTCAGTATGTCCTGCATAGGGTGGAACTCGGACTCCAGCAGAGATGACAGTTTAGCCACTGTCCTTCTCTCTCCTATCTCCTCCACTGGGTCAAGGCGCTGCCCCAGGACAGAGCTAGCTTTCTTGATCAGTTTGTTCAGTCTCTCCCTATCGGCTGCCGTAATGCCACTGCCCCAGCAGACCACTCCAAAAGTGATGGCTGATGCCACCACTGTGTCATAGAATGTCTTCAGCAGCGCCCCTTGTACACCAAAAGACCTGAGTCTCCTCAGTAGGAACAGCCTGTGTTGTCCCTTCTTGTAGAGTGCGTCAGTATTGTGTGACCAGTCTAGTTTATTGTTCAGATGAACACCCAGGTACTTATAGGATGTCACCATCTTGATGTCTGTTCCCTGTATATTTACTGGTGCTGTGAGGGGTTGTCCTTGCCTGCGGCAGTCCACCACCAGCTCCTTAGTTTTCCTCGCGTTGATCTGGAGGCAGTTCCGATGGCACCAGTCCACGAAGTCCTGGATAAGCCCTCTGTACTCAGCTTCATCTCCATTGGAGATGAGGCCAACGATCGCAGAGTCATCAGAGAACTTCTGTAGATGGCAGTGTGTTGTGTTGTGTGAGAAGTCCGCAGTATAAAGGGTGAACAGGAAACGAGCCAAAACCGTTCCCTGGGGGGCCCCCGTGCTACTGATGATCGTGTCGGACACACAGTCCCGGGTTCTCACAAACTGAGGCCGGTTAGTGAGGTAGACCAGGATCCATGATGACAGGTGCTGGTCCACCCCTGCGCACAGCAGCTTGTCCTTCAGGATCATTGGTTGGATGGTGTTGAAAGCACTGGAGAAGTCAGAGAACATGATCCTCACCGCATTCCCGGGCTTCTCCAGGTGGGACAGAGAACGGTGAAGGAGGAAGATCACCGCATCCTCCACCCCAATGCCATGCTGGTAGGCGAACTGGAGTGGATCCAATAAACACATCACAATCTTCCGTTTATCTCAATAAACACATCACCCAACCATCAAGCTACCCCAGTAGAGGAACCATCCCCCGAAAAACCGTCAAATGGTTCCCCTCCAGTGCACCTTCTTTTCTTCACGCCCAGGGATGGCCCACTCCAAAGCCCAAACACCTCCTTCTCTTCTTTGGCGCGCCACAGCTCGTTGGGATGCCTCCATGAGCCATCAGATAACTGAAGGTAGCCATCCTCCTGAACAGCCACCACCTGCAGCCGCCCCTGGTTGTCTTATCGTTTGCATTTGCCTCGAACCCCTCTTGACTGGGCCTCCTCTCTGGGTCGGACTACATCAGTGACCCCCAGAGGAGCCCAACTCGGCTTCCAGTGTCCCTGGGTGGCACGTCGTTTCACCGTGCCAGCTGGTCCTGCCCCGCACGCTTTCATTTTTGACGCCAGTGAAACCGTTGTGACCCCTCATTCCTCAGTATCCTCCAGTTAAACTCCAGAAGCAGAATGGGCCATCCACTCAGCTCTACCCACCGTCACGGGCATCCCACCGCGCCACCCAGTTCCCTCAGCTAGAGTTACTTGGGCTTTGGCACCGGGACCCTCCCGCGATGGCCCTGGGTGGAGTTGGTCCTGTTCTTCCAGAATACTAGGCCAAGGTTCATCCTATACAGCATCATCTACCACTTGCGGAACCGGCCGGTCCCACAAACCATGGCCTGACCACTCGTCTCCAACACCGCTGGTGATGGTGAGGGCCAGTCCATAAAAAAGGTCATAGCCCATAATATTCTCGCCACAGGCAGTCACTATAAACTTTAGGTTGGACACCTCCGCCGACTTGTATCGAGTCGTCAGTTCCACCAATCCCACCGTGGCAAAACCTTTTTCCACCATACCCACACAGTGACGCTGAATGACCTCTCACTTGGTAATATGGGAAGAAACTCCTCACGGTGGGCCAATTCAACAAGAACCTCACCACACCCCTGTCAATCAGCATTGGCACCGCCCCTGTCCAATTCCACCATACAGTATGTATGACCATCGGTGCTCGGGGAAACGGTGTGGATGACCGTGGGAGTTGGAGTGGGGGGGGGTCTACTTTGCGTCGCTGGTGCCCTCACTCGAACCTCTTACATGCCCTGGCAAAATGATGAAGAAATCCGCACTTGCCATAGCGTTTTCCTCTTGCCAGACACTCTCTAGCCTTATAACGGTGCTTGGTGGACCCACAACCCAAACACCTGGGCGATCCCGGGAAGGACCTTGTCTTTACAGCAATAGCGTATTCCTCCTTATCCTCCACATTATCATCGCTGTCCGGGTCCACTGTCTGTGCCATAGACTGTAATTCAAATTGGCGGAGTGTAGCTCTCTCACCAAGGTCTCATGATAGCTTGTCTGCTGATTAACACTGCTGAGCTAACTCGATGGCCATGGCTAACATCAGCTCGCCCGAATGTGTGAGGAGCTTTGACCGTGCCACTGAGCAAAGAGTGTGCTCCACCAACTGGTCGTGGACCATTTCTTCCTCCAAAGCACCAAATTGGCAGTCCCCAGCCAGCTGACATAGATCCGCAACATACAACTGCACTGACTCGCTGGTCCGCTGGTGGCACTGCCGAAACTGGATCCTCCACACGATGATGTTTTCAGGGGCATGAATATAATGCACCATTAGCTCAACCACGTCCTCAAAGCTATTGCTATCACCCAAGGTACTAAGGATGCGTTGTCCCCCCATACCCAAGTTGTGGACCAACACTGCCCGGGCCCGTAACTTCTCCAGCTTATACCAAGGTTCATTGCCACCACATAGTTCTGGAATGTGGTGAACCACCTCACCCAAGTGACCAGTGGCTCACCGGGAACCTCCAAAAACGGCCGAATAGTAGTAACTCCCACGTCCATACTTTTATCCTCGTCGCCAAATATTATGTTGGGAAACAAGAACCAAGGATGAGGCTGGATGTAGAACAGAACACGACTTTATTTCCAACTCACTATCACAGTGCAGGCGCTCCCGTCAGGCAGAGGTGAGGTCAAAGAGACTGTCCCTCTTCCGCACAGCCGTCTTATACTCTGGGTGGTGGCGGAACCAGAAAGGTAGAGCCACCACCCATCTCACACAATAATACGTCCTATGAACAACACAGCAGTGATGTGAAGCTCTTCTCTCACTGCTCCGTTAGCTGTGCATTGCATTATGGGATATATTGGCTAATGTAGTGACCATCTGTTGTACACTAGTTTTCAAAATGCATTGTGGGATATTTTGAGTGTACTATATAGTGACTGAAATTTTCAGTTAAGATTTCGAACAGCACTACAAAATGGCTGATTCACTATATAGTATGCTATATGGGAAAGGAGTGAACATTTTGAACACAGCATATGAATAGAGATAACCTGGGGGAAGGGGGGGGTAACTACCCTGGTTACACACAACACATGCCAGTTGACAAACAACAATGAATGACTATGTTAGACTAAACTATCACTTTAATGCAAGGAACGGTTGTTTGATGTTAGCTCTGCTGGCTAATCAGCTAATGTGGCTTCACCTTAGTGATTAAAACAGCTCCGGTCAACGGCTGTTATGTGTGACCGTCCCCGGTAAACCAAAGCGGGTAAAAGAGGATCAGACAAAATGAAGGAGGAGAAATGGGCAAGTAAAACAAATAACAGTCCATTAAATGTGCTTACCTTCCACAGAAACTTTCCTGTTTGCAGTGCACTGCCCATGGTAGCTGGCAAACAACAATGAATGACTACATATGACCCTGTGTGGACTTGTGACACCACTACATCGTAGTATAATAACAACAGCAGTAGAAGCAGTGGAAGGTGCTGCAGTAGAAGTTGCTCCCTTAGTTGTTCCAAATAAGGGAGAAACAATATCATTTCAGAGGAACATGTACTGTATATTTCAAAAAACCTTCACTGAGAACTGCTGCCAAGCAGCACTGTGTCTCAGTGCAAGGAGTCAGATTGCGGAATGCTTTTGGACCTGAATTAAAATCATGTACAACGCTTGGACAATTTAAACAAAAACTAAAGGAAGAAATACTTCAAACATATATACAAGATGACATGTAAAATCACGTAAGGATTGTCATATCCAGTCTGTGTTGTGTTGTTGCTTAGCTTTTTGTCACGTTTTGTCTTAGCTTTGTTCTGAATTGTAATCACTCTTGTTTTGTTTTTCTTTTGAATTCTTGGATGGAATATGGGTGGGCAATATAAGCTGTGGCTTCAGCCATCACCCATTTCAGATAACTTATGTTGAACTGTATAATCAGAGGAGTTATTGTTTAATTTGACCTTGTAAGATTTTTTTTTCCGTTGTTGTATTATTCTATCCTTTCTTTTAATCTTTACTTTTAACCTATCCGAAATAAAGATTCATTCATTCACTCATTCATTCATTCATTCATTCCTTCAGAAGTGCCTGCCATGTGTAACTGCTGTGTATATAGTTTAATAAAGCTGTGTTTGCCAACCACCATCGTGAGTCATCCATCACCCAGGTTTGTCCATACATAACATTTGGCGATCGAGGATTAACTCATGGATGCTTGCATCACCCCGCTTCGTCCCTTTCTTGAGCCCCCAGGCGAACCAACAGTTTTATAGCCGCATTGGTGGGAGGCCTATCAGATGTATCTATAAAAATTTTATTAAATTAAGAACTAAAGAATCTGAAAAAACATATAAAACATATAAAAATAAATTAACTGAAATAATACGAACTAGTAAAAAATTATACTATAGGAAAATGTTAAATGAAAATAAAAATAATATAAAAGGAGTCTGGGATATATTAAACAAATTAAGGAAAAATGGAACTAAGAAAATGATATATCCGGAGTATTTTACTGATAATTGTGGTGATATTTATGATAAGAATATGGTAGTAAATAAAATGAATAAATTTTTTGTAAGTGTTGGGCCAGAGTTGGCAGCAAAGATTCCAAATCAAGGAAGAGACACCGTGAGTGAGACTTTGATTGGAAGTAACCCTCGGTCAATTTTTCTTACAGCGGTGGATGAACTAGAGGTAAAATCTGTTGTTGAAAAGTGTAAAAATAAATTATCTACTGATTGTGATGGTATTGATATGGCACTAATAAAAAGAACTGTTGATGGTATATTAAAACCATTCACATATATTTGTAATTTATCATCTCAAACTGGTTCATTCCCGCAGAAAATGAAAATAGCAAAAGTAATACCATTATTCAAGCAAGGAAATAAACACCAATACACAAACTACAGACCAGTATCACTTCTCTCACAATTTTCAAAGATTCTGGAAAAACTTTTCAACAACAGATTAGAAAACTTTTTAAATAAACAGGATATGCTGAATCAGAACCAATATGGGTTTAGAGCCAAGAGTACAATGGAAGCAACAGAGGAAATAATAAATGCATTAGATCAAGGAAAATATGCAATTGGTGTGTTTATAGATTTTAGAAAAGCATTTGATACAATAAATCATTCAATACTTCTTAATAAACTGCAAATGTATGGTATTAGGGGAATGGCTCTGAAATGGGTTACAAGTTATCTATCTGAGAGACAACAATTTGTGAAAATGGGAGAATATCTGTCTGGGTGTATGGGAATTGCCTGTGGGGTCCCCCAGGGGTCAGTATTGGGCCCCAAATTATTTAACATATATATAAATGATATATTCCAAGTTTCTAAATTATTAAAAATAATATTATTTACTGATGATACTAATATATTTTATTCTGGAAATAATTATAATCAACTAATCCATACTCTAAATAATGAATTAAATAAGCTAAAAAAAATGGATGGATTGTAATAAATTATTATTAAATATAGATAAAATAATGATATTTGGTAATTGTAAAAATAAAGAAGATATACACATTCATATAGATAATGTAGTTTTTGAAAAAGTTAAGGAGATCAAGTTTTTGGGTGTAATACTGGATGATAAAATTAGTTGGAAACCACATGTCAGATACATACAAAATAAAGTTGCAAAAAATATTGCAATTATAAATAAAATTAAGCAGGTCCTAGATTATAAATCACTTCATATTTTGTATTGTTCATTAGTACTTCCATACTTGACTTATTGTATAGAGGTTTGGGGTAACAGTTATAAAAGTAAACTTAATTCATTGTTAATATTACAAAAAAGGGCAGTCCGTGTTATGCGAAGTTCATTCGAAGTTATTGAAATTATGGGATCTGGTTCATTATTACAAAGCACAATTAATGTTTAAAGTTAGTAAAAACCTCTTGCCACACAATATACAAAATCTTTTCAGGGAGAGAGAAGGGAAATATAATTTACGGGGGAATACAAAATTTAAAATGCACTTAGTAAGATCTACACGGAAGAGTTTTTGTGTGTCTGTGTGTGGGGTAAAATTGTGGAATGGGTTGGGGGAGAAACACAGGCAATGTCCAAACATCCACATATTTAAATCAACATATAAAGAAATGATTTTTGAGCAGTATGAGAATGAAGGGCAGTGATGTTACATTGTGTCTTCAGTGAGGGAAGGTGGTTGTTGTGTTATGGTGATTGTGAAGGTGATGGTGTTGTCTGTGTTTGTATTGAACATGCCAGAAGTGTATGTTTATTGTTGTTGTAATATTGTTGGATGTTGGTATTGTTGTCAATATGGACTGTCATTGTTGTGTCATTTTTGTTGTATAATTTGACTATGGGTGTATTATGGTGAATGTGGTTGTGGGATGATGATGATTATGAGTAATACTGTAATTTGTTTGGTGTGGAGAAGGGATGGGACTGTATAAGCGTTGACTTCTTCCCACTCCTTTTGAACATTTTATTTTTGGTTTGTTTTTTTGTTGTGTTTTGAACTCTCTTCTTTCTTTTTTTAAGAATGTTCAAATAAAAATCAATGTCAATGTCAATGTATGTTACGGCACTGGGCCACAGGGAGCTAGATGGGGCGAGGGCATGGGCACTTTTTGTTCACAACCTGGGTATAGAGGGCCGGAGAGTCCTGCAGACACTCGGCAAGGCGGACTCATGTGAGGACATTGTGAAGCTGCTAGGTAAGCATTTCTCCACCCCAGACATCATGACTGTTCGGAGGATTTGTTTTCAGTAACGATATCAGTGGGTAGGTGAGCCTATCCGCCAATATGTCATTGGCTTGAAGCAGCTAGCCAGCTCACCCCAGATAGACACTGGGAGCGAATGGTACAAAGAGCTAACAGACACCCTCACTTTCAAGTCAACCAGTTTTCACCCAGGGTCAGTACCCATGCTGACGAGCAACACCATGCTAGCCCCAGATGCCTCCAGTTCTCGGCCACAGTTGGCTGGGGGGTCTGCAGCTATAACGGTGAACACTACAACGTTTATAGAAGAGGATGGGGCCAGACTGAAAAGCATGGAGTTACTACATGCTCAGCAGCAACAGATCGGGCCGAGTAAAATTCCAGTCTGGGTTATGGACTTGGTGCGGGTTTGGGGTGAAGGACGTCCACAGCGAAGATGGACCGAAGAACAGCCAGAAAAACATTGAGGGCATCTGCGTATTATGGCTAAGCTGGGCGCAGCATGCTTCAGGTTGTCTGACAGCTCATCGAGGCACGCCAATCAGCTTCGGCGTGTCCGGGAAGACGCTCCAGGTGGCGAGGCTGGACAGGAGTTTGTGATAGCGGTGTGGCTCTGTCATCCAGAGGGTTGGCCATCGCTCCGGGGATCTGCGGTCTCCAGGGGCACGCCTCCTGAGGGACTGCCCTGGAACCCCCCATGCAAGTTCCAATTTTTTCATCCCAATGACTTTGCGGAAGCACTATGTTAATAGTTCTGACGTTCTTATGTTTATGTACTTATGTTCTTATGTTTATGTTTATGTTTATGTACATGCCAGATAGCATCCCTGCGTCTGCGCTATGCCGTGAACGCGGGGACGGATGGGTGTTCGGCGCGGGGTTATCTGGTAAAAATTCCCCAGGGAGCCGCAGCAGCTGAGAAAAAACAAGCTCTGCTGGGGAAGCCTCCAAATCCTCTTTCGGTGCAGAACGCAATCGTAATAGAACCCACGGCAACCGGTCCACCCAATTTACATCCATAAGCGAAGCCCTGAGCGCTGCTTTCAGTGACCTATGGAAACGCTCGCATAACCCATTGGCCTGTGGGTTGTACGCAGTCGTGCGATGAATTGCGACGCCCAGGCTCCGGGCCATCGTGGACCAGAGGTCAGAAACAAACTGAGGGCTCCGATCGGACCGAAGGGGTGCCGAAACGTGCCACCCATGTTGTCAAAAAAGCGCGTGCCACGTCTGTGGACGCGATTGAAGCTAGCGGGACTGCTTCTGGCCAGGTGCATGAACCCCTGCGATGGCGGGAGGGGGCCCACGAGGTCCACGTGAACGTGGTCGAACCTCTTAGCCAGGATATGGAACGGCTCCAAAGGGGTCTTTGTGTGCCTGTGCACTTTGGCTCATTGGCACGCTACGCAGGCTGCAGCCCACTCTTTCACCTGTTTGTGCAGGCTCAGCCAGACAAACTTCGCTCCCACCATTTTGACTGATGCGTGCACTCCTGGGTGCACCAGGGAGTGAACGGACTCAAAAACGCGGCAGCGCCAAGTGCATGGGACCACCGGGCGTGGGCATCCTGTGGAGACGTCACAGATTGGGGGGGGGCCGTCTTGCAGTACCCTGCTCTCCAGCCTAAACCCTGTTGGTCCAGACTTGAGTGCGCACACATCCGCATCGCAGATCTGCTCCACGGCCATGGCCGTGTAATCTAGTCCTACGTAGACTGGGGCCACTAATGCGCGCAAGAGGCAGTCCGCCACCACATTAAGTTTACCGGCCACATGCTGAATGTCGGTCGTAAACTCCAAGATCACGGCCAGCTGTGTCTGCTGCCGGCCCGACCATGGTTCCGAAACCTTGGCCATTGTGTACGTTAGCGGCTTGTGGTCCACGAACACAGTGAAGGTGCGCCCTTCCAGCCAGAACTGGAAGTGGCGTATGGCCAGGTGGAGAGCCAGTAACTCTCTGTCGAACGCGCTGTATTTACGCTCACTGTCGCGCAAAGACCTGCTAAAAAAGGCGAGCGGCTGCCAAGAACCGGTGATGCATTGCTCCACGATGGCCCCTATGGCCACATCCGAGGCGTCGGTAGCGAGCGCTATCCGAGCCGCCGGGTCCGGGTGCGCCAGTAGTGCGGCGTTTGCCAGAGCTGTTTTAACCTCAGAGAACACCTGCTCCCACTCAGGAGTCCAGTCAACTCTGTCCGCCGGTTTCCATTTCTTGAGTGCGGCTTACAACAGCTGCATGAGCTGGGCTGCGCGGGGGAGGAAACGGTTATAAAAGTTAACCATCCCCAAAAACTCCTGCAGCGCCCTGACCGTCTGAGGCCGGGAAAAATTCGCCACTGCGCGGACCTTGTCCGGCAAGGGTATCGCTCCCTCCGGTGAGATGCGGTGTCCCAAAAAATCGATCCCCGTCACGCCGAACTGGCATTTCGCCGGGTTGATTATTAACCCGTGCTCCTCTAACCTCCGGAAAACTGTCCTGAGGTGGGTTATGTGTTCGTCCTCAGATGCTCTGGCTGCCAGGATGTCATCCAGGTAGACGAACACAAACGGCAGATCGTGCAACACCGCATCCATCATGCGTTGGAATGTCTGTGCCGCGCCTTTTAACCCAAAAGGCATGTGTAAAAACTCAAACAGACCAAACGGGGTTATTACTGCCATTTTAGGTATGTCCTCTGCATGCACCGGGACCTGGTGGTAACCACTGACCAGGTCTATCTTAGAAAAATTACGTGCTCCAGCGAGGTTAACAGAAAAAATCCTGAATATGGGGGATCGAGTAGCGGTCGTGCGCTGTGGCGTTGTTTAATCTGCGGAAATCTCAGCAAGGTCGCCACGATCCCTCGGCCTTAGGGACCATTTGTGGTGGCCCATGGCCCACCATTTGTGGTGGCCCATGGGCTGTTTGATCGTCTGATGATGCCCAGCCTTTCCAAGTTGGCAAACTCCTCATGCGCTATGGCCAGTTTAACTGTGTCCAGGCGTCGAGGTCATGCAAAAACGGGTGGCCCGGTGGTGGTAATAAAGTGCTCCACCCCGTGTTTAGTGATGGCCACCGAAAACGTTGGGACCGTGAGTGCTGGGAACTGGGTGAGCAGTGTGTGGAACTTACCACCTGGAGCTGTGACATTGGCTAGCATTGTTGGCCCGGCTCCTTGAGCTGTACAGGGGAGAGAATCAAAAGACATTGCATTAATCGGGCGTCTGTTAGCAACATTGACTAGCAGTCCGTGTGCACACAAAAAATCAGCGCCTAAGATTGGGAAACTGCATGCCGCTCTGACGAATGTCCACTGGTACATATGGCCGTGTAGGGATACGGTGGCACGGTGGCACGCATCGGCATGCATCCTCTCCAAAACAGCGGTGGTAGGAGTAGAGCGTGTCTCTCTGGCGCTTCCTGGCCCCCGCTGCCGCTACCATCGCTGGCTCCTCGCTTCCGCTGGCCATCTCGCTGGGTTCCGATGCTGCTGCGTTCACTGTGAGGGCTCTGGTGGTGAGGATGATCCGATCTGCCTCCTGGGCTAGCACACGGTAGTCACGCGCGGCCAGCAAGGGCGAGTTGGCAAGGACCACTCTGGCCACCGTTGGAAGGAGAAAAAGGTGGGCAAACAGAAAATGCCCGTCATCCGTGCCCATCAATGCCAACATCTACTCCATCAGTTCGACCGCCGACCCATCTCCTAACTCCTAGTTACTGCATCTCCCTTCCTTCCAGCCTGAGATGAATACCACAGCATGGGTCCCCCATAACGTTGACAAATCAATTATGACTTCCAAATCATGAATAGTTCAGTTTGGATTCTCCGATCATGAGGGTTATGAAGAGAAAGGGAGAAGGAGAAACAGGGCGAAATGCAAATTTTGCAAAGCACTTTGAAGTTGGCCTCTGAAATAATGCTGTGACTCGGATTCAGTCTCGGCCTTGGAATGTGGTGACTCGGACTCGGATTCGGAATGTGGTGACTGAGACTTGGTCTTAGCCTTGGAATGTGGTGACTCTACTACAACACTGATTTTTTTTTCACAGATTTACAGGCCTCCACATGACAACATAATATACAATTTGTTTAGCTACTTATAATAACAAACGTGTCAAAAACAAAGAGAAACAATTTTGCATTCCTCACATTTAGTCACAAATTAAATTTTATACCTCTTGTCATATTGCTTTTTCTGTTTGCAGTTACATGTTATTCATTAGACTATGAGTCATTTAATGTTATGCAGACTAATCGACTGAACAGTGCTGTGCAACATATGAACATACAGTCTGGGAGAGGACTGGGAGAGGTCTCCCACTGCGAGAGAACACTGGCGTTGACTGTTCACCACTTCTCTGAGCTATTTGGTTGCTTTTAAACATCTGATTGTCAGATGCACCCCAGTAGCTGTATTTTTGAACATTTAACGGCTGTTTATTTGCTGATGTCTGAACTCTGATATCGCTGCCTTTTGGAGTAATCCTACCTGCTGTTGCTATCAAGCTGACTCAGACTCTGTCACCAGCGCTGGCATTACATTGGTCTTCAAGTGACTGATACCATTGGAGTTCTCGTTAGATGACATCTGATATCTTCGGCAGTTCACTTTCAGTGCTGTCTCCTGGACCAATGCCTCTATAACTGGTAATTGGTTGCTGACTGCTTGCATTCACTCTGTCAGTGTCTGGCAAGAGCTAGTATTAGCCACTATAATTAACTGATCAACAGCTTCCTTCCACAAGCTGTTAGGATGCTGAACAATTGATCTGGAATCTTTCATACATTCTACTGCACCTTATGGACATTATGTATATTATATGCATATAGTTCTAGTTAGTTTCAAGTGTGTCTCAGGGACGTGTGAATGGCTGTGTTGGAGTGGGGGGTGAGGGTGTGTGTGATTGTGTCTTAAATTGTTTTTTTACTTATATGGATGCTGTCATGGTCTGAGCGCCGATCTCGTCCACGCTCAGGTCATGCAGTATTTTCCTCCCATTTCGTTAGTATTCCTTATGGTCCCGCAGACCTCTTATTCTGACAGCGTCTCTGTGGGGCTTCCGGCTGTCAGAGCTGAGCTGGCTGTGACAGCTGGAATCAATGGAGCTGATGATGCCCTCATTAACTGTGCTATCCTGTTCCTATTTAAGGGAGCAGCTTCAGTCTCTCGGGGCTGCGACCTCATTCGTGTACGGATAATGTTGGTCTCCCCAACGTTAGACTAGAGTCCCTACATCCCAGCTCCAGTCATCCTCTATTCCTCACCAATCTCTGTAAGTTTATTCCTTAGCCTGTGTTTATCATCTGTGTGGGGGGCAATGGATCAGCGTTCTCGTCGCGCCCTCCGCCAGTACCCGGGCTCGCCTGGGGAAGCTAATGATCCTACCAGCAGACTAAATTCGAAGAGACGACGCCTCTGTGCCAAGTCAAAGAAGAATCCTAGTCACAGTCCTAAAGCCGAAAGCAAACAGCCCCAAGAGCACTTTGTGGTAGGATCGGCCCTTCGCATATTACAACTAAACGTTGAAGGCCTATCTGCAGCCAAGCGAAGCCTTATCGAAGTCCTCGCCTTCCAACATTCGATTGATGTAATCTGCCTCCAAGAGACTCATATTGGCACAGAGGAAGCTGGCCGCTTCACCATCAAAGGCTTTGACCTCCTGTGCTATGTTCTACATGCTAAACATGGACGTGCCACCTATGTGCGTTCTGACATAGTTGAAGCAAATCACCTGATAACAACACATTTCTCAGACACCATAATCATTGGTGGCTTCCATATTGTCAATGTGTACAAGCCCCCTAATGCCAACTGGGATCTGCAGGTCTTACCCACCCTACCCCACCCTGCCATCTATGTGGGGGACTTTAACAGCCATCACCCTGACTGGGGGTACCCAGCAGTGGACAGTGATGGGAAGGCACTTTCAGACTGGGCATCCAGAAATGACCTCGCTTTGATATACGACCCCAAACAAAGAGGAACCTTCCACTCTGCTAGGTGGAAGAAGGACTATTCTCCTGACCTGTGTTGGGTCAGCTCTTTGAATGGGGAGCCATATCCTACACAGATCCTCATTCTTGATGATTTTCCACACAGCCAACACCGGCCCCTGCTTGTACACATTGGCCTACAACTTCCAGTCATATACAGCCCAAGGAAGATGCGCTGGAACTTCCGCAAAGCCAACTGGAAGAAATTCAGTGAAACTCTGGACCGGAGCGTTGTTACCATCCCACTCCACACCATCACTGTAGATGAAGCATACAACCGCTTCTGCAGCGCAATCTTCAAGGCTGCCCATACTGCAATCCCACGAGGCTACCGACCCCTCTATGTCCCATGTTTGGACGGAGAAAGTGCTGCCCTCCTACAATCCTATCAAACATCAGGGGACCCAGAGATAGCAGACCATCTCATTGAATCGCTAAATACAGCTCGGCGAAAGAAATGGGAGGAGACAGTTGCTGACCGGAGCTTTACCCACTCTAGCAGGAAATGTTGGAGCCTCATCCGTCGCCTAGGAGCTGCACAGAAGCCCCCTAGCCAAAGCCGAGCATCCGTCACACCCAACCAAGTTGCATCCCACCTACTGACTATCGCCAAAGCACCCCAAGACAAAGACACGAAAAGAGCAGTTACAACTGAGCTAAAAAAACACCAAAAAATGCCTGTAGAGGAAACGAACCCTGAACCCTTCGAGGCTGCTGAACTGGAGAAAGTCCTACAGAGCCTGAAATGTGGAAAGGCAGCAGGATACGATAACATCTTCCCAGAATTCATGAAAAATCTTGGCCCCCGAGCCCTAACCTGGTTGACACAATTCTACACAAGGATCACACAAACAAACTCGATCCCAAAGAAATGGCGGACAGCAAAGGTCATTGCCATCCCAAAACCTGGCTAAGACCACAAACTACGAGCAAGCTACCGCCCAATCTCCCTACTCAGCGTTCCTTACAAAATCATGGAGCGCCTAATTCTGCAACGCATTTCCCCAGAGGTAGAGGATATTCTAAGTGTGGATCAAGCAGGTTTCCGCAAGGACCGCAGTACAGGAGAACAAGTACTGGCCCTAACCACCTTCATCGAAAATGGCTTCGAGAGCAGACTGAAGACAGGGGCTGTGTTTCTCGACCTTACAGCCGCCTATGATACGGTCTGGCACAAAGGCCTCCTCCTGAAACTTATAAAGGCGATCCCTGCTTGGGCAACAGCAATTATAAAAACCCTGCTGACCAACCGAAGGTTCAGAGTCCACCTCAGTCAGAAGACAAGTGCATGGAGAATGCAGAAAAACGGACTCCCACAAGGCTCAGTTCTAGCTCCAACTCTGTTCAACCTCTACATAAACGACCTGCCTACTACAAAATCCCGCAAATTCACCTATGCAGACGACATCTGTTTGGCATTCCAAGCACCAGACTTTGAACCACTGGAACGGGTGCTCACGGAAGATCTTGCCAAACTGGACCAGTTCTGCAAAATCTGGCACCTAAAACCAAGCCCAGCAAAAACCGTCTCCAGTGTATTCCATCTCCACAATGCA
This sequence comes from Pholidichthys leucotaenia, assembly GCA_020510985.1. Taxonomy (NCBI): domain Eukaryota; kingdom Metazoa; phylum Chordata; class Actinopteri; order Cichliformes; family Pholidichthyidae; genus Pholidichthys; species Pholidichthys leucotaenia. The sequence goes on from CM035837.1 coordinate 410,789,976, forward strand.
AAAGCTGCCAGAGAACTAAACATCCACCTGAGCGGACTCAAGCTTAAGCATGCCCCAAATCCAACTTATCTTGGAGTGACCCTTGATAGGACCTTATCCTTCAAGGAACATCTAAAGGGGACGGCTGCTAAGGTGAAGGTACGAAACAACCTGCTCTGCAAGCTCGCTGGTGCAAAATGGGGGCGGCAGTCTCCACCCTGCGCACCTCAGCACTGGCCCTTTCATACTCTGTAGCAGAATATTGTGCCCCTGTCTGGTCCAGGTCATCTTACACACACCATGTAGACACCCAGCTCAACACAACCATGAGAACTATAACTGGAACAATCCGCTCAACACCACTCCCCTGGCTCTCTGTACTGTCAAACATAGCCCCTCCACACATCCGGCGAGCAGCATTAACTCAAAGGATGCTCCAAAAAGTTAAAGATTCTCCTCACTTACCAATCCATGCAGATATCTACACTCCACCCACTGCCCGACTTTCATCCAGACGGCCGATTTGGAAAAACCCTCCCCCAGCTGACTTTACCATCCAGACAGCTTGGCAAGAGGAATGGGAGACCAAGGAGGTCCCAAACAAACAGCTGGTGATAAACCCCAACCAACAGGTCCCGGGCACCAACCTCCCAAGGAGACAGTGGTCTACACTCAATCGCTTCAGGACTGGACATGGCCCCTGCTTGGCCAGCCTTTACAGATGGGGCAGTAGCCCTAGCCCACTGTGCGCATGTGGAGAGGAGCAAACAATGGAACACATCATAGAGGCTTGCCCGCTCCAAAGACTGGAAGGAGGATTACACACCCTCCATACAGCAAACCAGGAGGCAACTGCTTGGCTTAAGGACTTTGCATTTGCTAAATAAAATCATCTGTGTGCCTTAACCATAGTCCTTATTTGTATTTTGCCCCACGTGGCTCATTATTTTGTACCTTTTCCCTTATTTAATAAATACGCAAACTCACTGGTCACCTATAGCGTCTCATTAGCGGTCCGTGAGGGCCGCACCATAACAGTAGGTCGCAGCCAGACTGAGACGCCGGTGACTGTGAGTTTGTTTGGACTTGATTTCCACTTACCGTGTACCAGTGTGCTGGGAGATGGCACCGCTCAAGGGCTACGCTAGGAGCCTGGGCTACGAGCTGGTGAGGGCCCTCGAGGAAATTGATGGAAGCCTTTTCACCGCCCGCCTCTACGACGCTCCCAGCGATGCATGCTGGTACCTGGACTTCGCTGAGGCGACCATTAACCGCCATCCTCGCTACGCTGACCATCCTGAAATCACAGCGAGGATGGCGGACATCTCTGCGCACCGGGAGAAGCTCCGTGGGCTGGAGGGAAACTCCGGCATGAAGCCGAAGAGGAGGCATCCTCGCTCCTCATTTTGGGATCCCATTCCTGTCCCTCATCCAGTCCAGGTGTTCGCACCGCCCAGAGGTCATCCCCGATGGAGTAAGACGTTGGGATTCCCCTGGAGGATTTACAGCTGACAGCGATTTCCATCCGGGACCGAGTGGCTGCAGCTCGCTCCGCCTCCCATCCTACACCGATAATAAAGCATGTGACGGCGGCAGTCAGGCTGGCGGAGAGGGACCCAGAACTGTATGATTACCCAGAACGCCGACCTGCTCGCCTCTGTTTCTGCGCAGGAGCGGCGTTTCCCTAACCTCACCTTCGCCTCGCCCTCTTCCAGTAAACGTCGTCTCCATGCTGATGGTAAGCCTCAGCGAGAACCCCGTCCGGATCCAGTTCCGGATAGCCGCACGTAAGACAGCCGCCTCCGGGTCATCTGTCCCCGCTGTTCCGTCAGCTCCTCGATCCCGGTTCGCCTCGGCTATTCTTCCCCCCTCCTCGACGCCCCCTCCAGCTGCTGTGAATTCCACGAGTCCTTCTCCAGCTGCTCCCATTCCTGATCCGATGCGAGAGGCTCCTTCTCATCTTCCCGGGGGGCCCTCCGTCTCCATCCAGTGGGGGAAGAGGGAAACAAAGTCAACTGCAGTGGGTCCCATCGGTCCTCAGCGAAGCAGGCAAGTGCACGTTCATTCTTTTCCCTGTCTGAGTGAATTGCCTTGTCTGTTTCCTGGGGGTGGAGATTGGGGTTTACAGTCCCCCGAGCTCCCTCCACCTGCTGCAGTAATTAATAGTGAACCTACTGCTTCTGTGTCTCCTTCCCCTGAGTGTTCCCCGCAGTCGGGACTACAGCACCGGACGAGGAAGGAGCCTGCGGCCCTGGAGAGTTTGGATCCAGCCCTGCAGCTACGTCACGGGCAGAGGAGGAGGTCGGACTGCAACTTGGAGCCTGCGCCGACGACGAAGCATCCCCGGGTCTCCATGGAGGAGCGTTCGACCCAGCAGGTCGAGGATCTCCTGCCACCACGCTGTGCGGGTCGTCAGCATGGACTTCAGCGTTGGGGGGTCCTCAGACTGTGGAGACCATCATGCCAGCTGCGGAGCCTGCCGTAGCCGAGTGGGAGAGAGAGGACGTCCTTCTTCGTCCTGAACCCAGATCGCCGAAGTCCTGGACGGCGACAGAACTTGAGATCAGGCAAGTGCTCTATTTTGTCTTCCTCCTTTCTACTCTTGAGCATTTTTGCCTGTCTCTCGGGGAGACAAGCTGGGTGCAGCCGTCCGCTGTATCCGAGCTTGTCTCGCTGGGTTCTGTTGCTGCCGGTGATCCTGATTCCGGTTCCGTTCCCTCTCCTGAACCTTCTCCCAGGGTCGCCGGTGATGAGTCGGTCCTGGTCTCAGTTCAGGAGGATCTGGACTCGGGGTTGGAGGTCGTTTCTGGTGCTGTTCCAACCCAATCGGGGTCCATCATGGGTGCAGCCGCGATCCGATCGGGGTCCATCATGGGTGCAGCTCAGGCTCACGTGGGATCCGACAGGAGGACAGTGCCTAATCGGGTGAAGTTCGGAGGTGGAGCGGCAGATCCAAGATGGCGCCCACAGCGGTCGACATGGTGCTTCGCTGCGCTCTTTGTTTGTTTTTGTTTGTCAATTGTGTGTCTGCTTGCACTTATACCCGTGAAGAACTTCTAAATATCAGGACTTTCACCCCCACGGACCTCCTCCCAGTTTTTCTAGCCCCTGCCGCCGATCTGGTTTATTGTTTGGCTCGGAAAGTGAGACGGCGAAAGAGAGGTAGACGAGCGGGCGCTCTCGTGCGGCTTCGCAGGAGAGGCTCGCGAACGGCGCTGCCTGGCATATTTCTGTCCAATACCAACTCTCTCTCTAACAAGGTAGATGAACTGAGACTGCTGATGCGTTTTAAGGACCTCGCCTCCTCAGCTGTCCTCTGCTTTACTGAGACCTGGCTCCGGGAAAATATACCGGACAGCGCGCTGCGCCTCGACAGCTTTCAGCTCTTCCGTGCTGATCGTGACACAGAGCTTTCCGGCAAGACCACAGGAGGCAGTGTCTGCTTCTACATCAAATGCAGCTGGTGCTCTGATGTAACGGTAATTTCCAAACACTGTTCTCCTGCCTTGGAATTTCTTGTTATCAATTGCAAGCCCTTCTATTCCCCGCGGGAGTTTGCTTCTTTCATAATGATCGCTGTGTACGCCCCTCCCGACGCGGACACGCGCGAAGCTCAGCGCGTGCTCGCGGATCACATTCAACACACAGAGCGGAGTTTTCCAGACTCGCTGATTATTGTGGCTGGCGACTTTAATCAGTGCAATCTGAGCCACGATCTCCCCCGCTACAAACAGTTTATTAAATGCCCCACCAGAGGATTAAACACACTGGATCACTGTTACACCACAGTGAAAGACGCATATCGCGCTGTCCCTCGTGCTGCGCTGGGATTATCTGATCACGTGATGGTTCACCTCATTCCCACATACAGACAGAGATTGAAGCTCACTAAACCTGTTGTGAGCACTACGAAGATACGGACCAGTGATGCTGAGGAGAAGCTGGAAACGTGCATGGAAATATCTGACTGGGGCATGCTTAAAGGAGCCACGCATGATCTGGATGAGTACACGGACACTGTGAACTCATATATCCACTTTTGTGAAGAGAACATTCTTCCATCACGCACCAGGGTGAGTTACTCTAATGACAAACCCTGGTTCACAGCTAAGCTCAGACAGATCAGGAAGGAGAAGGAAGCAGCGCTGAAAAGTGGAGACAGGGACTGCTACAGGGAGGTTAAATACCGGTTTAACAGAGAGCTGAAGAGGGCTAAATCTCTATACTCAGAGAGACTCCAGCAGCAGTTCACTGCTAATGATTCGGCTTCCGTGTGGAGAGGACTGAGGCAAATCACCAACTATCGACCTAAGGCTCCTAAAGGTCAGGATGACAAAGCCCTTTGTCAAAGACTGTCCCAACACTATGCCCGTTTTGACACCTCGTCATCTGTGTCCAACTCCCCCCCTCCCTCCAGCTCCACAGCCTCCACATTCCCTACTTCATTTAAGGCACCCCCCCTCCCCCCCCCTCCCCTTATCATCAGTGAGCAGGATGTGCTCAAACAGTTCTCCAGACTGAACCCGCGCAAGGCCCCCGGCCCAGACGGCGTGTCTCCCTCCACCCTGAGACTCTGTGCGAAACAGCTGGCTCCTGTCTTCACAGACATTTTTAACACCTCCCTTAAGTTATGCCACGTGCCGTCCTGCCTCAAATCCTCCACCATCATCCCTGTCCCCAAGAAGCCACGGATCACTGGACTTAATGACTACAGACCTGTAGCGCTCACCTCTGTAGTCATGAAGTCCTTTGAGCGCCTGGTCCTGTCCCACCTCAAGTCCATCACCACCCCTCTCCTGGACCCGCTGCAGTTTGCCTACCGAGCCAACAGGTCTGTAGACGATGCAGTCAACCTGGCCCTCCACTCCATCCTGCAGCACCTGGACTCCCCGGGAACCTACGCCAGGATCCTGTTTGTGGACTTCAGCTCCGCATTCAACACCATCCGCCCCGCTCTGCTCCGGGACAAGCTGTCCCTGCTCAACGTGCCTGACTCCCTCTGCAGGTGGATCATCGACTTCCTGACGGACCGGAGGCAGCATGTGCGGCTGGGAAAGACTGTCTCAGACTATACTAGCATCAGCACCGGATCACCCCAGGGCTGTGTACTTTCCCCCCTACTCTTCTCCCTTTACACCAACTCCTGCACCTCCAGCCACCAGTCTGTCAAGTTGATCAAGTTTGCGGACGACACCACCCTCATCGGGCTCATCTCCAACGGCGACGAGTCCGCCTACAGGAGAGAGGTGGCCCAGCTGGCGTCCTGGTGCAGCAATAACAACCTGCAGCTGAACGCTCTGAAGACAGTGGAGATGATTGTAGACTTCAGGAAAGTCACTACTCCTCTGCCCCCCCTCACCCTCTCAGGCTCTCCCATCACCACTGCTGATTCCTTCCGCTTCCTAGGCACTACCATCACCAGGGACCTCAAATGGGAGCTGACCATCAGCTCACTCATCAAAAAAGCCCAGCAGAGGATGTTCTTCCTGCGGCAGCTGAGGAAGCTCAAGCTACCCACCAAGATGTTAGTGCAGTTCTACACAGCCATCATCGAGTCCATCCTCACCACCTCCATAACCGTGTGGTACGCAGGAGCCACTGCCAGGGACAGACTAAGGCTGCAGCGCGTCGTGCGCACTGCTGAGAAGGTGATCGGCTGCAAGCTCCCATCTCTCCAGGATCTGTACATCTCCAGGACCCGGAGGCGTGCTGGCCGGATCATAGCCGATCCCTCACACCCTGGTCACGTACTGTTTGCCCCCCTCCCCTCTGGTAGAAGACTTCGGTCCATCCAGACTAAAACCTAGTTTATTTCTCTTATCCTATCATGTTTAATGTTGCAGCATTGTACCGAGACAAATTCCTAGTTTGTGTACTACATGAACAATGGCAATAAACCTGATTCTGATTCTGATTCTGATTCTGATCCTCCGCTGAGCGACACCGGACTGGTCCCTCATCCTTCCCCCATTCCTTGTTTCCGTCCATCGGGGCCCGCTGGGTCTTCCTGTTTTTGGCTCGGCTCTCCCTCACTATCCCTCTCCATAGGGAGGCCATCTCCAAGTGCTCTCCTGTGGTTCTGGTGGCAGAATGACGTGGGTCGGCCGCCTGGGACATTGCTTCGCCCGTTTGACGTTCTCGGTCGGCTGCCCGACAGATTGGCCTTTCGATTATTATCATCTCTGGGGGTTTTTTTCCCCCTCTGCTCTGCTGTATTTTAGGGATGTGCTGGTAATATCGTTCTGTGTATTTCGCCGCTCCTTAGCTCGTGTTTTTTTTCCCTTTGATTGTTCCCTACGTAGGCTGTGAGATGTTCTTTTGTTGCCTATGGCCCTTTATTTGAATTGATTTGAACTGTCTGTATTTTGCCGCTATTTTAGCGTGATTTTGTGTTTTTCCTTCTCTGGTGGAGAGACGCCTGCTTATGGTGGTGGGTTAACCGTGTAGCTGTTATTTGCTTTTTTGGTGTTGTCCTCTGCCTGTGCATTATGGAGTGTATCTGTGTTTTTTTTTTCTTCTCCCTCCTTGCTCTGTTGTGAACTATGCTCGTATTTGTTCTGTTTTTGGCCCTGGTCGTTGTTTTTGGTGTCTTTTCTTTGATTCTTGCCTGCCGAGCCTTTTCCTCCCCCCACCCGCCATGGGTGAGATATCGTATCCTTCTGGGTGGGGGGGAGGCTTGGATGTTACAGTTACGCCCAGAGTGCGTCATTCAAGGAGGAGTACTATCATGGTCTGAGCACCGATCTCGTCCACGCTCGGGTCATGCAGTATTTTCCTCCCATTTCGTTAGTATTCCTTATGGTCCCGCAGACCTCTTATTCTGACAGCATGTCTGCGGGGCTTCTGGCTGTCAGAGCTGAGCTGGCTGTGACAGCTGGAATCAGTGGAGCTGATGATGCCCTCATCAGCTGTGCTATCCTGTTCCTATTTAAGGGAGCAGCTTCGGTCTCTCGGGGCTGCAACCTCATTCATGTACGGATAACGCTGGTCTCCCCAACGTTAACGCTGGTCTCCCCAACGTTAGGCTGGAGTCCCTACGTCCCAGCTCCAGTCATTCTCTATTCCTCGTCAATCTCTGTAAGTTTATTCTTTAGCCTGTGTTTATCGTCTGTGTGCCTTAACCTTGTTTGGCTGTTTAGTTGTCCTTGTTTGTGTTTTGCCCCACGTGGCTCGTTATTTTGTACCTTTTCCCTTATTTAATAAATACGCAAACTCACTGGTCGCCTATAGCGTCTCATTAGCGGTCCGTGAGGGCTGCACCATAACAGATGCCTAGAGAAACGTAATTTCATCTTGCCTGCACTACAGTTGTATGTACAGCAACATGACAATCAAGGTTGATTTGATTTGATTTGATATGATAAGTTGACATTGTCTCAGTATTTCCTGGATGTTGGCTGTGCTGTTGGGGATGTTGGCAAAGGTACTGTTGCTGTTGTCCTTCACACCGTGTATTACAACTGTTCAACTGTATGCACAGGGCCCACGGCTGACTATTTACATTCGGATCACATCTCATCCACATAGCAGCATGCTCCGGTATTCACCCTTGCACCTGCTGGAGCTCAACAACCACTGTCTTTCATCGGACATCACAGCCATTAAACAGTATGGACTCCTCCGTCGACTCCGCTATGTCCATTAGGAGGTCTAGTCTGCGGCTTGTTTACACCAGGCACTGGGAGCTACATTCTGTCCCTGTGGTCAGCAACAACTTGCTTCGTCGCAGCCCGATTACATCATCAGAGCGCCATTACCATGGGGACTAAAAACACTGCTCGGCTGCGAAACTGGCAAGACAGAAAATGTGAAGTGGATTTCAGTGTTCTTCATCCCCTGACTAAAGGCCCTTTTCCACTAGTGTCAGTTTGGCCCAGTTCGGTTTGGTATGGTACGCTTTGTAGGCTTTTCCATTAGGGACTGTAACAGTTACTGTCCTGATTTTTCGGACCTGCTGGAGAATGGTTCTAACCATACTGTACCGAAATGAAAATGTGACGTAAAAACACTGCAGGCCACTGATTGGTCCAGGCGTAATGTCATGAGAGTGCCGTTCTTCTGCTGAATGTAAAAACCGCCATTTGCAAAAACTCTTCAGCGAGGAATAACTGCAAACAGTAGAGATGGCTTCGGCTTCAAACAAATCTTCTACACCGTAGTCCCACGAGGAGGTGCAGACTTTACATTGTGGCCGACGATAGGATCCAGAGAGAGTAGACGGAGCACACCGCAACGAGAAGATTTTCCATGAGGTCGCAGAGCAGTTCTCCGTCCGCGGATACAGCAGGACAATTAAACAATCGGGCTGCACGGTGGCGCAGTGGTTAGCACTGCGGCAGCACAGTTTACCCTTGGCCGGGGGATTGTGGGGATCGTGGGATCGTGGGTTCGATCCCAGCCCCCGACCAACAGTGATCTGTGTGGAGTTTGCATGTTCTCCCCGTGTTGCGTGGGTTTACTCCGGGATTTCTCCGGTTTCCTCCCACATGCCAAAAAACATGCATGTTAGGTTAATTGGCTGTTCTAAATTGTCCCTAGATATTTGTTTCCTATAGGCCCTCAGAATAGAGGGTTAGTTATATTAATGAAAGCGCTTTGAGTGGTCTTTGTGACTAGAAAAGCGCTATATAAGTGCAGGTTAGTTAGAGATAAGCTTAGGAAATTGAAATGTGATTACCGGGCCATCAAGGACCACAACGGTCGAAGTGGGGCAACCCAAAAGCAGTGGAAGTGGTTCAACCAGATGGACGCCATTTACGGCAATCGACCGGCCAGTAATGGAAGGGAGATGGGAGTCGACCCGGCAACGACATTGTTACAAACCATGGATGGTGAGTGTTTTGTGATATAATGCATCTTTTTGCTCTATCCAGCCTATTGGTGCCACGCTAACTTTTGTGAGCACTCACATGGCCATTCTCTCATGGCTCACGAGTGTTATAGCTAGGAGCGCTAGCAGCTAGCTAGCCATGATTCGCGCTGGCTCTGTCAAATTTATTCGGTTGTGAGAGCAAAACAATGAAATATGCTAATCCTGGTTAAAAAGTTTAGTTTATGTGTTGCACTTTCATGTTGTGCATCAAAGTTGTGTGTGCACTTTCTTTCTAGAATCTCATTCCACATGCCCAGGGCTCTTCTGCGTCCGTTGCAGATCCTATGTTGGATTTGCAACCGGTGACACCAGTACCAGTCCTAGCTCCATAAACGTGTAGCACGAATCCGTCAATGTGTGGCATGACAAGTTCACATACAGGTAAAGCACAACAAACAAAAGATTAACACACTGTTTTGTTTATGGATACAGGTCAAGTGGAGCCAAAATCTCAATATATACAAGTGCATTTTAAAGCCATTCATTCATCCATCTTCTTCCGCTTAATCCTTTTTGGGTAGCGGGGGGGCTGGAGCCTATCCCAGCATCTTTGGGCAGGAGGCAGGGTACACCCTGGACAGATCGCCAGTCCATTGCAGGGCCAACACAGAGAGACAGACAACCATTCACTCTCACATTCATACCTAAGGACAATTTAGAATCCCCAGTTTTGATGCCAATTAACCTAACTTGCATGTTTTTGGCATGTGGGAGGAAACCGGAGAAATCCCGGAGTAAACCCGCACAGACACAGGGAGAACATGCAAACTCCACACAGATCACTGTTGGTCGGGGGCTGGGATCGAACCCAGGATCCCCCGGCCAAGGGTGAGTTGCTGTGCTGCCGCAGTGCTAACCACTCCGCCACTGCGCTATAAAGTGATTCATATAATTTCATAAAGTCTCATAATAGACCCACAAACTTATTCTGTGTATTTTCCAACTACAGTGTTGCTGTGCTGTTTCTTTTCCACCATAAATCACTGGCTTGAAAAATGTACATGTACAGAGTGGATCCTGGGCTGCTCATTTGTCAGCGGTGGACACCTGGTCCCTTTTTTTTAGCTGTAGTGGAGGAAGTAGTGATACAATTCTTGTTTTTGAAAAGCTGATGTAGCACAAAAACTCACTTTTGAATGTGCTGGCAGTCAACTTGCTTCATTCAAATGACTGAAGTCAACTCACTGTATTAACTCATTCACATTTCTGAGGCCACAATAAAACATAGTTATTTTAAATATAAACCTGGCGTTTGCAAAATGTGCTGTACTGAGGCGCAGTGCTTATATACAACAACAAAGCATTTTTGTCACATCCTACCACTTGGCTTTCACAAGTGTATTTCCCGTGTATATGTTTTGCACTTGCTTTAACTAACCACCTCCTATTTCTGTCTTTCATGTAGGCAAGAGGAAAAGGAGCCACCCCACAGCGGAGCTTGACACTGTGTTTACCGAGATGCATGGTGACGAGGTGCAGCTCCAAGAACAGCAGCTTAAACAGCTCGACCTGCAGCGTGAACAGCTGGGCCTGCACCATAAACAGCTTGAACAGTGGGGTGAAGCATTTGCTAGGCAAATGCCATCAACCGGCTTGCTGAGGAAGCTTGTGAAGCAAGGGAGCAAGAAGCCGCCTTACGAAGGGAGGAGATGGCTCAAAGAGCTTCCTTCCATCAGGCTTTCCTTGCTGTACTGGGCAACCTCACGATGGGTGGCCGGCATGTGTGACCCAGTCTCCCCTTAAGTCTCTTTTAACATGTACACATGTAAAACAAAACTTTGATTAATTTTGCTGAAATTTGTAATAAACCAGTGACCATTGGCATCATGATTGTGTTTTGTCTGTTATTACCAATTTTTTCCAGCTCTTTCCCCAAAAAAGGTTTGGAAGACTATGCCATTGGAGTATGTTATGGAGTCTAATAATTACTTAGACATACTTTAAAAGCAATAGATCAAGCAGAAGGTTTACAGTCATGTGAAATAATTAGGACAACATTAGCCAGTTCTGTATTAAGAAATGTTTATATCTATGTCTAACCCTGGATATGTTTTTATTTGCATAAAATATTTACTTTAGCCATTTTAGGTGGGAATGAATGTGGGAGTGTCCTAAAGAAGCTGGGGGGGTGATCCTATTTTATTCCTCACTGTTTAGAATTACATTTTACAGAAAATTTGGAAAAAAGTCTTCATTTTTAATTGTTTAGTTGTATTACATAAATCTCCCTGTACTTTTTGCATTGATATTAAATATCCACATGTCCAAATTCTTCACAAAAAAACCACACTGACATAATGCACGGCTCAGGAGACGCACACACACAGGCTTAGAGTAGTTCAAAGAGTTTATTAACAGCAGGAGTGAATGAGTGCGTGTCTGCGGGATGTAAATGTGTTGGTGATGGTGTCTGCTCCAGGCACAGAGGCAGGTGACCGTACAGCCGAGCAACCCTATGGAGAGAGCACAGGGAGAGGGTGACGGGCATACACCAACACAGGAGGGATTTATGGCGAGAGAAGGACTTACTTGGTTTGTCAGGATAGCTGGCACAACAAGGGGGCGAAGCCCGGAAGACAGCCACCTGGAGAGCTCCGTACAGCAGCGAGGATTGGGCGATGGAGTGGAGATGTCCGCCGCCGGGGAATCCACCTGTGCACAGGGGAGAAGACTGAAGAAGAGAGGTAAGCGATCTTCTTACCAAAATGGTGATGCTGAAGAGAAGTATGCTCACAACGGTGAGGGACGAAGTCTGACGGCTTCAGGCCGAGCCTCCGGGCAAGACGGCCTTTATCCCTCGCCGCTGATGATTGTCAGGTGCGTGAGCAGGTGGCGCCGCTGATGAATGGCGCGGCGTGACAGTACTTCCCCCTCTAGCAGCGCCTCCTGGCGATGGCTTATCCGGGTGCGCTCGGTGGAAGTCCACGATGAGCGATGGGTCCAACACAAACAACGGGGTCACCCATTGTCGATGCTCGGGCCCATAGCCCTCCCAGTCCACCAAGTATTGCAACCCACGACCTCGGCGCCGGGAGTCCAGGATGGAGGAGACGGACCAGGCCGGATGGCCACCAATCATGCGGGGCGCGGGTTGCGCTGCAGGAGGAGGGCAAAGGGGGTCAGTGACTGCCAGTTTCACCTTCGACACATGGAAAGTGGGATGGATGCGGAGGGAGGGGGGAATAGCCACGCGCACAGCCACCGGGTTGATGATCCGGGTGATGGGAAAGGGACCCATGAATCGCTGTGCCAGCTTCCTCCTCTCGCCTTTTAATGTGACGTCCTGGGTAGACACATACACGAGTTGCCCAACTCTGTACGCCGGGGCAGGTCGCCTGTGCCGGTCCGCCACGGTCCTGTTGCGCTCCGCTGTGCGTAAAAGCGCATGACGCGCGGCAGCCCAGGTGGAGCGGAACTGCCTAAGGTGCGCCCTAACAGAGGGGACAGCTACCTCGCTCTCCTGCGCTGGAAACAGCGGGGGGTCGTAACCCAGGGACGCCTTGAAGGGGGACATCCCCGTTGCAGAAGAGCGGGCGGTGTTGTGGGCATACTCCACCCAGGCGAGATGGTTGCTCCAGGACGTCGGCTTGGATCTGGTAACACAGCGGAGCGCAGCCTCCAGCTCCTGATTGGTCCTTTCACACTGCCCGTTAGACTGGGGGTGATGGCCGGAGGAGAGGCTCACCTTGGCTCCGATGGCGTTACAAAAAGATCTCCAAACCTCGGATGAAAATTGGGGGCCCCGGTCCGAGACCACGTCCACCGGAATCCCGTACAGCCTGACCACGTGTTGGACGAGGAGGCCCGCCGTCTCCAGGGCAGTAGGGAGACCTCGCAGGGGGACGAAGTGTGCCGCCTTGGAGAAACGGTCCACGATGGTCAGGACGGTGTCAAAGGAGTTGGAAACGGGGAGTCCAGTGACAAAATCCAGTGCGATGTGCGACCAGGGCCTGCCGGGGACGGGCAGAGGCTGGAGCAGACCCGCTGGGGGGGGCATTTCCCGACTTGCTGGTGGCACAGATTGGGCAAGCCCGGGCGTAGCGGGCTGCATCCCTCCGTAGGCCTTGCCACCAAAAGGACCGTTGGAGGAGGCTGATCATCCGAGAGGTGCCGGGATGACAGGTGAGCCGGGAGGTGTGGAGCCAGTGGATGACCTCTCCTCGGACCGCAGATGGGACGAACAGTCTTCCCTCCGGTCCGCCGCCAGGATCAGGTTCCATCTCCTGCGCCTTCCGGATCTTGTCTTCAATGTTCCAAGAAATGGCTCCCACGACGCACGACCTGGGCAGGATAGTGTGGGGCGTCTCCTCAGCCTCCACGGGGGTGAACTGCCTAGAGAGGGCGTCAGGCAGGCCGTTTTTGGAGCCCGGCCTGAAGGTGATTGAGAAGCGGAACCTGGCGAAGAACAAAGACCAGTGCGCCTGGCGGGCATTCAGGCGCTTGGCAGATCGTAAGTATTCTAAGTTCTTGTGGTCTGTCAGGACCACAAACGGCAGGTCCGCCCCCTCTAGCCAGTGGCGCCACTCCTGTAAGGCGAGTTTAATGGCCAGGAGCTCTCTGTCCCCCACATCGTAGTTCCTCTCCGCCGGGGACAGGCGCCGGGAGAAGAAGGCGCACGGTCGCTTGGCGCCATCGTCCGGTGATCGTTGGGATAACACTGCTCCCACTCCCGTGTCCGATGCGTCCACCTCCACAATGCACTGCAGCGCGGGGTCGACCTGACGAAGGACCCGGGAGGAGGAGAACTCCGCCTTCAGCGCCTTAAAGGCAGCATCGACCTCTTCGGTCCACCGGAACGGGACCTTCGGGGACGTGAGGCGGGTCAGCGGTCCGACGATCCAGCTGAAATTCGGGACAAAGCGGCGGTAAAAATTGGCGAAGCCAACAAACTGTTGCACCTGCTTCCGGGATGCGGGAGTAGGCCACTCCACCACCGCCTTCACCTTCTCTGGGTCTGGGAGCACCTGGTCTTGGGCGATGATGAATCCCAGGAAGGATGTGGTCCTAGCGTAGAACTCGCATTTCTCAGCCTTCACGTACAGACGATTCTCCAGCAGTCTTTGGAGGACCCGCCTCACATGGACCTGGTGCTCGTCTCTGGACCTGGAGAAGATCAGAATGTCGTCCAGGTAGACGAACACGAAAAGGCCGATGAAATCCCGGAGGACGTCATTAATGAGGCGCTGAAAGACGGCAGGAGCGTTGGTCAACCCGAACAGCATGACGAGATACTCAAAGTGGCCGTTCGGGGTACGGAAGGCTGTTTTCCATTCATCTCCCTCCCGGATCCGGACGAGGTGGTAAGCGCTGCGTAGATCCAGCTTGGTAAACCAGGTCGCGCCCTGGAGGGAGTGGAAGGCAGTGTCCATGAGGGGCAGGTTGTAACGGTCCCTCTCAGTGATGTCATTAAGCGCTCGGTAGTCTATGCAGGGACGGAGGGAACCGTCCTTTTTCCCGACAAAGAAAAACCCTGCCCCCACGGGTGACGACGATGGGCGAATAATCCCAGCGCTCAGTGATTCCTTTAGGTACGTATTCATTGTCTCCCTCTCTGGCGCCGACAGGCTGTAGAGCCGACCAGATGGCAGGGGAGCCCCCTGGCGGAGATTGATGGCACAGTCATATGGTCGATGCGGGGGAAGAGACATAGCTTTCGATTTACTGAATACCATACCCAGGTCGTGAAATTCTGGAGGCACCAGCGACAGGTCCGGAGGTGCTGTATCCGCCACAGGAGGAGCCGCGGACGGGGAGCAGGCAGCGGACTGAAGGCAGGTGCCCATGCAGAAGGTACTCCATGCCGACACCCCAGCTGACCTCCAGTCCAGGACAGGGTTGTGGAGGCGTAGCCAGGGGTACCCCAGGATGACGGGCGACACAGAGTTGGGCAGGACGTAAAATACCATCTCCTCCCGGTGGTTCCCTGAGATGATGACTGGGACAGGCATGGTCTGGTGAGAAACTCTCCCAAGGGAGGCACGGGAGAGATGGACCAGGGAGATGGGGTGTTTTAATGCCTGACAGCGGATGCCCAATCGGGTTGCCAGGCCTTGTGAAATGAAGCTGCCCTCTGTGCCCGAATCCACCAGTGCGTGGGTAAGGTGCCCAGTGGGATTGTGGCAGAAACGGATGGGCAGCTTTAATTGGGTGAGGGTGTCTAACCGGTTGGGATCCGCGAGGCTCCCTACAGCGATTCGCGGACCCCGCCGACTGGCTTTCCGCGGGCAACGCTCCACAGTGTGTTGGTCACCTCCGCAATACATGCAGAGGCCCAACTCACGGCGGCGTTGTTTCTCCGCAGGGAAAAGCTTGGTCCAGCCCGTCACCATCGGCTCCGACTCCTCGGGGCACGATGCTGGCGGCGCCGCCAGGGGGCGAGCTTGGAACAGGTGCGGCGAGACTCCACGAGGGCGAGAAGAAGAAGACTTCCGCCCAGAGGAGCGCTCGCGCAGCCTGTTATCCAAACTTATCGCTAAGGATGTCAGCTCCGCTAGCGTCCCAGGGATATCCCGTCCAGCCAGTTCATCCCTCAGATCATTATTGAGGCTGCGGAGGAACAGGCCACAGAGGGAGCGTTCCTCCCAGCCCAATTCCTCCGCCGCTACCCGGAAGTCGACCGAGTAGTCCGCTGCCGACCGGCCTCCCTTCTGGAGAGCGAGAAGCCGATCGACCTGGACCGTCTCGGTTTGAGAATGGTCAAAGACCTCCAGAAAGCGCCTCACGAACTGGTCATAGGTGAGGGTGGCATAACTGGGCCTCGCCATTACGGCGTAGGTCCAAGTTAACGCACGCCCCTCCAGAAGATTCCCTATGTAACCAATCCGACTGTGATCCGAGGGAAAATCTCCGGGCACACGGTGGAACACGGACTCACACTGCATAATGAACCCCCGCGCTCCGCCGAGCTTACCGCTAAAGCGGGCAGGGGTCGGAGTCGGTGTGAGCCGAACCGGTGCCACTGGAGCCGGCTGGACGGCCGCTGGAATGGCAGGAGCCACGCCACCCTGACGAGCCGGGGGGAACGGCTGTTGAGGATCTAAGCGGCCCAACCGGTTAGTTAAGTTTAATAATTGATTTAGGATAACCTGCTGTTGATAAGCAATTTGATCCACTCTAGTCTCGAGAGTGGTAAACCGGTGTGCGAGCCCGCTGTCCGCCGAGCCGCTCTGCTGAAGCCGTACTGACATAATGCACGGCTCAGGAGACGCACACACACAGGCTTAGAGTAGTTCAAAGAGTTTATTAACAGCAGGAGTGAATGAGTGCGTGTCTGCGGGATGTAAATGTGTTGGTGATGGTGTCTGCTCCAGGCACAGAGGCAGGTGACCGTACAGCCGAGCAACCCTATGGAGAGAGCACAGGGAGAGGGTGACGGGCATACACCAACACAGGAGGGATTTATGGCGAGAGAAGGACTTACTTGGTTTGTCAGGATAGCTGGCACAACAAGGGGGCGAAGCCCGGAAGACAGCCACCTGGAGAGCTCCGTACAGCAGCGAGGATTGGGCGATGGAGTGGAGATGTCCGCCGCCGGGGAATCCACCTGTGCACAGGGGAGAAGACTGAAGAAGAGAGGTAAGCGATCTTCTTACCAAAATGGTGATGCTGAAGAGAAGTATGCTCACAACGGTGAGGGACGAAGTCTGACGGCTTCAGGCCGAGCCTCCGGGCGAGACGGCCTTTATCCCTCGCCGCTGATGATTGTCAGGTGCGTGAGCAGGTGGCGCCGCTGATGAATGGCGCGGCGTGACACACACAGGCTAATACAGCGTGTCTTAATTTTTTCACATGACTGTAGGTTGTGGGAGCAGTTTTGGAGCAACAAAATCTTGTGATGCAGTGTGTCCTGACATTGTGGTCACAAAATATTTAGATACATTTTTGAAATCCAGCCGTGCAATAGTGTCATGTTATCTGTGTGTAATGGTGAATAATGAAAGTTCTTAACCAAAATTCTATTTTTCCACACTGGAAAATTGCCAGGAATGCTAAGGGGTAAGAAAAGGTCAACAAAGCATTTAAGTTTTTCAGTATAATGGGATAAGGTTACATTTAACTTGTTTCAACACGATGCATAATTCTGTTAACAAACTTGCATCACACCACAAGTGATATATGTAACTGCTGGATTATTCGTAGACAGCTTCCCCTGTCTTTTAGCATTTAATCACTCTTACCTTCATAATTAACCCTTATAAACAACAGAGAAGATGTATCTGAAAAGGGTACAAAAATTTTTATTTTAATAATACAATAGTTGGGTGTGTGTACGCACATGAATGGGAAGGCACTATAATCCTAGATCCAGTTTGTTTTTGTTTAAAATGCATCATAATTGCTAAATATATCTTATTATACCTAACTCAGTACTGTTTACCTGTTGAAATATATATTTTACGGCTAATATAACCCCATAACTACAACCACTGATCATCCTTGAAGCCGGGGTGACCTCATCACTGGGAGCCTGTGTTGAACGCCCAGACCCATGGTTTGAAGCAATAGTTTTGCCACAAAGAGTCATTTGGAACACACACACACACACAATACATATTTTAGTATTTAATAGCGATAACTTGCCGATATTACAATGTAGTACGGTGGGCTTAAAGCACAGTAGCATTAGTAATTATTAGCTTACCGTCATATGTGATGTAGTTCGTATCCTCATGTCTTCCACTTTATACTGCTCTATATGGTTTCCTAAAGGGTCCAGTACTTTTCCAGAGTGTGTCGTCTCGCTGCCTATAGCCTTCTGTTCTCCTTTTCTGCCTTTACTCTGGCAAAAAAAGCCAGAGACCACAGTCGCCTTGTATCCTGTGATCTTGTGTTTTGATATTGTGTTGATTGCGTGTCACTTGTTTTTCATCACAGGAGGGTTGTGCCGCCTTCCTGTAACAAAACCCACCCACATCAAGCAGTACTCTGGTGTAATGGAAACACAAGCAGACTGAACTGAACTAAACTGTACCGTACTGTACCAGGCCAAACTGACACTAGTGGAAAAGGGCCATAAGACTACACTCAACACTAAAATTGAACTCTATAATGTCCAGTCCCTAACAAATAAATTCTGTTTAGTTTATGATCATGTTCTAGACAGGGGGAATGACATTATTTGCCTGACCGAAAAATGGCACAAACAAAAGTTTACTCAGTTCTAAATGAGTACTTCCCCCTGGGTATACTTACATTGAAAAAGCTCATAGCACTGGTCGGGGTGGGGGTCTGGTTGTAATTCACCGCATAGGCTTGCAACTGTCATTCCTCCCTCTTCCCAGCCTGTCCACCTTTGAATGTCTGGCAATTCAATGTACAGTAAGCATTCCCTCTCCATAACAATACTGCTTATTTATTGGCCACCAAAATAACACCCCAGTTTCATTACTGAACTGAATGAGCTTCTCTCATCCTTCTGTACAACATGTTCCAGTGTACTAACACTTGGAGACCTGAATATCCATGTGGACTCACCCTCGAGTCACCCTGCTGCTGACTTCTTGGAGCTCTTAGACAGCTTAAACCTGAGGAAGATTGTTGAGGTCCCTACGCACAACAAGGGCCACATCCTTGACCTGGTCATTACTGACTCTGTCCCTGTCACTCACCTCCAAGTATACAACTTGGGGGTCTCCGACCATAAAATCATTTCAATGGAGCTCCCCTCACACTCGCCTTATTCCAAATTAGAACGTTGTATCCGCGTCAGAAATCTGAAAAAATATTAATCCCATTGATTTAAACTCTGGCATCAAAAATTTATCAAATTCATTTTTGCCATAATCAACCATCTGCTTAAGCCTCAATCTCACATTTGCACTAACCACAGAGGAGCAGTGCAATCATTTCATTTCATCACCAAGGTTGATGCCATCCACTTCAAACTGGCTGTCTCCAGCCCCCCACCCCAGACTTTCCCATGTCAGAGCCAGTGGGCTCTCTCTCACAGTTCTTTAACACCACAGTGAGCAAAGTTGAGGGCACCATTCAGAGGATGAGACCCTCAACTTGCTCCTTAGACACCCCCCCACCCCACACCGCTGGTAAAAGCTAATGTCTCTGGCATAAGCACCCTCATCATCACGATTATAAATCAGTCTCTCCAGAATGGCCAAGTCCCACAGTCCATAAAAACTGCAGTACTCAAACCCAGTGTTGGGAATAATGTGTTACAAAGTAATATGTTACTGTAACGCCACTACTTTTGCAGTAACTTGCTGTGTGACGGAATTACTGTTTAAAAATTCAGTAATGCATTACAGTTACTGAAACTTGATCAGATGTGTTACTCGTTACTCGTTAGCGCATATAAATGAATATACAAACTGACCCTACGTAGCTGATGCAGCCGTCAGTCTACATGAACAGTTCCAGAGAGGCTGAGTCTTAATTACTGAGCGGAGGAAAAGATGAAGCTACTTTGTTTTTGTGGAAATAGATTATTTTTCCTTTGTCGCGGTTGAAGATGAAAGCATATTGGTGGGTTGCAAACTAAAGAGCCGGTTGAGACTTACGGCAGTCTTCAGCTCCAACAAAGCTAGTGCTATGCCATGCTCACAACACCATGAAGTGGGTCTACTGTATTCTGAACAGCCACGGCTGGATGTACAGTGGAAATACTCATCTCAAGACCCACGGCTGAATTTCAAGCACAGGTATGCATCTGGACAGTTTGTGACCCAGCAAGAATTCAGCCAACTGATTGTCAGATACAGTGGTACCTCTACTTACGAAATTAATTGGTTCTGGAAGTAGTTTCGTAACCTGAAAATTCCGTAAGTAGAGACGCGTTTTCCATGTAAATGCTCTAATCCGTTCCAAGCCCCCCCAAAATTCGGACATAAATTTTTTATAAATCATAAAAATGCATCAAAACATGTAACAAATACATGTTACAATTAGATTACTGCACAATAAACATAAAATGAGAGTTGTACATAATGTAAAAAACAAAGAATAAAGATCATTGTAACGTGCTGCTTGACATGGCGACGTCCCACTGGGAGGTTCGAACTCACGCCTCCCGCTCTGGAGTCCCGCACTCTACCTGTGTCGCCAATAGGGTCAACCCGCTTGGCAAGCCAAGTAAGGTGCTTACATTGAGTTCGCTACACTCTCCCCTCCCATACTTGACATCGTCCCGATGTCAGCGCCCCATTACGGAGCTGCGAGTATCAGCGCATACTGTATTTTTGCCTTTCGTATCCTGAAATTTCTTTCGTAACAAGAGGCAATATTTTCCCGTTGAGGCGTGTCGTAACCTGAAAATTCCGTATGTAGAGACGTTCGTAAGTAGAGGTACCACTGTACGTTGTTCCAGACTGAAGACACAATAACACTTTCCATCAGAAAGCTAGACTGTGATCCACTGAAATTAAAAGGCATTTACCTGCTACCTGGATAAAGATTATTCATTCAAAAATGGACTTTGCTCTCCAAAAAGAATCTGAGGGACTGGATCATGTCTGTCACAGCAAACTTTGGACTGTGGATAATGGGCATTTTCTTTGGATCACTGCAAATCAGATTAAATTCATAATCATTAAGGTAAGATAAGCATGGACAGCTTCATGCAGTGTTGCCAATTCTCACTCCAAAATGAGGAAATTACTGGCAATATCATGTTGATTTTCTTCAGATTTTTCCCACAATAAGAGCTCTCAAGGCAGGATAAAATAGACTGAACATATTCTAAAAGCTCTGTCTGAAACTGTCTGTTCTTAGCCTGACATTAATAAGCCCGTATTGTAATCCATTAATTAAATTATCTTGCTATGTGTGCAAGATGTCCGACCCGTGGAACGTTTTACATTGGCTGGACACTGGATAAAATGGTAAGGGATTTAAATCTAGGACTGTAAATCAGGTATGTGTCTGTTAGTGTATTACCAATTTTCTCCAAAGTTTTAGAAAAAAAAAACATTTATTATTACTACACAATTATTGGAGTATATGGAGTCTAATAATTACTTACATCCTCTCTATGGCTTCTGACCGAATTATTCAGCTGAGAACATTAACTTCTACTTGACTGAATAAATTAAAAAACAAAAAAAAAGTCAATAGATCAAGGTCAGGTTGTGGGAGCCGTTTTACTGTACCTAAAAAAAAAAAAAAAAACTTTTGATGCAGTGAATCATTACATTTTAGTTACAAAAAAAATTTAGATCCGTTTTTGTAATCTGGCCATGCAATGTTTTCGTCATATCTGTGTGACAGACAACAATGTATAATGGTGAATAATGAAAGATCTTCTTTCTTGGCCTCTTAAAATTCTAGATTTCCATCCACAGAACGTTTCACATTGGCTGGAAATTGGCAGGAATGTTAAGGGGTTAAGTATGCATTTAAAAGTAATACGAAAGTTACTTTTCCAAGTAACTAGCTACTTTAAACATGCAGTAATTGGTAAAGTAACTCCGTTACTTTTGAAAAGGAGTAACTAGTAACTGTAATTAGTTATTATTTTTTTAATAACTTGCCCAACACTGCACAAACTACATCTAAAAACCCTCCCTGGATCCTGAAGTTATGGCAAACTACTGTTCAATCTCCAACCTGCCATTCCTGGCAAAGATTTTGGAAAAGGTTGTTTATGTCCAGCTTCAGGACCACCGCAAAACACACAATCTGTTTGAAAAATATTAATCTGGTTTCCGGCCCTCTCACAGTACAGAGACAGCTCTGGTCAGGGTCACCAATGATCTGCTGATGGCTGCTGACCAGGGCTCTATCTTTCCTTATTCTCCCGGATCTCACTTGAGCAATATTACATGAGAGTGAGTATGGTATCGTGAATATAGTAACTCCAGAGTGTGATGCAGCTTGTGCCCACCCGGAGTTAATATATTCATGATACCAAAATGAACTTGAGTGTAATATTGTTTTTATACAACAGTTCCGCAAGCACAATCTATTAAATGACGGCAATATTGGACAAAATATTATGATTTGTTTGTTTAACCAGTTATTTTCCACAGCTGAGAAAAAAAATAGTCCCTTCTAAATGTAGCCAGTAACTGTTGCTAAATATCTCAGTCAGCATGAAGACATCTATTGTCATTTCACATCCATCCATCTTCTTCCGCTTAACCCTTTTTCGGGTTGCGGGGGAGCTGGAGCCTATCCCAGCATCTTTGAGCGAGAGGCAGGGTACACCCTGGACAGCTCGCCAGTCATTTCACATCCATGTAAACAAATTAAATAATGTCAAGTGCAAAAGTAATAAGTGTTGATAAAACATATACCTGTTGAGTCGTACTGTAGAAGATCCCAGATCAAAACATACCTAATGCCAATCGCCAGAACACTGGTAGTTAACCAGTAGCTAGTAGTTAGCATGCTGCGATTTAGTACACTTTTATAGCTTTTCTTCACATTTTCAGATGACACAAAGAGTCCATCACCACAAAGGTATTGTGGTTTGTTAATCAAAACAATAAATCAAACTCTAGCACTGTTTATTTTTTTAAACAGACGTAAAATTGTTTAATGAGCTTAATAACAGAAGGGTAGACAAGTAGAAGGAAATGTTGGGGGGGGTTTCAAAAGGGTGGGACTTTTGTGTCACAGATGTATAATTTCTTGTCAAACAGTGCCTCACTGTGGAAATTAAGATATCCAAAACAGTACCGCCAAGTCACGTTTCGTTACCTTGTATTCATACATGTGTAATGACAATAAAGTTGAATCTCATTTCATCTCAATTGTCAGAGAGTTGATAACAAATTACTTTTAGTAATTAACGGTTATGTGAACACCTTTAAAGCAGAGTGATGCATATCCAGTGAAACTGGAGTGCAATTACTGTGGATTATAGTAACTCCTGGAATCCCTATTGTCCAATCAAATTGCTCGGTCAGAACTAACCGTTGTATAATGCTGCTTTTGACATGGTTGATCATAGTATTCTCCTCCATCGCCTTTAGCATATAACTGTTTTTTCATGTTCATTTTTATGTTTCATCACTGTTTTCGCATGTTCTCCCCGTGTTTGTGTGGGTTTACTCCAGGTACTCTAGTTTCCTCCCACAGGCCAAAAACATCCAGGTTAGATTAATTGGGGATTCTAAATGGTCCTTAGGTATGAATGTGAGAGTGAATGGTTGTCTGTCTCTCTGTGTTGGCCCTGTGATGGACTGGTGATCTCTCCAGGGTGTACCCTGCCTCTCACCCAAAGACGCTGGGATAGGCTCCAGCCCCCTCCCCCCGACCAAAAAAGGATTAAGCAGTAGAAGATGGATGGATGGCTAGATGAATGGATGGATGGATAAACTATTATTATTAAATGTAGTGTTATAGATCTCAGCAGGGTTTCCGCTGGGAAATGTTACCAGCTATGCCGCCATGCTAACAGGAAAAAGAGTACAGAGTACCAAATTTCTTGGCCTTCATCTGAGTGACAACCTAACCTCCACAGATAACACCACAGCTGTGATCAAAAAAATGCTTGTCTATAATTTTCTTTCTAATCTCCTGAGACAACTCTCTCCTTTGCTTCCTCTGGTCCATGTTTAGTGTGATACACACCGTGTCACCAAACAGCACAGTGACTACTTGTCACCCTTTAAATAGGCTGACTGACTGATTACAAGTTTGTAGACACCTGTGATGTTAATTAGAGGACACATCTTGGTTGAACATGTCCCTATGGTCACATTATTTTCAATCTTTTCTAGGGGTACCATCATTTTTGTCCAGGCCTGTTTCATGAGTTTGTTTTTTAAAGTAATTCTGTTGAACCACAATTCAAAAGCATTGTCTGATTTTCATCGGTTAATTTTCATAGAATTTTTATTTATTACCACTTTTGTCAGATTCAAGTTATTTCTGTGACCATTGTGGGTTTTTCTTTCATTAACAGAGGGGTACCAACAATTTTGTCCACGGCTGTAGTTCAGTGGTGTGCTCAATAAAGTTTAGTTTGTGAGTTTGCTGCATGGTATAAGACCAATTCCGACCATCATTACAGACATAACACAGAGGACAGACAGAGACTGGGTAGAGTCATCAGGACGGCGGAGAGGATTATTGGCACCCAGCTACCATCATTGACTGACATCTACAGCCATAGATGCAGGCACAGAGGGCGCTGCATCTTAGGGGATCCCTCTCACCCCTCACACAGTCTCTTCACCCTGATGCGCATTCGAGTAAGAATGTCCAGGTTGAAGGACAGTTTCTTCCCTGCTGCAATAAGACTGTTAAATGAAGAGTAACTTAGTTGCTATTTATTTTATTTGTAGTATTTTATTAATTTATGTCATTTTAAATGAAATAATGATGCTTATCTGCTTACTTTATGTTGGGTGGGCTTGTTAGAGGGATATTGTTTTGAATGTTTTTGTTTTTAATTTTTGAGTGGTTTTGCTGTAGAAACAGTATTTTGTTTTTGTGTTTACATGAAAATGACAATAAAGGATCCTCATCTAAAATAAATTTAAGAAAAATAAATTAAGGAATGACACTCCACAAGCTGTAATTTCTCAGTTTGGGATCAATAAAGTACATCTATCTACATCTATCTAAGCGCGCACATGAACAACACGTGTGACAGTCATCCGTGCATTGGAGTTTGGAAGCACACTGCCCACGTGACCATTCCAGTCGGCAGGCAGAGAGTCTCTCTAGCGTAGCTGTCTTTAAAATACTTTAAGTGCAGAAAAAAAGTAGAAGAGGTATGTAAGCAGTGGAGGCATTTGTTGGGGTTTTAACCAGCTGGAACCGGGAACGATAATGAGTCGCTTAGCAAACGGGTGTGGTTCGGCTTCATATGCAGGCTTCATATGCGGGGAAAGGCAAGAGCGACTGATGAAATGCTGAGGATTTACTTCACCAGCTATTACAATATTAACTAATTTATGTTCATTATTATGTACCTGGCAAGTTAAGATGACTGAAATTCAAGAAGTTAGTGATTAAACCATCAACAGCATTCAGACAAACTAAACATGCCAACATTTGGATTTCAAAATAAGGGAGGTTTTTCCTGCTGTCTGGTTGAGACTAAGAAAAAGCGCTATATAAGTACAGGTCCTTATCCCTTATCCTTGGTGAGGAGAAGCTCTCTAAAAAAAACTATAAATATTTAGAAATATTATAACAGAAATAAGTGCATCTTTGGTCATTTAAATGTTTGAGTGTGTCTGTCGCCGAATTGCGACATAACCCCTAGTGGTCAAGAGTGGTAAATATTTTTGTCAATAAA
Source organism: Pholidichthys leucotaenia (assembly GCA_020510985.1). Classification (NCBI taxonomy): domain Eukaryota; kingdom Metazoa; phylum Chordata; class Actinopteri; order Cichliformes; family Pholidichthyidae; genus Pholidichthys; species Pholidichthys leucotaenia. The sequence continues at coordinate 410,815,034 of CM035837.1, forward strand.
ATAGTTGATTTCCAAGGCTATAACTTGAAAGTGGTAAGAGATCATTGCTTGCTGTCAATTAGAAAGATGTAAAATATGATCCAAAGTTTCAGATAGGAATAAATTTATGCATCCAATTTGCATAATGTCACGGCAGCTCTTTAAATTCCATAACTCAGTCAAAACTGGACTTTGGACATATTTACACAAAGAATGGTTCAGTCTTTTGACACCGTTTTTTCTATAGAGGTACCTCATCATCTTATCTTCAAAGTTATGAACAAGAAAACAGTACAATATTTTAAAAAACACAGAAATAAGTCACTTGCCGGCGGCTAACCCGCTCACTGCCGTGGTCGCTGCATTTTCATGCATCATGGTCGTTATTTTGTGTCCTGTCAGTCATTTAAGCTCTCTGTCACATCTACAAAGTCTTATGATTATCCCACATAAATTTTGCTTGTATCCCACGGCTACTTTCCATGTACAAAGCCATCTAAGTGACGGTGACCGATTGCAGCCGTATTAGCTTTCTGAGCTAAAAGAAGGGAATACAGGAAAAGGAAATGAGGAGTTCTTCTTCTATGGTGTATTACGTGTCATCCATTGAGCCCTCCAATGCATGTCTGCCACCTTCTGAAACTGGCAGATCAGTACAAATCAGTACAAATCCCCAATGCAGCCGGCGATGTCAGAGTGAGATGACAGGCGCAGCGCTGCGCTCTGCCGCTAAGAGCACACAAATTCACACACTCAGAGTGTTAAGTCTCAAAAAAGTAAAATCATAATTTTACAAATGAGAAAAATGGTTGTAAATTTAGACAAATTTAAAAGTGGAAAACAACTGTATAAGAAAACTGTTATAAATTTTGGAGAACAACCTCAAACCTTCAAGACTGAAGTCATTACTGAAGTTTTTAAGTGGGTGCTCTCTGTACCCTTAACTCAACTAGAAATTTTTGTTTATCTACTTTTAATTGTTAATTTCACAGCACTGCTTTTACATGAGTAGAATTTCTGGCTACTCTACCCACCTCTGATCCTATAATATAAGTATGCATGAGTAAATTACTATTATGAATATTTTTTCCTTCTCTTTCTCAATGGAAAAAAAAGAAACACTAGCATCAAAATACAAAAAATACATATATTTTTGTCATTTTTGTGAACCATGACTAAAAAAAGAAATCTTGCAGGACAAAACGTGACACTTGGTATTTTCTAATCTGTTTGTATACCACCATAGATGGAGAGAGAACCTGAATTAGACAGCGCTCAGAGAGGGAAGGATGAGACAGACAAGATGAGCCAAGGAGAGGAAAGTGTTCAAGCAGAGGGTCTAGAAGAGGTGAGAGCAGAGGGAGGAGAGAAGGATGACACCAGTAAAAAGTCCAAACACAGGACGTCTGGGTGGGACCCCAGATGGCCCAATATTTAAACATTCAAGCCTTGGTTGTACAATACTTCAAATGGCAAGATCAATATGCAAAGTTTCTGTGCAAAATTTAAAAAAAAAAGAAATAAATAGTATAAAATTAACATATTCCGGTTACAATAGTGTCATGTGTTTTCTGCCCCCCTCCCCCCAGAAAAATGTGTTGCTACCACTACAAGATCTTTAAGTCAGAGGAAACACTGCTTTGTTACAGAACTCATCTCCTTCTTACTGTCCTCTAAACCCGTAGTCCCCAGCCACCGGTCTGTGGACCACTTGGTACAGAATGTCAAAGAGCCACAGAGAAAAAATAATTTATACTATTCTTCCATATTGACTATTGAAGTCTGCGTTTTATTTTGAAAAATACTGAATATCCCTTCTCTTCCGGTGCCTCTTCTGTCAGTTTGTGGGTCCTGACACACACCTGTCTCATTGACAATTATCATGATGCTAGAAAATTAAATCCATAACCAATCTTTGCTTTCAAAAGAGTTTGAGTCATACTGGGAGGAGGGGCTCCCTGGGGGTTAACTGGGGGGCCTGCGGATCCAGGTCAGGACTTGAGGCTCATGGTCTTGGGGTCAACCCGGGTGGGGTGCCTAGAGCAGGGGCACCCCCGCCAAGGCCTCACCTCAACCGTCCCCCACTGAAGTGATTGGATCCGAGGCCTTTCAGCACAGACGAGACATGGAGTGACATCAACCGGAAGCCTTGCCTGCACGTGCTTGGGCCACCCAGGGGAGCAGGGTGCCTCCCACTGGGGGCCGGTGGGCCAGATGGAGGAACAAACAGCGTGGGATAGCTCACGGGTGAGTTTTTTTTTTTTTATCCCCCCCCCCCCACTCCCCTGCAGCTCTACAATTTTTTTTGTACTTGTTACCAGCCAGTGACACAAAAAAGGTTGGGACCTGCTTTAAACTATCCAACTATCCATCCATCCATCCATCCATCCATCCATCCCACCTATCCAAGGGTCCAGGTAACATTCTCCAGCTCTTCTAGAAAGGATACCAAGACACTGGCCAGCTGAAAATATAGTCTCTCCAGCTTGTCCTGTGTCTGCCCCAGCGTCTCCTCCCAGTGGGATGTGCCCAAAACACCTCACGTGGGAGATGTCCACGGGGCTGGCCACTGATCAGATGCCCAACTAGCACAACTGGCTTCTTTTTGATGTAGAGGAGCAGCAGCTCAACTCTGAGCCTCTTCCAGATGACTGAGGTCCTCACTCTTTCTCTAATGTCCAGTCCCAGCTATCTGACACAGAAAGTTCATTTTTGCTGCTTGTATCCATGATGTCCTTTTTTCAGTTGCTACCCAAAGTTCTTGGTAATAGCTGACCTTAGCAACACTTATTGGTAAAATGACACCTTGGCTCTAGGTTTCTTCCCGGTGAGATGTGCCCAAAACACCTCATATGGGAGGCATCCAGGAGGCATCGTGATCAGATGCCCAAACCATCTCAACTGGTTGGCTTCAATGTGGAGACACAGAGGGTTTACTCTGAGCCTCCCCTGGATAACTGAGCTCCTCACCTTAACTCTAAGGATGAGTCCAATCACTCTCCAGAGAAAGCTAATTTCAGCCACTCTTATCCATAAACTCATTCTTTCAGTCACTATCAAAAATTCTTGGTAATAGGTGACCTTAGCAACGCTGACCAGTAAGTTGACAGCTTTGCTCTAGAGCTCAGCTTCCTCTTGACCACAACAGACCAGTACAACATCTAAATCACTGCAGATGTTGCTCCAATCCATCTGTCAATCTCCTGCTCCACTGACCCCTCTCTCATGAATAACTTTGGAAAGGAGCTCATCCCCAACCCAGAGACGACAATCCACTCTTTTTCAGTTGAGGACCATGAACTCAAACTTGGAGGTACTGATTCTCACCTGTTTTACATTCAGTAGAAACCTCCCCAATAAGACCAGTAGATCATTGCTTGAGTAAACCAACAGGACCACATCATCTGCAAATAGCAGAGATGAGATCCCCTCCTTGAAATCCTAGCATAAAACTTATTAACAGGATTGGTGATAAAGGACAGCCCTGGTGAAGTCCAACTCTCACTGGAAATGAGTTTTGACTGATTGTTAGCAATACAAACTAAACTCTCACAAAAGTTGTACAGAGACTGGACAGCTTGTAGCAACGAGTCTGATACTTCATATTTCCAAAGCACCCACCACAAAAAACTCTAAGGGACATCTGACAAATGCCTTCTCCAAGTCCACAAACTCCCACAAATCCTCAAGAATTCTTGAGAGGGTAAAGAGTTGGTCAAGTATTCCACAATCAGATCAAAAACTGCACTGTTCCTTCTGAAGCTGATGTTTGACCAATGGGTTTACTCTTCTCTCCAACGGCCTATCATAGACTTTCTCAGGGAGGCTGAGGAAGTTGAAACACACCCTCATGCCCCCCCTTTTAAAGATGGGAGCCACCACCCCAGTTTGCCATGCCAGAGGCACTTTCCTCAACCTTCACACAATGTTGCAGAGACATGTCAACCAGCAGAATCCTATAGCATCCAGAGCCTTGAGGTATTCAGGGCAAATCTCATCCACCCTCATGGCCTTGTCACAGAACAGTCTTTTGTAAGAACTTCTGCATCCTTACCCCAGTGAAGAGTGAGTTTCTCCCTCGTCCTGATGCTCTGCTTCCTCTATGGAAGGTGAGTCAGTGGGATTGAGGAGATGCTCAAAGTACTCTTTCCACCATAATATTCCCAGTCAAGGTCAGTAACACTCCAACTGCGCCATAAGCAGTGTGGACAGGAGCTGCTTTCCCTTTCTGAGTTGCAGGACAGCTTGTCAGAATCTCTTCAAGCCTGACCAAAAGTCTTGTTCCATGGCTCTGCCTTACTCCTCCTACACCCAAGTTGTTGCTTCAGCAACTACTGAAACTGCACTCCGCTTGGCCTGCTGGTAGACCTCAGCCGTTTCAAGAGTCCCTCAAGCCAGCCAAGCTCAGTAGGACTCTGTCAGCCTGATGGTCCCCTCACCTCAGGTGTCCACTATATGGTCCAGGTTTTCCCATCACGAGAGGCATCAACATCCCTACAGCCACAGGTGTAGAACATGGCTCATTGGGACTAGATGTCCTCAGTCTCCCTTGGAAAATGTTCAAAATTCTTCTGGGGGTGGAATTGAAGACTCCCAGTCTGAATGGCATTCAACCTCACCAACTGATCCAACTCACCACCTGGTGATCAGTTGACAGCTCAGCATGTTAGGATTGCCCCTCCGGGCAATGGAAGAGAAGGCCCACATGTAAGGCGGATTTAATAAATCATATTTAAATGCAGAGCAGAACAGAAAACAAAGCAGGACGAGGGCTGAACTAAGGCAAAACACAGCAGGCTTCAGACACGGGATTGTTATGCTGCCACACTGCCACACTGCATCTTACAGACTAACTGGTACATCACTTTTCACTCTGCTCCTGATAGTCCTTCTTTGTGCAATGGGATGATTCATGTGTTTTTACAGGTCATCATATATTAAGCTATGATGTATATAGGTTCTATAGTTGTGTTAGTTTTTACTCTCCATGGGTAATCCCTTTGTCTTTCATGTGTGTGTTTCTGTTGTCTGGCTGTCAACTGTCATGCTGCTGTTACACTGCAGTTTCCCAGTTTGGGATCAATAAAGTACATCTATCTATCTATCTATCTATCTATCTATCTATCTATCTATCTATCTATCTATCTATTACAGTGAATCAGGGGGTCTACCCAAGTCCAGAGGGCCTTAAATTGAAGAACATGGTGGGTCTGGTGGCCTACCAAAGTCCATAGCCCACCAGACTGGAATGCAAGGCTGGTCTGGAGGCTTACCATTGTCCTATGGCTACCAAACCAGGGAACAGGGTGGAACAATGGCTGGAGGTCTCCCAACCCCTGGGATATCGGCTGGAGGTCTTCCGACCCCTGGGACATCAGCTGGAGTGTGGTCCTCCTGCGACCCCATCCTCGACATGACCACCTCAGACAATGGAGGAAAACAGGAGGTCAATGAAGTGACACCACAGTCATTAGCAGCAGAGACTGGTGGGGAGGACTCAGCAGCTGGTGGAATGTGCGCTTGCTCAGAAGCAAGACAAGTCTTTTCAAAAATGGAGTTAGAACATAAATGAAAAGGTACTTGCTTTAACTCCTCGTCTCCTGCTGATGGGGTGACCACCTCAGGGTCAGGACATGGAATGGTGGGCTCAGGGTGAGCTACAGATGGAATGGGTATTGGAGCTGGGAGGAGCCGTGGAGCAGGTACTGAAGATGGAAGGCACCATGGAGCAGGTAGTAGAGCTGGAAGGAGGTGTGGAGCAGGTACTGGAGCTGGAAGGCACCATGGAGCAGGTACTGGAGCTGAGAGGCGCTGTGGATCAGGCACTGGAGCTGGGAGGTGGCATGAAACAGGCACTGGACCTGGGAGGCACCGTGGAGCAGGCACTGGAGCTGGGAGGTGCCGTGGAGCAGGCACTGGAGCTGGAAGGTGCCGTGGAGCAGGCACTGGACCTGGGAGGCACCATAGAGCAGGCACTGGAACTGGAAGGTGCCGTGGAGTAGGTACTGGAGCTGGAAGGCACCATGGAGCAGGTACTGGAGCTGGGAGGCGCCGTGGAGCAGATACTGGAGCTGGGAGGCGCCGTGGAGCAGGCACTGGAGCTGGGAGGTGGCATGAAGCAGGCACTGGACCTGAGAGGCACTGTGGAGCAGGCACTGGAGCTGGGAGGTGCTGTGGAGCAGGCACTGGAGCTGGAAGGTGCCGTGGAGCAGGCACTGGAGCTGGGAGGTACCGTGGAGCAGGCACTGGAGCTGGGAGGTGCCGTGGAGCAGGTTCTGGAGCTGGGAAGCGACAAGGACCTGATACAGGAACTGGGGAGCGATGAGGAGTTGGTACTGGAGTTGGAACATCCATTGCCAGCTGGTTCCAACCCAGCTGGGACACATGCTCTGGAAGAAGCCATGGTTTGTAGTCCCCCATAAGCTGCTTCTGGGTGAGCACAGCCTGTCAGCGCTTCTCCTGCCCCTCCTCGTCAACCGGACACTGAGATTCCAGCGTTGCAAATCCAATCCAGCAGTCAGTGGGTTCTCGGGAACTGTGGGCTCTTCCAGAACAGCAGATTCTTCCCAGATCATCTGGTATCCAAACCAGAGTGGACACAGGATATGCAGGTGAGGATGGAGGGATGGAAACAGCAGTGGCACAAATGGCAGCAAATAACCGTGGAGAGAGCTCAGCAGTGGTGGTAATTAAATGCTGCTGATCACCCTTACCATGAACACAACAAAACCTTTCTGTGGTAGATGTTAAAAAAATGGAAAGGTACCTCTGTTCCTGCTCTACCACTGCGGGGAAGTCAGAGGAGTCCTCCTGTGAAAAGCTGGAACTCATCTGATGAAGAGCCAGAGACGGAGGTATATGACACCAAGAGGAGTGGCATCTCCCAGTGCCTTTTTTCCACTAGGACCCACCGAACGCCAACCGAGATTCATAAATCTCTTCCTTGGTGGGGGACTCCGCAGGGGATAACAGTGGTGGGAGGGCTTCTGGCTCCGGCAAGGAGGAGACTGTGGGCATTGGTGGGAGTGGAGGGATAGGGAGCTCCCGCACCCAGGGATGGGAATGGATGTCTGTGTTCAACTCCATCAACGCTGCGGCAGCTTCCCAATACTCCACAGTGTCCTCAGGATTAGAGCAGTATTGCGCAGCAGCCCCACAGTCCAGTACCTGGATGACTGCATGAAGCTGCTCCATTCTCCACCTTTTCTCGCTTCTCCTCCTTTTTTCGCCCGCTGGGTCCTGGACTAACAACGTCCTTCTGTTAGGATTGCCCCTCCGGAGCAATGAAGGAGAGGGCCCACATGCAAAGCGGATTTGATAAACCATATTTTAATGCTGAAGAGAACAAAAAAACAAAGCAGCATGAGGGCTGAACTAAGGCAAAACACGGCAGGCTTCAGACATGGGATTACAGACAAGACTCACAGACAGAAGCATGGGTGAAACACCAACATTAACCATAAACCAAGGACACCGCACAGGACACAGACTGAAACGCATATATATATATATATATATATATATATATATACATATACTGTATATATATATATATATATATATATATATATATATATACAGAAGGGATAATCACGGCAAAAAGGAACAGGTGGGGACAATTAAGGGTAATCAGAGACGCATGGAATGGCAATAGGTACGGAAAACATGAAGGACAGAGACAAAAGGTAAACAGATACACACACAGACCCAGGACCAAACGGGATGACACAGAAGACAACGACAGGGGACTTGGGAACACAGAGGCCAATAAATGCAAAACAGATACTCATGATAAATGCAATAAATGAAAATCGGGAGGAAAAAAAGAACAAAACTGAACATACTGTAAAGTGTAGGCATGATCCTCTGATCCTGCCCCAACTATGACACAGCACCTCCCTTCACCCGAGTGTCCCACACATACAGTTGTAGGAGTAACGATGTAATAACAAATTTGAAGTGCACATATGGACACCCTTATGTGTGACTATGCTGTTCATTATGGAAAAATCCTCTTTAGTTATTTTGTGCTATAGAATTAAAATGGTCTAATGATCTAACAAGGGGGAAAAACACTATTGTTTTGAATCTGGACTGCAGTTTTAAAATAATAGTTGGGAGGATTACACCATGTTCATTTAACTCAGAAGATGACTGTATTCTTCATTCATTTCAAAAGTTTAAAAAAAAAACCCTGGTTTAACCAGGAGATTTCTATGATTCTATTTGTGTAATAGTTTTTATTTCTTTGTTCTTCTCTTGATCTCTGTCATGAACCGACCTCCGGCAAACAGGAATAATAGACTCCTTAAGGCGGGTAGAACTCTAGGTACAAAAATGATTTATTTAATACACAAATAAATGCAGCACAAGGGCTGAGAAAATGAAGAGAGCCTGAACGGCTGAGAACTCACAACAACTGGGTGTCAAATAGTCCACAAACATGATGAACGAACAGGAGGGATATTCCTGTAATGTTGCCACAAAGAACAGAAACTGAATGAATGAATGAATGAATGAATGAATGAATGAATGAATGAATTTATTTATTTCGGATAGTACGTTACAGGTTAAAAGAAACTGTATAATATAACAACAAGGTCAAATTAGACAAAGACTCCTTCTACTATACAATTCCACGTGAGTTATCCGAAATGGGTGATGGCTGAAGCCGCAGCTTATATTGCCCACCCATATTCCATCCAAGAATTCAAAGGAGAAAAAAGAGAAAACAAGACAAGAGCGATTACAATTTAAAACAAGGCTAAGACAGAATGTGACTGAGAGAAAAAGAAAACTGAGCTAGTCTAAGTTAAGCGGTTACTATTCAAAAACAAATCTAAGACATAGTGTCACAGAGAAAAAAAGAAAAAACGAAAAAACTAAGCTACAACACAACACAGGCTGGAAATGTCAATCCTTATGTGAGTTTACATGTCGTCTTGTAAATATGTTTGGAGTATTTCTTCCTTTAGTTTTTGTTTAAATTGTCCAAGCTTTGTACATGATTTTAATTCAGGTCCAAAATCATTCCATAATCTGACTCCTTGCACTGAAATACAGTGTTGCTTGGTGGTTGTTCTCACTGTAGGCTTTTGAAATATACATGTTCCTCTGAAGTGATATCGTTTCTCCCTTGTTTGGAACAATTTTTGGATATTTGCGGGCAGTGATAGATTCTTCACTTTGAACATTATTATTGTGGTTTTAAAGTCAATCAGATCTTTCAACTTGAGAGTTTTTTGTTTAAGAAAAAGTGGGTTTGTTGGTTCCCTGTAAGCTGCTTTGTTGATTATTCTAATAGCTCTCTTTTGAAGCATAATGAGTGGATATATGTTTGTTTTATATGTATTTCCCCATACTTCATTACAATATGTCATGTATGGGAGTATTAATGAATGGTACAAGGTGTATAGTGTGGGTTGATTCAGCAAATTTTTCACTCTGTGTAATATTGCAATTGATTTGGATACTTTACCTTTTATATAATTAATATGTGGCTTCCAACACAGTTTGTTATCAATTATTACTCCAAGGAATTTAGTTTCGGATACCCTTTCAATCTCTACACCATTTACACTGAGTTTGGGTACTGGGTAGTTGTGATGGTTGTTAAAGACTATAAATTTTGTCTTGCTTAAATTGAGCGTTAATTTGTTTGAATCAAACCACAGTTTCAGCTTTCCTAATTCCTTTCCGAGTGTATCCAGAAGTTGTTCCAAATTGTTTCCACTGCATAGCAGATTAGTGTCATCAGCAAACAATATTAAGTCCATTTTTTCTGAAACTTTACATATATCATTTATATACATATTGAATAATAATGGTCCCAAAACTGAACCCTGTGGGACTCCACAGGTGACCTTCAGTAACTTTGAGTTTTTGCTGTTAACACATGCAAACTGATATCTATTCTTTAAGTAACTACTTAACCAGGACAGTGCTACCCCTCTAATACCACAATTTTGTAGTTTCTTTAATAATAGATTGTGATCTACTGTATCAAATGCTTTTTTAAGATCCAGGAATACTCCAACTGAATACTCTTTATTTTCAATGGCTGTTGATATTTTTTCTGTAAATTCCATTAAGGCATATGCTGTTGTCCTTTTGTGTCTGAACCCATATTGCTGCTCACACAATAAATCATTCTTCAGTATGAAGTTGTCAGTTCTCTCATAGAATATTTTTTCAAGTATCTTGGAAAATTGCAGTAATAGTGAAATTGGTCTGTAGTTGGAGAGTTCCCCTCTGTCGCCTGTCTTGTAAATCGGAATTACTTTAGCTATTTTCATTGCATTGGGAAATATACCTGATTGGAGAGACAGGTTACAGATATACGTCAGTGGTTTCACTATGCATTCGATAACAGTTTTGACTAGTAGCATGTCAATACCATCGCAGTCAGTAGATGTTTTACTTTTGAACGATTTAACAGTTTCAATGACCTCTCTTTCATCTGTGTTCTTTATGAAGATGGTGTCTTTTACAGCAGTGTTATTGCATATTGTATCACCTGTAGGCGCCGTAGTGGGTATTTCTCGGGCCAGTTTTGGTCCAATGTTAACAAAAAAATTATTAAATTCATCTGCAGGTGAAGCTATATTCACATTCGGAGTCGATTTATTATTTTTTGGAATATTAGTTGGGTAGCTAGTATTTCTGCTTTTATTTCCAAGGATACTGTTGATTATTGTCCATGTATTTTTAATATTGTCTTTGTTTTTTTTCAGTTCTTTACTGTAATAGTCTCTTTTACTGCATCTTATTATATATGTTAACTTATTTTTGTATGTTTTATACCGTTGCTCTGCTTCTTTTGTCCTTTTCTTTATGAAAGCTTTATATAATAAATTTTTCTTTTTACACGCCTTTTGTAGTCCTTTGGTTAACCATGGTTTGTCAGCAAATTTGTGTTTAAGCTTTTTTTTAACTAATGGGCAGTTTTTTTCATAAAGAGTGGTTACAATGTTTATAAATGTGTCATAGGCTTCATTTACATCTGATACATAGACTTCTGTCCAGTCTTGCTTCAGCAAGTCCTCTTTAAAAGAACTGATTGCGTTTGGTGATTTGTGTCTGAACGATTTTGAGATTTTTTCTGGGTTGGGCCTCGTGTGGCCATGGATAAGTGCAAAGATTGGCAAGTGGTCGCTTATATCATTTATCAATAATCCACTTTCTATTTTCTTATCGAGAACATTGACAAACAGGTTGTCAATAAGTGTAGCAGAGTGAACTGTGATTCTACTGGGATGCGTTATTGTGGGATATAGACTCATGCTGTACATAGAGTTCATGAACTCTGTAACTACATTTTGTTGATGTGGATTAAGTAGGTCAATATTGAAATCTCCACAAATTGCTACCATTTTCTTACTAGTAATATTATTGTACAGCTCGACTAATTTATCTCTGAATGTCTCAATGCAAGTTCCCGGTGTTCTGTATATGCAGCTTATGATTAGATTTTTTGTTTTGTCTAGGTCAATCTCAACAGTAACACATTCCAAAATCCCTGGTAGTGCTGAGGACATTTCATTTACAAGCTTACATCTATATAGGTCATCAACATACAGTGCAACACCACCACCCTTTTTTTGAGATCTGTTAATGTTAAACATCTGATATCCCTCTATTGCCATCAGGGGAGCCTGGTCTTCATTAAGCCAGGTTTCCGAGACTGCAATGGCTGTGAATTTTCTGTTTAGCTGTTTTAAATAGTCCTGAATCTGTGAGAAGTTTTTGTTAAGACTTCTGCTATTGAAGTGTATTATTGACAGTTTACCCTCTAATTGCACTTGACTTTTGAATTGCTTTTCAGTGTAATATTCACAGTGGTTAGGAATATTATTGAAAAAGTGGTTATCGGGATCAATATCATTCTCCATTTCTTGTGGTTTATGTTCAGCATAGTGGCATATTTTTAGAGTTTGAGTTTCCTCACTCTGTGTTTCATAGACAGTGTTCATTTGTATTTATCTAAGTCAGTAGCATCTCTGATCATTATACTTTTTGCTTGCTCAGGTGTTCCATTTAGTTTGGACTGCAGCTAACATATATTTAGGGGACAAACTAATTAGCTAAACATAAGACAGCTGGGACTAATTAAAAAAAGCAGAAGATTATACGACAGAACAGGAAATGAAACTACAACAAAACTGGGCAGAACAACCCAGGAAGTACTTCAAAATAAGAGCTAACCTGAGAACCAAGAACAGACCATGAATGAAATCGGAAGACCACAAAACAAACCAAAAACCGGGAGAATACGTGGTAGAATAGTGACAAATGATAAAAATACAACTTAAAAAATGGGGCATGTTCACTAGAACATGTCCCCCATGACAGTCTTTCAGTAATGTATGGAAAGATCAATCTTCTTTCAACCAGGCAAAATTCCTTAATTCTGATGTGACTGAGGGGAATGAACCAGAAGGACAAAAACTGATGCTCTTTGCCTTGGCAAAATGCAGCTGCACTGGCAGGGTCACTGCCCAAAAGGTTTTCCCCTTCTTGGCAATCATGATACAAATACTGAAGTTCCACGAACAACGGGCATGACCCAGAGCATGGTGCAACAGTGAGGCACAAACAGCGCCAACTGAGGGCCTCTGTGAGAGCCAAGAATGAGCAGTGAAGGTGTCTATAATGAACAATCTATGACTCGGTAGATGTATAAGCTGACTTTAATACTGTTAAGGTCATAGTGAGAACACAAACCAGTGAGAAGAAATATATTTTCAGAATACAAAAAAACTGGATGTCAGGTACACCTTTAAGGCTAAGGGCAATAAAACAAATAAAAGGAGTTTACTTGCTGCTGATTGTCAGAAATCATGTAGTTTTAGGTTCCAGTTCTGGGCCATGATTCTGCTTTCCTAGAGGTATTTCTATACAATACACTGTGTTCCAAATTATGATGCAAATAGGATTTTAGTGTCATAAACATGAAATTTTTTGTTTTTCAATTAAACTCATTGATGGTATTGTGTCTCAGGGCTCTTTGGATCACTGATATCAATCTTAGACACCTGTCATAAATAGTTTGCAAGGTGAGCCCAATTAAAGGAAAACTACTTAAGAAGGATATTCCACATTATTAAGCATGACACAGGTTTCAAGCAATATGGGAAAGAAAAAGGATCTCTCTGCTGCCAAAACACATCAAATAGTGCAATGCCTTGGACAAGGTATGAACACATGAGATACAGTATGTATTTCACAAAAACTTAAGCATGGTCATCGTACTGTGAAGAAATCTGTGGCTGATTCAGAGCACAGAGGGATTCGTACATGCCATGTATCTGAGCATTGTTCTCAGCGATCAGACTCCCTTTTGTAGTTTTGAATATTTTTTCTGTCTGTTGTTATTATGTTGACTGTTCTGTGTGTGTATTTTTGGTTGGTTTTCATGCTGAGCCCTTACCCTCTTGCCAGTCACACTTTGATTACCTCCCAGGCTATCTCTTTGGCAGCTCAGCTGCTTGTCATTGATTAATTAGGTCACTTGTTCACTCTGTTCCCCCCACCTGTACCTCATTTGATTGCCTGCTGTAAAACACTGCCTGTTCATCGTTTCTTTGTGGCAGTCATGTTTGGATGTTATTGGACTATTCCTCTTCACCCATACTTGCGGGGTGATGTTGGTGTTTTGTTCCTGTAAGTTAACCTCAGTTGTATTTTCGTTCATCATGCACTGTTTGTCTTTTTGTTAAATAAATTGTCAAACTATGGTCTATGCGTGGACCTGTCTTTCTGCCCTGGAGGGCCGCATCCATGACAGACAGATGACCGCCGCTATAATTAAGGTCCAGCAATTATAGTGTGCATTTTTCTTTTCTTTTTCTTTTTTTTTTTTTTGCCTTTTTCACTTACCTGTCCAGCAGAGCTGTGATGTTTCCTGCAGGCGGACCAGACCGGAGGAGGAAGAAATGGAGTCGGGAAGAGTTGGAGGCGGTAGCGATGATCAAGGATATGGCGGCTGGCGCACGGAGCTGCTCATCCTGGCGAGACGAGATGTATTGTTGGGAGGGAGTTGCTAACCTGGTGGAGGCTAGACCCCACATGTGCTTCCATTCTCGAGTTATCAGCCTCTCTCTTCCTCCACTCCCACCGATGCCATCTGCCTCCCCTTCGCCTTCTCTGCAGCTCCACGGCGACAACGTCACCCTGCCCTGGGCCGTCAGAAGAATTCCGCCTCTTGGAAAGCTCCCTCCCAAACACAGAATCCAGCTATTCCCACAGCAGTCTCTGGCTCTTATTTTTCCTCGTCGGCTGTTCCGCCAGCCCTACCCCCCTCCACTACTGCTGTGAGACCCATTCCTTCTGTGCTTCTTCCTGCTGTCAAGAGGTGCTTCATTTCTTCACCAGTGATGCCCATTCCGGTGTCTACAGGGGCAGCTCCTCGACAATCCACAGAAGGGTCCAGGCTCATCGTAGACATGGACAGGGATGACTGTCTTCCAGCTGCAGCAGACAACATCGCTAACCAAGATGACAGACAAGTTTCATTTCGTTCAGTGTCAGTCTATGATGATATGCCTTGCCTGATTCCCAGTAGGGAGACTCAGGAAACGCAGTCCCCTGAGTTCTCCCCACCTGCTGCAACATTTTTTTTTCACCTGTTCCCTCCGTGTCTCCTCCTGTCCTTCCTGGATTTCTGCTGGCCCTGGGACTGAGCCGCCGGACGAAGGAGGAGCCTGTGGCCCTGGAAGACCTCACTCCAGCGCCAGTGCGGAGCTGACTCCCAGCCGCCTTGCCTCGCCCAGATGAAGAGGCCCAGTGAAGGCCTCTTCATCTGGGGACATTGGGACTGCTATTACCATCTTGCCTGCTGTGGAGGCCACCACAGCAGAGTGGAAACCCGAGCTGGACCTCCTAGAGGCCGGGCCTGAGACGTCATCGCTAGGATTGATAAAGTCCTGGACAGCGGTGGAGCTCATGCTCAGGCAAGTGATCTCTTTTGTCTTTCTCATGTCTATATTGGAGATATCTTGTCTGGCTCCTGGTAAGGAGAGTCAGGTGCAGCCCTCAGTTGCACCTGAGTTCACCTCGCTGGGCTCCGCCACTGCCGGTGAACCTAACCACATTTTTCTCCCTGTTTCTCCTGAGCCTTCTCCTAGGATCCCTGGGGAAGAACTACCACCACCTGATGCCTCCGTGGATCTTGGCCTACCAACCGATGACGTTGTGAGTCCAGCTCCCCCCACCGAGGTCGTCAGGGTTCCTCCTCCTTCGCCCTTGCCTGGGGTCCCTCTTATAGACTGCCGCCTCACCCTGGTGCTGTTGCGGGTTGGCTCACTCACCGTGGTTGCAGCATTGGCCCAGCTGGGTCCCACCATGGATGCAACAATGGCCCAGCCGGGTCCCACCGTGGGTGCAACAATGGCCCAGCTGGGTCCAACCGTGGGTGCAACGATGGCCTAGCTGGGTCCCACCATGGGTGCAACGATGGCCCAGCTAGGTCCCACCGTGGGTGCAACAATGACCCAGCTGGGGCCCACCGTAGATGCAACGTTGGCTCAGCTCGGGCCACCGCTGGCGCTGCAGATCCTCCACTGCCAGATGCCATCGTGGTCCCCCTCCTTCCTCCACTACCTGACGCTGTCGGGGTCCCCCTCCCTCCACTGCCAGATGACGTTGTGGTTCCCCCTCCTCAGCTCTGCTCCCCAGTTTTGGGTCTCCTGGTGGGAGAGCCGCTTCCCTGGCCACCTCTCCTGTTCAGGTGACTAAAGCACTCAGGCCGGCTGACTGAGAGACTGAGTCTCTGGGTCAGGTGGCCTGCCGGAGAAAATGGGCCACTGTTTTCATCAAGCCGTCTGGCTGGTCTGGGACTTCAGCTGGCCACCCAAACCCTGGTGCCCTGGGACTGTGGGGGGGCTTGAGGTCTGACTGGGTGCAAGTGAGGGTGATGTACTGTGTGTGTTTTCCCTCCTTTGCCTGTTCCCCCTTCCTCCCACCCTGGGCAGTTTTTGGCTCTTTTCCTTCTTTTTTTTTTTTTTTTTTTGGGGGGGGGGCCCTTTTTGGTGTTACTTTAGGTGTCTGGTGTCCACCCCTTGGGGAGGGGGCTCTGTCAGGTATCTGAGCGTTGTTCTCAGCGCTCAGACTCCCTTTTGTAGTTTTGAATATTTTTTTGTTGTTACTATGTTGACTGTTCTGCTGTTCTGTGTGTGTATTTTTGGTTGGTTTTCATGCTGAGCCCTTATCCTTTTGTCAGCCACACTTTGATTATTTCCCAGGCTGTCTATTTGGCAGCTCAGCTGCTTGTCATTGATTAATTAGGTCACTCGCTCACTCTGCCGCCCGCACCTGTGCCTCATTTGATTGCCTGTTATAAAACACTGCCTGTTCATCGTTTCTTTGTGGCGGTCATGTTTGGATGTTATTGGACTATTCCTCTTCAACAACACTCATGGGGTGATGTCGGCTCTGGAGTGTTTTGTTCCTGTAAGTAACCCTCAGTTGTATTTTCGTTCACCATGCACTGTTTGACTTTTTGTTAAATAAATTATCACACTATGGTCTGCGTGTGGACCTGTCTTTCTTTCCCGGAGGGGCACATCCATGACAGTGCAGATAAAGGCATAATGAAGAAGGTTTCTGCCAGACAAATTCATCAGATTAAGAGAGCAGCTGCTAAAATACCATTATAAAGCAGCAAACAGGTATTTAAAGCTGCTCGTGCCTCTAGAGTCCCACAAACCTCAAGGTATAGGATTCTCCAGAGGCTTGCAGTTGTGCATAAATCTACTATTCGGCCACCCCTAACCAATGCTCACAAGCAGAAATGGTTGCAGTGGACCCAGAGATACATGAAGACTAATTTTCAAACAGTCTTGCTTAGTGATGAGTGTCATGCAACCCTGGATGGTCCATATGGATGAAGTAATGGATGGTTGGTGGATGGCCACCATGTCCCAACAAGGCTGCAACATCAGCAAGGAGGTGGCGGAGTCATGTTTTGGGCCTGAATCATGGGGAGAGAGCTGGTAGGCCCCTTTAGGGTCCCTGAAGGTGTGAAAATGACCTCAGCAAAATCTTGTTCCGCATTCCGACTCATTTTGCAAGCACGGGTCACATATATAGTTTCTGACTGACCACTTTCTTCCACGGTACAAAAAGAACTGATGCCTTCCATAGCAAAATTATCTTCATGCATGACAACGCACCATCTCATGTTGCAAAGAATACCTCTATGCCATACCTTGACTGCTATGGGCATAAAAGGAGAAAAACTCATGGTGTTGTCCCCATCCTTCCCTGGCCTCAACCCTACTGATAATCTTTGGTGTATCTTCAAGCAAAAGATCTGTGAGGGTAGAAGGCGGTTCACATCAAAACAGCAACTGTGGGAGGCTATTCTGACATCTTGCAAAGTTCAATGGACGCAAGAATTGTGAAGGTTATATCAAAGAAGGGGTCCTATGTTAACATGTAACTTGGCCTGTTAAGATGTTTTTGATTGAAATAGCTTTTCATTTCAGTAAATCCATCCATCCATCTTCTACCGCTTTTCCGGAGGTCCAGGTCGCGGAGGCAACAGTTCAAGCAGAGAAGCCCAGACTTCCCTCTCCCCAGCCACCTGCTCCAGCTTTTCAGAGAGGATACCAAGGTGTTCCCAAACCAGCTGGGAGACATAGTCTCTCCACCCAGTCCTGGGTCTGTCCCGGGGTCTTCTCCCAGTGGTATGTGCCCGAAACACCTCAAGTGGGAGGTGTCCAGGAGGCATCTTGATCAGATGCCCATACCACCTCAACTGGCTCCTTTCAATGTGGAGGAGCAGCGGTTCTACTCTGAGCCTCTCCCAGATGACTGAGCTCCTCACCCTGTCTCTAAGGGTGAGTCCAGCAATCATACGGAGAAAGCTCATTTCAGCCGCTTGTATCCGCAATCTTGTTCTTTCGGTCATTACCCAAAGCTCGTGACCATAGGTGAGAGTAGGAACGTAGATTGACTGGTAAATCGACAGCTTTGCCTTAGAGCTTAGCTCCCTCTTCGCCACAAAAGACCGGTACAACGTCCGCATCACTGCAGATGCTGCTCTGATCCGTCTGTCAATCTCTCGCTCCATTCTCCCCTCACTCGTGAATAAGACCCCAAGATACTTAAACTCCTCCACTTGGGGCAGGAGCTTGTCTCCAACCCAAAGAGGACAATCCACCTTTTTCCGGCTGAGAACCGTGGACTCGGACTTGGAGGTGCTGATTCTCATCCCAGCCACGTCACACTCAACAGCAAACCATCCCAGCAAGAACTTTAGGTCATTGATGGATGAAGCCAGCAGGACAACATCATCTGCAAACAACAGAGATGAGATCCTGTGGTCACCAAGCATGACACCCTCTGTTCCCTGGCTACAACTAGAAATCCTGTCCATAAAAATTATGAACAGGATCGGTGACAAAGGGCAGCCCTCGCGGAGTCCAACTATTACTGGGAATGAGTCCAATCAAGTGTTGGCAATACGAACCAAACTTTCACAATGGTTGTACAGAGACCGAATAGCTCATAATAACAAGCCCAATACCCCATACTCCCGAAGCACCCCCCACAAAAAAACACGAGGGATGCGGTCGAATGCCTTCTTCAAGTCCACAAAACACATGTAAACTAGTTGGGCAAACTCCCACGAACCCTCGAGAGGGTAAAGAGCTGGTCCGATGTGCCACGGCCAGGACGAAAACCACATTGTTCCTCCTAAATCCAAGGTTTGACCAACGGCCAGACTCTCGTCTCCAGTACCTTGGCATAGACCTTCCCAGGGAGGCTGAGGAGCATGATCCCTCTAAAGTTGGAGTACACCCTCTGGTCCCCTTTTTTGAAGAGAGGAACCACCACCATGGTTTGCCATGCCAAAGGCACTGCCCCCGACCTCCAGGCAATGTTGCAGAGGCGTGTCAACCATGACAGCCCTACGACATCCAGGGCATTGAGGTACTCAGGGCGAATCTCGTCCACCTCCGGGGCTTGGCCACCAAAGAGATTTTTAATCACCTTGGCAACCTCAGCCCCTGTGATAGGCGAGTCGTCCCCCTCGTCAACAAGCCCTGCTTCCTCTGTGGAAGGCGTATCAGTGGGATTGAGGAGATCCTCAAAGTATTCCTTCCACCGCCCAACAATATCCCCAGTCGAAGTCAACAGTGCCCCATCCACACCATGCACATTGTGGACAGGGAGCTGCTTTCTCCTCCTGAGCCGCCGGACAGTTTGCCAGAATCTCTTCGAGGCCGACGGAAAGTCTTGTCCCATGGCCTCACCGAACTCCTCCCATACCTGAGTTTTTACTTCAGCAACCACCCGAGCTGCATTCCGCTTGGCCTGCCGGTACACCTCAGCTGCTTCGGGAGTCCCACAAGCCAACCAAGCTTGATAGGACTTCTTCTTCAGCTTAATGGCCCCCCTCACCATTGGTGTCCACCACTTGGTTCGGCGGTTGCCACCACAAAGATGCCCCGGCGACCTTGCGGCCGCAGCTCTAGGCCACTGCTTCAACAATAGAGGTGGAGAACATGGCCTATTCAGACTCCATGTCTCCAGACTCCCTCAGAACGTGGTTGAAGTTCTTCCGGAGGTGGGAGTTGAAGACCTCCCGGACAGGGGCCTCAGCCAGACATTCCCAGCACAACCTCACTATACATTTGGGTCTACCAGGTCTGAATGGCATCCTCCCCTGCCATCAGATCCAACTCACCACCAGGTGGTAATCAGTTGACAGCTCTGCACCTCTCTTTACCCGAGTGTCCAAGACATACAGTCGCAGGTCTGATGACACAATAACAAAATCGATCATCAACCTGCGACCTAGGGTGTCCTGGTGCCAGGTGCACATATGGACACCCTTATGCTTGAACATGGTGTTCGTTATGGGCAAACTGTGGTTAGCACAGAAGTCCAATAACTGAACACCACTCGGGTTCAGATCGGGCAGGCCGTTCCTCCCAATCACCCCCTTCCAGGTTTCACTGTCGTTTTGCACTTGAGCATTGAAGTCCCCCAGTAGGACAATGGAGTCTCCAGGAGGAGCATTCGCCAGCACCCCAGTTAGAGACTCCAAAAAGGGTGGGTACTCGGAAACATCATTTGGTGCATAGGCACAAATGATGGTCAGGACCCATTTCCCAACTCGAAGGCGCAGGGAAACAACCCTTTCGTCCACCGAGGACAACTCCAATATAGAGGCAGCAAGGTAGGGGGATACAAGAATACCCACCCCTGCTCGTCGCCTCTTGCCCGGGGCAACTCCAGAGTAGACCAAGCTCCAGCCCCTCCCCAGGAGACTGGTTCCGGAACCGGAGCTTTGTGTTGAGGTGAGGCTGACTTTATCTAACCAGTATCTCTCAACCTCATGCACCAGCTAAAAAATGTGTTTCTTCAGTAAAAATAACCCCTAGAGTCAGTATACCGAAAAATTTTATCCCATGAAAACCGCTCGGTCAAAACCAAAGGGGAGCAGCCATCGCCAGCTGGAAGTGATGTACACTCGTTGATTCCAGCTTTACCACGGTTGAGTAAATGTGTTTAGCAGATGCTCAGTGGGTTGAGATCCGAGATGAAAACAGCGCAAAATCTGCACTGATATACGTATATTGCACCAACAGTACTTGGAAATGGCCTTCATTGATCACATGAACCGCAGTTACCTCTCGGGACCAACAGCTGAAGGGAACCTGATGAACAGGCAAGTTCCCAGTCAAGTAACTTCAGAACACATTGAATAAATCTTTATATACTAGAATTTTATTTAATTAAATTACATGCTGGTAGATTTGCTTGTACATGGTTGTAAAAAATTACATAAAATTCTGATATTGAAACTTTGTTGACTGTTATACTGCAGCCCAGTCAGTGGCACAAAGCAACGACTGTGTGTCACTACCGTGCTAAAATTGGCCATGGAGGAGGCAAGTCGCTGGAGGAGGCAATGTCGCTGACCATGACTGACTGAGAGAGCAGTGGCTTGAAACTTGCACATATTTGAGAAGGAATCACGACCAAAATTACCAGATGGAAACACTAGTACCGTATCTGATCCTTTGAAATAGCTATTGATTGATTAAAATTCACTACAGGTAACCTTTTTAGAATGAGTTTATACTGTGTTTTCAACCAGTTTATATAGACTTGAGTTTTTTAGGTGTTATGATTCTTTGTATGCAACATGCACTACTTTCACAACCTCAAAGTGCTAGAACAGACAAAATTATTATTGTGCATTCCTACAAAGATTACATTATTTTTATCAACACAGACATGAACCTGATTCTTTCAACCAATCTTCTTTCCCTGGGTCTGGCAGAAATGATTGTCATGTCATTTACGAGCCCTGGTTTAACACCCTGTATTAAAACAGACAAAGGCAGGATATTTAAGAAAACTTAACAGATGAGCATAATGCAATCAAAGAAGAGGAAAATGTAGTTACCATGGTTCTTGGTTTGTGCCATTTCTGTTGAGTCTCTGTGCAGCTGTGTATGGGAGGAACAGCAGCGATCTTGAGCAGAGAATAATGTGCAGTCTGGTACAATAAAGCTGCTACATGGTTGCACAATGCTGCACCTGCCACACAGGTACACTAGGCAGCTGTGTAGCTGCACAGGATGGCCATCCCTCAGTACTATCTGTGATGATAGACCAAATCTGTTATAATACAGACTGCACCAGCTGCAACTGCAATTACACATCCAGAGAAACGTGATATGTGAATGATAAAATACTAGCAAAAGCTACTAATTAACCCCTTTGCACCATTTAAGACAGTCAATGAATTAATAGAACATGAATCAATGTAGGTTCAGTGAATCCCATCACTTTAATTTGTTTTTGGCCATGCTGGTATTAATTTGAAAGTAGTATATGAATAATCAACAATAAACGCCTTCAGCTGTATGCAATAAATTTTATCACTATGATTATGTTTACATGAACACAAATAAACCGGTTATGATTGGATTTCTGGAATTATCTGATTATTCAAGTAGCCATGTAAACACAATAATCCGATAAAGGGCATGTAACTGCTGTCATTAACTCAAATGGTTTACCCTCCAATAATCAGTTTATTTAGTGCATGCAAACACGAGAAAACTGATTATTGCCAGCATCAGTTTATTCTCAGTAATCAGCTTATTGTGACCCTGTAACCGGGGTCTATTATTCACAGAAACGTAAATTGATAAACAGGAACCTTCCATGAACAAGCCTGCACTGAACCTGCAGGATAACTTTCTCTTACACTCAAACGGTGAGGCTTTTGGCTTTTCTTCATTGATCTGTAGCACTCAGCCCTAACAGTTATCGTCCCTGTTGTCAAATCCTTGTTTGAAACTGAGATTGACAATGGCGTTAAAACACCTGAGACTGCCATAAACAGACAGTAGTACAGCAGTTCATCACAGTAGCTAACATGATAATGACTAACATTTTACATAAAATGCTTAGCTTCTAAGTGTGGATGTAGCTTGAAACATAAAATCTGAAGCCTTTCTCTTTTTTGGTCACCGACGTCTGACATAACTCTTGAATCATGTAACTGACATCGTTTACTGTGAGTTTGGGTAAGTCCTGCAGTGATCGAGTGAAAAACGTCATAGCCATTCAATGGCACAGAGCTGAACCGGAAGCTGTTGACCTGGCTAAACCAGAATAAAGAAAAGAGTGTGCATATAGCGAAATATACACAAGTATAAACATCATAGGAATGTCCAGACATAATACCACTCAGGAAGGAGACAGGTTCTGTGTCGCAGAGATGAACATGTTTTGGTGTGAATAAAAACAAAAGACCTTGTGAAGATGCTGGTTAACGCTGGTAAAAGAGTCATTATCCACAGTGAGTCCTGTATCAACATGGGCTGAAAGACCACTCAGCAAGGAAGAAGCCATTACTCCCAAAGCAAGATGAAAAAATGACAGATTGCAGTTTGCAAGTGCACACAGGGACAAAGACCTTAATTTTTGGAGGCATATCCTGTGGTCTGCTGAAATTAAAATTGAACCGTTTGGCCATAATGACCATCGTTACAGTTGGAGGTAAAAGGGGGAAGCTTGCAAGCCTGAGAACACCATCCCAGCTGTGAAGTACGGGGATGGCAGCAGTATGTTCTGGGAAGTTTTCAAAAAAATTCTCAAAAACCTTTTTTTTTTAAATCAAAAACCAAAATTATTTAGCAAATAAAAACAATTTTGGTCATCCTAACTGACCTAAAACAGAAAGTTTAGTCTGATTTAATGTCAAACAGTGAGATAAAAAAGGTTATGTCTTTTTATACAGTTCGTGTAAACTTCAGTCTTTGCTCAATGTGGGACAAATGACACATGTTACTGCAAGGATAGTGGAGGGCACTGCATCATTATTTGTCCAATATGGGACTGTGAAATCTACAGATTTTATAATATATCATTCACAAGTGGAAGCTACATAATTGTGTTCCATTACACCAGGGGTTCCCAAACTTTTCAGCCCATAATCCCCAAAATAACGGTGACCGAGACTGGTGACCCCCACTCCCCCCGGAGGTGACTGAGACATAAAAAATGTACACACAGGACTCCTCTTGCACTAATAAGCGTAAACAAACACGGGCATAACAACACAAAACAACAGAACAGCCTGACAACCATGATATGATTTTACATATGACAATTAACTAAACAATTCTGTGTTGGCCCTGCGATGGACTGGCGATCTGTCCAGGGTATAGCCTGCTTCTTGCCCAAAAGATGCTGGGATAGGCTCCAGCCCCCCCCCCCCCGCGACCTGAAAAGGATTAAGCGGAAGAAGATGGATGGATGGATGGATGGATTAAAGCAGAATACATTAAAGTAATTTCCATGTAATTTAGGAGTGGACATTGTTGCTGTCGTGCAAACTTAATTTTGACACAATGCTTTCATTTCCATGTTAGCAGAACAATCAGTCAAATAGCCATAAACTGTAGCATTGCGTAAACATGTGAACATTGTTATGGTGCAAATGTATATTTTGGCAAACTATGTTTCAGCGTTAATCTCACCTAATGAGATGGATGGGAAATATCCATGGAGCACAACAAGTCAATTCTGGGTTTAATTTTGGAGATGGCCCCTCGGAGATCATCCTCCACGTTTAGACGCAATCTTGATTTATTTTTAATATATGTCATTTATGTTAATATATGCCAAGAAAGTCTTTTTTGCACAGGTATGTAGAGCCAAACGGCATCAGGACGTCCATCGCAGCCCTGGATAGCTGTGGATAGTCTCTCTCGACTGAAATCCAGAACTCAGCAAGCATCTTTGAATGAAAAGCTGTCTTTATGGTACGGTCACTTGACAGCTCAATCAGTTCGTCTTCCATGTCGGATGGCAGATGACTTGCGGCTGTTACAGTGAACGGTGATCATACCCAGTCATATTTTTCCAGAGTTGCTTCCTCAGGGTAAAACTTGTTAAAGTGTTCCAGGAGGGCTTGAAGGTGGGTAGTGATGGACTCTTCACAGTGTTAACACTCAGATTATTTTCCTCCATGAACTCCTCCAGCTCAGGAAACATCTCAATCCTGCCCATCTCAACTCTCGCAGTCCAGCGATCCACTTTCCTTTTGAATGCGCGGATTTTATCATTCAGCGACATGATGCTTGTGTTTTCACCTTGCAATGACATGTTAAGTCCATTCAGTCTGTCAAATATGCAGGATAAATATGCTAGCCTTGTTAACCAGTCAGGGTCAGTCAGGTGGTCAGCAAGCTGGGACCCGTTCTCCATCAGAAATAAGCACACTTCATCCCGCAGTTCATACAGGCGGCTGAGGACATTTCCTTGCGAAAGCCACCTGACCTCTGTGTGGAACAGCAGGCCCTGATGCTCCAATCCTAGTTCATTGCAGAGAGTAGCGAACAGCCTGGTGTTGAATGGACATGATTTCATGTAGTTGACAATTTTTATGGCAGTCTCAAGAACACTCTTAAGATCTGGGTCGAGCGTTTTACTTGCAAGAGTTTCTCTGTGAATAATACAGTGTGTAAAGTTTACATGGGGCACCACTTGTAAGACTCTTGCTTTTAATCCTTTCTTTTTCCCCAGCATTGCTGCAGCACCATCTGTACACACACCAATGCACTCATCCCAAGACAGTCCCTATTCTTTGTTTGTTGTCAAGTTTTGTGAAAATGTCCTCGCCTGTGCACTTTACATCCAGCGGGGTGCAAAACAGCATGTCCTCGTTAAGTTTTCCATCAAAACTGGATCTGATGAAAACAAGCAGCTGGGCTGAGTTTGATATATCTGTGGATTCATCTAACTGCAAAGCATATTTCCCTTTCTTCACTCTGTCAATCAGCTGACACCTTATGTCATGGGCCTTGTCCGTGATGCGCTGGAATATGGTCCCGTCAGACAGCGGCACTGCTTCCAGCTCCCGCGCCTGTTTATCCCCATGCATTGTCCAACTCAGCGATAGCAGCAGGTTTTATTAAGGTTTCTCCGATTGTGTGTGGCTTTTTTGCCTGTGTAATTAAATATGCCTCCTCACTTGATGCCTTTTGAGCTTTGGTTGTGGATGTTGTTTGGTTTGCTATGACTTTCTTTTGGCCTTGCAATTCTCTCTCCTTTCGGTGGAAAAAAATCTGCTGGTTTAACGGCAAGAGATGGGTGCTTAGTTTTCAAGTGTTTGAGCATTTTTAAGGCCTTTAAACTCTCATGTGCAAGCACCTCGGTGCACGCTACACATTGGGGATGTTGTACTTCACTGATAACGATGCATGTGAATCCATACTGAATATATTCCTCTCGATACTTGCGACACTTGGAGGAAGGCTGGTCTGACTGCTGGAGCCCTTTACGCTTACGGTGCTCTCCTCCTCCTCCTCCCCCTCCTCCTCCTCCTTCCCCCGCACCAGACGTCGGCTTTTCTGGCGGCATGCCTCCACTCTCCTCTTCTGCCGTCTCTGCTGGCCCCACTGCATTGTCTTTGGTCTTTATTAACCAACGTTTCATTTTTAAAAAATAATATCCCAGGCTTAAAGCGTAGTGCTGTGGAGGATGAAAGCAGATGAGACAAGAGCTGACGACGCAGAGGTTTATTTCTCCTCCAACACAGAACAGACTAACTCTGAGTGCCAAAGTGATCTGCTTTATACATTTTCTCCCCGCCTCTGGCACTCAGGTTAAACACATTTACATACCTGTTACCAAGTGTGAACACACATCAACATACGCAGATTAACACATTGGCGCCCCTGCGTCCTCAGGTGTGAGCCTGGCACAGCGGGGGCGAAAGGCACATCTTTATTTACTACATACCCCCCAGTGCTCTGGAGCCCCTGGCTAGCACCACCAACACCCCGAAGTACTGAGTGGAGTGTCATCTCTTTTGTGTCACCACAGTGTATTGATCTGAGCTGTTCAGATGAAATCTACTTGTGATGTTTACTGTGGCGCAGTTAAAGTGATATGTCAACTGAGTAATCACCTAAGGATTCTGAAAATCATCTCGCGACCCCCCTCAGCGTCTCGGGACCCCCCGGGGGGTTGTGGCCCCCACTTTGGGAATCTCTGCATTACACTGATAGCTTACAACATTGAAATAATCTGTATATCAATTTTTTTGTATTTTATTAAAAAGGCATTTTATATATCCTACTGGTTGTATATACAGTATTTGGGTTAAACAAGTTCTGTTGTGCATCAAAATGAATCAATATGAAATGAGTTCCAGTGATTCGGGGATATGCTGTAGTCTCCAGGATAAATTCCCTCAGCAAATTTAAAGCATTTTTTTAAATAAGTCTTTCCAAACTCATAGATTTGATCACATGATCTGCACATAAATTGTGAAGCTATGCATGTGCATGCTGAAGTCTGATAGAGACTGCACAACAAGTGTCATGAATCGCCCTTCAGGGCAGAGAGGAGAGGTCCACATGATGGACTGCAGTTTGTGGTAGTTTTTTACCAAAACACAAATCTCAAACAGTGCAAAACAGAAAATCCAAACAGAAATACAAAACACACTTAGGGCGCACCAGAATTAGGCAAGGATTGTGGTGGAGAGGATAACTGAGACTCTCGGCCCTTAAACCTGGTGTGAATGACATGAGCGGGCTGGTGAAAAAAATGACAATCAGCTGTGAGTCATGAGGAAAGGAAGTGGAGCTGACAATTTGACAGGAGCAACGCCCACAACCAGGGAGTGCCCCTAACAACTGTAGCTCCTGAGAGAGAAAGAAAGAGAAGACACTGGCAAAATTAAAGTGGAAACAAATAAAGGCAACTAAACCCAAATATGTAAACAAAACTAAACTGAATATAAACAGGAAAATAAATCATACAAAGAAAAAAATTGTGAAAACAAACTAGAAATAACATCACAGACAAATAACTCCAAAATACAATATTATACAAAAAAGAGACAAAGCGTGGTGGACTCCCCCCCCCCCATCCCATGCTCAGATCGTGACAAGTGTAGGAAAACGTTAATTTTGGACAACCTCTAGTAAACCCTCAGAAACAGTGTGGATTAGATGCTAATGGCAAATATAAATATTCTTAATAAATGTACCTAAGAGACTATAATTTAATGATTAATAGTAAATGGGAGCATTTATGGGGAGTGTTATCAAAGGACTGAATATGCACTGTTAGGTATGAACTGTTAGTGAAAGCAGTAGCGTTTCTACGCCAGAGGTGGCGCTCTGTAGTGATGAAACACTGTATAGTGTTAGAACACCATAGAAGAAGAGTAGTATGCGTTCTAGTGTGAGTGTTCCAGAGAATGTTCGAGAGTGTTATGAGACAAGATGGTGTCTAACTATGTGCTGTATAATTGTGGGCCGTGCCGTGTGTGCTGAGAAGTCAATAAACGGTCGCTGCAAAGTCTAACAGCTTGGCTCAATCATCCTTCCTCCCCTTCGCCCCTCCTGGGTGTAACACAAGCATGCCAAAAAAATAGCTTGCCTTTTAAAGACATCAGGACAAAGGTAAAGTTTGTCAATAAACAACAAAGCAAAGTTGATGTCTTTTGAAATAATGTTTTGTGTCATGAATTGGCCCCTGTGGGGCAGAGAGGGGAGACTCAGATGTGAACTGCTAGTTGTGATATTTATTGTAAAACACAAAAAGTCCAAACTGTGCACAAACACTGAAATCCAAACAGTGCACAAAACAAAACTTACAAACGGGAACGGCGAGAAGAAAACAGGATACACATGGACGAAAAATGTCTGAACGGGAAAAGGGTTCAGATGCAGACAATTCTTTGAGACGCCAGCAATAAAGGAGAGAAATCATAATCCTTAAATAGAGCTAGAGATAACTGAACACAAATGATGGCAGGTGTGGATACCATGAGCAGGCAGGGGGAAACAATGATTATACTGTAGACTCGGGTCAGCTGGGAGCAATGAGAGGGGAGAAGATAGGGCTGACAGCTGACAGGGACACCATCCACAATGGAACAAAAACCCGGAATTGCCACTGACAGTTGCTACTCCGGAGATGGAGAATACACGATATACAAATATGGAAAAAGGCCATGAGACTGAGCACGGCAAAAAACCCCAGTGCTCAGCTCATGACAGAGTTCCCCTCTCAAGGGGTGGATACCAGAAACCCAGGGTAGCATTAGAAAAGAAAAAAAAGACCCCCCCCCCAAAAAAAAGGAGTATAACAATAAACCACCCCGGGTGGGTGGGTGGGGGGGACAGGCTAGGAGGGAACAAAACACAAACCCCACTCAGGGCCCACACCCACGCAGAACCAGGCACCTAGGCCCCCTGGACCAAAGAGCTAGACAGTTCAGGTGGCCGGCTAAAGTCCCAGACCTGGCAGACAGTGTGATGGTAAGAGTCGGGCGGCCTGCCAGAGAATGTGGGCCATCCAACCCAACGGCACAGTCTGTCAAGTGGTCTGCCAGAGTTCTTTAACCATCTAAACAGAAAACATGGTCCAGGGGGTGGCTGCCCAACACGGACAACCAGCAATGAAGGGGAGGGAGGAGTAAAGGAACCCATGACATCAGGTGGAGAAAGGGAAACCATGACGGCCTAGGGCAAAAGAGAGGGGACCATAATGGCCTTGAGCAGAAGAGAGGGAACCACGACAGTGTCTGGCAGAGGAGAGAGGACCACAACAGCCTCAGGCAGAGGGGGCAGAACAACGATGCCTTCTGAAAGCTCTGCGGCACCCTCAGTGGTTCTGGACTG
The DNA here is from genome assembly GCA_020510985.1 of Pholidichthys leucotaenia. Lineage (NCBI taxonomy): Eukaryota > Metazoa > Chordata > Actinopteri > Cichliformes > Pholidichthyidae > Pholidichthys > Pholidichthys leucotaenia. The sequence goes on from CM035837.1 coordinate 410,844,193, forward strand.
GGACATAGTAGCACCCACGGTGGCTTCAGCTTGGAGCAAAGATGCACCCGTGGTGCCTCCGGACTGGAGCAAAACAGCACCCTCAGTGGCTCCGGGCTGGAGCGAAGCTGCACCCATGGTGGACCCAAATTGGGTCAGAGCTGCACCCATAGTGGACCCAGACTGGGCCAGAGCTGCACCCACAGTGGACCTGGACTGGGACAGAGCTGTACCCACGATGGACCTGGACTGGGCCAGAGCTGCACCCACGGTGGCCCCTGGGGTGCAGCGTGACAGCCACAGTGGACCCAAGCAGGAGCGCAGTACCCACATAGAATTGAGGCTAGGGCACAGCACCCAGGATGGCCCCCAACTGGAACACAACACCCATGGACACCCAGACTGAGGAGGAGCTGCAACCATGGAGGTCCTGGGTTGGGACAGAGCACCTGCAGTGACCTCATCCGGTGGGGGAGCAGCACCCAAGGAGGTCCCAGGCTGGGATGGAGCACCCGCAAAGACCTTGGCCAATGGGGAAACTGCACCCATGGAGGCCCTGGGCTGGGACGGAGCACCCGCAACAAACTCCACTGATGGGGAAGCAGCACCCTTGGAGGCCCCATGCTGGAATGAAACACCTGTGAAGACCTCATCCGGAGGGGTAGCAGCACCCACGGAGGTCCCAGCCTAGGATGGAGCACCCACGATGACCTCGGCAGGGGAGCTGGGCCCACAAAGATCTCAGGTGGCGAGGCTGGAACCACGGAGACCACTGGCACAGTTGGACAAATCTCGGTGACCCTGGGGAAAGGTTCAGACAGGAAAGGTAGATAAACAGGGTCAGGGTCACCGGCGGCAGTGGAGCCTGGCGAGGTGAGCTCAGGTGCAGTTGACAACTGCACCTGGCTCTCCCCACCAAGAGCCAGACAAGATCTCTCCAACAAAGAAACAACGAAAACAAAGGAGAGCACTTGCCTGAGCTCAAGCGCCACCATGTCCAGGACTCTGTCAATCCAAGCGGCAACGTCTCGGGCTGGGCCCTGTGGAGATCCAACTCTGATTCTGCTGTGGTGGCCTGAGCAGCAGACATAGTGGTCGATGCATTCCCAGGACCCCCCAGTGAAGTGACTCATGCACGAGGCTCGCCCGGCATGGCGACAGGATGTTGGCTCCCTGCTGGCGCTGAATCCTACTCAGCTGAAGCCCGGGGATGTCCTTCAGTGGCGCAGGAGTCAGCTCGGTCTCAGCGCTTTCCCTCCATCAAAACTGTGGCTGTGGGGCTGGAACCAGGTCCTCCAGGGCCGCAGGCTCCTCCAACATCCGGCGGCTCGATCTTGGGGTCGGCAGACCCTCAGGGGGCAAAGGAGGAGACATGGAGAGACCAGGTGAAAGGTGTGTAGCTGCAGCAGGCAATGAGGACTCGGAGGACTGCACAGGCTGAGCCTCACCACCGGGAATCAGGTCATGGGCCCCTCAGAGGATCATGGAGGAGCCACCCCTGCAGACATGGAGATGGGCGGAGCTGGAGAAGAAACAGCCGGACCCTCAGCAGAGGGAAGGAACGCCGAGGAGGAGAGGGAGGCAGCAGATGCGGAAAAGAAAGAAGCTGACGGGACAGCCGGAGAGGAAAAATGCAGAGAAGCCACTGCTGCAGGAGTCTTCTCCCTCGGCGAAGGAGGGGCTGCTGATAGGGAGATGGAGGCGTTCCTCCGGCGGTCCGGAGCTGGATGATGGCGTCTTGAAGCTGGCGACGCAGGAGCTGGGGAACAGGGAGAGGAGAAGGATGTCTGCTGGGGAGAGTGCCTCCGCGTCGGTTTTGGTCCCGCTGGAGGAGGCTCCATCGTCAGCCCGGGAAATGACCGCTGAAGTGAGGAGACCATGAACAACAGCTCCGCAAACTGGCGATACCTCTTCAAACCGGGATGAGCCTCCACAATCACCACCGCTCCATTAACACTTTCTCAGGTCTTCCTTGGCCCTCGAGAAGCAAGAGCTTCATCCATGAAACTCTGGATAAATTCAGCAGCCCACTCCTCCTCCAGGCTCGGGGACCCAGCAGCCAATCTTCCTTTACTTGCTGAAAACTGGCATGCTAGCATAGTGATGCTCCGGACAAAGCAGGTGAGTGGAAACAAAAAACACAAACTAGCAGCAGCTGGGTCTCAACTGGCTTGAGTCTGCTATCATGAATTGGCCCCTGTGGGGCAGAGAGGGGAATCGCAAATGCTGAACTACTAGTTGTGATATTTATTAAAAAACACAAAAAGTCAAAACTGTTGCACAAACAGTGCACAAAACAAAACTTACGAACAGGAACGGTGAGAAGAAAACAGGATACACATGGATGAAAAATGTCTGAATGGGAGAAGGGTTCAGACGCAGACAATTCTTTGGGACTCCAGCATTAAAGGAGAGAAATCATAATCCTTAAACAAAGCTAGAGATAATTGAACACAAATGATGGCAGGTGTGGATACCATGAGCGGGCGGGAGAAACAATGATTATAGACTCGGGTCAGCTGGGAGCAGTGAGAGAGGAGAAGACGGGGCTGACAGCTGACAGGGACACCACTCACAACGGAGCAAAAACCCAGAAGTGCCACTGACAGCTGTCACTCCGGAGAGGGAGAGAGAGAGAGAAAACACAACTGTACAATGATAAAGAACTAAATACCAACAAATACGGAGCTGGGAAATAAATACAAACTAATTTCAAATAAAAGGATAGCAAAACTATAACATAAACAAAGGGAAGAAGAAGAATGAGAAACAATATAAATGTACGGAAACCAACCATGGATAAAAAGACAGGAATCAAGAACCCAAAATACACAAATATACAAATATGGAAAAAGGCCATGAGACTGAGCACGGCGGAAGCCCCAGTGCTAAGCTCATGACAGTTTTGTATGGTTTAATTAGACTTGGTAGATATAAAGCTGAATCAGGTCAGCTGATATCAATGATAAAGAGATGCTCAACTTTTTAAAACATACTTCAAACAACAACCTCTTACAACCAAATGGTCCTATTAAACGTGGTGTGACATTTTATATGTATTCTCACAATTGTGAGTGAATTTTATGTTTATACTCTGACTTTATTACTTTTTTATTGTGTTGCCTTCCCAACAACTACAGCTGCACAAAGTTTTTTTTTTTTGGGGGGGGGGGTATAAACCATTTATAATCTACAAATTACAGATGTAGTTATCAAGGTCAAGATCATTTTATTACACCTGTAGGTAAATTTGTTCTGCAGCAAAGAAGGGCCATCTATCCAGTAACACAAACACCACAGCAGACAAAAACCTAAGTCAAAAACAAAATGCTGTGCCATCAAAAAGAGATTAAAACCTACAAATGAAGAACCAACTATAGTAAAACAATATTCAATAAAACACAGATGCAGAACTTGTTCAAAAGGACAGTTGAAGCTGGAACAAAACTATTTCTATAATGATAAGATTTACACCTAATCATGTAACAGACAAAGCACTGAGAAGGCAAAAGTATTCGCCATGCGATCACCAATCACTCGACTGGCCCATTTCACAATCTGACCAAGTATGTTTCTGTCCTTTAAGGTCAGGTTTACAAACTATGATGACAGACAAAAAGATAGAACAGATTCAATAAAAGCACAATAAAACGATACCAGCAAGGTTTTGTCAGTATGTATACGAGACGTTTTTCTTAGACGGTAAAGATGCTGACGCCCCTTTTTGCACACAGCCTCACAGTTCTCCTCAAAGTTCAGTTAAGAGTAAATAATGATCCCAAGAAACTTGAAGGACTTCACACACTCCACAGTCAGCCTTTAATTGTTGTGTATGTCTCCTGAAATCAATGATCATGTCTTTAGTTTTTAAAACATTTAAATAAAGAAAAGCGCCCTTGCGCCACTTGATAAAATCGTTCACAAAAGGGCCATGAGCCTTTTCATCCAACAGGAGCAGACTCACAGTCATCTGCTTATTTTAAAGTGACCCTATCTTTAAGAGTGCTCTGACATGCTTGTATGTATGAGGGGGCTGTTATGTCTGTAAAGAGGACCAGCGGACACGATGACTGTGTGCTGAACAGTGGCTTTATTAAGGAGGCTAGCAACACGTGGAACACTACAAATAAGCTAGTAATGCAGGGGTACAAGCTAGTGTAGCAGGCTAGAAGTGGAGTGCCAAAGACCCAGGCTCCCGCCGTCAGTCCCTTAATATAGGCACGGCATGGTGACGTCATCTGTGTCTGCGTCACCACGTCCGTGCCATGCATGGTGGTACAACAATATGCCACATTCACCTCCCCCCTGAGAAAAAACAGAGTTTAGCTGGGCACCTTGATTGTGGCAAACTGCATGCTGGTAAGTACAATAAATTGTCAATGACACATTACACACATTTGCTTGGTGTTAAAGCACAATATGGCAGTATCAGCAACCAGACCCATGACCATTATTATTATGAACCATTATTATTGTTATTTTTTGAACCGTAGCAAGAACTTATGAACCTGTGCAACCGGGTGGACTACTGGTAGAGCCCTGCATGGTTGAGTGGATTATTCTTCCACCATTTTCAACCATGCTTCGCCTAAACATTTCAAAACAGAGTAGTTAATAATTCAACTTCAGGACCTCTGGTGAGCCTACAGTAGGCGTGTCCCTGGAGGCGCTGGCTGCGATGGACCTGGGTGCCCTCTTGCTGGAATCACTCTCTCGCCAGCAAAGTCCCAGTCCGGGTCCCACACTGGCTGGGTTGGGGCAGTGTGTCGCTCTCACCGGCGACAGGACGCATTCCAGGTTTTCATCATTCACCGGGGTCCTGCTTGGCCACAGACTCTCTCTCCTGCAGCTAAACAGTGGCTTCATGAGGCTTATGCCATTCGAGGATCAGAGACGAGCCCAGTTTATGCCATCTCTCCGTGTTCTGTTCTCCATGCAGTGTCAAGCTTGGAGCGGCTGTACCCACATCCAGGTGAAACGTGCTCTGGTCATCAGTGGTCAAACAAAGTCCTTCGTTGCCGTGTATGGTGAAACCCAATTCGTAAAAAAGGTCGCACCCCAGGATGTTGTCTTTGTGTGTCACTACTTGGAAGGTGAATGCAAGGACTTTTGACCTGTAGCGAACCGTCAGGGTTATGGTTCCTACAAGGCTGATTCTGGTGTGCCCATAACCATAAAGCTCCGCTGCGTCCTTCTTGATTGGATGCCAAGGGAAGAATTTTTTCACTGTAACCCATTTCACCAGTGATCCCGTAGCAGCTTTGTCCAGTGGTAACGGCAGGCTGACGTCATTGATCCTCACTGTGCACCACTTCTACGCCGCATTGCTAGAGTCCCCTGCATGGATCGTGTCATGAACCTCCTCATGCACTTTTACGCAGCGCACGGAGGAGGAAAAGGAAGAATGGATTTACGTGCGAAGTTTCACCACGACACATTTAATAACACAAAAGTTGACAGTTATAAAATAAAGACTCACAAAAAGGCTGCTTTGTACACAAAATGGCTGACGCTCAGAGCAAACAGCAGGCAGACCACTGTGTACTGTGGCCACAGACAAATCATACAAACACCAAATACGCTCGGGAGAACTTGGTCCTTTAACAGGACCAATTGGCTGAGGAGGAGAAACTGAGCGATCAAGCCTAAGCGTAGCAGCAGGACTGCAAATAGAAACACTAACAGTCTTTACTCACAAACACAGGAGCAGTCCAAGTCATCCAAGCCTCCTACGAGCACACACAACCCTTCAGGGACATTTGACCGTCATACGGCGATTAACAACCGTATGACCACGCACAATGGTCCAGCAGTTTTTGACTGGCAAGGGTTGCCTAAGTCCAAACACTGCTGGTACCATGGGCAAGGCGCGGGAAAGACAATTACTGCGGAATCAGCTGGCTGTCAAACAGAGAGGGGGCGTGGTCAGACCAGCAAATGTTAGACAACGCCCACATGAAAATGGGTCAAAGAAGCTGCCTAACAACCACCGGCGAGAGCGGCGGCTACAGGCATGGAAAAGAAAAAGAACACAGACACAAAAACAACAAGAACTCAAAAGATAACAATACATAATAAACCCAATGCCTAAGCCACAGAGAACGGTCAGAACTGAGCCTACAGGATAACACCGGCTGGGTTTGTGACAGAGCCCCCCCTTCTGTGGGGGATACTAGACACCCACGGTAACATCACAAGGAAGGAACCCCCTACCCCTCCACCAACCCCAACAGGAACAACAACATGAACCCGGGTAGTAGGTAGGGAGAACAGGAAAGGAGAAAGCACAATACCCCACCCAGGGCCCACAATTAACCCCCCCGAGTCCAAAGATGTGGAGGCTCGGGAGGCCGCCCAGAGTCCCAGGATCAACAGGCAGTCTGATGAACAAAGTCCGGTGGCCTGCTGGAAAACACGGGCCATCTGGCCCAGAGATCCACTCACTCCGGCAGTCAGCCAGTGGTGTTCAGCCACCAGGGCCGGCAGGATGACGTAGGAGACGGCCTGGCCACCGGAAGGCTCGCTGGTGGGTGACCAGACTGAAGGGAGGGAATCCCCATGGCATCGGACATGGAGGAGAAGGGGGCCACGGCACCCTTAGGCTGGCCCACAGCACCCTTGGTGGTCCCGGCTTGGGACACAGCTGCACCCTCAGTGGACCCCGACCAGGCCGACACTGCACCCGCAGTGGCTCCCAGCTGGAGCTATGCAGCACCCATGGTAGCTCCCAGCTGGAGCTATGCAGCACCCATGGTAGCTCCCAGCTGGAGCTCTGCAGCACTCGTGGTGGCTCCTGACTGGAGCTGTGCAGCACCCATGGTGGACCCCGACCGGGCCAATGCTGCACCCACGGTGAGTGGGCCAACCCACCGGAGCACCAAGCTGAGGAGGTGATCGATGGGGGGAGCCCTGTCGATCCTGACAGGAGGAGCTGGAACAGTGGCATCCTCCGCTGGTCAGATCGGACCCACAACGACCTCTGGTGATGGCGAAACCCTCTCTGGCGACTCTAGACAAAGGCTCAGAGATAGCAGGAGAAGAAGGTGGTTAGGGTCACCGGCAGCGGTGGAGCCCGGTGAAATGAGTTCAGATGCAGATGTGGGCTGCACCTGACTCCCATCACCTAGAGCCAGGCAAGATCTTTCCAATACTGACATGAGAAATATAAGAGAAAGAACTTGCCTGAGCTGGAGCTCCACTGCCGTCCAGGACTCCATCAAACTTGACGATGACATCCCAGGTCCAGCCTCGAGGAGGTCCATCTTGGGCTTTCACTCCGCTGCAGAAGCATCCACAGCAGGCAAGATGGTCATTACAGTCCTCACGTCCTCAGGTGAAGTAACCCCCGCTGGAGATAGATCCGGCGAGGGGACTGAGGGCTGGCTCCATGCAGGCTCTGGAGCAGGATCCTCCAGGGCCTCAGGCTCCTCCATCGTCCGGCTGCTAGGTTCCAGAACCGGCGGACACTCAGGAAAAATTGGAGGAGACACAGAGAGAATAGAAAGAGGGTTACAGATTGCAGCTGGAGGAGAGGTCCCAGCGGACTGCAGAGAATGGGCCTCTCCCTCGGGAGACAGACAAGGTTTATCACAATTTAATTGAATAGAATGAAAAAACACTTGCCTATCATCCCGGTACTGGTTGATGACAGCTGCAGCAGGTTGGCAGGGCCTCTCCCATCGTTTCCCCGCAGGATGACGCTGCTGTGGTGGAGCTGGGGTGACTGGAGCAGGAGCAGAGGGAATAGAGCCGTTTCTCCATGGAGTGCACTTCCGTGCGCCCTGCAGTCCAGAGGGAGATGACTCCATCTTCAGCCCGGGGGACGAGCGCTGGAGCGCGGTGACTGTAGCCAGCAGTTCCGTGCATTGGGGGTATCTCCAGAGGTCAGGATATGCTTCCAGAATCCCCACTGCTGCATAAACGCTCCACCAATCTCTCTCGGGTCCACGGCTGGGGTAACAGCATGCGCTAGCAAGGTCCGTTGTTGTGGGTCACCTAGCTGTGATGTTAGCTTGGCGGCAGTATCCAGCTGGAATGCTAACTCTACCGTCTTCAGCAGCGGCAGGTCATCTGGCGCCATCAACAGCTTCAAGCACAACCGCTGGTTGTTGGTGAGTTCCGCTAGCTTGTCCTACTCCATCTCGTCCTCTAGCTCCCCAAACCTGTATGTGCTCGCCAGACAGCAGAGGTCCACGACGTACTGCTGGGTCGTCTTTCCTGCTCTCTGTCTGCACTGGGGGAACCTTATTCTCCTCGCCAGCATGCTCTTGGGCATTGCAAAATGTCCAGCTAGCAGCATGACACATTCCTCATAAGTATCCACAGGTCCCAACATACTAAACACACACTGTCCTTCGGTACCCAGACTATGAATCAAGAAAGCACGCATTCGCATCTTGCCAACCTTAGCCAGGTCCATGGCTGACATGTATGTCCGGAAGGACTCAAACCAACGAGGCCATGGGATCAGGGCCACCTTAACTTGTTATAAAGCCTTGGGGCTGAGAGGTTTTGTGGGCACCCCCTTCCGCTCCTCTCAACAGAATCTCAGTTGAAAAACGATACAATGCAAGAAAACACAACTATCATGCAAAAACTCAAGGTAGAGGCTATGGATAGGGAAGCTGTATCCCTATACAAAAATTTCTACTGGTATGGAAGAGTTGACAAGCCGACAAAACCCTTTCAGATCAAATCCAAGCCAGCTGCTGCTGTGGTTTCCATAGATAGTAAGTTGTGCCTGTGATCAGAAGGTTGCTGGTTCCCGTCCTGCTCTCAGCACCTCCGCCAAACCATTGTACTTGCTATGAGATGAAATTTACACTTAAAATTAAGAGGTTTGCCTTAGGATTTGGGAATGGGTAAGGTTAAAAAGGTAGTAAATAGATATCAATTAAAATTTTGAAACTGTAGAGGATGTGCTCAAGGATGAGGCTGAGTTTATTTCTTAGGTTCAGCTTTATTAACAGAACACATACTCTAACAATCTCCAAGCAAGAAAAGAGACAGATCAATATCACATCGCTCTTTTATATCCCGGAACATCGAAACTCAAGTCACATGGTGTCTAAGCAAACATACAGTCACATGGTACTTAATCCCAGTCACAATGTAACCCTTTTGATCTTCCACCATTGTCCCTTAGCCTTCGATGGTCCGGAAATCCCTCCAGGGCATCTCTCTGAGACAAAAGCCAAATCTCACACCTTCTTGATATCTCCTGCAGACTCAGTCCTTTTGTCCCTCGAGACGTGAAGCACACAATAAACATACAGCAATACATTTGTGGAAAATATGTACCCAACATATGTACCACAAAACAAATAAATGCCTCAGATTTCTGTACCTGTAACCTGCTGCTTTCAAGACACGCATTAATAGAACATACTGGCTAATCAGATTTCAGCTGTGTCTGTAACAAGAATTCTATGGTTATGGTTCCGTATCCATAGCCAATGCCAAAACTCAGACTGCAAGATGAAATATCTTAAATTAAGGCTGAATATGCTTGTTTTTCATCTGAAAAGACATTTATTCTTGCTGTGCAGTTTTTGTGCAAGAAAATTTTACATGCTTTCATAGAGTTTTTAACTTGTTTTAAGCAATTTGATAAATCAAATTTTATTGTTCTGTTGGCAGATAATTTTACTTAAAATAACCAAAAATTTTCTGGCAATGTATAATTTTATTTAAAATTGGGGAAAAATCATACACCAAAAAGTAAGATTAAATTGCTTAAAACAAGTAAAAAAAAGAAAAAACTCTTAAAGCAAGTAAAATCTTACAGAAAAATGCACAACAGAGAGAAATTCTTGTCTTGTCAAAATTATCTTGTCAGAGAAAAACAAGCATACAGTATTGCCTTGATTTAAGATATTTGATCTTACTAAAATTTCTTTTGTTTTGCAGTGTGACATACTATTGGCTACTTCTGTCATGATCCGAGCACCGATCTCGTCCGCGCTCGAGTCATACATCATCTCCTGCAGGCTTGACAGCAGTGAGTACCTTCTGGCTCCCCGGGCTCTTATTGTGACAGCGCTCGGGGGAGCTTCCTGCTGTCAAAGCCTGCCAGCTGTTCTGCATTAGGGCTCGTTCGCACCCGGCATTTAAGCAGACACTGAATGCAACCCGATGCAGCAGTCCGTCAAAGAGTCCTCTTTGTCTGATGCATCGGGCATCTCCCGGCTCAGACGCTGTCCATTCATCATCTATGATTGTAAGTTTACCCTGTTGTGATCCTGCCTTCATTATAGTGTGTTTTAGCCCATCGAGGCTCATTCCTTTCCATTACGTTGTACTTTGTGTTATCCTTTATTATCCTTTGTTCTAATTAAACATCATTGCAAACTCACCGGTGACTTGTGGCGTCTTATGGTGGCTCGCGAGGGCCACCGTGACAACTTCAGCATAAACACTAAAGTCAGTCGTCTAATCTCTCTTCCACACACACACACATCATGAACGGCATCAGCCTAAATGCCAGATATCAGAGGATGACACTAGTAAACAATTAAAATCTAATGATGACAGCAGAACACAAAGTTATATCAGTGAAGTACGTACTTCTGATTCAAACAATAGACAACAGCAGCAATCAAAAACCTGCACAGCAGGTGATTGGAAACCACTACAAGAGCATGCCTTGCCATTTTAGAAGTGCTTTCTGATCTTCTTTGAAAAAAAATCCTTCATTATGTCCTTTAAGTCCAGCTTACAAAGAACGTCATGTGGATGTCAGTGTGAGCTCACAGTCTGTTTTTAATAACATGCTTGATCCGGTCTACTTTTTTACCAAGTTCGGAGTCCACTGTCCCACGCACAGCTGTCTGATGTAAGCAATCATGGCTTTTCCCAGTAACCTTTTCTTGTGCTGATCTATAAGACGCATATCGCGCTGTTCCCCGCGCTGCGCTGGGATTATCTGATCACGTGATGGTCCACCTCATTCCCACATACAGACAGAGATTGAAGCTCACTAAACCTGTTGTGAGCACTACGAAGAAACGGACCAGTGAAGGTGAGGAGAAGCTGGAAACGTGCATGGAAATATCTGACTGGGGCATGTTTAAACGAGCCACGCATGATCTGGATGAATATACGGACACTGTGAACTCATATATCCACTTTTGTGAAGAGGACATTCTTCCATCACGCGCCAGGGTGAGTTACTCTAATGACAAACCCTGGTTCACAGCTAAGCTCAGACAGATCAGGAAGGAGAAGGAAGCAGCGCTGAAAAGTGGAGACAGGGACTGCTACAGGGAGGTTAAATACCGGTTTAACAGAGAGCTGAAGAGAGCTAAATCTGTGTATTCTGAGAGACTCCAGCAGCAGTTCACTGCTAATGATTCGGCTTCCGTGTGGAGAGGACTGAGGCAAATCACCAACTATCGGCCTCAGGCTCCTAAAGGTCAGGATGACAAAGCCCTTTGTCAAAGACTGTCCCAACACTATGCCCGTTTTGACACCTCGTCATCTGTGTCCAACTCCCCCCCTCCCTCCAGCTCCACAGCCTCCACAATCCCTACTTCATTAAAGGCACCCCCCCTCCTCCCCCCCTGCCCTTATCATCAGTGAGCAGGACGTGCTCAAACAGTTCTCCAGATTGAACCCGCGCAAGGCCCCCGGTCCGGACGGCGTGTCTCCCTCCACCCTGAGACACTGTGCGAAACAGCTGGCTCCTGTCTTCACAGACATTTTTAACACCTCCCTTAAGTTATGCCACGTGCCGTCCTGCCTCAAATCCTCCACCATCATCCCTGTCCCCAAGAAGCCACGGATCACTGGACTTAATGACTACAGACCTGTAGCGCTCACCTCTGTAGTCATGAAGTCCTTTGAGCGCCTGGTCCTGCCCCACCTCAAGTCCATCACCACCCCTCTCCTGGACCCGCTGCAGTTTGCCTACCGAGCCAACAGGTCTGTAGACGACGCAGTCAACCTGGCCCTCCACTCCATCCTGCAGCACCTGGACTCCCCGGGAACCTACGCCAGGATCCTGTTTGTGGACTTCAGCTCCGCATTCAACACCATCCGCCCCGCTCTGCTCCGGGACAAGCTGTCCCTGCTCAACGTGCCTGACTCCCTCTGCAGGTGGATCACCGACTTCCTGACGGACCGGAGGCAGCATGTGAGGCTGGGAAAGACTGTCTCAGACTCTACTAGCATCAGCACCGGATCACCCCAGGGCTGTGTACTTTCCCCCCTACTCTTCTCCCTTTACACCAACTCCTGCACCTCCAGCCACCAGTCTGTCAAGTTGATCAAGTTTGCGGACAACACCACCCTCATCGGGCTCATCTCCAACGGCGACGAGTCCGCCTACAGGAGAGAGGTGGCCCAGCTGGCGTCCTGGTGCAACAATAACAACCTGCAGCTGAACGCTCTGAAGACAGTGGAGATGATTGTAGACTTCAGGAAAGTCACTACCCCTCTGCCCCCCCTCACCCTCACAGGCTCTCCCATCACCACTGCTGATTCCTTCCGCTTCCTAGGCACTACCATCACCAGGGACCTCAAATGGGAGCCGACCATCAGCTCACTCATCAAAAAAGCCCAGCAGAGGATGTCCTTCCTGTGGCAGCTGAGGAAGCTCAAGCTACCCACCAAGATGTTAGTGCAGTTCTACACAGCCATCATCGAGTCCATCCTCACCACCTCCATAACCGTGTGGTACGCAGGAGCCACTGCCAGGGACAGACTAAGGCTGCAGCGCGTCGTGCGCACTGCTGAGAAGGTGATCGGCTGCAAGCTCCCATCTCTCCAGGATCTGTACATCTCCAGGACCCGGAGGAGTGCTGGCCGGATCATAGCCGATCCCTCACACCCTGGTCACGTACTGTTTGCCCCCCTCCCCTCAGGTAGAAGACTTCGGTCCATCCAGACTAAAACCTCCCGTCACATGAACAGCTTCTTCCACTCTGCCATCAGACTGCTGAACACTAAGTGACTTATTGACTCTCGTGCACTATGTACAGCAGCTCAACCAGACTCATGTCAATCATCACTGTTTTCTTCCTGCATTACCGACTGCACTATATAGTTCTCCACAGTATCTGCTGCTCGCTAATATATTTTAACTGCTGACCAGTATCACTTACTCTTATTCTACACTTTATTGCATGTATAGTTTATTTCTTTTATTTTATCATGTTTAATGTTGCAGCATTGCACCGAGACAAATTCCTAGTTTGTGTACTACATGAACAATGGCAATAAACCTGATTCTGATTCTGATTCTGATTCTGATCTCTAGCTCAGCTTATCTTCTCCACTGGCCTGCTCTCCTTTAGCAGGATCTGGCAGTGCCTGCTTTTCTCCTCGTGGTGGGTGCTTTAGTGGTCTTCGTGTCTGTCCATCTCCAGTCTCTGCTCAGTGAAAGTTGCTCTACAGCTCCAGGTATGGCCCACCTGTGTACTTGGTGCAGTAAATAGCAGCCCTGCCTCCACTTGATGCTCCAGTTTTGAAAAGTCCTTTAAGCTTTGGGATTTTTTGAACAGTTCCTTTTCCCCTCAGCCCTTTTTCTCTCAATAATTTTGTGAGCACCATTCTCAAACTTGTTCTGGACATTTTGACCTAGCTAATTACTTCTTACCGCTCACTGGTGCTTGTATAGTCACATGCCGAAACAATTCCTCTGATAGGCTGTTGTTACGTGGTATCCATGTGGGGCACATGTAAATTGGACTAGTCAGCAGCCACACACAAATATCAAGTGAGGGACAGAATTCGACCAATTAACAACAATGTGATCTTTTTTATTGGTTCATGGTAGGCTACTGACCTTTGCAGGACCCTGGGCTTCAGCCCAGCCTAGCCCGTGCATTAAGGTGGCCTTGCATGGGATGGGCGGCTCACCTGGGGATGCGAGGAATGGTGGTAGGGGTGCTAAGCACGCTTCCATGTCAATGCTTTTTGTCCTTGCTGCCAAAATGTTATGTCTGTAAAGAGGACCAGTGGACACGATGACTGTGTGCTGAACAGTGGTTTTATTAAGGAGGCTAGCAACACGTGGAATATTATAAATAAGCTAGTAATGCAGGGGTACAGGCTAATGTAGCAGGTTAGAGGTGGGGTGCCAAAGACCCGGACTCCCGCCGTCAGTCCCTTAATATAGGCACAGCATGGCGACATCATCCGTACATGGTGGTACAACAATATGCCACAGGAGGGGATGAAAAGTTCATAGGCTGAAAAGTTCAGAGTGGTCAAATTTGACTAAATGTGGTTTATTTTTCAACCGCAGGGATCCAAGTGCTGCAACACCAATGGAAGAAGTGTGTGGACTGAAGGGGAAACTATGTTGAAAAATAAACCACATTTGGTCAAATTTGATCACTATGAACTTTTCAGACCCCCTCGTATATAAAATAAAAAGAAAGGGAGAGAGAGCACACACCCCTGTTGAGAAGAGCAAACTTTATCTGTTAAACTTTGTTTACTCTGACTCTTTGTGTCCCATTTGTTAAAAAGTCTAAAATCCAGCTGCAAGATTAAAATCCTGATTGTGATGATTTAAAAGCCTGTGGATTAAAACACTGGGCTGAACTGTGTCAAAAGCAGATGAAAAGTCTACAAATAAAAGTCTGGGATTACAGCCATTACCTTCCAAATGCTTAAAAAACAGACTGAGCAAAGTGAGTATGGCATCTTCCACTCCTCTGTTGGGCCTACATGCAAACTGCAATGGGTCAAGGGCATGCTCAACATGTTTTAAGATCTCAGCCCTCTTCTTCTTCTTCTTGCTCCTTTTAGTGGTCGCCACAGTGGATCATCTGCCTCCATCTCACCCTCTCCCTTCCATCTTCCTCTCTAGCACCAACCCTCTCCATGTCCTCCTTCACTTACATCCATGAATCTTCTCTGTGGCCTTCCTCTTTTCCTCCTGCCTGGTAGCTCCATCTTCAACATCCTTTGTCCAATATATCCACTATCCCTCTTCTGTACGTGTCCAAACCATCTCAGCCTTGCATCTCTTACTTTGTCTCCAAACTGCTCAACCTGAGCTGTCCCTCTGATATAATCATACACAAAGACTGTCCTTCCTAGTCACTCTCAATGAAAATCTTAGCATCTTCAGCTCTACTACCTCCAGCTTCTCCTCCTGTCTTTTTGTCAGTGCCACCTTCTCCAAACCATAAATCATAGCAGGTCTCACTACCGTCTTGTAAATCTTCCCATTCACTCTAGCCACTATCCTTCTGTTACAAATCACCCCTGACACTCGTCTCCACCCACTCCACCCTGCCTGCACTCTCTTCACCTCTCTTGTGCCTTTTCCTTTGCTTTGGATGGTTGACCCTAGGTATTTAAACTCATTACCTTCACTGCCTCTACTCCTTGCATTTTCACTGTTACACCTGTCTTCCTCTTATTTACAGTCACGTATTCTGACTTGCTTCTACTGACTTTCATTCTTTTTTGCTCCAGAGCATACCTCCACCTCTCAAAGTTCTCTTCCACCTGGTCCCCACTTTCACTACAGAGCACAGTGTTGTCTGCAAACATCATGGTCCACAGAGACTCCAATCTCGTCTGTCAGCCTGTCCACCATCGTGGCATAAAAGAAGGGGCCAGAGCCAATCCCTGATGTAACCCCACGCCCACCTTAAATCCACCTGCCACTCCTACAGCACACCTCACCACCGTTTCGCTGTTGTCATGCATGTCCTGCACCGCCTTTAGGCTGCGTGTCCAAGAAAAGCGTTTTTTGTTGCCACCCTAAATGTTTTTGTTTGTTTTGTTTTTTTTCAGCACTTGTGCACTGCGCTCTGGAAAAAAAGTCTGTGCCATGTATCCTAACAACAGCTTGTCACTCACAGCTCAGCGCTTTCACTTTTCCTATGGTCAGACTTTCTACTTAATTTTTTAATAGCAGTCTCTAAATAACAATGGACAGCAAATGTATTCTGGCATTGGTAGCAGCTCTGGATGCAAAATATGATGACACTGAAAAGAAAACAGGAGCCTGGGTACAGACATCAACCAGACTTGTACAGGACATGTTCCTCCAAGTGTTTGCTTTCAAATTTTAATCATGATATTGTGGGGGCACAGTTTCCTCACACGCAGAGAGACAAGGGGAAGAGAGGACAATGGACTGAATGAAGAGGTGTCACCGGGGGGTATCAAGCGAGACAGCAAAGATTATGCGCCCCCTCGGGGAGAGGAGTAAATGCCAGCGAGAAGAAGTGTGTTTTGAGCAGAGCCCACAAATATTGTGTTAATGTGCTACATTTCTCTTTGTTCACACAACAATGTACTGTACATATATAGTGGTGTGAAAAAGTGTTTGCCCCCTTCCTGATTTCTCCTTTTTGTTGTATGTTTGTCACACATAAATGTTTCAGATCATCAAACAAATTTAAATATTAGACAAAAATAACACAAGTAAATACAAAAGGCAGTTTTTAAATGAAGGTGTTTATTATTAAGGGAGAAAAAAAATCCAAACCTACATGGCCCTGTGTGAAAAAGTGATTGCCCCCCTAAACCTAATGACTGGTTGGCCCACCCTTAGCAGCAACAACTGCAATCAAGCATTTTTTTATTTTTTATTTTTTTTGTTACTTATTTGTACCCGTAGGTAGATTTGTTTTGCAGTCTGGTGACAAGCCACCAGCTGCCGGTCGCTGTGTGCGCAAGCGCCCCGTATCCCTAACCTGCATGTTTTTGGCATGTGGGAAGAAACCGGAGAAATCCCGGAGTAAGCCCACGCAACACGGGGAGAACATGCAAACTCCACACAGATCACTGTTGGTCAGGGGCTGGGATCGAACCCATGGTCTCACGATCCCCGCGATCCCCCGGCCGAGGGTAAACTGTGCTGCCACAGTGCTAACCACTGCGCCACCGTGCAGCATTTGCGATAACTGGCAATGAGTTTTTTACTGTTACGACCCGGGCGCTGGGTTCTGTCCGCGCTCGGGCTACACACAGCTCGCTGCCGGCCTTGACAGCTGTGGGTTGTATTCTGGCCTCACCGGGCTCTTATTGTGAAGGCGCTCGGTGGGGCTTCCACCTGTCAAGGTTGGTCAGCTGTCTGTCATTACTGCTCGTTAGTGTTCGCCTTTATAAGGCGGGCACTGACGGCAGTTAGATCGCAGGAGTATCGTCAGATATCGTCAAACAATCCTCGTGAGGCTTCGTTAGACCTTCATGTCAGGTTTGTGTTCTTTCTTGTCTTGTCATAGTTTAGCTTGTAGTGGCTGGGGTTAGCCCTACGAGCCCTTGTATCGCTTAGTGTGTGTTTTTGCCCTTAGCGGCTCATAGCCTTGTGTCTTGTCTTGTTTTGTTAATAAATTACCATCATTGCAAAACTCAACGGTGGACTCTTGGCATCTTATGGTGATCCGCGAGGGTCACCACATGACATTTACAGTGCTGTGGAGGAATTTTGGCCCATTCATCTTTGCAGATTTGTTGTAATTCAGCCACATTGGAGGATTTTTGAGCATGAACCGCCTTTTTAAGGTCATGCCACAGCATCTCAGTCGGATTCAGGTCAGGACTTTGACTAGGCCACTCCAAAGTCTTCATTTTGTTTTTTTAAGCCATTCAGAAGTGGACTTGCTGGTGTGTTTTGGATCATTGTCGTGCTGCAGAACCCAAGTGTGCTTCAGCCTGAGGTCACAAACAGATGGCCGGACATTCTCCTTCAGGAGATTCTGGTAGACAGCAGAATTCATGGTTTCATTTACCACAGCAAGTCTTCCAGGTCCTGAAGCAGCAAAACAGCCCCAGACCATCACTCTACCACCACCATATTTTACTGTTGGTATGATGTTCCTTTTCTGAAATGCTGTGTTACTTTTATGCCAGATGTAATGGGACACACACCTTCCAAAAAGTTCAGTTTTTGTCTCGTCAGTCCACAGAGTATTTTCCCAAAAGTTTTGGGGATCAGCAAGATGTTTTCTGGCAAAACTGAGATGAGCCTTTATGTTCTTTTTGCTCAGCAGTAGTTTTCGTCTTGGAACTCTGCCATGCAGGCCATTTTTGCCCAGTCTTCTTTCTTATGGTGGAGTCTAGAGTGAGGCCTACAATTCTTTGGATGTTGTTGTGGGATCTTTTGTGACCTCTTGGATGAGTCATTGCTCTGCTTTTGGGGTAATTTTGGTCGGCCGGCCACTCCTGGGAAGATTCACCACTGTTCCATGTTTTCACCATTTGCGGATAATGGCTCTCACTGTGGTTCGCTGGAGTCCCAAAGCTTTAGAAATCGCTTTTATAACCTTTTCCATACTGATAGATTTCAATTACTTTGTTTCTCATTTATTCCTGAATTTCTTTGGATCACAGCATGATGTCGAGCTTTTAAGGATCTTTTTGTCTACTTCACTTTGTCAGGTAGGTCCTATTTAAGTGATTTCTTGATATAGAACAGATGCGGCAGTAATCAGGCCTGGGTGTGGCTCGAGAAATTGAACTCAGCTTTCCAAAGAAAACCACAGTTAATTTATGTTTTAACATTGGGGGGGGGGGGGGTCACTTTTTCACACAGAGCCATGTAGGTTTGGATTTTTTTTACCCTTATTAACAAACACCTTCATTTAAAAACTGCATTTTGTGTTTACTTGTGTTATCTTTGTCTAGTATTTAAATTTGTTTGATGATCTGAAAATGAACTCCGATTATATTGGCATGTTAGCTCTATATGCTTTATTTTGATGTTAGTAACATAACTATAATATAATTTTTTTTTAAATAATTCCCAGTTTTATATTTTTTTTAAAAACTTTATTACGATGTAAATCGCCATTTTTGTTTACGTTGCAATGCATTCTGGGTAGTGACGTAGAATGGTTGCAGCCATTTTTTCTGTCTTATACAAGCCAAGAAGCGAAGCTACGAACTACTGCCATTTGTCAGTGAAAATGCCACATTGCGCGGCTTTTGGATGTAATTTCCAATCAAAGGGAAATAAAGAGAGCGGGGTAAGCCTCCCTAGCTTTCCTAAAGAGGGAAAGTTGAGGAAAAAGTGGGGCGGCAGCGGCTCAGGAGGTAGAGCAGGTCGTCTAATAACCCGATGGTTGGCGGTTCGAATCACGCTCTCCCCAGATATCCTGCTGTTGTGTCCCTGGGCAAGACACTTCACCCGCATTGCCTCCAGTGCCCATAACACTGGGTATGAATGTGTAAAAATGTTTAAATGTTCGGTGGTGGCCGGAGAGGTCGTTGGCGCGGATTGACAGCCACATTTCCGTCACTCTATGAGTATCTATGATCAAGCGCTATAGTGCACACTTGATAAAGCTGATATATACAGTGGGGAAAAAAAGTATTTAGTCAGCCACCAATTGTGCTAGTTCTCCCACTTAAAAGATGACAGAGGTCTCCAATTTTCATCATAGGTATACCTCAACTATGAGAGACAAAATGAGAAAAAAAAAATCCAGAAAATCACATTGTCAGATTTTTAAAGAATTTATTTGCAAATTATGGTGGGAAATAAGCATTTGGTCAATAACAAAAGTTCATCTCAATACTTTGTTATATACCCTTTGTTGGCAATGAGAGGTCAAACGTTTTCTGTAAGTCTTCACAAGGTTTTCACACACTGTTGCTGGTATTTTGGCCCATTCCTCCATGCAGATCTCCTCTAGAGCAGTGATGTTTTGGGGCTGTCGCTGGGCAACATGGACTTTCAACTCATTCCAAAGATTTTCTGTGGGGTTGAGATCTGGAGACTGGCTAGGCCACTCAAGGACCTTGAAATGCTTCTTACGAAGCCACTCCTTCATTGCCCGGGTGGTGTGTTTGGGATCATTGTCATGCTGAAAGACCCAGCCACGTTTCATCTTCAATGCCCTTGCTGATGGAAGGAGGTTTTCACTCAAAATCTCACGATACATGGCCCCATTCATTCTTTCCTTTACACGGATCAGTCCTCCTGGTCCCTTTGCAGAAAAACAGCCCCAAAGTATGATGTTTCCAGCCCCATGCTTCACAGTAAGTATGGTGTTCTTTGGATGCAACTCAGCATTCTTTCTCCTCCAAACATGACAAGTTGAGTTTTTACCAAAAAGTTCTATTTTGGTTTCATCTGACCATATGACATTCTCCCAATCCTCTTCTGGATCATCCAAATGCTCTCTAGCAAACTTCAGACGGGCCTGGACATGTACTGGCTTAAGCAAGGGGACACATCTGGCACTGCAGGATTTGAGTCCCTGGCGGCGTAGTGTGTTACTGATGGTAGCCTTTGTTACTTTGGTCCCAGCTCTCTGCAGGTCATTCACTAGGTCCCCCTGTGTGGTTCTGGGATTTTTGCTCACCGTTCTCGTGATCATTTTGACCCCACGGGGTGAGATCTTGCGTGGAGCCCCAGATCGAGGGAGATTATCAGTGGTCTTGTATGTCTTCCATTTTCTAATAATTGCTCCCACAGTTGATTTCTTCACACTAAGCTGCTTACCTATTGTAGATTCAGTCTTCCCAGCCTGGTGCAGGTCTACAATTTTGTTTCTGGTGTCCTTTGACAGCTCTTTGGTCTTGGCCATAGTGGAGTTTGGAGTCTGACTGTTTGAGGTTGTGGACAGGTGTCTTTGATACTGATAACGAGCTCAAACAGGTGCCATTAATACAGGTAACGAGTGGAGGACAGATGAGCCTCTTAAAGAAGAAGTTACAGGTCTGTGAGAGCCAGATATCTTGCTTGTTTGTAGGTGACAAATACTTATTTTTCACCATAATTTGCAAATAAATTCTTTAAAAATCAGACATTGTGATTTTCTGGATTTTTTTTTCTCATTTTGTCTCTCATAGTGGAGGTATACCTATGATGAAAATTGGAGACCTCTCTCATCTTTTAAATGGGAGAACTTGCACAATTGGTGGCTGACTAAATACTTTTTTGCCCAACTGTATATTTATCACGCTACGATAAAGCGCTATATCGCTCTAACTGGCAGTAATAACTGGCAGTCATTTGGAACGACTTTGGAGCACTGCTTATGGACGTTCAACCCTCAGTCTGAGAAAGCAACAGAGAAATTGCTTTATGTTGCTGAGAGTCCATGTTTATCAGTTCAGTGCCCATCATGCTTGTAGACAATTTTTTGTGTTTGAGCATTCTATTGTAAATAAATCAACAAAATATAAGTTTCACCTTAAAATAATGCTTCCTCAAGCGCACGCTTGAGACACTCAAAGCGGAGAGACACTCGCGGAGCGGAGAGACACTCAAGTGCGTGCGCTTTGAGCAATATAGCGCTTTATCATAGCGTGATAAATATATATATCAGCTTTATCAAGCGTGCGCTATAGCGCTTGATCATAGAGACTCATAGAGTGATGGAAATGTGGCTGCCAATCCACGCCAATGGCCTCTCCAGCCACCACCGAACATTTAAACATTTTTACACATTCATACCCAGTGTAATGGGCACTGGAGGCAATGCGGGTGAAGTGTCTTGCCCAGGGACACAACGGCAGGATATATGGGGATTCGTACCACCAACCATCGGGTTATTAGACGACCTGCTCTACCTCCTGAGCCGCTGCCGCCCAAAAGCATATAGAGCTAACATGCCAATATAATCGGAGTTCCTTTGAAACATTTAAGTGTGACAAACATACAAAAAAGTAAGAAATCAGGAAGGGGGCAATCACTTTTTCACATCACTGTACATACATACATACACTGTACATATACACATACATTTAATTTACATACATTTAATACAACTGCTGAAAATAAGCCCCCTCGCCCACAGGCCAGCCACAAGGATGTCACACTCCCAGACAGACAGGCTCAATGACTTTTATGCACGTTTTGAAGTTGGAAATGGCAGCAATAATGATGAGATACAGACACCTCTGTCATCATCATCATCATCCACTGAGCAGGCATTTCAGTGCCTGCTCAAGTTAGAAGAGTCTTTGCCGTGGTTAATTCACACAAAGCAGCAGGGCCTGGCAATGTTCCTGGGTGTGTGGTGAGGGAGTGTGCTGAACAGCTGAAAGATGTCTTTGCAGATATCTTTAACACCTCCCTCTCTCAAGGTGCTGTGCCCACCTGCCTGAAGAGTGCCATCATAATCCCCGTGCCAAAGAAACCAAACCCTGACTGCCTCAATGATTTTCGTCCTGTGGCATTATCATCAATAGTGATGAAATGTTTTGTACGGCTTGTTTTGCAGCACATTAAGGCCATCCAGAGTTTGACCCCCTGCAGTTTGCATATAGAGCTAATCGCTCAACTGAAGACGCCATCTCCTCTGTACTTCACCTCACCCTATCACATCTGGAGGAGTGGAATACCTATGTTTGGCTCCCCTTCATTGACTTCTCTGCATTTAATACCATCATTCCAGGGCAGTTGGTTGAAAAACTACAGTTGCTGGGGATGGACCTTAGAACGTGTGGCTGGATTCTCAACTTCCTGATGCAGAGGCAGCAGCGAGTCAAGGTGGACAGTTCTATCTCAAACATCAAAACTGTGAGTACAGGATCTCCTCAGGGCTGTGCTTGAGCCACTTGCTGTTTATCCTGTTCATTCACAACTGTACTGCCACATTCAGCACCAATCACATTAAGTTTCCTGATGATATGACGGTAGTTGGTCTGATTTATGAAAACAATGAGTCTGCATACAGAAGGGAGGTGGACCAGCTAACAACATGGTGCAGATTACATAATCTTCACCTTAATGTGGAGAAGACTAAGGAGATGGTGATCAACTGCAGGAGGCGAGCAAGTACCATCACGCACCGCTGTCTATTGCGGGCACTTTTGTGGAGAGGGTGAACAATGTTAAATTTCTGGGAACTAACCTGGCAGATGACATGACCTTTAGTACCAACACCACAGCCGTTATTAAAAAGGCTCATCAGTGACTCTACCCTCTCCGGCGGCTATAAAAGGCAGGTCTCCCCACTCAGCTCCTCACCACTTTTTACAGAGACACCCTGGAATCTGTCCTTTCATATGGCCTGACTACCTGGTTTGGGGATTGCACAGCTTTAGAGAAGCACCAGCTGAATAGTGTTGGAAAAACAGCCAGTAAGAGCATCGGTGTTCCCCTTCTCTCCTTGGAGGAGATTTACAATAAACGCTGTGCTAACAGGGCTGTTAACATCATTAAAGACTGCTACCATCCTTCCCACAGTTTGTTTTCTCTTCTGCCCTCGGGAAGAGGTACAGGTGTCTTCAGGCCAGGACAGCCAGAATGTTGAACAGTTTTTTTTCCACATGCTGTCAGGATTATAAATGGACTGTGCCCTGTTTCCCTGCCAACTGCTTTTCCTACCCCTTACCTCTGCGAAACTTGTCCATGTATTCTGTTATGCTGGTCTGACCATAGTGTTTAACTGATATGTTATTGTTGTATTTTATTTTTATGCTGTTGTTTTTAAACTTATTCTCTATGTATATTGTGGTACTGTGTTATACTGGGGGAATCATAATTTCGTTTTTTATGTGCATGCACATACTAAATGACAATAAAGAAATCTTGACTCTTGAATACATATGTATATACACATGCACACATACATGTATACACACATATGTCTGTCTGTGTGTGTGTGTGTGTGTGTGTGTGTGTGTGTACATGCATATATACACATATATGTATATACATACACATATACAGTATCTCACAAAAGTGAGTACACCCCTCACATTTTTTTAAATACTTTATTATATCTTTTCATGGACAACACTGAAGGTATGACACTTTGATACAATGTAAAGTAGTCAGTGCACTGCTTGCATAACAGTGTAAATTTGCTGTCCCCTCAAAATAACTCAACACACGGTCATTAATGTCTAAACCACTGGCAACAAAAGTGAGTACACTCCAAAGTGAAAATGTCCAAATTGTGCCCAAAGTGTCAATATTTTGTGTGGCCACCATTATTTTCCAGCATTGCCTTAACTGTCTTGGGCATGGAGTTCACTACAGCTTCACAGGTTGCCACTGAAATCCTCTTCCACTCCTTCATGATGACATCAAAGAGCTGGTGGATGTTAGAGCCCTTGTGCTCCTCCACCTTCCATCTGAGGATGCCCAACAGATGCTCAACAGGGTTTAGGTCTGGAGACATGCTTGGCCAGTCCATCACTTTTACCCTCAGTTTCTTTAGCAAGGCAGTGGTCATCTTGGAGGTGTGTTTGGGGCCGTTATCATGCTGGAATACTGCCCTGCGGCCCAGTTTTCGAAGGGAGGGGATCATGCTCTGCTTCAGTATGTCACAGTACATGTTGGCATTCATGGTTCCCTCAATGAAATGTAACCCCAGTGCTGGCAGCACTCATGCAGCCCCAAACAATGACACTCCCACCACCATGCTTGATTGTAGGAAAGACACACTTTTCCTCACCTGGTTGCTGCCACACACGCTTGACACCATCTGAATCAAATAAGTTTATCTTGGTCTCAGACCACAGGACATGGTTCCAGTAATCCATGTCCTTAGCCTGCTTGTCTTCAGCAAATTGTTTGCGGGCTTTCTTGGGCATCATCTTTAAAAGGGCCTTTCTTCTGGGACAACAGCCATGCTGACCAATTTGATACAGTGTGAGGCATATGGTCTGAGCACTGACAGGCAGACACCCCCCCCCCCCACACACACACACACACACATACACTCCTTCAACCTCTGCAGCAATGCTGGCAGCACTCATAGTATGTCTGTTTTCAAAAGACAACCTCTGGATATGACGTTTAGCACATGTAATCAGCTTCTTTGGTCGACCATGGCGAGGCCTGTTCTGAGTGGAAGCTGTCATGTTAAACCGCTTTATGGTCTTGGCCACCGTGCTGTAGCTCAGTTTCAGGGTGTTGGCAATCTTCTTATAGCCTAGGCCATCTTTATGTAGAGCAGCAATTCTTTTTGTCAGATCCTCAGAGTTCTTTACCATGAGGTGCCATGTTGAACTTCCAGTGACCAGTATGAGAGAGTGTGAGAGCAATAACACCAAATTTAATACACCTGCTCCCCATTCACACCTGAGACCTTGTAACACTAATGAGTCACATGACACCAGGGAGGGAAAATGGCTAATTGGGCACAATTTGGACATTTTCACTTAGGGGTTTACTCACTTTTGTTGCCAGCGGCTTAGACAGTAATGGCTGTGTGTTGTTATTTTGAGGCAACAGCAGATTTACACTGTTATACAAGCTGTACACTGACTACTTTACATTGTATCAAAGTGTCATATCTTCAGTGTTGTCCCATGAAAAGATATAATAAAATATTTACAAAAATGTGAAGAGTGTACTCACTTTTGTGAGATATTGTACACACACACACACACACACACACACACATTTATTTACATATATACATATACAGTATACATACATACATACACACACACAGGGGAGAACAGATAATTAACTAACATAAGACAGCTGGGACCAATTAAGAGGTAACAGAGAGCAGCTACAAAACATCACGGGTGAAGCTGTGTAGACAATCGACACTGAGGAAACACAGATGGCAAATAATGCAAACAATAATCATAAATAAACCAGATCAGGGAGAAAACATAACTGAACTATGAACTGATGATAACCCAACAAACTAATGATAACAGAATTGTGCAAACATTTCAAAAATAACAGAAGGCGTGGACCACATGTCTAGGTCATGACAGTGCCCCCGTCCTTAAGGGCGGAATCCAGACACCCAAAAACAAAACAAAAAACAGCAATCAGGCAGGAGGAGGGGGGCAAAGGCAAGGCAGGGCAAAACAAGGACACCAACACAACAGAAAAATGTTGATCAGGTGGTCGGCTAAAGTCCCAAGGCCACCAAGGCAGAATATGGTGCATCTGGTGGCCTACCAAAGTCCATGGACCACCAGACAGAGAAACATGGTGCGTTGGGTGGCCTACCAAAGTCCAAAGGCCACGAGATGGATGAACACAGCGTGTTGGGCGTCCTGCCAGAGTCCATAAGCCACCTGATGGAAGAACACGGTACCGTAGGGGTGTAAAGTTCTGGAGCTTTTTCCACAGGGAACAACAACACAGAGGCTTTAAATTCAGGAGATAATGACATTACAACTTTACCCTCTGAAACTTTATCCTCTGGAGAAGACAACAATCTTAAACTCAGGAAAAGGCAATATGGAAATTGTACATTCAGGAGATGATGACTTGAACCTTTACACTCAGAGGATGACAATATGGGCTCCTTAAACTTGGGAGGTGTCAACAAGTAACTTTTAACCTCGGGAGATAACATGGAACCAATCACCTCAGGAGGTGATGATATGAAATTTTTAAACTCGGGGTGGGGTTGGGGGTTAGCATGGAACCTGTTACCTCAGGAGGTGATGATATGGACACTTTGAACTCAGGAGATAATGGAAACATGGAAATTTTACACACTAGAGATAGCAACATAGGAACTATAAACTCAGAAGGTTTCCTTTACATAGGAACTGTAAAGTCAAGAGGTGACCATATGGACACTTTAAACTCAGGAGGCAATGACAATACAGTAACTTGAATCTCAGGAGAAAATGATAACCTTTCCTTGAGCTAGAGATAACATAGAAGTTTTAAACTCAGGAGATTACATAGGTACCTCTTGCTCAAAAAAGAAAAAATAACATGGTGTGGTGACCCAGCACGCTGCGGACGGACATTATCTCACACTCAGCAGGGCTGGAGGAAGGGGAGGACAATTGACATACAGACAGAGAGCCCCAGGGGGCAATCAGACGGGACTGTTATGTATGCATCCCCAGAGGATGGAGAGGACATCCGTGCACCAGCTGATGTCATGCTAATGATGGGTATTAAATGACAATCACTATGCTAATGTGCCATGCATTCTCTCTGTCTGTATAATGTGTATAAAAGAGCTTGTTACACATGCCTAAGCAGCGCAGTAGCTACTGCTCACCGAGCTACAAAGCGTGTTTCATTATGTTGGAAGAAATAAAACCTTGCACCCTTCCAGCTCGTAGCATCTCGCCTGTTCTATTACCTCCACAATGGGAGTTTTAAACTCAGGAGATGACATTGGGGCTCATTGCTCTGGAGACCACAAAGGAGTCTTTTGACCTGGAGACCACAAAGGAACTGTTTGCTCTGAAAATAGCCACATAGGAGCTGTTTGCTCTGAAAATAACATAGGAGCCTTTTGCTCTGAACACAACAACATAGGAGCCATTTGCTCTGAAAATGACAATATAGGAGCCTTTTGCTCTGAACATAACAACATAGGAGCCTTTTTCTCTGAAGATAACAAAATGAGAACCTTTTGCTTTGAAGATAACAATATGGGAGCTCTTTGCTCTGAAGATGGTACCTGAGGGGCCTTCGCCGCAGGGGCCAGCAGCAGTGAGGAGCGGCAACCCCAGGCAGCAAAGGTGGAGCGGATTGCTCTTGGACACTGGGTGGAGGTCTCCTGACCTCTTGGACAATGGATGGAGGTTTCCTGACCTCTTGGACAATGGGTGGAGATCTCCTGACCTTTTGGACAAAGGGTGAAGCAGACTTCTCAACATCCTCTCCCCCCCCTTCCTCCCAGATGATGACGGTGGGGGGGCAGCCTGCTCTGATGATGGTGATGATGGAGCAGACTCCTCTGATGAAGGTGATGATGGAGCGCTGTCCTCCTGTGGCTCCATCCTCGACATGGCCACCTTGGGCAATGGAGGGAAACAGGAGGTCAGTGAGACGACACCACAGTCATAAGCAGCAGAGACTGGTGGGGAGTGTGCTTGGGTTCCCCTACCAGAAGCAAGGCAAGTCTTTTCAAAAATAGGGGTAGAACATAAATGAAAAGGTACTTGCCTTATCTCCTGGTCTCTTGCTGCTGGGGTGACGACCTCAAGATGTACTGCAGGAGAGATGGTCAGTCAAGCTGGTACTGGAGCTGGGAGGCACCAAGGGGCAGGTACTGGAGCCAGGATGCACCATGGAGCAGGCACTGGAAATGAGGAGCGACGAGGAGCGGGCACTGGAGCTGGGATGTGCATCACAGAGACCGCTGAAGATAAAGCGTCCTCCTCCATACCTGCCGCAGCCACCTCAGACAGGAAAGAAGAAACACAGGATGGGTCGCAACAATTGTCAGTGGCAGAGATCAGCGGAGATGACCCAGAGGCAGATGCGAACTGAACTTTGGACCCCCCACCAGCAGCAGGACAAGTCTTTTCAAAATTAGATGTTGAAAATAAGGGGGAAAGCACTTGCCTTAACTCCTGCTTCATTGCTGCTGGGTTGTTGGTCTCAGGTGAAGCTGCTGGTGGCAGGACAACCTTGGAAGACACCGGAGGAGCTGGCGTGATGGCCTCTGGAGATGCTGGCGGAATAGTGGAGGAGGCAGTCTGAAGAAAAGCTGTAGGTGAGGAGGGCATCAGCACAGCAACTGTGGGAGCCGGCACTGCAAGTGCCCTGGAAACTGGTGTAGGAGGGTTCTCCAGGGCTAGAAAACTCCAAGGTACTGGAGTGGAGGCAGAAGAGTGGCGAGGAGGAGGAAAGCTGGAGTTGCGGGCATTGGAGGCTCAGCTGGAGGAGCAGCGGTGGAACGCTGGGAGGAACGCCGTCTCCCAGAGCCTCCTTTCCAACCTGGACCACCGCGTGCCCTGCAGGTCCCGATGAACTCCACAGAGACGGAGGGAATGGGCTGTGAGCCTGGTGAGGCTGGCGTTGTAGCTGGACAGCGAGGAGGAATAGATGGTGTCGGAGCCAGGGGACGCTGTCTCGTTGACACCGGCTTTGGCTTTCTCGGTGAGCTCCTCCCCAGCCCACGGAGTGAGTGCTGCAGCTCGGCGACAGAAGATTAGCTGCGCTCCCTCTGGAAATTCCTCCAGACACGGATGATGGTGGATAATGGCTGCAGTGTCCTCCAGGTAAGCCAGCGAGTGTTTCGGAGCAGGAACCATGTGAGCCACATTTAGCAGCTGGTCTATCTGGATGGCCATGGAACAAAGCTCCCACCCCATGCACATACCGAAAGCTCTCAGCTCACTGAGTCCTTTCTTGGTCGCGTCATACTGTCATGTACTGCTGCCAGGGAGGCAGCAAAAATGGACCTAAAGCAGAGATGAAGTTCAGTATATTCAATGATCCCAAAATGCAGCTTGAGGCTGGATAATCCAAACTAGACAAGAAGATGAAGAAAACAACATGATGGCACATAGCACAGGTTTTACGACACGACAGGGAACATGACTCAGACAGACACATACTGTATATATCTATACATCTATATCTATATCTATACAGTATATACATATACATACATACATACACACACACACACACATATATATAGGGGAGAACAGATGACTATCTAGCAAAAGACAGCTGGGACCAAATCAGGGAGAAAACATAACCGAACTAAAAACAGAATTGTGCAAACATTTCAAAAATAACAGAAGGTGTGGATCACATGTCTAGGTCATGACAGGTGCAGATTCTGATCCTAACGATGAGTGTTTGATCAGGTGATCCCAGACCATACTGTCAAGCTGTTAGGGGATTTTTTACTCTCCAATGAAATTGCAGTAATTAATCCTAAAAGATAATATTTTTGAATATTAACAAAATTATACAATGGTAGATGGTGGGCCGTCAGAGTCACGAAGGCCTTCTCAGAATCACTAACCTTCACTGACATTCTAAATTCTCATATTTGTTCAACCCAGCCACAGGGGGAGGGTTGTGTCATGAAGGACATAAAATCTTCCCCAAATCAAACATCATGTATGAGACTTCAATACTGGATTGGTTGAGGTGCTGTTAACCTACTGGGTGTCATTCAAAATTGGGCTACTGTTGGTCGATGATGGAGGAGGAGAGGGGAAAGGCATGTTTGGAGGCAGAGAGAGCAAAGAAAAGGCAGGATTGTGGAGGTGAAAATAGGGACTTTAAATGTAGGGACTGGAAAAGGCTGGAAAAGGTAGAGAATTAGCTAATGTGATGGAGAGAAGGAAGGTAGATATACTGTGTGTATTAGAAACCAGGTAGAAGGGAAGAAAGGCTCGGAGCATTGGAGGTGGATTCAAACTGTTCTACCATGGTGTAGATAGGAAGAGAAATGGAGTAGGGGTAATCTTGAAGGAAGAGTGTGTGAAGAGTGTTCAGGAGGTGAAGAGGTAGTCAGACAGGATCATGAGTTTGAAGCTAGAAGTCAAAGGTGTGATGTTGAATGTTGTTGGCACATATGCCCCACAAGTTGGATGCCAGATTGAAGAGAAAGAGGAATTAAAGGTGATATAGACAAGATTTGGCCCACCTGGCCAGTAGGTGTCACACTCACTGTTGACTCACTGAAATCTTGTACCAGGTGCCAGATAAAGAGATGAACAGCACTTCCTAGAGGCTAACACCAATATACTGCAGACTGCTAAATCCTCAGTTCTTTGGTGATTATGAGCCAGACAGCATGTCAAGTGAAGACTCTTGTAATATATGTAAAAATTAATTTTCTGGACAGTTAGCAGAATCTTTTCAGTTAACCAACCAATAATCACAGAAGAAATACTTTTTCTCAGCTTAACTTTTATTGAACCACGCAGGGGGTCAGAATACATGACCATGGGTCTTCCCAGCTCCCTCCCTGGAAAAAGACCCAGAACAAAGGAATTGACAGCTACATATAAGCAAGTTAATGGGCATTTGTTCCTGCCTTAATGGCTTTATGGCTTCCTCTCAGTGTCCATATGTCTTCTCTTCAGCCTTACACATGCCCATATATGGAAACAAGAACAGAGACTTTCCTGTGAAGCTTATATGTGTGTGCATGTGTGTGTAGTGTGTGTGTAAGCAACTGATGTTTATGTGTGAATGGTTGGGAGAGCATTTGACTTGCATGTCTGTGTGTGTGTATGGGTGTATGTGTAGACCTAAGAGATATGTGTATGCAAGCACTTTATGTAATATCTAATTAACTAATCTTCACAATTTATTTATTATAACATATAGAATCAGGAACATTAACATAACATAACATTTAACATAATTCTCTCTGATGTGCATCTCCGGTAAACATTTTTAAAAAAACTATATCATAT
Organism: Pholidichthys leucotaenia; assembly: GCA_020510985.1. Taxonomy (NCBI): domain Eukaryota; kingdom Metazoa; phylum Chordata; class Actinopteri; order Cichliformes; family Pholidichthyidae; genus Pholidichthys; species Pholidichthys leucotaenia. Next base: position 410,875,165 of record CM035837.1, read on the forward strand.
AGTGTAATTGACAGTAATGTTAAAGTAGCACAGCCATGACTGAACCTGATATTTCTCTAATTTTGATGACGTAATTATGACAACAATTTAGTTCAGATTGTAAGGACTTTGACTGCTGTTACTGGTTATGTCTTTTGGGTAAATATGCCGAATCACACTTTTAGGGTCTGTTTATGTTCATCAGTTTTAGCTCTGCATACTTAAAAAAATAAATAAATAACAACAGCTGTTGTTACTAAGCTCCAGCAGTCATTTTATGACAGTTCCAATTCATTTTAGGTTGTAAATGTGTTAAATTTTTATTGAGTTTTAAATATATCAATAAATGTTGTAAAATGTGGGATGCCTGAATTCATTTGTGCCCTTTCAGTTATCTGTATAGGATGAAATTCATTGTTAATTGTCACAAATTCACAAATGATTTACCTCACCTCTATGTAAAACTAAAGTATTTCCAGCTTTTGTGGAACATAGTGATAAACAAGAACGTAAAATATACTGTACATATTAGATGTATACATAACACTGTAATCAATAATCCTTAGTGAAGCTGGAAATAATTTAAGGTGGAATGATAATCCATCCATCCATCCATCCATCTTCTACCACTTTTCCAGAGGTCTGGGTTGCAGAGGTAGCAGTTCAAGCAGAGAAGCCCAGACTTCCCTTTCCCCAGCCAACTGCTCCAGCTCTTCAGAGAGGATACCAAGACGTTCCCAGACCAGCTGGGAGACGTAGTCTCTCCAGCGAGTCCTGGGTCTACCCCGGGGTCTCCTCCCAATGGGACGTGCCCGAAACACCTCAAGTGGGATGCGTCCAGGAGGCATCCTGATCGGATGCCCATATTATCCATACTGGCTCCTTTCAATGTGGAGGAGCAGCAGTTCTACTCTGAGCCTCTCCCGGATGACTGAGCTCCTCACCCTATCTCTAAGGGTGAGTCCAGCAATCCTACGAAGGAAGCTCATTTCAGCCGCTTCTATCTGCAATCTTATTCTTTCATCGTCATTACCCAAAGCTCCTGACCATAGGTGAGGGTAGGAACGTACGTAGATTGACCGGTAAATCCACAGCTTTGCCTTAGAGCTTAGCTCCCTCTTCACCACAACAGACCGGTACAACGTCCACATCACTGCAGATGCTGCTCCGGTCCCTCTGTCAATCTCACTCCATTGTCCCCTCACTCATGAATAAGACCCCAAGATACTTAAACTCCTCCACTTGGAGCAGGAGCTTGTCCCCAACCCGGAGAGGACAATCCAACTTTTTACAGCTGAGGACCATGGACTCGGACTTGGAGGTACTGATTCTCATTCCAGCTGCTTCAAACTCAGCAGCAAACCATCCCAGTAAGACCTGTAGGTCATTGCTGGATGAAGCCAACAGGACAACATCATCTGCAAACAACAGAGACGAGAGCCTGTGGTCACCAAGTAAGACACCCTCCATTCCCTGGCTATGCCTAGAAATCCTGTCCATAAAAATTATGAACAGGATTGGTGACAAAGGGCAGCCCTAGTGGAGTCCAACTCTCATTGGGAATGAGTCCAGCCGAGTGTTGGCAATACAAACCAAACTCTCACAATGGTCGTATAGAGGCCGGATAGCTCATAATAACAAGCCTGATACCCCATACTCCCGAAACACCCCCCACAAAAATCCACGAGGGATGTGGTCAAATACCTTCTCCAAGTCCACAAAACACATGTAAACTGGTTGGGCAAACTCCCATGAACCCTCCCGGATTCTCGAGAGGGTAAAGAGTTGGTCCGATGTCCCACGGCCAGGACAAAAACCACATTGCTCCTCCTGAATCTGAGGTTTGACCAATGGCCGGACTCTCCTCTCCAGTACCTTGGCTAAACTGGCTAAACTGGCTTTTGGGAAACTGGAATAATAATCTGGAATCTGGAATAGTAATCTTTAATAATCTTTTTTCAAAAAATGTTGTGTAAAAACAGTACTGCATCTCCAAAAATTAGTACATCATCATTCAGATCTATATCAAATAGCTCAGACAAAGCCATCAAAATTTCAAACCAAAAATTGTATAGATAAATTTAAATGGGATTATTGTGCAATAGGAAAGTTTTACTTTTTAGATGTGAGTTATTTCTAAAAAAAAAAAAAAAAATCACCACAATATTCAACTTTTGGAGGTGCATGAATAGAATGTAAAAGAAAATCTACCTCAAATCAAGTCAGTCAACATATAACAAACAGGAATTTATTTGGGGGAAAATATTTATTAAAAAATAAAGAGTCCAGATGCAGGGTCTATGGGGCAGATCTGGGAGAGCAATAGAGAAAAACAAATTAAATCAGGATTAGAACACACTCTGGAAAGCTTTTGTTGTCCCCATAGTCAGTGTTGACCTTTATTAGGTACAGATTGTTGATGTAAAAAAGGACAGTCTCTAAGAAAGTGTCATCACAGACTAACAGCATTGAAACATGACAGTATGTGAACTACTAGACAGTTTTAGGACTACAGCAGTGCTTCAGTGAGTTTGCTTGGTCTACATAATGTGAATTACATTATAGTGTAGGTGAAGGAAAGACCAGGTACAGAAATGGAATTACTTTTTATGTCTGTGTTGTTGGAGGAGGGAGGAGACCCAGGACATGTTAGAGGGACTATGTCTCCTACCTGGTCTGAGAATGTCTTGGTGTCCTCTCTGAAGACCTGCAGGAGGTGGCTGGGGACAGGGAAGTCTGGGCTTCTTTGATTAGACTGCTGGCTCCACAACCTGGACCCCCAGAACAACTGTAGAAGATGGATGGATGGCTGTGTGGTATATTCATTCCTGCAAGATTGGACCTGATTAAAGAAGAGGAACAACATTTTTTTCTAATTCCACAGACTTGGAACACCAAGTGCACGGGCATGTTGTGGTTTTAATAAAATGAAAAGTCTAAGACATTTTAGCTGCCAAATTTTGACTGTTGTCTGGAGAAGTTATTCAAAAAAGAAAGCAATTAAAACAAATATCTCTGGCATCTACTTTTGGCAAAATAAGCTATAAATATGATTGTTTGACCAAGTTACTCACCAAATATTAAAAAAGCACTAGTTTCCTTAATATTACAAAAACAGTAAAAAAAAAAAAAATGTCTCCTCAACAAACACATTTAAAATTTCAAAATAAAGGATCTGGCTTTATACATTTCTGTATGCAAAATGTTTTGATAAGACAAAACTTATATTGGTGTGCTGCCGACTGTCTTCCTCACTGGATGGTCCCTCTGATGGTTGCGGTCCTGAGCTCTAATAGAGTCCAGGCCTCATACACAGGTGGGGTGGAGGAGAAGCTTCTGCTGACATCATCAGAATGTGTTTTTTTAAATGTTGACCTGTGAGAATACAATTGTCCTTTTTGTGGCTTTTTGCATTTAAAACTTTGCATCATACTCACCTAAAGGTCAGATATTGATGTACAGTCCTCATCTCCCACTGGTCCACATCAGCGAGGGCTTCAGAAGCTGTTGACCCTCTTGCTAGTCACTGTTAGGTGGAGCTGTTCTCTGCTGCATCATGATGGCATTGCCCAAACACCTCATGGTGGAGGAAGTCCTTACAAAGGGTGAAAAAAATGTTATTGTTACCTCCGCCAAGGAGGTTATGTGATCATCGGCGTTGGTTTGTGTTTGTTTGTTTGTTTGTTTGTTTGTTTGTTTGTTTGTTTGTTTGTTTGTTAGCAAGATAACTCAAAAACTTATGGACGGATTTTCATGAAATTTTCACAGATTGTCAGAAATGGGGTATCCTACAGATGATTACATTTTGGTGGTGATCCGGATCACTGTCCAGAAGAAAACCGCCATTACGGAAAATGCCATTTTCGTGAATAACTACTGAACCACTAATCCTATCATTGTCAATCCAACTGCTAGTCATATGTTGTCATGGTCAAGGAATCTGAAAACGTACACACAAACACTGTATGGGGGTAACTGTGGCCGCCATTACGGAAAATGCCATTTTTGTGAATAACTACTGAACCACTAATCCTATCATTGTCAATCCAATTGCTAGTCATATGTTTTCATGGTCAAGGAATCTGAAAACGTACACACAAACACTGTATGGGGGGAACTGTGGCCGCCATTACGGAAATTGCCATTTTCGTGAATAACCACTGAACCACTAATCCTATCATTGTCAATCCAATTGCTAGTCATATGTTTTCATGGTCAAGGAATCTGAAAGCGTACACACAAACACTGTATGGGGGGAACTGTGGCGCTTGGCGGAGGTCTGCGATCTCCGAGTGCTTTTCTAGTTTATTACTTGAATAGCCAAAAATCCAACATAAATTTCTACATTGTGGAGCGTGTAAAAAATGAGGCTGATTTAGTTCAAGCGGTTTATTACACGACTCACACACAGAGCATAGACAGAATGGCATACAAGTAGGAACTCTTCCCTTAAATAACATGACATCCTTCTAGACTCTTCTCACACACAAAAGATAATCTCCCCCGACTGCAGTCAGTCCATTCATCACACACAAAAGATAATCTTCCCCAGCTGCAGTCAGTTCATTCATCCTTGACACCTCCCTGTTATCTTACTAGGGCATCTAGAAACTTCTCACACACAAAAGGTTAACTTCACGTCCTTTGTTCCTGTCTAAGGTGGTAAACCATTATGCACTCCCCAGGTTGCCACACCACCACCCCCAGCAACTTAGATAGGACAAAAGGGTAACAGTCCACATGCTGTGATAGAACCATTAACATCAGTCCACATGCTGTAGAACCATCAACATCAGTCCGCAGGCTGCTTGGGCTTCAGTCTTCTGCCGTATCTGCTGTAGCCAGGATTCGCTGCCTCCGTGGTGCTGCCATGCTGGGGGGCTGATGTCTGGGGGTGAAAACTTTTTGACTGTCCGTGTGGGTGCTCTGGAGAATCTTTTCTCTGGGAAGCACCCCGTGGGGGTCTTCCACGCTGAGGGGCCCTCGCCAACAGCACTTGCTCGTCAGCCACAACGAAAGCAAGTCTGTCTATGCCAATTTTTTCCCTCCTACCCCCCAAATCTAGCAAAAAATGCTTATTCCCTGTTTCCAGCACTAAATGGTCCATCATAAGGTGGGCGCAGTGGGGGGCAGTGGGTGTCGTGTCTGACAAACACAAAACTCTGCGTTTTTCAAAGCTTTAGGCACAAAAACGCGCAGAAAACTATGGTGGGCAGGGCCTGGCAGCGTGCTTGAGTCTATGCAACGCTGCAGCAGCTGAGACGGGGAGCTGCCCGGCGCAGGATTATCTGGCAGAAACTCCCCAGGCAGCCGGAGTGGTTGTGCAAAAACGAGTTCTGCTGGGGAAGCTTCCAGATCCTCTTTAGGCGCAGAACGTAACCCCAATAAAACCCATGGTAGCCTGTCTACCCAATTTGCATCCATCAGTGAAGCCCTCAGAGCCGCTTTTAACGACCTATGAAAACGTTCGCATAACCCATTTGCCTGCGGGTTGTACGCGGTTGTGCGGTGAATTGAGACACCTAGGCTGTGGGCCATGGTTGACCAGAGTTCAGAAACAAATTGAGAGCCTCTGTCGGACGTAATGTCCGATGGAACTCCAAAATGCACCACCCATGCTGTTAAAAACACGCGCGCCACCTCCTCGGCCATGGTTGCCGCCAGCGGAACCGCTTCTGGCCAGCGGAACCGCTTCTGGCCAGCGTGTGGTGCAGTCCACCATTGTCAGGAGATGTGTGTACCCCTGTGATAGCGGAAGGGGGCCTACGAGATCCACGTGGACATGGTCAAACCTCTTAGCCGGGATGCGAAACGGTTCCAAAGGAGCCTTCGTGTGTCTGTTAACCTTGGCTTGTTGGCACGCCACGCAGGCTGCCGCCCACTCTTTCACTTGTTTGCGAAGGCCCGGCCACACATATTTCTCTCCTACCATTTTGACCGATGCGCGCACCCCTGGGTGTGCAAAAGAGTGAACCGACTCAAACACGCGGCAGCGCCACGTGGCCGGAACCACGGGCCGTGGGCGACCCGTGGAGACGTCGCAGATTAAGGGGGGAATGCCGTTAAGCAGCGTCCTCTTCTCCAGCCTTAACCCTGTTGGTCCAGACTGGAGCGCGCGCACGTCCGCATCACTAGCCTGCTCCGCGGCCATGGCTGCGTAATCCAACCCTACACAGACCGGGGCCACAACGGCGCGCGAGAGGCAGTCTGCCACTACATTCAGTTTGCCCGACACATGCTGAATATCGGTAGTAAACTCTGAGATCGCAGCCAGCTGCCTCTGCTGCCAGCCCGACCAAGGTTCTGATACTTTGGCCATCGCGAATGTTAGTGGCTTATGGTCAACGAACGCAGTAAAATTGCGCCCTTCCAGCCAGAACTGGAAGTGGCGAATGGCCAGGTGGAGAGCCAGCAACTCTATGTCGAACGCGCTGTATTTACGTTCATTGTCGCGCAAGGTTCTGCTGAAAAAGGCAAGCGGCTGCCAAGCCCTGGCGACACACTGCTCCACGACAGCCCCTATGGCCACATCTGAGGCATCAGTGGTGAGGGCTATGCAGGCCGTTGGGTCTGGATGTGCCAACAATGCGGCGTTTGCCAGGGCTGCTTTAACTTCCGAGAACGCCTGCTCTCGTTCCGGGGTCCATTCGACCTTATTCGCGGGTTTCTGTTTTTTGAGCGCAGCATACAATGGCTGCATGAGCTGCGCTGCGCGGGGAAGGAAACGGTTATAAAAGTTCACCATTCTCAAAAATTCTTGTAGCGCCCTGACCGTTTGTGGTCGGGGAAAATCTGTCACTGTGCGCACTTTGTCAGGCAGCGGAACCACTCCTTCGCGGTACCCTTCGCGGTACACGCGGTACCCTAAAAAAATCAATCCCCATCACCCCAAAATGACATTTCACTGGGTTGATTATTAAACCGTGCTCTTCCAACCTAGGGAAAACCGTCGTGAGGTGGGTTTCGTGTTCGTCTTCGGACGTGCTGGCTACCAAGATATCGTCGAGGTAGACGAACACGAAAGGGAGATCAAGCAGCACTGCATCCATCATGCGTTGGAACGTCTGTGCTGACCCTTTAAGCCCAAACGGCATGCGCAAGAACTCAAATAAACCAAACAGAGTTATTACCGCTGTTTTGGGTATGTCCTCAGCGCGCACTGGGACTTGGTGGTAACCACGGACCAAATCTATCTTAGAAAAAATGTGCGCTCCTGCGAGGTGAGCGGAAAAATCCTGAATGTGGGGAATTGGGTATCGGTCATGCGCTGTAGCGCTGTTTAACCTGCAGAAATCGCCGCAAGGTCGCCACAAACCTTCAGCTTTAGGGACCATGTGTAGCAGGGAAGCCCATGGGCTGTTTGAGCGCCTGATGATGCCTAACTTCTCTAGGTTAGCAAACGCCTCGCGCGCTATGGCCAGTTTAGCTGCGTCCAAGCGCCGAGGTCTTGCAAAAACGGGCGCCCCGGTGGTGGTGATAAAATGCTCCACCCCATGTTTAGCGATAGCTGCTGAAAACGTCGGGACTGTGAGTGCTGGGAACTGAGCGAGCAGTGTGTGGAACTTACCGCATGCTGCTGTGACGTTGGCTTGTGCTGTTGGCCGGGTCACTCGAGCTATACAGGGGAGAGAGTCAAAAGACAGTGCATTAACCAGGCGCCTGTTAGCCATATCTACCAACAACCTATGTGCACATAGAAAATCAGCCCCCAGTATATGGTAATCCAATGCTGCTACAACAAAAGTCCATTCAAATGTACGACCGTGTAGAGACAAGAGCAGAGTCCTCTCACCAAAGGTCTTAATGTCTGAGCCATTTGCTGCTGCCATCTCGGGGCCGCTGGCTCCTGCCAGACGGTCAGCGTAGGTCGGCCGGATGAAACTCCTCTGTGCGCCGGTGTCCACGAGGAAATGCCTCCCCGAGCGTGCGTCCGTCAAATAGAGCAGCTTGTTCTCCTCCCCGAGGGTCACGGCTGCTACCGACCCCCGGTCTTGGCGTTTCCCGAGCGCTTGAACTGGCACGGTGGTATACATTTGCGTGCCCTCTCTGCAAAGCGGCGATGGTAGAAGCAAAGCGTGTCACCTCCACTTTCCTTGGCCCCCGCTGCTGCTGCCGTCGGTGGTTCTGCTGCTGCCGTCGGCGGCTCCTCGCCTCCTCGTGTCGACGTGCCGGGCTCCGTCGCTGCCGCAATGGTCACGAAAGCCCTGGTGGCGACGATGATAGGGTCTGCCTCTCAGGCTAGCGCACGATAGTCCCGTTTGGCCAGCAATGACGAATTGGCCAGGGCCGCTCTCGCCACTGTTGGAAGGTTCCTGAGGAAAATGTGGGTGAAGATGAAGTGGTCATCGTCCGTGCCCTTTAACCTCAGCATCTTCTCCATCATGTCCACGGCCGAACCGTCTCCCAACTCGGTCTGCGTCAGAAGCCTCTCTGCTCTCTCACCATCCGAGAATGTGTAGTGCTGGATGAGGGCAGCCTTCAGCGCGTCATATTTGCCGTCAGCTGGTGGCTGATCGAGCAGGCTCTCGATGTGCTGAGCCGTGCTGGCATTGAGCGCTGCGACCACATAGTAGAATTTCGTATCATCCGCCAATATCCCTCGGAGGGCGAACTGCGCCTCGGTTAGGTGGAACCAGGAGCGCGGGTTGTGCTGCCAAAAATCAGGTAGTTTGATCGCTACAGCGCACGCGAAGCTGGTGGTTCCAGTCGAGGTTGGCTCCGGGGATCTTCCGTCATATTCCATGATTCGTCTTGGGTCACCAGTGTGGAGCGTGTAAAAAATGAGGCTGATTTGGTTCAAGCGGTTTATTACACGACTCACACAAGGAGCATAGACAGAATGGCATACAAGTAGGAACTCTTCCCTTAAATAACATGACATCCTTCTAGACTCTTCTGACACACAAAAGATAATCTCCCCCGGCTGCAGTCAGTCCATTCATCCTTGACACCTCCCTGTTATCTTACTAGGGCATCTAGAAACTTCTCACACACAAAAGGTTAACTTCACGTCCTTTGTTCCAGTCTAAGGTGGTAAACCATTATGCACTCCCCAGGTTGCCACACCATACAAAATTACAGCTACTTCAAGTACTCAAGAAATCAGGTGACTAATGCATTAACATTAGTTAGTAAGAAAAACTGTATTTGTAATTAATTCCCCCAGTAACACTCCATTACAGGACAGGGTTTCCAAACTCAAAGAGGGTTATGACAGTATCAAAGTAAAATAATAGGCTATGTAGTTGTGTAAATCCCAAACACAACAACGTTGTGGATGCTAAACACACGTGATCACAAAAACACAAGTCTGCACAATCAGTAGCTCCAGTTACATACATTGACACAGTAACATTTCAAGAAAAGAGTGCTTCTTTAGATAAATGGCCACAAGTGTGGGGAAGATCATCCAAAACAATGTAGAAGTCATTTATTTTTTAAAAGTTAAAAGGTTTGTTACAGTAAAGTGGAGCTCCTTCCTTCAACAAATACAGGACCAAGTAAGCACCCCAAGTGGCTCCCTGGATCCAATCTGTACAAGTACATTTTCAATCCAGTGATTTGTAATGTGAAGGAGAAGAGCAAGAATTTGTGTAAAACAGTTGGAAAGACTTTTCCCGGTCACCAAGAAGTGTTTTATATATATACAGGTACATCTCAAAAAATAAGAATATCATGAAAAAGTTCAAGATTTTTTGTCACTCATTTCAGAAAGTGAAACCCATATATTACATAGATTCACTACACAGAGAGTGATATATTTCAAGTGTTTATTTATTTTAATTTTGATAATTATGGCTTACAGCCCATGAAAACCCCAAATTCACTTTCTCAAAAAATTAGAATATTACATGAAATTAATTTTAAAAAATAGGTTTTTAATACAAATGAGGAACGACTGAAAAGTATGTCCATGTACACATTCAATACTTGGTTGGGGCTCCTTTTGGATTAATTACTGTATTAATGTGGCGTGGCATGGAGGTGATCAGCCTGTGGCACTGCTGAGGTGTTATGAAGGTCCAGGTTGCTTTCATAGTGACCTTCAGCTTGTCTGCATTGTTGGGTCTGGTGTCTTTCATCTTCCTCTTGACAATACTCCGTAGATTCTCTATGGGGTTTAGGTCAGGAGGGTTTGCTGGAAAATCAAACACAGTGATGCCATGGTCATGAAACCAGGTTTTCATACTTTTGGTAGTGTGGGGGGGGTGCAAAGTCCTGTTGGAAAGTGAAATCAGCTTCTCCATAAAGCTTGTCAGCAGAGGGAAGCATGAAGTGCTCTAAAATTTCCTGGTAGATGACTGTGCTGACTTTGGACTTGATAAAACACAGTGGACAAAAACCAGCAGATGATTTCTGTTCAGATAAAAGTAAATTTTGCATTTGATTTGGAAATCAAAGTCCCAGAGTCTGGAGAAAGAGTGGAGAGGCACATAATCTAAGTTGCTTGCGGTTTACTGTGAAGTTTCCACAGTCAGTGATGATATGAGGAACCATGTCATCTGCTGGTGTTGGGCCACTGTGTTTTATCAAGACCAAAGTCAGCGCAGTCGTCTACCAGGAAATTTTAGAGCACTTCATGCTTCCCTGTGCTGACAAGCTTTATGGAGAACCTGATTTCATTTTCCAGCAGGACTTGGCACCCCTCCACACTACCAAAAGTATCAAAACCTGGTTTAATGACCATGGCATCACTGTGTTTGACTGGCCAGCAAACTCTCCTGACCTAAACCCCAAAGAGAATCTGTGGAGTATTGTCAAGAGGAAGATGAGAGACACCAGATGTCATGGTGCGGTCCTCGCGGACCGCAAATGAGATGCTATAGGCCGCCGATGAGTTTGAATAATTTATTAACAAAAGACAAATGACAAAATAATGAGCCTCGTGGGGCAAAAACACAACTATGACTGTGGCTAAGACTAAGACTATGGACAGAGGGAAACAGACTCAGAAGGAGTACACTTACTGTGAGACGAACGAGATATGAACCTTAGATGGAGATTTGACGAGGGAATGTTTGACGAGGTCGCAGCCCGGAGTAACCTAAGCTGCTCCCTTAAGTAGGGCTAAGGATTAAACAGCTGATGAGGCAGTCATCAGCTCAATGCAATTCAGCTGTCAGAGGAGCTCAGCTCTGACAGCTGGAAGCCCCTCTGAGATGCTGTCACAATAAAAGCCCAGAGAGCCACAAGGAACTAACACCAAATGGGAGGAAAATACTGCATGACCCAAGCACGGACGAAATCGGCGCTCAGAGCATGACACCAGACCTAACAATTCAGACGAGCTGAAGGTCACTATCAAAGCAACCTGGACCTCCATAACACCTCAGCAGTACCACAGGCTGATCACCTCCATGCCACGCCACACTGATACAGTAATTAATCCAAAAGGAACCCTGACCAAGTATTGAGTGTGTACATGGACATACTTTTCAGTCGGCCAACATTTCTATTAAAAACAATTTTTTTTAATTAATTTTATGTAATATTCAAATTTTTTGAGAAAGTGGATTTGGGGTTTTCATGGGCTGGAAGCCATAATCATCAACATTAAAATAAATAAACACTTGAAATATATCACTGTGTAATGAATCTATATATGTGTTTCACTTTCTGAAATGAGTGACAAAAAATATTGAACTTTTTCATGATATTCTAAGTTTTTGAGATGTACCTGTATGTATATATACAGTATGTGTGTGTGTGTGTGTGTGTGTGTGTGTGTGTGTGTGTGTGTGTGTGTGTGTGTGTGTGTGTGTGTGTGTGTGTGTGTGTGTGTGTGAGTTGTGCTCCTCGTCAAGTCGTAAAACCTGTGTTATGTGCCATCACCTCATCTTCTTCATCTTCTTGTCTAGTTTGGATTATCCAGCCTCGAGCTGCGTTTTGGCTTCATTAACTATACTAAACTTCATCTCTGCTTTGGATCCATTTTTGCTGCTTCCCTGGCAGTGATACATGACAGCAGCAAAAAGGAAGAATCATTAAAGTTGGAATAGGTGGAAATCAGAGAAACCAGAAAGAAAAAAACTGCACTGAAATTTGAAAATCTGAATTCCAGAAATTCTTTTAAAATTTAAAACCGCATATATAGTAATAACGTGACATATGTTACTGATGATTTTTTTAAACTATCAAAAATATATTGTTCAGTTTACTATTTCAAATGTTCACAAGCATTTAAAGATATCTTTTTTTATATTGATCATTTATTTTTGGGGGGCCTTCCAAAACACACCTACACTCTAAACCACACATAAAACAGTTACATGGATTATCCCTCAGCTACAGCCAATCCAGTTGTTTACTCACACATTATAAAGCCAGAGTTCATTTTCTGTTTTGGGACATTTGAAGAGCGCACTCAAGCACAGGAGCACAACTCTTTATTCTGTCCAAGGTAATCTTAACATTTGCATACTCTGCACACAAAAAAGAACAATGATTTACAATTAAATTATTAAGAGGAAAAAGGTAATATTCCAAATAATAACTTCAATATTTAAGAATTTGGGCACTGCACATTTTCCATATTTTTAATGACTCATAGATTAGTAGTCAGAAACTTGCAGCATGTTATCACCAACTACTTTTCTAGCAGTTCAAATTTTACAGGCCTTTTTATCTAATTCACAGGGTGTGCAGAAACCAGAAATAACTTCTCACCATGGCTCTAATGGTACTGCCCTTCATGGGAGCCCTGTCAGTATCTGAGGTTTTGATGTTCATTACAGCTGTAGTTGTGGTCTGTCTGTTCATCAAGAGTTTACGCAAAAACATCCCTGAGGGGCTTCACCAGCTCCCCGGCCCAACACCCCTGCCCATCATTGGGAATGTGCTGCAGGTGGGCAGCAATCCTCACCTGAGTCTCACTGAGATGAGCAAGAAATATGGAGATGTCTTCAAGATCAAGATGGGCATGCAGCCCGTGATGGTGCTGAGCGGTCATGAGACAGTTAGACAGGCTCTCATCACACAAGGGGACGAGTTTGCAGGCAGGCCTGATCTACACAGCTTCCGCTTCTACAACGGTGGAAAGAGTATCGCCTTCAGTCCAGACAAAACTGGAGTCTGGCGTGCTCGCAGGAAGCTGGCCTACAGTGCCCTGCGCTCTTTTTCCACCGTGGAAGCCACAACCCCAGAGTACTCCTGTGCACTGGAGGAACATGTCAGTAAAGAGGCTGACTGTCTGATCAAAGAGCTCAACCATGTCATGAAGACTGAAGGCAGCTTTGATCCCTTCTGCTTCATTGTTATCTCAGTGGCCAATGTAATCTGTAGCATGTGCTTTGGCCGCCGTTTCAAATACAACAACCAGGAGCTCGTAAACATAGTGAACTACAACGAAGAGTTTGGTAGGGTGCTGAACACTACAAACCTACCAGACTACATCTCCGTTCTTCAGTACCTCCCTAGCAACAAAATGAAAAAGTTTGTGGGCTTTAATGACCGCTTCAACAAATTTGCTCAGAGGATCGTCAGTGAGCACTATGCCGCCTTTGACAAGGTACACCAGTCATTATGAAGTATTATGTACTTAATTCTTCTTTAGTCACTGTGTAGGAATAACTGAAATTATCCAATGATCCATTCTTAGGACAACATCCGTGACATCACAGACTCCCTCATCAATCAGTGCCAGGACAGAAAACATGACAAGAATGTAAACAACCCCCTGACAGATGAGAAAATTGTGAGAATAGTTAATGATTTCTTTGTCGCTAGTAGGTTGATTTTTCCTCCCTACATAACAAAAATGTAATTATTAGTAATGATAATTTGAATATATTCGTGTTGCCACAAATATTCTTTGTATCTCCTAGGTACTGAAACTCTCGCCACTGCCCTGTCATGGTCTGTGATGTATTTGGTTGCCTACCCAGAGATACAGGAGAGGCTTTATGAAGAAATAAGTTAGTCCCTTTGTGTTTGTACTTCATCTTGCTGGGGAATGTTCATTAGGCTGTGATTCTTTAATCCCACACTAAGCAAATGGACATTCTGCTATATATTTTTCTATGTTCTTCATTGCCAGGCAAAAATGTGGGTCTGGATCGTACTCCCGTTCTCTCTGACAGAAGCAAGTTGCCTCTTCTGGAGGCTTTCATCCTGGAGCTGTTTCGCCATTCCTCATTTATGCCCTTCACAATCCAGCACTGGTAGGTTCATTTCTTGTCCATCACCACACATTTCAGCACATCCACAGAGCTGAGAGACAGCATCGGGTCTGATGTTTTGTTAGCCTGACTGTTAGGTAATAGTGAAGTTAAATTTACTGAAAAAAAGAGCCCCTCTTGCCTGACGGGGTTTCAGTCTCTTGGCCATTCTTAATACTGTAAATTCAGCTCCTACGAGCCAGTGTTGCCACTCCCCCAGAGCAAGTTTTACTGCCAGCAGCTCTGTGTAATAATTTTTCTCAGCAGGTCATAAACAGTGAAAAAAGGATACAGGGATGGAGCTTCCCATAAGGGGTGGGAGAAGAGAGAAGGCAACTCCCACCACAACATCAAATGTGTCAACCTCCACAAAAAACTGCTACTTAAGTTAGGTTGGGTGAAAACAGATACAGAGGAAAAATTGCTTTTCAGTTTATCAAAGATTACTTGAACAGATCCATCCATCCATCCATCATTTATCCGGGGGTCTGGGTCGCAAAAGCAGCAGTCTTTGTCAAGGGTGGCCCTCGCAAGCCACCATAAGACACCACAAGTCACCGATGAGTTTGCAATGATGTTTATTAAGGATAAGGGATGACATAAAGTAACAAAGTAATGAGCCCCGAAGGGCTAAAACACACTACACTAGGAACAGAAGCTGTAAGGCTGATCAAGCACACTTACGATTCAAGGATTAGGATGAGGGACGATCGTAGACAAGGAATCAATAAGGCATACTAACGCCTGAGACGAGGAACGCTAGCTCGATGTCTAAACACAGGAATGTTTGACGAGGCTGCTGCATTGGGCTGCATTCGGCGTCCGCTTAAAAGCCGGTCCACTGATGAGCCACAAATGCAGCACAGCTGTTCAGCTTTGACAGCAGGAAGCTCCTCCGAGCACTGTCACAATAAAAGCCCGGGGAGCCAGAAGGTAAACACTGCTGTCAAGCCTGAAGGAGATGATGTATGGCCCGAGCGCGGACGAGATCGGCGCTCAGACCATGACAGTACTTCCCCCCGAGGGCGGGCTCTGAATGCCCAATGACACCCAAGCCCCCCACCCACCCCCACCCCCAGGGTGTGCGGAAGGGGGAACAGGCCAGGGGGGAGAGGACCAGCCATAGACCAAAAAAAAAGCCATGACGATAACAGGAGCACGCAGGCAGACAGAGAGAGAAAAAAAAAAGAAACGGCACTCCCATGCACAAATTATAACCAAGGCAGAGAGAAAACGAAACGATCACAGGGCAAAATAACAGAAAACAGGATATTCACAAATGTAAAAACCATGATTAAGGCAGACTGAAAAAATAAAACAATCACAGGGCACGACAACAGAATATACCATATCCCAAAGGCACAAACACCCCAACAGTTGCCAGCAACGAATGGACATTTAGCAGAGGAAAAACAAACAAAAACAAAAAAAAGGGGTGAGATACACAATATCATATACAAGACCCCCCGCACATCCCAAAAGGTTACAGAGACACCGAGAAAGAAAACCAGGGATGACGGCAGTCCTAGTTCCGTGGCATGAAAGCCAGTAGTTCGGGGGGCCGCCCTGCATCTAGCGTCCACATCGCAGGCAGGGGGAAAATTCTGTGTTCCCATGCCCGGGAACACAGTTCCTCTGGCAGCCGGGCCAGATCGCCGAAAGGGTAGGAAAGTTTGTCAGGTGGCCGACCCAGAACGCCGAACCGGCGAAACAGCTCACCAGGCGGCCGACCCGCATCACACAGCAACCAGGACTGTAGGGGAGAAGTTGAAGACGGCCTCCCTGGAGAGGGGAAAGATGAGGGAGAGCCGGGCGGAGTATTAGGAACCCCAACGGCCCCCGGTGGAGATGAGTTGGGATGAAGATCCTGAGGATGATGATGATGAGCCAGTCCAGTGTCGGGTGGCAGTGGGTCTGCAGCTCCCTCACCGACCTTGAATTCTGCTGGTGCTGCACCCACGATGGACCCCGATTGGGTCACAGCTGCACCCACGTCGGACCCCGACTGGGTCAGCGCCGCACCAGTACCGACCTCCAACCCCAAACCCGGAACCTCTGGCACAGCGATTGGAATCAGCTCCGCGCCGGTGACCCTGGGAGAAGGCTCAGGAGAGAGAAAAGAACCAGGATCAGGATCACCGGTAGCAACAGAGCCCAGCGAGATGAGTTTGGGCGCAGCGGATGGCTGCCCCTGGCTTGTCTCTCCGAGAGACAGGCAAAAGTGCTCCAGAATAGAGAGGAGAAAAACAAGGTAGAGCACTTGCCTGTACTTGGGTTCTGCCGCTGTCCAGGACTCCGACGATCCGGGCTCAGACGGAAGGAGATTGTCTTCCGGCTCCCACTCAGCTACGTCGGGCTCTGCAGCTGGCGTGATGGTCTCCGCAGCCTGAGGACCCTCCGGTACTGATGTCCACGCCGACAACCCGCATGGCATGGTGGCAGGGGACCCTCGACCCGCTGGATCGGACTGCTCATCTGTGGAGACCCAGGGACGCGTCCTCGTCGGCGCAGGCTCCACGCTGCAGTCTGCTCTCCTCTTCTGCCCACGACGTGGCTGCGGGGCTGGAACCAGGCTCTCCAGAGCCGCAGGCCCTCTCCTCATCCAGCAACGTTGGCCTGGCATCGAGGACCGCTCAGCAGAGGGAGATACAGAGGCAGCGGGTTTAATAACAGAGGCTACAGCAGGTGGTAGGAGCTCGGGGGACTGCGAACCCCGAACTCCACCCCCAGGAGTCAGACAAGGCAAAACACAATTATGAGGAGAAGAGTGAACTTGTACTTGCCTGTCTCCTGGAGGAAGGATGGTGCCTGCTGTAGAGGACGTTGCTCCTCCCTTTCCCCGCCCGATGGTGACAGAGGGCCCCCTGGAAGGACGAGGGGGAGCCGCTCGCGATGGACCACGAACGGGCTTCGCCGGGGCAGGACTCAAAACTCTCTCTGCAGCTGGGGGTGACATCACAGAGGAGGGGACGACAGCCGAGACAATCCAGGCACGACGAGCTGACGGGACAGCGGGAACAGGTGGTCCAGGGGGAGAGGCTGCGGGAATTCCCCCCTGACGTGACGCCAAAGGAGCAGCTGGCTGGGAGGCAGAGTTCCTCCGACGACCCAGAACAGGATCCGGACGGGGTTCTTGCTGAGGGTTATCTTGGCCGGGGCGCCGACGTCTTCGACGACCCCCAGGTGGCGCGAACTCCTGGGGTGGATTGAGGACAGGAAAGGGATCCCAAAGCGGGAAGCGGGGATGCCTTCTCCTCTGCTTCTCGCCGTAGTCCGCCTCTAACATATGGAGAATCTCGCGTTGTGCAGCGATGTTGGCTCTCCTAACGTCGACTTCAGGATGGTCGGCATAGCGAGGGAGATGATTAAGGACATCCTCAGCAAGGTCCAGGTACCGGCGTACGTCGCTGTGATAGTCGAGGAGGGAGGCAGCGATGAGCATTTAGTCCACGTACTCCAAATCCTCTGCCAGCCCGTAGTCCCGACTCTGAGCGTGGCCCCTCCACAACGGCATACTATCAGCATGCAGTACCCAGACAGGAAAGAGCAAAAGTCCACTTTATGCTAACTCACCAGGAACGGCGTCTCGGTTTGGTGCCTCCGTTTAGGCGTCTTGGCAGCAGCCTACTGTCAAGGGTGGCCCTCGCGAGCCACCATAAGACACCACAAGTCACCGATGAGTTTGCAGTGATGTTTATTAAGGATAAGGGATGACACAAAGTAGCAAAGTAATGAGCCCCGAAGGGCTAAAACACACTACACTAGGAGCAGAAGCTGTAAGGCTGATCAAGCACACTTACGATTCAAGGATTAGGATGAGGGACGATCGTAGACAAGGAATCAATAAGGCATACTGACGCCTGAGACGAGGAACGCTCGCTCAACATCTAAACACAGGAATGTTTGACGAGGCTGCTGCATTGGGCTGCATTCAGCGTCCGCTTAAAAGCCGGTCCACTGATGAGCCACAAATGCAGCACAGCTGTTCAGCTTTGACAGCAGGAAGCTCCTCTGAGCGCTGTCACAATAAGAGCCCGGGGAGCCAGAAGGTAAACACTGCTGTCAAGCCTGAAGGAGATGATGTATGGCCCGAGCGCGGACGAGATCGGCGCTCGGACCATGACCGTCTTAGCAGAGAAGCCCAGACTTCCCTGTCCCTAGCCACCTCCTCCAGCTCTTCAGAGAAGATAACAAGGTGTTCCCAGACAAGCTGGGAGACATAGGGTTTTATTACAGTGACGCGGTCGGTCAGTCAGTTGGCACTGACACAGAACGCATTTATGGGTGTTTCCAACTTCATTTCCTTATCACAACAGTCTAGAAACAATCTTACCACCGGGTGCATGATGCAAAAAGGCTGGTCTAATTATTCAGAGGTGTCACACACCACCAGCCTGGGGACACTTATTCAGTCTAGGGGCTTCCAAGCCCAGTGGCCCATACATATATTTATGAGACAATGTTTGGCTGTCAGATTCTTTCATTGGGAGATGGGAGCTTACCTGTTGTTTTCAATCGTGTAGCTCCCAGTCTGAGCCCTCTGCTGACCAGTCCTCTCGGTCCTTCGCTGGGAGTCTCCTTGGGACTTCTAAACTCCTGTTATTAGACAGTTCAGTTTTACTGTGTAAAGACAAAAAAAACAAAAAACAAAGAAAATATCCAAAATGCTGAGGAGAAGGGAAAACAGCACAGCGACCATTCCCAGTTGGCATCCCGCGCTCTCTCTCCCTGCTCTCCTCATTAACTGAGTGATTGACCAACTTAACTCTTTTTAGCCGTGTTCAGGAAGCCCCCGCCCACTGAAACCTGACAGCCATTTAGCCAATCAAAATCGTACCGTGCCTAGGTAGGTCACTCGACCTTTGCTAAATTAACATTTAGCCAAATTGATCACCAAGCAAGCCTGCTGAAGAGATTCATACAAGTCTTTTAGTTGTCCCACATGCTCCTCCCATGTATCACTGAAGGTAATGACATCAGTGTAGGTAACTGTATTTCTTAGGCCCTGTGTACCACAGTTCATCAAGTGCTGAAATGTTGCAGGCATGTTTTCATGCCAAAAGGCAACACTCTTAATTTATACAGTCCACTATGCATAACAAAGGCTGACATCTCACTTGATTGTTTTGTTAGTGGGACCTGAAAGTAACCCTTCAGAAGGTCCACCCTGGTCACATACCATGCATGCCCCACCTGATCAATGCAATCCTCTAAATGAGGAATAGGAAAAGCATCTGCCTTTGTCACAGCATTGAGTTTTCTATAATCAACACAAAATCTATTTGACTTTCCATCCTGAGCTGCAAGCACCACAGGTGAGCTCCAGGCGCTGTCAGCTGACTCAATAACCCCAATCTGCAGCATGTAATCGACCTCTTTCTGGACTACTTCCTTCTTATGAGGAGGGTAGCGATAAAGATGTTGTTTTATAGGGGCAGCATCAACAACCTCAACATCACGCACTGCTTGATGGGCAGCATAGGATAGTTGTTGGCCAAAGACATGACATCTTGCTTTTGAGCTTCTGTCAGGTGTTGCAACTGTTCATTTAGCCCAGCACAAGCCTCCATGTTAAAAAGGCAACGGCTCACAATATCCGGATTGTACAAAGGTATCCCTGAATAACCACAGCTCAGCTCTTCCTCCTAAACTAAATCTGGAACTGCACAACAAACTATCATGAATGCCCCTTCAGGGCAGAGAAGGGCACCACACGCCGGCTGTGAGAAAATAGCTTAACTAAGGTGAGAATAATCACCAGCCAAACCTGCAGATAAATAGTAGTACATGCAGTGAGAGTCAGAGCACTTACAGTTAGGCCCAGAAATATTTGGACAGTGACACAATCTTCATGATTTGGGCTCTGCATGCCACCACATTGGATTTGAAATGAAACAACTACAACGGAATTGAAGTGCAGACTTTAAGGTTTAATTCAAGGGGTTGAACAAAAATATATGATTAAACATGTAGGAATTGTAGCTATATTTATACAAACGCTCCTCATTTCAGGGGCTCAAAAGTAATTGGACAAATAAACATAACCCTAAGTAAAATGTTACTTTTCAATATTTTGTTGAGAATCCTTTGCAGGCAATGACTGCCTGAAGTCTGGAACCCATGGACATCACCAAACGCTGGGTTTCCTCCTTTCTGATGCTTTGCCAGGCCTTTACTGCAGCTGTCTTCAGTTGTTGCTTGTTTGTGGGTCTTTCTGCCTTAAGTTTTGTCTTGAGCAAGTGAAATGCATGCTCAATTGGGTTGAGATCTGGTGATTGACCCGGCCATTGCAGAATATTCCACTTCGTTGCTTTAAAAAACTCCTGGGTTGCTTTTGCAGTATGTTTTGGATCATTGGTGAAGCGCCGTCCAATCAACTTTGCTGCATTTGGCTGAATCTGAGCAGAAAGTATATCCCTATACATTTCAGAATTCATCTGGCTGCTTCTGTCTTTTGTCACATCATCAATAAACACAAGTGACCCAGTGCCATTGGAAGCCATGCATGCCCATGCCACCACACTGCCTCCACCATGTTTTACAGAAGATGTGGTGTGCTTTGGATCATGAGCTATTCCAATTCTTCTCCAAACTTTCTTCTTCCCATCATTCTGGTACAGGTTGATCTTAGTCTCATCTGTCCAAAGAATGCTGTTCCAGAACTGGGCTGGCTTCTTCAGGTGTTTTTTGGCAAAGTCAATTCTGGCCTTTCTATTTTTGAGGCTGATTCATGGTTTGCACCTTGTGGTGAATCCTTTGTATTTACTCTCATGAAGTCTTCTCTTTATGGTAGACTTGGATACTGATACACCTACTTCCTGGAGAGTGTTCTTCACTTGAGTGGATGTTGTGAAGGGGTTGTTCTTCACCATGGAAAGGATTCTGTGATCATCCACCACTGTTGTCTTCCGTGAACGTCCAGGCCTTTTTGAGTTCCCAAGCTCACCAGTGCACTCTTTTTTTCTCAGAATGTACCAAACTGTTGATTTGGCCACTCCTAACATTTCTGCTATCTCTCTGATGGATTTCTTCTTTTTTTTTTTTTCAGCCTCAAGATGGTCTGTTTCACCTCCATTGAGAGCTCCTTTGACCGCATGTTGTGTGTTCACAGCAACAGCTTCCAAATGCAAACGCCACACCTGGAATCAACTCCAGACCTTTTAACTGCTTAATTGATGACAGGTTAATGAGGGAAGAGCCCATGCTTTGCAGCCTTCTGAGTCAATTGTCCAATTACTTTTGGTCCCTTGAAAAAGAGGCGGCTACATATTAAAGAGCTGTAATTCCTAAACCCTTGCTCCAATTTGGATGTGAATACTCTCAAATTACAGCTGAGAGTCTGCACTTTAAGCCCATATTGATTATATAATTGTATCCTGAATATGTTTTCGTAAACAGCTAAAATACCAAAACTTGTGTCACTGTCCAAATATTTTTGGGCCTAACTGTACATGTTGGGATATGGCTTGAGCGTGACTTGAGAGTAGGATGCTACACCATACAATGGTGCAGCCCCCTTAAAATAGGCAGCAGCACAATGAACACAATCAATAACAGATGTGAGCACCTGAGCGAGCAGGGGAAGGTGACCTAATTAGACAATCACCCACAGCTGAGAACTGGGGAACAGACTGTGGGTGAAAGGTGAGTGACTGAGGAAGAAGGCTCTTCAAGTAAACAACCAAAAATGACAAAAAACAGACAGGAAAATAATAACAGACAAAAAATACTCAAAAATACATAGAGAGTCTGAGCACTGGCTCAGACACATGACACAAACAGCCACACTTTGATCCTCATATAGCTTTAAGGAGTTGATGTGACAGAGTCTGGTTTTCATTTTTCTATCAGGGGTACTAAGAATATAATTCAGGTCCCCAACCTGCCTCAACAATCTGTATGGATCAGCAAAGCCTGGCCCAAAAAGATCTTGTCCCTGAACCAACACTAAATCACCTGGATCAAAAGTGTGCCTCATTACTCTTTTGTCATACCTTGCTTTCATATGGGCCTTAGCCCCAATAAGTTTTTCCATAGCAACTTCACATGCTGACCTGAGCCTGGCTTTAAAAGAAGAGACATAGTGCAACACATTCCCTGGTGAGGTTGGCTGGATTACCTGCTTCTTGAATAAGAGCATGGGACCCTTCATGTCCGAAAATCAGCTTGAACGGACTAATGCCAAGTGATTCACTGGGAGAGTCATGAATGGCAAATAAGAACAGAATTGCTTACTGCCTCTGTCAGACTGAATGGTGGGTGGTAACCCTGCCCACGAGAAAAACTTGACAAGATGTTCTAATATCACCTTTGCTTTAATACTCCTCAATGGCATAGCTTCTGGGTACCTGGTGGCCAGATCAAAGATGATAAGTAGATATTCATTACCCCTTTTAGTTCTTGGAAGAGGTCCAACACAGTCTACAGTAATATGAGCGAATGGTCCCTGCTCAACAGGTAATGGCTTCAAAGGTGTCACAGGTGGACCGCCATCTGGTTTCCCAACTACCTGACATGTATGACATACCACAAAACTGCTTCACATCCCGTCTAATATTGGGCCAGTAAAAATGTCAACTAATTTGCTCCAAAGTTTTTCGAGCTCCCAAGTGACCACCAAGAGATGAATCATGTGCCAACTGCATGGCATCCTGATGATAACACAAAGGCAGCATTATTTGTTCACACACAGACCATGCTTTATCAGCAGGTCTCTTAGCGGGTCTCCACTTCTGGAAAAGGATGTTATCACGTACAAAATATCCACTAGGAACCTCCCTGGCCTCCCTGCTACATGTAGCCAACTTCAGTACATAATCCAATCATGGATCCTTCTGCTGCTCCTCTACCAAGGTCTGCCAATTAAAGGGTAGTGACTCAAAGCCTTTAAGAGTGGCTACCTCTGTACCAATGTTACTCTGTTTCACCTCTTGTCTCAGCTTCTACCGGTACCCTCTCACTGTTCAACACTTCACTAGAATCTTCCTCCTTTTCCACTTCCAACCCTTCCTCCTGGAGGTTTAACTGTGGGGAAAAAAGATGTCTGCTAGGTCGATGTCTTCTTGAACTCTGATCTCATCAGGCTCCTTGACCTCACTCTTAAGTGCCTGCCCCTTTGCCTGTCCCCGAGTAATTGTGCATGCAGTAAACACCTCTAGATACTCATCCTCCAAAGCTCTCAAATCTGGTGAATCCAACAACTGATCAGAAGGACTCGGAACAACCCTTTTTTCAGCCACATCATTACCCATAACAAGATCTATTGCTTCAAAGGGGAGGCTCTGCGCCTCAGCTACATTCACATAACCAGACACCAACTCTGATTTTAAATAAATGCAGTGCAGCAGCACCATTTCATATTCACCACCAATGCCTTGTACTACAGCAAAGTACCCTGTGAAGGTGGAACTTGGTAGTTCTACAATGCCTTTTTGGAGTAGGGTCTGCTTTGCCCCAGTATCTCTAAGGACAGTGACTGGTACCTGCAAACCATTAGCTGAGTCTGACACAACCCCTTTTGAGAGGAAACCCTCATAACCATGAAGATCATTTGAAACATTGCCTAGTGACACTAAACCAACTGGCTTAGGTGAGACCAACCTACCATTAAAATTGTTATGTATTCCCCTTTCAGGGCATAAATGAGGCACCAATAACCAGCAGTGAGTTTGTTATTTTATTAACAAAAAGTAAAAAAAGAACGTGCCACGAGGGGCAAAACACATACAACTATACATACAACCTCGATGGGTGAAATAACTGAACATACAAGAATCAGTCACTTACATATAAAGCAGCGAGGGCGAGACCTTACACTGTAAAGAACTGGAGTCATGGTTGGGGACTCCAGCTTAGTAAGGGCGAGGTTGCAGCAAAGACTAAGCCTCGACTGCAATCTTAAATAGAGAACAAACTAAACAACAAACAGGTGTGCAAAGATAATGATAATTAAGTGTCAGCAGCTGTGACAGCCCACAAGCAGACTGACAGGCGGAAGTCCTGCCATGGCGCTGTCAAAATAAAAGCACAAATAAACACCATCATAATACGCCCAAATAAAGAGACAAAAAGGAGAAAATAATAATTGACTCAAGCGCAGAGCAAACCCGCACTTGGGATCACCACAGTGCCTCCCATTTAAGGGATGGATTCCAGACACCCCCCTGTAACATCCAGGAAAAACGCCCCCCTCCCAAAAAAAACCAAAACAGAAATAGCTACCAAAATCAGCCTAGGGAGGGCAGAGGGGGAATCCAGGCCTGGAGGGAGAGACACTGAAAAGGAAAGAAAAAAAAAAAGAAAAACCCAAAATGCTCAGCAAAAACTCCCAGAACATCAATGTACCATAACACAAAAACAACATAGTAAAACCCCAAAACTACGAGTTCAAGTAGGGGTTCTTCTCTCCCCGCCAGAAATGAAATGTAGACTACAAAGACGGAACATTCCAACTTAAACTAATTAACAGGGGATTAAACCAGTGAATAATTTATGCAGGTAGCATTGACTAAACAAGAAGCATAGGGGCTAAGCAAGATAGGGCAACAGAAAGAAAAACTGCTCTGGTGGCCTACCAAAGTCCCACCATAGCCGGACCACCTAGGCGCATGAGTCGGCTGGCCTGCCAGGGAAAATGGGCCATCCAACCCAGCGGCACAGTCTATCAGGCAGCCGGCCTGGGCGTTTTATCCACCAGGCCAGGAGAAGCGGCCCGGGAGGCAATTCCCCCACAGCAACACCCATAGGGACCATGACGGCGTCAGAAGACGGAGGGCGAACAGTAGGACC
Organism: Pholidichthys leucotaenia; assembly: GCA_020510985.1. NCBI lineage: Eukaryota > Metazoa > Chordata > Actinopteri > Cichliformes > Pholidichthyidae > Pholidichthys > Pholidichthys leucotaenia. Next base: position 410,900,088 of record CM035837.1, read on the forward strand.
TGCAGTGGTCCCCGTCTGGGACCTAGATGCACCCACGGTGGACCCCGGCTGGGCCATAGCTGCATTCACGGTGGACCCCAGCCAGACAAGCGCGGCACCTAAGGGGGTCCCAGCCTGGAACATTGCTGCACCCACGGTGGTCCCAGTATGGTGCTGCACCCGGAGGAGACCCAGGCTTGGAGGGCGTCTCCACCACAACCTTGGCTGGAAGAGCTGGACCCCTGGAGACCACAGGTGGTGGACCAGAACCCACGGAGACCTCTGGAGAAGTAGGATGTTCCTCAGTGACCCTGAGAGAAGACTCGAGAACAAGAGGAACAGAAACAGAGCAGGGTCACCGGCGGCAGTGGAACCCAGCAAGGCATCACAGATGTTGCTGATAGCAGCACCCGGCTCTCCCTACCAAGAGCCAGGCAAGATCTCTCCAACACTGAAATAATGAAAACAAAGAAGAGTACTCACCTGAGTTCAAGTTCCACCACTGTCCAGGACTCCGTCAATCCGGATGGCGATAACTCGGGCCCGGCCTCCTGAAGGTCCAAATCAAACTCTGCTGCGGCGGCCTCAACAGGTATGATGAACTTGGAAGTCACAGAACCCCCTGGCACTGTAGCCTACACCAATGGCTCGTTCGATGGGGCAACAGGAGGTCCGTCTCCAGCTGGGGTAGAACTGTGCTCAAAGGAGACCCGGGGATGTTTCCTCATCAGCACAGGCTCCAAATGACAGTCCACTCTCCTCTTCTGTCCAAGTCATGGCTGCAGGACTGGAACCAAGTTCTCCAGGGCCGCAGGCTCCTCCTCCCTCCAACAGTCTGATCCTGGCACCAATGGATGCTCAGGGAACAAAGGAGGAGACACAGAGGAAGCAGGAGATGTATTAATGGCTGCAACAGGTGGTGGGGGCTCAGGGGACTGCATGACCTGAGCCTGAGCCTCACCCTCAGGAATCAGACAAGGTAATTCATCAACAAGTGATAAAGAATGAAAAAACACTTGCCTGTTTTCCTGGGGAACGGTGGTCACTGCTGCAGCGGGCTCTGTTCTTTCTTCTCCCATCATGTCGATGATAGTGGCCCCCTCGGGAAGACCAGAAGAAGCCGCTTCATAAGGATCGGTGCTGGAGGCAGCCGGGGATGAAACCACTAAGCTTGCAGCAGCTGGAGGAAACACCGTATAGGAGGGAGAAGCAGCTGAGGCAGTCCAGGGTAGGGGAGTTGGCGAAACAGCTGACAAAGAAAACCCGGATGCTGAAGCTGCTGTCATTACTCTCTGCCGAGGCGAGGAAAAAACAGCTGACTGGGAGACAAAGGAATCCTTCCGGTGGCCCGTAGCTGGATCCAAACGGGAACCCCGCGGAGTATTGACCTGGTCATTATACTCCCTCCGCTTTGGAGTGTCCCGGGGAGGAGATGGGTTCTGTGCGGGGCAGCGACGTCTTCCAGCTGGAGATGAGGTTAACTTCAAGATAGGAAAACGCCGCTGCTGAGCGGAAACAGTGGCCAGCAGCTCGGCGAACTCTGGATAATTGTTCAACCCGGGATGTGCCTCCACAACCCTACTGTAACTGCTGCTACCAGGCTCTTAAGAACCTTGCCCGGGTTAACGGAAGAGACATTCATTCCATTATACCCAAAAAATGCTGGCACCCAAAAAAAGGAAAAATTTAGAGCCAAAAAACAAAACTCACTGTGGCTGGCACCTGCTCTGGCTGGGACCTGCTGTTATGTACAGTATGCCCCTTTCAGGGCATAAATGAGGCACCAATAGCCAGCAGTGAGTTTGTTATTTTATTAACAAAAAGGAACAAAAGAATGTGCCACAAGGGGCAAAACACATACAACTAAATATGCAACCTCGATGGGTGAAATAACTGAACATACAAGAATCAAACAGTCACTTACATATAAAGCAGCGAGGGCGAGACCTTACACTGTAAAGAACTGGAGTCAGGGTTGAGGACTCCAGCCTAGGAGGGGTGAGGTCGCAGCGAGGACTAAGCCTCGACTGCGATCTTACATAGAGAACAAACTAAACAACAAACAGGTGTGCAAAGATAATGATAATTAAGTGCCAGCAGCTGTGACAGCCTGCGAGCAGACTGACAGGCGGAAGTCTTGCCGCAGCGCTGTCAAAATAAAAGCACAAATAAACACCATCATAATATGCCCAAATAAAGAGACAAAAGGGAAAAAAATGATGATGATTAAGCCGTCGCCAACAACGGATCTCCCGCCTTCTGGCTGCATTAAATTGTAAGGGGGTGCTTGTGACGGCGATGACTGATGAGGCCGATGCATGAAGCACATAGCATATCGCAATCGGGACAGATGAACATAATTGGCTGAGTGGATGACACCGACTGCTGTAGACGTCTCTGTTGCTGGGTGGCACCATGACGTGCTTTATGGCGGGCATCCAAACAGGCAGTTCTCTCGAAGAAGAAGAAAAAGTCAACACCTTCATGGCAGATCTTTCCCCAAAGGGGACTGTTCTTGGCCTGCATTTCCCATGTCATAGGATCAATCCCACACGACTTGAGTGAGGCTTTGAGCACGTCTTTATACCGCTTCCACTGACTGCCCCGTGACCTCCGCCCTTCATCCAACTGGCCAAATAACAGGATTTTAGGAATGTGCTGATCTGTCATCCGAACAACGTGGCCGGTCCAGCGCATCTGGGAACGTATGATGAATGACTCGATGCTGGTGATATTGTACCAGTGGAGGACTTCTGTAATGGCAACTTTGTCTCGCCACGTGATTCCACACAGCTTCCTTAAACACCGCATGTGAAACTGTTCAAGTTTCTTCACATGGGGGCGATAGGTTGTCCACGACTCGCACCCATAAAGAAGTGTAGATAGAACAACAGTGCAATAGACCTTGATCTTGGCGCTTAGACTAATGCCACGCTTCAACCATAGACAATGCTGTAGGCGTCCATAGGATGCACTAGCCTTGCTGATGCGGTGGGTAACTTCATCATCAGTCTTAGCGTTCTGCGAGATGGTGCCCCCCAGGTAGCAGAACTTGTCAACTACCTTGAGGGGTTCGCCACCGATGGTAATAAAAGGATTTATTGGGAGCATACCAGGATGAGGTTGATGTAAAACCTCTGTCTTCTTGATACTTATAGTGAGTCCATAATGATTCGTTGCTTTAGCAAACTGGTCAACGATGAACTGTGCGTCTTCAAGAGTGTGAGCGATGAGTGCGCAGTCGTCGGCATAGAGAAGATCTCGCAGCATCATGCATGACGTCTTTGTTTTAGCCTTTAAACGTTGCAAGTTGAATACATTGCCGTCAGTGCGAAACCGGATCCTTACACCCCTGTCACAGTCCTTGAATGCATCAAGGAGCATTGCAGAGAAGACAATACTAAAGAGCAGCGGGGCCATAACACACCCCTGCTTAGTGCCATTGATGATAGGGAATGGATCAGAGATTAAACCACTCTCAACCACCCGCCCGACCATGCCATCGTGGAATGAGTGGATGACATTGACGATCTTAGGAGGGCATCCGACCCTGGCGAGCAGCTTCCACAGGCAATCTCTCCCAACAGAGTCAAAGGCCTTAGTCAGGTCTACGAACACTATGAACAAATCACAATTTTGTTCTCGGCACTCCTCTTGTATTTGCCCGGCTGCAAACATCATGTCAATGGTGCCTCATCCTGCTCGGAAGCCGCGCTGACTCTCGGGAATGATGTTGTCGACAACATAGTGATTGAGGCGGTTTATAATCACACGTGCTAGAATCTTACCAGCGATGGCGAGGAGCAATATTCCTCTGTGGTTATCGCAGCAGTGGCGGTTTCCCTTATGCTTGTACAAGTGAACAATCATTGCATCCTTGAAGTCTTGTGGAACCCTCTCCTGCTCCCATATGGTGGCAAATAACTGGGCGAAACGAGCGACAATGATGTTACCGCCACACTTATAGATCTCCGGCAGGATACCATCTCCACCAGCTGCCTTACCACTAGACGTCTGTTTGATGGCATCTTTAATCTCAGTAACCGTCGGTGGGACATTCAGCTCCTCCATGATAGGTCTCTGAGGAAGCTGTGTGATGGCTTCATCAGAGATCACAGACTGGCAATTCAGGACACCATTAAAGTGTTCTACCCAATGCTCCAGGATGAGAGCTGGCTCCCTATGTGCATCTGACCGTCCGAACAGTACACTGGCGTACTGCCCTGTGATGTCGGACCGTAGACCACCTTCAGGCCATAATAGAACGCTTTCACGTCGTTCTTGTCAGCAGCTTCCTGAAGGTCCTCAGCTCTAGCAATCCACCACTGGTCCATCATACTATGCAGCGAAACCTGCACTGTCTGCCAGACATGGTGGTAGGTGTTCTTCTTTGCAATCAAGCTCTTATCATTCACATACTCAAGATGGGCACGGTGAAGACGGTCCAACAATTGGATGGCTGCTACATCATTTTCAACAAACCAATCCCAATGCTTGCGTTTGATGAAGCTGAGCACTTCCTCCGCCGCTTCATAGATATTATCACGAAGTAATGTCCAATGGCTGTCAACGGTCTCAAAAAGGGCATCGTCAAAGTCCGTAAGTTTCGTGACAAGTTGCTGCTTCAGTTAGGTCCTGGAATCCAGTGAGCCGAGCTTGGCCACGTTGAGCTTCTTCACGGGTGTCTTCTGGACCCTACGCCATGGGGGCTTAAAGGAGAACACGACTCTCAACGGCAACAACCGGTGGTCTGAGAGACATGTTGTTCCCCTCATTGCTCTAGAAAGGTACACATCCTTGATGTCCCGCTGTTGTGTAATGACAAAGTCAATCTGATGCCAATGACCTGAACGCGGGTGCATCCATGTGGATTTCAGTTTGTTCACCTGTTGGAAGAACGTGTTGGTAATAGATAATTGATGCTAGGCGCACAAGGAGAGGAGCAAGGTGTCGTTGGAATTCTCCTTTCCAACACCATGGTGGCCAATAACATTCTCCCAGGTGGTCCATGAGGCTCCCACGCGAGCATTGAAGTCCCCTAGGACCACCAACTTGTCAGTATGAGGAGTGGCTTGAATAACACGGTCTAATTCCTCATAGAACCATTCCTTGCTCTCGTCTGTGTGTGTCATAGTTGGTGCATGCGCACTAATGCATGTTATGTACCCAGCATCAAGCTTCAGGCGGAGCACCATAAGTCGATCACTGACCCCATGGGGTAGAGAGTCAAGCAGGTTGACGTAACATGTCTTGATGGTGAAGCCGACTCCTGACTGTCGTGCCTCATCAATCGGGCACCCACTGCAATAGAACGTGTAGCCAGACCCATGCTCAGTGATCTCTGTCGAGTCAGGCAACCGAGTCTCACTAAGGGCAGCTATTGCGATGTCGTAGCAGAGTAATTCTTGTGCAACAATGGCTGTCCGACATCACAGGCTGTTGTCACTGTCTTGGAGGGTACGGGCATTCCAAGCGGCTATGTTTATTGTGTTTTTCACTTTCTTCATCTCTTTCATTTTTCGACCGCAGACATGGATGACCAGCCCGCCGCGGCTAGTGAACAAGCCAAAAATGGAGCAAGCTTTCTTTAGGGGTCCTTTTCTCCCCCTCTCTCCATCTGGAGAAGGCAGTGCTATCCCTAAAAAGGGCTGCCTTGTCATCCGGGCAGGATACAAACTGGGCCGTTGCTCCGGATGGGCACCAGAGCGACCATCACACCCAGACCATCATGTGTGGGGAGGCGTGACTAGAGGCTCCCAGAAGCATCCTCTTCCTGCCCCCGTCGCCACCTCATTCCTCGCCGCAGGACTTCTATGCATATGATAATGATACTGATGGTAAGTAAAGCAGCAGCCAAAAGAAGACACCTGCACCTGATGATTATGGTGGCAGTGGACTGTACAAGCCCAAGGCCACCCTCTCTTCCTGACACCCAGCTTCAGCAGTAGGGGCAGAAACCGCAACGTGCAGCCACTGGGGCAGGCACAGCAACCAACCAGGATCCTCATTCCAAGGACTGCCCTCACAGCTGTTGCAAAAGCTGATCATTTAACCCACGACTGGGGGGTACAAGAGGGGGAGGACAGATGTTCCTCCATTCCCCAGCGAGGTCCTCTATGCTGGGTACCTGTACGTAGTTTAGCCGGTGAGGCGACGCCGTTGCCCGGGTTGTGGCTGCTACTGTACCCACGGCAGCTACGAGGAGCCATACGTACGAGCTGGGGTGGGCGTGGGGACCAGGGTATTCAAACCACCCGAAGGAACGGGGCACCTGTCCTCCTACCAAGGTACTACTCTTCCGCTACCACCCCCCCCCCCCCGACAACCCACCACAAAAATTTGGACATTGGCTCTTTTTACAGTATGTCCTAGTTTGTGACACCAGTGACAACAAATCTCTGTCACAGGAAAGGGATTCTGACCAGACTGTGGGGGAGCACCTGCTGGCCTAAACTGGCGTGAAGCAAAAGGTGCACATGACTCCATCCCTAAAGGATGCTTTAACTCATTGTCACCAAGCCTCCTATAATGGTAGTCCTGTCTATCTTGATCTAGATGTGGTCACCTCCCAACTTGTCCACCAGGTTTATGAGCCACCTCATAACTATCGGCCAAGTCAGCTGCTCGCTGGAGACTCACCACATCACTTTTATTCAGGTAGACCTCTACCTGTCGCGGAATGCTAACTTTAAACTGTTCAAGTAGCATGAGATCCTTTAACTGTTGATAATTTAGAGCATTGCAAGAATTGACACATCGATCCAACACAACCTCCTGTCTTTGCCATAAGTCCAAATATGACTTCCCCGACTGTCACCTTAGGTCACAAAACTGCCTTCTGTATTCCTCAGGTACACGACCATAGGCTCCCAACATAACTTTCTTCAAAGATTCATAATCAAGGCCTACTCTATCATCCAAAGCTGCCACAGCTCTCTGGGCTTTACCTGTAACCACAATCTGAACCAACAATGACCATTTTTCCTCTGGCCACTCACTTTCCATAGCCACTTTTTCAAACATTTCAAAGAAGACATCCACAACTTTTTCATCAAAAGAAGGCATTGTGCTTTATTAATTTCAAACATAGCCCTGACCCTGAAAACAACAACCAAAACCTAAAACTAGGGTCCGTGGGTAGACTGCCACCAGACCCAGCATGGCTAAGTGGAGTATTCTCCCACTTGTCTTTTCCCAGCCATGCTCCTAACTAAAAAGTCTTTTTTTTTTTTTTTTTACAGTCTCCCATGGTAAGGGTGGGTCTACCGGGGCGGGGGGGGGGGGCTGCAGTGGCCACACAGTGGACGCACCCCTGGGGTGCCAGACCCCCAGGACAAGGGCCGATCTTACTAACGCAGGAGCCTGGATCCCACACTGCATCCGCCGACTTCCGCGCAGCCTCGTCACCTGGAGCAGTCACCTGGACATGCTGCAGCTGATTTGCATGTCGAACCCAGCCGTCCATCAGCTGGAAACACGCCGTCCCCAGCTTCGCCACGATCCTCAGTGGCGCTCGTTGTTTCGCTGGCTGTGGGCCAGCCAGTCGTTGCCCTGGTCTCTCATCGGCATGAACCCGAACCCAGTCCAATACCTGGAGCGGTACCTTGCTTGGCTTTATGGGCTGCTGTGCTCCTGGTGGTTCTGCAGTCACCACGCTCACAGCGGATCCTTCACCTGTCATCTCCATTGTTGGTTGAGGCTCGTCATGGGTACTGAAAGTGTCCGGTGCCTCCCTGGCATCCCTCATCAGGGTGTACAGGGTGCACCTGTCAGTTCGGTTGCCCCCACCGCAGTTGGTTGAGCATGGGTACTGAACCAGTCCAGTTCCCCCTCTGGGCGGTCCTCCTCCCGAGAGCATGAAATGAGCACTTTGGTGTTGGTACCATCCGTAGGTAGCTCATCCCACACCACAATGTCATCCTCCAGGGCCGGCGAGTCTCAACAGCCGCACCCAGACCGTTTGAACCCAGCGCTGTCCCTAATGGCAAAACACAGTCCGTAGAAAAGGTTGCATACCATAAAGTTGTCTCCATGCGCTGCCACCTGGAGCATGAAATTGTGCACAGCTTCGGACTTGTAGCGAGCAGTTAATTCCACTGTTCTGACATTGCACAGTCTGTGACCACTGTACCCACACAGCGTCATTGGGTTCTTTCCGATTCTGTGGTAGGGGAAAACTTTTTCACCATGGCCCAGTTTAGCATTGACTGCACTGCTGCTGTGTTGAGCAGGAGTGGTATAGCTACTCCATCCATTTCAACCGTACAGTATGGGTAACTGTTAAAGTCGGGGTTCACCGAGTGGATGGTTGTTGTTGGAGGGCAGGCTGGTTTACTTGACGGGCCCCATGGTGCTGGTGACCGGCATACCCTGGCAAAATGGTTCAGGTACCCACACTTGCTGCACCATTTTCCTCTTGCCAGGCAAACTTGCACTCTGCTCTGGTGCATCGGGGACCCACAACCTCTGCAGACGGGGCCTCTTGGAGCGGCTCTTCGGCTCACTGTATTAGCCTCATATTCTTTTGCCAATTTAGCTCTGAGGCTAACTTTTCTGCTGCCTCCAACTGAAGTGCTAGCTCAACTGCTCTAGCTAGCATCAGGTCATTTGGCACTGTTAGCAACCTAGCTCGTAGCCCAGTGATACGTGGGTGCTCAGCCAATTGGTCCTGCACTATTTCGTCCTCCAAAATGGCACACACTAGCTAACTGTCTCAGGTCAGCAACGAACTGCTGTATTTGCTCACCGACTCTTTGTTGTCTCTGGCAAAGCGAATCCGTCGTAAAGTCACGTTGTCCAGCATGGTGAAACAATCAGCTAGCAGCTCCACAACTTCCTCATATGAGTCCGTCGCGCCAAGCGTGCGGAGAATCCTTTGGCTTTCTATGCCTAGGTTGGGAAAAATAGTGCTCATGTCCTCACCTTATCCAACTTCCCCAGGTCTAACGCTGTAACATACGTTTCAAACACCTCCAGCCAATGTGGCCATGGAACTGGCGGTTCCCTGGCGGTTCCGGTTCTGGTTTTTCACGGGGAAGGGGGGGGGGGCATTTTGGAAATACCACAACAGACTGTGCAGATGCGACGTCCCACGCATAGGTGACGTCTTCATGCCGTGCCTACATAAAGGGACTGTTGGCAGGAGAAGGCCATAGTTGCCAAGTCTGCTTATTATAAGCGACTTTGGGCTTGTTTTTTTCTAAAGTTGCTAGCAAATCTCGTCAGTCGCCAGTTGCAGGTTTTGGGGCTTTAAATCAGTATATATGGGACCTTTAAATCGAAAAAAAATTTCCATTGAAATGAATGGCAAGAGCAAAATTATATTTTGATCCCGATCAGCTTTTGCCACGAGCTACACATATGATGTTTGTCAATTTAAAAGTTAATTTTCCACTTAATTAAAGTTGTTGGCTGTCGTATAATAACAGAGTAATATTTACTTTTTGTTTAAACAGCTAGCGGACAACAGCTCCCATCATCTCATATCACTAAATCATCTTTATTGCTGTTACTTATTAAGAATGCACGTCATTTCTTTTGATCAGAGCTTAAAAATTTAATTATTCAAAGTTTTCATTTTGACTGTTTACTATAAATTTGCTGTTGCTTATGCAGAATGCATATGTATTTTTCTTAGAGTTTATAAGGTTCCAGCGCCGCACGAGTTGGCTGCCTTTTGCAACAGCGGCTCAATTCTGAGTCTTTTTATCGTCCTTCTTCTTTCTGATCCGGTGATAACTTTCTGATACGGCACACCTTTCACTCTATATATATCACGGACACACAGATCGCCCCAAAGGTCTCCCAAGTCAGCGGACGGAGCCTCTGTTTACAGCAGGAGACGATACAGCAGGGAAGAGCTAGCTGGCACTCAACCGCCACCCGCTGCTAACGGAGAAACTCGACATACCGGGGAACTGAAGCGAAAACGACGCGGGTGCCGGGCTGGAGTTTAGGCGGCGTGCAAGAAATATAAGACAGAATAATAAAGAGCGATGGCAAGAACCAAGCAGACCGCCCGTAAATCTACTGGAGGAAAAGCCCCCAGAAGCAGCTGGCCACCAAGGCTGCTTGGAAAAGCGCTCCAGCCACCGGCGGAGTGAAGAAGCCTCACCGTTACAGGCCCGGTACCGTGGCTCTGAGAGAGATCCGTCGCTACCAGAAATCCACGGAGCTGCTCATCCTAAGCTGCCCTTCCAGCGCCTGGTGAGGGAGATCGCTCAGGACTTCAAGACCGACCTGCGCTTCCAGAGCTCCGCCGTCATGGCTCTGCAGGAGGCCAGCGAGGCCTACCTGGTGGATCTCCTCGAGGACACCAACCTGTGCGCCATCCACACCAAGAGGGTCACCATCATGCCCAAAGACATCCAGCTGGCCCGCCGCATCCGCGGAGAGAGAGCTTAGACTTTCTGCTGCACATCCACCAACCACAATGCTCCACACTGTGTGTCTATATATACTGTATATATATATATATATTTATAGTAATATGTACATATGTATACTAGCTGCTCTTGTTTTTTCTTGCCTTCTGATTGTTGCTCTGAGTGTTGCTATCCCTGTGCTGTTGCAATCCTGGAATTTCCCCATTGTGGGACTAATAAAGGCTTATCTTATCTTATCTTAAAATTCAGTTATACAATACTGTGTTTACAGTCAATTCATTGCAAACAAAAATAAATCTATAGATCGATATATGTTATCAAGCAACCTGTTTTTACACAGTGTGGTAGGTTGCCTTTTGGGCTTTTTTGGGCTTGTTTCCATAGAGCTGGTTGCTTGTTTCTCTCGTGAAACCTGGCACTACTGGAGACGGCCTCTTTGGCGCTCTGCCTTCATGCCAGCAATAGGATGCGTTAGAAAAGTGTTAGCTTGTAGGGATGGGCGATACCAGCATTTTTCCTTTTGATACGATGTCATTAATCTATGGAACTTTTCTTCATTACCGATACGGATAGTTTTTGCCCAAAATCACATGATTGCAGTTTCATTAACAACTTTATTGCAAGGGCAATATGAAATATGAATAGAACTCATGAATATAAACACTTCAAATAAATGCTTATAAAATGATAATTAAATAGAACAATGAGCAAAGTAAATAAACATAAATTGAATTTTTTTCAATTTTTCATTCATTCATTCATCTTCTTCCGCTTAATCCTTTTCGGGTCGCAGGGGGGCTGGAGCCTATTCCAGCATCAAATAATTAAAACTTCAAATGAATGCAAAATTAATTCAATTTCTTAATTTGGTGAAGATTCTCAATTGGATTCAAGCATTTTTTACCTCTGAAATGTTTCACCATTCATCCAAATTCTATGGTAATACCAAGCAGCATATATGTGTAATTTTTTTCACAGTGCAACGTTTTTTTTAATTTTATTATTCATTTATTTATTTATTTATTTAATTTTTACACTGTTATTTTACAAACTTAAATAGTGCTTATTTTGTTTATTTTTCAAATTTTATGCTGCTTGGTATTACCATAGAATATGGATGAATCAAAAAAGCCCAAAAGAATCACTCAAAAGAATCACTCATCAAAAAAGCCCAGCAGAGGATGTTCTTCCTGCGGCAGCTGAGGAAGCTCAAGCTACCCACCAAGATGTTAGTGCAGTTCTACACAGCCATCATCGAGTCCATCCTCACCACCTCCATAACCGTGTGGTACGCAGGAGCCACTGCCAGGGACAGACTAAGGCTGCAGCGCGTCGTGCGCACTGCTGAGAAGGTGATCGGCTGCAAGCTCCCATCTCTCCAGGATCTGTACATCTCCAGGACCCGGAGGCGTGCTGGCCGGATCATAGCCGATCCCTCACACCCTGGTCACGTACTGTTTGCCCCCCTCCCCTCTGGTAGAAGACTTCGGTCCATCCAGACTAAAACCTCCCGTCACATGAACAGCTTCTTCCCCTCTGCCATTAGACTGCTGAACACTAAGTGACTTATTGACTCTCGTGCACCATGTACAGCAGCTCAACCAGACTCATGTCAATCATCACTGTTTTCTTCCTGCATTACCGACTGCACTATATAGTTCTCCACAGTATCTGCTGCTGGCTAATATATATTTTAACTGTTGACCAGTATCACTTAATCTTATCCTACACTTTATTACATGTATAGTTTATTTCTCTTATCTTATCATGTTTAATGTTGCAGCATTGCACCGAGACAAATTCCTAGTTTGTGTACTACATGAACAATGGCAATAAACCTGATTCTGATTCTGATTCTGAATGGTGCAACATTTCAGAGTACAGTGATCCCTTGCTACTTCGCGCTTCACCTTTCGCGCCCTCAGTGCATCGTGGATTTTTCAAAAATATTCATCAAAAATTCAAAATTGAGAAATAATGGGAGGGCGCTAGCAGAAGGCAGGGAGACTACATTAGAACATCAGGTATCAACACGGAGAGCCACACAACTCAAAAAATCCACCTCTCTGTTCGCTGTTCTCATGTTGGCTCGGCTCGGAAATCTCGCAAGCTGATTGGCCGAGATGTTTCACCCTGCAAGCTGATTGGCCGAGACGTTTCACCCACCTCCTCTCCCTGCCGAGCGCCCATGAAGGGAAGGAAGACCGCATTCATTGCTCTTTATCGCTCGTGTTACGTAGTCTCGCAGCGTGGAACTTTTTGCTGTTCTCTTGTGCCATTTTGTGCGAAATAGTCTTCCCGTCGAGCCACTACGCCGCCTCCTGCAGCTTCTCCAGCTCTATCGGAAGCTGCCCTCGATGATCCTGCGCTTCTAGCACCTGACGATGAGGCGTCACCTGAGGAGCAGTAAAGCTCTCATTAACCTGTGAAGTAAATCATCTTCATCTTGAGTTACGTATCTTGTTATAAGAATAAAAGAGTTCTAAAAACATATTTATGTACACTTTATTTACATCTATGTATGTATGTACACGTACACACACACACACACACACACACGTATCATATGAGAGAGAGAGAGTGAGAGAATGAACGTACGTATTATTTATGGATGACGTCATTAGGGGTGACGCTACTTCGCGGTTTTTCACTTTTCGCGGTCGGTTCTGGAACCCATTAACCGCGATAAGTGAGGGATCACTGTAATACTTCTTCTACCACCCCCAATGCTACTGAGCTCACTGTGCATGGGAGAACTTGGCTGCACAGTGAGTCTTCGGCTCTGACATTTGATAGGCTACCATAATCATGTGACATGGCAGACCATCTCTAAAATATGCTTGGGCTGGTTTTTCACCGGTTTTCACACATAAATTTAATGCCTAAAACTCTCAGAAGTGAAAATAAATTGCACCTTTTTGTATTAACGTAGTGGTATCGCAATATTTTAAAAAGTATCGACTCCAGAGTATCGACCAGCTGTATCGAAGTATCGATACGCCCATCCCTATTAGCTTGTTAGCATATACACTGCAACACATGTACAGTGGGGTAAAAAAGTATTTAGTGAGCCACCAATTGTGCAAGTTCTCCCACTTAAAAGATTAGAGAGGTCTCCAATTTTCATCATAGGTATACCTCAACTGTGAGAGACAAAATGAGAAAAAAAAAATCCAGAAAATCACATTGTCTAATTTTTAAAGAATTTATTTGCAAATTATGGTGGACAATAAGTATTTGATCAATAACAAAAGTTCATCTCAATACTTTGTTATATACCTTTTGTTGGCAATGACAGAGGTCAAACGTTTTCTGTAAGTCTTCACAAGGTTTTCACACACTGTTGCTGGTATTTTGGCCCATTCCTCCATGCAGATCTCCTCTAGAGCAGTGATGTTTTGGGGCTGTCGCTGGGCAACATGGACTTTCAACTCCCTCCAAAGATTTTCTATGGTGTTGAGATCTGGAGACTGGGTAGGCCACTCCAGGACCTTGAAATGCTTCTTACGAAGCCACTCCTTCGTTGCCCGGGTGGTGTGTTTGGGATCATTGTCATGCTGAAAGACCCAGCCACGTTTCATCTTCAATGCCCTTGCTGATGGAAGGAGGTTTTCACTCAAAATCTCACGATACATTGCCCCATTCATTCTTTCCTTTACACGGATCAGTCGTCCTGGTCCCTTTGCAGAAAAACAGCCCCAAAGCATGATGATTCCACCCCCATCCTTCACAGTAGGTATGGTGTTCTTTCTCCTCCAAACACGACAAGTTGAGTTTTTACCAAAAAGTTCTATTTTGGTTTCATCTGACCATATGACATTCTCCCAATCCTCTTCTGGATCATCCAAATGCTCTCTAGCAAACTTCAGACAGGCCTGGACATGTACTGGCTTAAGCAGGGGGACATGTCTGGCACTGCAGGATTTGAGTCCCTGGCGGCATAGTGTGTTACTGATGGTAGCCTTTGTTACTTTGGTCCCAGTTCTCTGCAGGTCATTCAGTAGGTCTCCCTGTGTGGTTCTGGGATTTTTGCTCACCGTTCTCATGATCATTTTGACCCCACGGTGTAAGATCTTGCGTGGAGCCCCAGATCAAGGGAGATTATCAGTGGTCTTGTATGTCTTCCATTTTCTAATAATTGCTCCCACAGTTGATTTCTTCACGCCAAGCTGCTTACCTATTGCAGATTCAGTCTTCCCAGCCTGGTGTAGGTCTACAATTTTGTTTCTGGTGTCCTTTGACAGCTCTTTGGTCTTGGCCATAGTGGAGTTTGGAGTCTGACTGTTTGAGGTTGTGGACAGGTGTCTTTTATACTGATAACGAGTTCAAACAGGTGCCATTAATACAGGTAACGAGTGGAGGACAGAGGAGCCTCTTAAAGAAGAAGTTACACGTCTGTGAGAGCCAGAAATCTTGCTTGTTTGTAGGTGACCAAATACTTATTTTCCACCATAATTTGCAAATAAATTCTTTAAAAATCAGACAATGTGATTTTCTGGATTTTTTTTTTCTCATTTTGTCTCTCATAGTTGAGGTATACCTATGATGAAAATTGGAGACCTCTCTCATCTTTTAAGTGGGAGAACTTAATTGGTGGCTGACTAAATACTTTTTTACCCCACTGTATCATACAGTGTCTTGTAATAAAGTTCTCTTTCGGTTCAACGCCTGCCTCCGCTGTCCTCTTTCCAGACATAACAAAAGTGTTGCACAACATCTGGCACAGAAGTTGAGAAGAAGAGACAAATGTTA
Source organism: Pholidichthys leucotaenia (assembly GCA_020510985.1). NCBI lineage: Eukaryota > Metazoa > Chordata > Actinopteri > Cichliformes > Pholidichthyidae > Pholidichthys > Pholidichthys leucotaenia. The sequence goes on from CM035837.1 coordinate 410,915,204, forward strand.
ACAAGACATTAGGCATAGAATAGAACCAAAGAAAATCTGACATAAACAAGGATTTTGCAGCCACACTAATGCATGTGATACAAGCTTGCAAGTTTACGTCAACTGATGCTTGGTCTTTTCTGTTTCAGCACCACAAAAGACACATCCCTGAATGGCTACTTCATTCCCAAAGACACCTGTGTCTTCATCAATCAGTGGCAGATCAACTATGATCCGTAAGTTTAATGAATATCTACCAAAAGTGAATGAAGTCAATAAACCAGACCTACTCATGCAAGAAACGTTAGTACTAACAGATTTGTTCATAAACATATGTACAATCAGCTTAGGTGAACTTGTGGGATTCAACAACCTGTTAGTATCTTAAAATTTAGCAAAGGTACTAACAAAACTAATGAGTGGTCCAGACTAGTTGTAAGGGTTTTGTGTAAACAGTTTGCTGTTATTATAACCTTAGTTTTCACTAAATGGCTCAATATTTTATTTGTCTGAATCAAGTATAAGAGTGTAAACTCTATAAACTTAATTAGTTAAAGTGACACTCTGCCAAAAATCGATTTTTTTTAACATGTCTCCAACATGTTTTTTTTTATGACTTACAGGACATATCAAGAGTGAAATTGCTCAAATGTCTCATTTCTCTGTTTTTTGCTGCAAAGTTTTACTTAAGCCTCCTGCAAAAAGGCGAGTTGAGACAGAGCATTTTTGGTGACGTAACTATTTGTGGTGCTGGCACATGGGTAGTGTTGAGCCATTCAGGACTCTCTGGCCTGACTGACCTTATCCTCCAAGCTAGTTAGCATTTTTTTAACAAACTACTTTGAAAACTTGACCCAAATTAAGATGGACTTTACCATTAAACTGTTTTTAAAGACCAATGTAGTTTCAGTCATTATCCTGGGCCACCATGCATACAGTTGGGCATGTCCTTCAACTGGTAAGTCTTTTTATCACTGGATTTACTGGCAATGTAGTGGTATCTACTATTAGCCTAGTGGTATGTGGTTGGGCCTAGTAATCACCGATTCTGGTATCTGGTGGTGGTGGGGTGAAAAGATTTTGACATTAAACTGTAAGACAATGAAAGGTTTTTTTGTAGAAAAAAGAGCATAAGATACCATTTTAGACAATGTAGATTTGTTTTTATAGGGGATTAATATCCACCAGAGTGCATCTTTAACAAGATTTTATACTTTGATTCATTATAATTTAAAGTAATTAAAAATAATTAAAAGCAGTATCATTCCAGCAAACCCAAATCATATCAAATGCAAAACCGATTCTAAATGTCATTGCCGGCGCAGCACATGACTTGGTAATATTGGAGAATGGTGCTGTGGGGATGCGTCTGAAACAAGGTGATGGTGATGGCTCAGTGATCCCATTGTAATAATTGATAAGTCACATGGATCTAATTTTGATTTTTACTGCTTTCATATGTGGTGTGGGCTCTGACCCTGGGTTAGGGTGCAGAGCAGGGTCCATTTTGGGGATTGATTTTGAGGAAAGAGTAGGCTGTATTTTCATATACAGTATAAACTACTGTGGAAATTAACAAAAGCCAGATTTTTACTGTTTTATGCACACATTTTAAGCCCAAATTGTTGAAATGTGTCAAACTGCTAAGCAAAGTGGGACAGTCTCAGTACAGTTAGCATGGATGGCACACCTGACCTAATCGTGCACTCACCTGTGTCTTCATGTCGATCACTGTGGAAAATCATTTGCAGCAAAACCACACTGAAATACCTCCTATAATCTCACAGGTTCTTTCATTTTGCCCTTCGTCGTTTGGTTCCATTGCAGACGTTACTTAAATTATATTTTTGGGATCTCAGACAAGAGAACTTCAGTTTTGCTTGAGAAGTTTTTTTTTTTTCTTTTTCTAAAGGTGTGTTCAGACCAAACCTGAGTAAATTTAGTCGCATGACACGAGTACATGTTAACTTTATGGAGTCGTGTGACTACATTTTCTCACAACCTTAAGACTTTGAAGCCATGCTTGTGAGTGAATCTTCAGGTCATACACTTCAGAAGAGTGGCCTTATATGGTAGTTTTCGGGTGTAAATTGTGCAAATATTCAGTACTCGTGAACACGTGCTCACTTATACATGTGTGTAATCCACCATTTTTATGTGGGCTGTTTACACACTTTCAGAGGACATATGAGCATTTGTTAAATCTGGAGTGGCTCATTTGTACTAATGCTGCCTTCTAACAAAGTTTGCAGGATTTACACATACAAATATGTTCTTGTATGAGGCATATTAAGAAAAAAGTCTTGCAGCATGATTTTCTTCACATTTGACACAAACTGAATCAACAGATTATAACTAATTCATCAGGGTTTCTATTAAAGTCATTATTTCCTTGCACCTCTAGTAAGCTGTGGAAAGAACCGTCTTCCTTCAACCCAGACCGTTTCCTGAGCGCTGATGGCACTGAGATCAACAAAACAGATGGAGAGAAGGTGATGATCTTTGGCATGGGAAAACGCCGCTGCATCGGCGAGGCCATTAGTCGACAGGAAGTTTTCCTTTTCTTGGCGATCATGATACAGAAGCTGCAGTTCCACACTTTGCCTGGAGAGACACCATGACATGACCCCGCAGTACGGTCTAACGATAAGGCACAAACACTGCAGACTCAGAGCCACACCAAGAGCAAAGAATGAGAAGTAGCTTATTGTCACTCATTAAGGGTCTGATTGGACGCAATGCATAATCTGCTGAATTAATAGTAACTAGTGCATCCCCATGCATGCCCGTTGAAACCAAGTATAAACAAGTATTTCTGCATGCCCGTAGAAAGCTACTGTTACCATGGCAACAGTAACCATGGTGATGCCTGCCTTTGATCTTTGACATGGTGCCCGTGCATGCCCGTAGAAACCATGCCTTTGATCTTTGATGATGTGTCTGACTGGCAACAGCAACCATGGTGAAACCTGCCTTTGATCTTTGACGTCACCACTCGTTCAGTGACGCATGCCTTTGATCTTTGACGTCACTACTCGTTCAATGATACCTGCCTTTGATCTCTGGTGATGTCATAGCGAGTCCTGTGATCTTTGATGATGTCATAGCGAGTCCTATGATCGTGACACACACATGCCTTTGATCTTTGATGTCACCATTCGTTCAGTGATGCCTGCCTTTGATCTTTGATGATGTCATAGCGATTCCTATAATTGTGAGTGATGCCTGCCTTGGAACCCATGCATGCCCGTAGAAACCATGCCTTTGATCTTTGATGATGCGTCTGTCTGGCAACAGTAACCATGGTGAAACCTGCCTTTGATCTTTGACGTCACCACTCGTTCAGTGACGCCTGCCTTTGATCTTTGATTATGTCATAGCAAGTCTTATGATCTTTGGTGATGCCATAGTAAGTCCTATGATCGTTGATGATGTCATAGCGAGTCCTATGGTTGTGAGTGATGCCTGCCTTTGATCTTTGATGATGTCATAGTGATCCCTATGATCTTTGATGATGTCATAGCGAGTCCTATGGTCGTGAGTGATGCCTGCCTTTGATCTTTGATGATGTCATGCTGAGTGCTATGATTGTGAGTGATGCCAGCCTTTGATCTTTGATGATGTCATGGCGAGTCCTATGATCTTTTAGCCAGTCCTATGATCGTGACACACAGACAGACATACAGTATTTCTTGAATTATACAGTATATAGAGTGATATACTGTATAATTCAAGAAATCTCTGTCGACACACAGACAGACACGCAGACACACAGACACACAGAGTTGCCACGGTCAAGATATACTGTATAGAGTGATGATATAGAGTGAAGTAGATAGATAGATAGATAGATAGATAGATAGATAGATGTACTTTATTGATCCCAAACTGGGAAATTACAGTGTACGTGGCGGTAATGCACCTGTGGGCTGGTTGCCAATAGCCAATCAAATCTAAAAGAAGAAGAAACTTCTGTCAGTGGCCACAGATACATGGGCAAAATTTCTTCAATCTGATTACAATTCAGATCAGAATTTTACTGTTTACATGGATCCTGAAAAAGCTGATCTGATTAGGACGAGCGTTTCCATGTGTCACACATTTGAACGGAATAAATCATTTTGACATGCGCACATCGACATTTCGACATTCCGAAAATAGTAGAAGAAGAAGCAACTTCCGGTGTTAGCAAGCCCCGCTTCGTGTCGAAATGGACCTGTACTGTGTTATTCAGACTGTACTTTTGCTTCTGCTGGTCTCCGTAACGAAGCTACAAGTACATACTTCTGCATATGAAGAACAAAGGGAGACAGCAGGACGATACAGACCAGTTTTGTTTTACTCCCGCTATGTTTTCTGTTAGCTGCTGCTAAGGCGGAAATATGTCACGTCGACTTGCGGCTGGTGTACAGACATGCGCAGTAAACATATTTTCTGCCCTACGTTTGGAATAAGTGTTTTCATGCGCACCATTCCGATTAACAATCGGCATAACCCACCCCTCTCAATCGGAATGAAATTTTGATCCGAATGAGCATGATCGGGTTAGAATATTCAGATTGGCATGTTTACATGAAGCATTTTTATTCCGATCAGGCTTTTAATCCGATGACTTGTGTCCATGTAAACATAGCCAGTGAAGCATGTCACCACTCATTCAGGCATCACTGAATGAGTGGTGACGTGCTTGCTTACACCTGCTTTCTACAGGCATGCAGAAACACTTGCTTATACTTGGTTTCTACGGGCATGCACAGGTATGCACTAGTATATAGAACGATATAAAAATTAGAGCTGTTGGTGGCAGTTGGACACTTTTAAGCAGGTTCTTCTGAAGGACGGATAATTTTTTCACACATAAGGACTTGTTCAGAACTCCTTATAAGAACTCCTTATACAAAGATATAGAGTGATGATAATCAAGTCAGTGGCGGTAATGCACCTGGTTGCCAAATGCCAATCAAATCTAAAAGAAGAAGTGGAATTTGCCTGTTATGTTGCAGATTGTGAGATGTCTGAGTTAAATTTTTCTTTATTTCTGCCAGTGCTTCTTAATGAGGAATATGCCTTTTCTCCTGCTGCATTGTAATCTAAATGGCTTTGAATCAAATATTACAAAGTCACATGTGCAAAGTCTTATTAATCTTTAGGTTTCAACCAAGTTCTATGTTGTGGTGAAAGCAAGCTGTTGTGTTGATCATGAACTGCTGAGTTTAATTGATGCAATAATAAAACACTCATAAACAACAAAAAAGTAATGGTTTTGTTTTTGGTCCCATTTCTTTTGCCAAATTGAAAGTTTTACAAATTTTTCTATGAGCGAAAAAGAGCCATATTTCCATTCAATTTAGAACACATTTTTAACCCCTTAGCATTCCAGCCAATTTCACTAAAATGCCTAAAAATAGCATGCCCAAAGTAAACCAAAAGTTGTTCTTCAACCCTTTGCAGTATATTCATGGGGTTGGTCTCAATCAAAAGATAACACTAAATTTTTTGGCAAAACAGTCAGAATCCCTCTAAGTGCTTCTGCTACCACAGGGGTCACCAACTAAAACTGCAAGAGGTCCAATAAGTTGGTCATTCTCCCCAGCTGAGGCCCAAGCTAGGTGTAGGAATCTTTAGGCACCTTATGATTCAGAACTCCAATTTTATTCTAAAGTTATTCTCAATGCATCTTGATGATTTTTTTTTTTTTTTTTTTTGTATTCAGGATTTTTCCCTCCCATTGTGTGACAACTTGGTCCTTTTAAAGCAAAGTATTTGCAATGACCCATGAATTTACTTCCAAAATCTTTTATTGATTTCAAGGGTCAGTGCTTGGACCATTGTTGTTTGTGCTATATATAAATGATTTACCTGAAGTCGCATCACAGGGATCCTTAGTATACCTATTTGCTGATGATACTAAGATATACAGATGTGTTTATAACAAAGTACTGTGTAAACTTCAGGATTATCTGAATTCCATCATAAATTGGACAGATTCATCACTTTTAAAACTACACACAGATAAATGTAAGCATATGAATATAACTAACAAAAAATGGAGAATGCAACTACATTTTTTGAGTTAGGAAATTTAGGGTAATTTATTAACCAGGTAATGGAAGAAAAGGATCTTGAAGTAATTATAGATAACGAGTTAAACTTCAGTCAACACATTAATGAGAAGAATAATAAAGCTAATAAAATGTTAGGTGTCATTAGAAGAAATTTTTAATATCTGGATCAGAACAATTTCAAATTATTATATAAAGCATTGGTGAGATCTCATCTGGAATATGCTAGACAAATCTGGGCACCCTACTTAAAGAAACATATACAGTATATGCTATTGAGAATGTTCAGCGGAGAGCAACAAAATATGTGCCAGGACTTAAGGATTTGCCTTACTCAGAACGATTAAAAAAATTGAATTTACCATCATTATCTTACCGCAGACTACGAAGTGACATGATTGAATTATATAAAGTTTTGATGATGAAATATGACCCTGATGTGGCAGATTTTATTAAACTGAATGCACAGAATCGGACAACTAGGGGACATCAACTAAAAATAGAGAGGACCAGACCAAGGACTCATTTAAGGCAGAATGCACTTACTGTGCGATCTGCAGATATATGGAATAAACTTCCAGATTATGTTATAAATGCTCCAAGTGTCAATAGTTTTAAGCTCAGGCTGGATCAATACTGGAGTAGGATGTCAATATACTTTACCTTTGAGGATCCTTTTAACCCTAGAGAAGTAGCGTCATGTTGATAGAAGGAACAGCTCACATGCGAGGAGCAACACCAGAGAAAACACTCAAAACACAGAGAAGCAAGTTTTGAAGGTTTACAGAAAGAAGCTCTAGTAGAGAAACTGTCACTCGCCAGAGGAAGACGTGGCCTGTGGGGAGAACAAGAGTAATTAATGAGAACAGAGATATGGTGACGTGGAAAACCAAATAGGCAACTTACATGAACCAAGCAGAGAACCAACAGTAATAGACAAACCAGCGGGATGAAGCTGGTTGGGGGGTAGGTTGAGTGTAGTGATGGGCAGGCAGGCACTGGTGCTCTGAATGGTGATCCAATCTTATCCAGGAAATATTTGGTGAGGCAGGTTTCGAGGCGTGACTCGTGACATATGTGTTGACGTCAAACCACGTGACTGGATCAGGCGAAATAAACTGAGCAGTGCTACCCAATGGAAATCCCTGTCCCTCATGTTTTGTTTTGTCATATTTGACTGTGTAAGGGATTTGTCACAACCAATTTTCAGATGGAACCATCACCAAAAATACTTGAGCTCATTTCTCCCATTGATGTATTTTCCACAAATAGTGGCTTTTTACTGCACTTGAAGTTATGTCTTAGTGGTAGTATATCCATTTTGCAAGCGGGAGACCTGGGTTCAACTCCCAGCTGTGTTGTTCTTTTAATTTCATTTTATTTGCAAGGAACAGCTTAGATCATTATTACACATCATTATGCTGAGGCACTATTGCTGTTGTGCCCTGCATGAGAATAAGGCCAGTTAAATATACTGGGACAGTATAAGACTGTTGAAATTTTATTATTTCTTAATAAAAATAGATAGTACAAGCACATGAAGTAACACAGACACATTCACTGGAGTCACCCCAGTTTTATTATTTCTTTTTTTTTCCCTTATGATCATTGATATTTCTTAAAAGACAGCACATTTATTGAAATTGAAAAAAATACACATTAAACCAACAATCATCACAATACCCTTGTAAAAATCAGCATGTTGTATACATTTTGTCCACTAGATGGCCTGGTAGAGAAAATGAAGTCCCACATGAGGCCTTGCCTATGTGAACCATTTTGATGAAAGGCCTCAAGTCCTCCAGAAAGCCTCATTTGGCCATCACTAGTTGAGTGTGGTCTAACCGGGTGGAGTGAGGAAGCTGAGGCGGGGTGAGGATGATGGAGCAGGTGAGTGCACAACAATCCCCAGAAGCACACCGCACATATGGCAGCAACCTGAAAAAGGCAAAGAGGGGAGGAAACGTGAGTGTTAATTTCTCAACAAAATCAAATACTTACTCGCTGAAGCAGGCAATTTACCCAACGAGCCAGCACTGAAGTTTCACGGGATGGTCCTTATAAGCGCTGGCAAGGAAGAGGCGGCAGGTCTGTCCAATGCTGCAGGTGAGCTGATTGTCTGTGGAGCTGGGGGAAAGTTCAACAGGACGGGAGGGGCAAGCGCTCACCTGCATATGACAAGTGGGGATGGTCCCTGAGGACGGGTTGGATGCTGCCGTGGCAGAAGGCCTAGAGACATGATTCTTAAGACTGACATTAGAGGTCCTTGGACCTATAGTCAGCAATACTTGATATGATGATTAAAACAAATGGAAGAAAAATCTGACACATGGACAAATTTATTTCAGAATGTGCTTTTAAAAGCTGCCATCATTTCATGGACATTCAGAAGACCACGGCTGTCTACAGACAGGCCAATATCATTTAACCTGCTTTTACACATTATTTTATTAAGCTCATGTTTTAGCTGCTTCTTCTTCTTCTTTTAGATTTGATTGGCAGTTGGTAGCCAGCCTACAGGTGCATTACCGCCACGAACTTCACTCTATATCATCACTCTGGTCAGGAGCTGTAGTCCTTATGTATTTCACTCAGTAAACATCACTCTATGTATCAAAAGTCAAAATTCTTCTCGGTTGGCAACCTCTTCTTCTCTTCTTCACTCTATATCTTTGGTCAAGGAGTTCTGAACAATCTTCTTCTTCTTCTTCTTCTTCTTCTTCAAACAGTGAGATTTCCATGTCTACATGATCTCACCCAAAGGATGCTGGGATAGGCTCCAGCCCCCCCGCGACCCGAAAAGGATTAAGCGGAAGAAGATGAATGAATAAATGAATGAATGAATGATATCTATAACACTTCATCTATTCTCTACCATTCTATATCATCACTCTTTTAGCTTTTTCTATATTAATTTTTAAACAAAAAAAAATTAAAGTAATTCTTTGTTCAATTTCAAACAAAATATGGAATATAAAATTTTATAAAATAGGAGAATGCTAAATGTGTTTGTTGACTCCAAATAAATAGGTTTAAAATTCTAAAATCTACAACTCCATCCATCCATCCATCTTCTTCCGCTTAATCCTTTTCGGGTCGCGGGGGGGCTGAAGCCTATCCCAGCATCTTCGGGCGAGAGGCAGGGTACACCCTGGACAGATCGCCAGTCCATCGCAGGGCCAACACAGAGAGGCAGACAACCATTCACTCTCACAGTCATACCTAAGGACAGTTTAGAATCCCCAGTTTGATGCCAATTAACCTAACTTGCATGTTTTTGGCATGTGGGAGGAAACCGGAGAAATCCCAGAGTAAACCCACGCAGGCACGGGGAGAACATGCAAACTCCACACAGATCACTGTTGGTCGGGGGCTGGGATCGAACCCAGGATCCCCCGGCCAAGGGTGAGTTCCTGTGCTGCCGCAGTGCTAACCACTCCACCACCGCGCTACTAAAATCCTAAAAATGTTTTTCAGGAGAACACAAACTAAATTGTATTGCATTTTTTTAAAAAAAGATTAATATCTAAAAAACAAAATTTCACAAAAAGTCCACCTCTATACAATATTTTCAGTGCAGAAAAACTGTTTCAAACTGTAAGACAAAAAACAGACACAAAATAGAACTCCATACTACAGAATTCCTCTGACATCACTCTACAAAAGCAAAAAAATCTCTGTGTGTCTGTCTGTGTGTGTGTCTGTCACACTCATAGGATATGATAGGATATGAGTGTGACAGTTATACCACCCTACTTTCCAGTTTAAGTCCCATACCCATGGATCGGAGAGTGCAAATGTCCACGTCCCCCGGTTCATAGGAAGGCCTATGATCTCTGCCTGAGCTTCAGAGGACGTCCAATGAACTCAGGCATCATAGGACACTGTCTTTATGATGTCATATAGACCATGTGTCTTTGAACTCAGGCATCATAGGACACTGTCTTTATGATGTCATATAGACCATGTGTCTTTGAACTCAGGCATAATAGGACACATAGACAAATGTGTCTTTATGATGTCATATAGACCATGAGCTCAGGCATCATAGGACGACTCGCCATGCCTGTATGATGGCACATGGACAAATGTGTCTTTATGATGTCATGTACATCAAGCCTGCCTTCATGTCTTTATGATGTCATATACAGTGACAGACATCAGGCAACATGTCTTTATGATGTCATATACATCAAGGCTGCCTTCATGTCTTTATGATGTCATATACAGTGAGTCCGTGCCGGAAAGCCTCTTTTTGCTCAGATCTATTTTCATGATGCTGTCCATGAACTGAAATTACGACATACCTATCCCTCAACCAGTGGTCTCAACAAAGAAGAAGAATCAGAATCAGAATCAGAATCAGAATGAGATTTATTGCCATTGTTCATGTAGTACACAAACTAGGAATTTGTCTCGGTGCAATGCTGCAACATTAAACATGGAGTAGCACTAAAGATAAAAATAAAAAAACTATGCATGCAATAAAAGGTAGAATATGAATAAGTAATAATAATCTATGCAATTTTTAAATATATTAACAAGCAGCAGATATTGTGGAGTTCCACATAGTGCAGTCGGTAGTGCAAAAAGAAAACAGTGATAATTGTCATGAGTCCGGTTGAGCTGCTGTACGTAGTGCACGAGAGTCTAATAAGTCACTTAGTGTTCAGCAGTCTGATGGCAGAGGGGAAGAAGCTGTTCATGTAGCGGGAGGTTTTAGTCTGAATGGACCGAAGACTTCTGCCTGAGGGGAGGGGGGCAAACAGTGCGTGTCCAGGGTGTGAAGGGTCGGCTATGATCCGACCTGCCCGTCTCCGGGTCCTGGAGATGTACAGGTCCTGGAGGGATGGGAGCTTGCAGCCGATCACCTTCTCAGCAGCGCGCACAACGCGCTGCAGTCTTAGTCTGTCCCTGGCGGTGGCTCCTGCATACCCCACGGTGATGGAGGTGGTGAGGATGGACTCAATGATGGCCGTGTAGAACTGCACCAACATCTTGGTGGGTAGCTTGAGCTTCCTCAGCTGCCGCAGGAAGAACATCCTCTGCTGGGCCTTTTTGATGAGGGAGCTGATGGTCGGCTCCCACTTGAGGTCGCGGGTGATGGTGGTGCCCAGGAAGCGGAAGGAATCCGCAGTGGTGATGGGAGAGTCTGTGAGGGTAAGGGGGGGCAGAGGGGCTGTGACTTTTCTGAAGTCCACGATCATCTCCACTGTCTTCAGAGCGTTCAGCTGCAGGTTGTTGTGGCTGCACCAGGACGCCGGCTGGGCCACCTCTCTCCTGTAGACGGACTCGTTGCTGTTGGAGATGAGCCCGATGAGGGTGGTGTCGTCCGCAAACTTGATCAGCTTGTCAGACTGGTGGCTGGAGGTGCAGGAGTTGGTGTACAGGGAGAAGAGCAGGGGGAAAGTACACAGCCCTGGGGTGATCCGCTGCTGGTGCTAACAGAGTCTGAGACAGTCTTTCCCAGCCGCACATGCTGCCTCCGGTCCGTCAGGAAGTCGGTGATCCACCTGCAGAGGGAGTCAGGCACGTTGAGCAGGGACAGCTTGTCCTGGAGCAGAGCGGGGCGGATGGTATTGAATGCAGAGCTGAAGTCCACAAACAGGATCCTGACGTAGGTTCCCAGGGAGTCCAGGTGCTGCAGGATGGAGTGGAGGGCCAGGTTGACTGCGTTGTCCACAGACCTGTTGGCTCTGTAGGCAAACTGCAGCGGGTCCAGGAGGGGAGTGGTGATGGTCTTGAGGTGGGGCAGGACCAGGCGCTCAAAGGACTTCATGACTACAGAGGTGAGTGCTACAGGTCTGTAGTCGTTAAGACCACAGATCCGTGGCTTCTTGGGGACAGGGACGATGGTAGAGGTTTTGAGGCAGGCCGGCACGTGGCATGACTTCAGGGAGGTGTTAAAAATGTCTGTGAAGACAGGAGTCAGCTCCTCCACACTGTGTCTCAGGGTGGAGGGAGACACGCCGTCCGGACCGGGGGCCTTACGCGGGTTCAGTCTGGAGAACTGTCTGTGCACGTCCTGCTCACTGATGGCAAGAGAACCCACCAGAAGAAGAAGAAAACCCACCAGATGGAGAGCAATAGAATGACGACAACTGCTGCACATCAGAAAAGATGCCATGAAGATGAAACACCTGAGGTTCCAGCAGTACATCGCACCCGTCTGAGACAGGAGAACACCCTTCACCAGCATAGGGTACGACAGACTTTAAAGCACGTTTCTAGGACATCATAGGATGGCCTATGATCTCTGCCTCATCATCATAGCACATCCTATGACCTCAGACATTATAAGACAACTCGCCATGCCTACATGGCAAGTTTACTGACGGCAAATGTGTAACCTTGACGAATGCCAGTCTACACTACAGATGTGTAAAATGCCAAGCAAAGCGCTGATTTTCTCTGGGTGCTCCGGTTTCTTGGTTCCTACGGGCATGAACGGGCCTTCCTGAACAGGGTCGAAAGCCACTTTTTCAGGATCGTGCCCATGAACTGGAATTACGACGCACCTATCCCTGAACCAGTGGTCTGAATGAAGAAGAAGAAGACCCACCAGATGGAGAGCAATAGAATGAAAAGAACTGCTGCACGTCTGAAAGGATGCCGTGAACATGAAACACCGTAGGCATGATTGTGAACAACACAGCCGTCTGAAACAGGAGGAGACCCTTCAGTGATCTGAACGAAGAAAAAGAAGACCGACCAGATGATGTCTATATGACGGCACATAGACAGAGCACATGACTCCCTACAAGACATATACTGTATATAGACACAGGTAAGCAACCTGGCCACACCTAGAACACAGTCCAAGGACGGATAATTTTTTCACACATAAGGAGTTGTTCAGAACTCCTTATACAAAGATAGAGAGTGATGATAATCAAGCCAGTGGCGATAATGAACCTGTAAGCTGGTTGCCAACTGCCATCCATCTATCCATCTTCTTCCGCTTAATCCTTTTTGGGTCACGTGGGGGCTGGAGCCTATCCCAGCATCTTTGGGTGAGAGGCAGGGAATCAAAAAGAGGAAGATAACACAGAGCAGTGACAGGCAGGAGAAGAAGTAACAAGCAGGGGCAAACAGCTCCAGATGGCAGGGCATATTTTGTGTGATTTTTATGTTTTGCTGCACACAAAATCCATCACATGTGATTGCTACTTAGTGCTGTGTTGCTCTACCAACTGTCCTGTAACTGGCTAGAATTCTGTTCCAATGCATCCCCTCTACGGGCATGTACGGGTATGCACAAGTTTTTTTAAATCTCAACAGTAAACTTTGTTACAGCATGGATGAAGTTGTAATTCCATGCCTACATGCAAAGGGGAGGTGGAATGTTTCATGATCAGTAGTAACACAGAGTTTTTACTGAGTTTTTATGTGATATCGGAAGCTACGAAAAGGACCTCCATAACTAGCGACCTCACCTCTGCATCCCAGCACGGACTACTCTCGGCAGAATAGAGGAAGATGTACCTTCTTCTTCTTCTTCTTTTAGATTTGATTGGCGGTTGGCAACCAGTTTACAGGTGCATTACCACCACGTACTTCACTCTGTATCATCACTCTATATATCTTGGCCCACTTCCTGCAGTCGTTCATCTTGAGACACACCCTGATAAACCACTCTATATACTGTATAATTCAAGAAAGCTCTGTGTGTCTGTGTGTCACGATCATAAGACTCAAAAGATCATAGGACTTGCTATGACATCATCAAAGATCAAAGGCAGGCATCACTCATGATCATAAGGCTCGCTATGACATCATCAAAGATCATAGGACTTGCTAAGACATCATCATAGATCAAAGGCAGGCATCACTGGACTCACTATGACATCATCAAAGATCATGGGCCTCGCTATGACATCATCAAAGATCAAAGGCAGCCATCACCCACGATCATAGGACTCACTATGACATCATCAAAGGTCACAGGACTTGCTATGACATCATCAAAGATCAAAGGCAGGCATCACTGAACGAGTGGTGACGTGCTTGCCTACACCTGCTTTTACGGGCATGCAGAAATACTTGCACTAGTACACTCAATTTCACAACAGCTCTTCATTTCATAAATGCTGACTTGTAACGAACTATGTCTGTCCAGGGTGGATGTCCTGGCTTTCAGCTTTGTGTGTGTGTGTGTGGCGCCTGCAGCGGACTGTGATTTTGCGACCAGCTGCTTATATTCTGGAGTGGCTGGAGCCGCAGAGTGACAGTGAGAGTGGCGTTCATGGGACAGCGGAGAGGGGAGTCTGCAGCAGGAGAGCGCCCAAGGGCTCGTGTCATAATCTGCCCAGGTGGTCGCCAGTACAGCAGTTCAGTTCCGCTTTTTTCCACTTTTTTCCCATCAAAACAAAATGGTCTCCCTTTTTCCCAAATTCTATCAAAAGGCATCAGGTCTGGACAGAGGACTCTCGGGCTCCGAATCCAGACTGGAGTCCACCAGTTGGTGACCCCTGTGCTACTTAGTATTATTGGTTATATTGATATTGGCTGGTTTTCCAGATATTGGCTGGAAAACATAATAGGAATGTAGAACCTAGCGTTATCAAGTTCAGGTCAAAATTTTGTAACAGTACCACAAAAAATGAACACATTATTTTCTCAGGTTGCAACCGGGCGTTTTTGAACATTAGGACAGGTTGGCACATACCTTGCAAAAAAACGTTTATAACTTTTGAATGCTTCAACATAGAAGTGTCATCTTGGGCTCTAATGAAAGGTGATAGTCAGGGCTATCCTGCCCCATATCCACATACACTGTCAGTAGTAATGACACAGAGTAAGTAAAGTATAAACATTACACACAAGGTTGGTAGAAGTGACTCAGCTTTGTAGAAACAGCCGAGCATTATGCATGGGAGATGCATGGGCTTTATAGGGGGCATGTGTGACGAACCCAGCCTATCAGGAATCGTTAAGTTCAAAAAATAATTGGCTACACAACACATCTATAATCAGCATACTCAGCTGCAATTGGCTCATTTTGTTGACATTAGCTGTGGGGCTGGTCCTTCATGCTAAGTAGGCACTTATTGAGTATTGAAGGCTGTGAAAACACAAAGGAAAGGCCTTTTGGGTCAAATGAGGTATCAATCAAATCTAGACTGTCACGTGAATCTTTTGGGCTTCTGTTTATGTCACTATCGCTATATGAAATGTAGTTTTTATAGTGCCTTAGAAAAAAAAAAGCAAGCAGGAAATTAGCCGGCAGGTTTTGCTGCAGTTTTATGGGCATTTTTTCCCTGTAATTATCTAGATGGACAATAAATCTTACTCTAATGGATCTATTGGACCTTTAGCAATAAAACTGGACCATATTTGTTGGACTATCATTAATTATAGGACTCCAAGAAAGCGTCATTAGTGAGTAAATAATATGTTGTGCTAGCTTAATGCTCTATTTAATTCCAGTGTTGATTGCATCTCAGATCTAGCTCAAGTAGGTTCATTTTGTCTTCTTTTAGTTATTTATCTTTTGTTCTTATTAAAGACAAGAATAGAAAGGAGATGTATTTACCTTCTTAAGATGTTTCGACTGTACACTGCAGCCTTCGTCAGAAGAGTCAGCTGATTGCTGGCAGCAATCAGTAACCAAAGGATTACAAAAGGCGTGTAAAAAGAAAAATTCATTATATAAAGCTTTTCTAAAGAAAAGGACAAAAGAAGCAGAGCAGTGGTATAAAACATACAAAAATAAGTTAACATATATAATGAGATGTAGCAAAAAGAGACTATTACAGTAAAGAACTGGAGAAAAACAGAGACAATATTACAGACGTGGACAAAATTGTTGGTACACCTCTGTTAATGAAAGAAAAACCCACAATGGTCACAGAAATAACTTGAATCTGACAAAAGTGGTAATAAATAAAAATTCTATGAAAATTAATCAATGAAAATCAGACAATGCTTTTGAATTGTGGTTCAACATAATTATTTCAAAAAACAAACTCATGAAACAGGCCTGGAAAAAAATGATGGTACCCCTAGAAAAGATTGAAAATAATGTGCCCATAGAGACATGTTCAACCAAGATGTGTCCTCTAATTAACATCACAGGTGTCTACAAACTTGTAATCAGTCAGTCGGCCTATTTAAAGGGTGACAAATAGTCACTGTGCTGTTTGGTGACATGGTGTGTACCACACTAAACATGAACCAGAGGAAGCAAAGGAGAGAGTTGTCTCAGGAGATTAGAAAGAAAATTATAGACAAGCATGTTAAAGGTAAAGGCTATAAGACCATCTCCAAGCAGCTTGATGTTCCTGTGACTACAGTTGCACATATTATTCAGAAATTTAAGATCCACGGGACTGTAGCCAACCTCCCTGGACGTGGCCGCAGGAGGAGACGGATAATACGAATGGTAACAAAAGAGCCCAGAACAACCTCTAAACACTTTCATGGTGAACTCCAAGGTCAAGGTACATCAGTGTCAGATCGCACCATCTGTCATTGTTTGAGCCAAAGTGGACTTGATGGGGGATGACCAAGGAGGACACCACTGTTGAAAACAAATCATAAAAAAGCCAGACTGGAATTTGCCAAACTGCATGTTGACAAGCCACAAAGTTTCTGGGAGAATGTCCTATGGACAGACTAGACAAAACTGGAAGTTTTTGGCAAGGCACATCAGCTCTATGTTCACAGATGCAAAAATGAAGCATACCGAGAAAAGAACACTGTCCCTACTGTGAAACATGGGGGAGGTTCTGTTATGTTGTGGGGCTGCTTTGCTGCATCTGGCACAGGGTGTCTTGAATCTGTGCAGGGTATAATGAAATCTCAAGACTATCAAGGTATTCTAGGGAGAAATGTGCTGCCCAGTGTCAGACAGTGACCTCAGTCGCAGGTCATGGGTCCTGCAAGAGTATAATGACCCAAAACACACAGCTAAAAACACCCAAGAATGGCTAAGAGCGAAACATTGGACTATTCTAAAGTCGCCTTCTATGAGCCCTAATCTAAATCCTATTGAACATCTGTGGAAGGAGCTGAAACATGCCATCTGGAGAAGGCACCCTTCAAACCTGAGACAACTGGAGCAGTTTGCTCATGAGGAGTGGGCCAAAATACCTGCTGAGAGGTGCAGAAGTCTCATTGACAGTTACAGAAATCGTTTGATTGCAGTGATTGCCTCAAAAGGTTGTGCAACAAAATATTAAGTTAAGGGTACCATCATTTCTGTCCAGGCTTGTTTCATGAGTTTGTTTTTTAAAATAATTCTGTTGAACCACAATTCAAAAGCAGTGTCTGATTTTCAATGGTTAATTTTCATATAACTTTTATTTATTACCACTTTTGCCAGATTCAAGTTATTTCTGTGACTATTGTGGGTTTTTCTTTCATTAACAGAGGGGTACCAACAATTTTGTCCACGTCTGTAAGCACCCCAAGTGGCTCCCCGGATCCAGTCTGGACAAGTACATTTTCAATCCAGTGATTCGTAAATGTGAAGGAGAACAACAAGAATTTGTGTAAAACTGTTGGAAAGACTTTTCCCGGTCACCAAGAAGTGTTTCATATATACAGGTACATCTCAAAAAATAAGAATATCATGAAAAAGTTCAATATTTTTTGTCACTCATTTCAGAAAGTGAAACCCGTATATTATATAGATTCATTACACAGAGAGTGATATATTTCAAGTGTTTATTTATTTTAATTTTGATGATTATGGCTTACAGCCCACAATAACCCCAAATTCACTTTCTCAAAAAATTAGAATATTACATGAAATTAATTTTAAAAAATAGTTTTTTTAATACAAATGTGGACCGACTGAAAAGTATGTCCATGTACACACTCAATACTTGGTCTGGGCTCCTTCTGGATTAATTACTGTATTAATGTGGCGTGGCATGGAGGTGATCAGCCTGTGGCACTGCTGAGGTGTTATGAAGGTCCAGGTTGCTTTCATAGTGACCCTCAGCTTGTCTGCATTGTTGGGTCTGGTGTCTTTCATCTTCCTCTTGAAAATACTCCATAGATTGGGATCGTGGGTTCGATCCCAGCCCCCGACCAACAGTGGTCTGTGTGGAGTTTGCATGTTCTCCCCGTGTTGCGTGGGTTTACTCCGGGATTTCTCCGGTTTCCTCCCACATGCCAAAAACATGCATGTTAGGTTAATTGGCTGTTCTAAATTGTCCCTAGATATTTGTTTCCTATAGGCCCTTAGAATAGAGGGTTAGTATTAATGAAAGCGCTTTGAGTGGTCTTTGTGACTAGAAAAGCGCTATATAAGTGCAGGTTAGTTAGTTAGTTAGTTAGATTCTCTATGGGGTTTAGGTCAGGAGGATTTGCTAGCAAATCAAACACAGTGATGCCATGGTCATGAAACCAGGTTTTCATACTTTTGGCAGTGGGGGGCAAGTCCTGTTGGAAAGTGAAATCAGCTTCTCCATAAAGCTTGTCAGCAGAGGGAAGCATGAATTCCTCTAAAATTTCCTGGTAGATGACTGCGCTGACTTTGGACTTGATAAAACAGTGGACAAAAACCAGCAGATGATCTCTATTCAGATAAAAGTAAATTTTGCATTTGATTTGGAAATCAAAGTCCCAGAGTCTGGAGAAAGAGTGGAGAGGCACAGAATCTAAGTTGCTTGAGGTTTACTGTGAAGTTTCCACAGTCAATAATGATTTGAGGAACCATGTCATTTGCTGGTGTTGGGCCACTGTGTTTTATCAAGACCAAAGTCAGCGCAGTCGTCTACCAGGAAATTTTAGAGCCCTTCATGCTTCCCTGTGCTGACAAGCTTTATGGAGAACCTGATTTCATTTTCCAGTCAAATTCAAAGTCAATTTCAATTTCATTTTCATTTGCGGTCCGAAACGCTATAGGCCGCCGATGAGTTTGCATAATTTATTAACAAAAGACAAATGACAAAATAATGAGCCTTGTGGGGCAAAAACACAACTATGACTGTGGCTAAGACTAAGACTATGGACAGAGGGAAACAGACTCAGAAGGAATACACTTACTGTGAGACGAACGAGATATGAACCTTAGATGGAGGTTTGACGAGGGAATGTTTGACAAGGTCGCAGCCCAGAGTAACCTAAGCTGCTCCTTTAAGTAGGGCTAAGGATTAAACAGCTGATGAGGCAGTCGTCAGCTCAATGCAATTCAGCTGTCAGAGGAGCTCAGCTCTGACAGCCGGAAGCCCCTCTGAGATGCTGTCACAATAAAAGCTCGGAGAGCCACAAGGAACTAACACCAAATGGGAGGAAAATACTGCATGACCCGAGCGCAGATGAAATCGGCGCTCAGACCATGACAGTACTCCCTCCTGAACGGCGCACTCTGGGCGCCACAAGATATCCAAGCTCTCCCCACCCAAAAGGCCCACCCAGGGTGGGAGGATGGCAGAAAAAGGCCAGGAGGGCGAGAACCAGGAAAAAAAAAAACATCAAGACAAGGAACTGGAACAAAAAGTGACAAGGGCGAATACAGAAAATATAACATGGAGCAACTACAGAGCATGGGGGAAAAAACAAACAAACACAAAAATACTCCATAATGCACAGGTGGAAAAACAGAACAATATATGCAAATAACAGGAATACTAAGCCTACAGGCCACAAACAGAAATACCAAGTCTACAGACCAAGATACACAGGCCCATTAGAAATAAAATGGCAACCACATATCCTTCAAACAGAGGAAGGGAGACAAAAAAAAAACCCATGCTAAATAGCGGCGAATACCTACAGTTTAAATCAATTCAAATAAACGGCCATAGGCAACAAAAGAACATCTCTCAGACTACGGAGGGAACAATCAAAAGGAGAGAGGAAAAAAAAATCATTACGAGAATGTAGGCAGGCAGAGCACAAAACACAAAAAACAAATAGTTCGGGAGGTCTACCTGCATCCAGCGTCCAGATCGCTGGCAGAGAGAAAAGGGAAAGTTCGGGCGGCCTACCCCAGTCCCAGGCCCAGAGAAACAGTACCTCTAGTAGCCGGACCAGGTCGCCAAACAGAAAGTTCAGTTTGTCGGGTGGCCGACCCAGAACGCCAAACTGGTGAAACAGGTTCCCAGGCAGCCGACCCGCGTCATCAGGCCACCAGGACCACAGGGGAGAACTCAGAGGCGGCCTCCCTATCGCGAGGAGCAGCGAGGGAGAGCTGAGCCAATTACGGAGAATCCCCACGGCACCCGATGGCGGGAAAAAGGAAACGGGGAAAGGAAGAGGGACCAGTCCGGCGTCGATCGGCGGGGGATCTGCAGCTCCTGCTCTGAGCTCCACATGGACTGGCGCTGCGCTTTCATTGGGACCCAAGCGGGACCGTGCTGCACCCATGACGGGCTCCAACTGGGCCGGCGCAGCACCAGGGATGACCTCCAGACACGAACCCAGAACCTCCAAGGCAACGATCGGAATGGACTCGTCACCGGTGACCCTGGGAGAACGCTCAGAAGAGAGAAGAAAACCGGGATCAGAATCACCGGCAGTGGCAGAGCCCAGCGAGACAAGCTCGGACACTGCGGACAGCAGCGCCCGGCTCATCTCCCCAAAAGACAGGCAAAAATGCTCCAGGATAGAGGAAAGAAAGACAAAATAGAGCACTTGCCTGATCTTGGGCTCCACCGCAGCCCAGGACTCCGTCGATCCAGGTTCAGTGCGCAGAAGGTCCAGTTCTGGTTCCCACTCGACTGCGGCGGGCTCTGCAGCCGACAAGATGGTGTCCACAGTCTGGAGATTCCCTGAGGCTGACATCCATGCCGAAGGCCCGCACGGCATGGTGGCAGGGGATCCGTGGCCTGCCGGGTCGGATTGTCCCTCCATGGAGACCCAGGGACGCTTGCTCGTCGGTGCAGGTTCCAATTTGCAGTCCGCCCTCATCCTCTGCCCATGTCGTGGCTGCGGGGCTGGAACCAGGCTCTCCAGGCCCGCAGGCTCCCTCCTCGTCCGACGGCGTAGTCCTGGCACCGAGGAGGGGAAGGAGACACAAAGGGAACAGGTTCATAATTAATTACTGCAGCAGGTGGAGGGAGCTCGGGGGACTGTGAATCCCGAACTCCACCCCCAGAGATCAAACAAGGCAATTCACCCAGTGAAGGAAAAGAATGAAGAGACACTTGCCTGATCCGCTGAGGGCTGATGGAACCTGCTGCAGTGGACTTGGTTCTTCCCTTCCCCCGCTGGATGGAGACGGAGGACCCCCCAGGAAGACAAAGAGGAGCCGCTCGCACCGGATCAGGAACGGGGCGGCCGGAGACGGACTCGTGGAGCTCACAGCAGCTGGGGGGAGCGTCGAGAAGGAGGGGGGGACAGCCAAGGCGATCCGGGAACGAGGAGCTGACAGAACAGCAGGGACAGATGACCCGGAGGCGGAGGCTGCTGTGTTTTCCTCCTGTCGTGACGCAGGAGCAACAGCTGGCTGGGAGGCAGAGTTCCTTTGGCGACCCAGAACTGGATCTGGACGGGGTTCTCGCTGAGGCTTACATCGGGCATTGTGACGACGTTCTCTGGCAGAGGGTGAGGCGAAGGTGAGGTGAGGGAACCGCCGCTGCTGCGCAGAAACAGAAACCAGCAGTTCAACGTATTCAGGATAATTATGGGGCTCCGGACTGAGCTCCACCAGTCTAACTGCCGCCGTCACATGCCTTATGATTTCCGATGGATGGGAAGCAGAGTGAACCGCAGCCACACGGTCCTGGAGGATCACAGCTGTCCACTGCGTCTCCTCTGAGGGAATCCCGGCTGACGTCAGCCTCCGCTGGGGACGACCCTTGGGTGACGTGAACTCCTGGGCTGGATGGGCGACGGGAACTGGATTCTGAGGCGAGGGACGGGTATGCTTCACCTTCGGTTTCCTGCCGGAGTTCCCCTCCAATCCACGGGTTCTCTCCCGGAGAGCTGTAATCTCCGCCATCCTCCTCCTTACCTCAGCATGGTTGGCGTGGTGAGGATTGCGGGAAATAGCCACCTCTGCGAGGTCCAAGTACCAGCGTTTGTTGTTGGGAGTGGTGCTGCGGCGAGCGTTGGAGAGCAGGCCATCTAGATCAATTAGAAAAACGATCAGACTGTAACCTATGTCTAAAGAGTAGCCCTCTCCTGGCGCCACCATCTCCAACACGCTGGTACACGGAAGACAGGGAAAAACTAACAAGCCCAACACAAACTCACGGTGACTGGCATCTCATTCGGGCTGCGACCTACTGTCATGGTGTGGTCCTCGCGGACCACAAATGAGACACTATGGGCCGCCGATGAGTTTGCATAATTTATTAACAAAAGACAAATGACAAAATAATGAGCCTCATGGGGCAAAAACACAATTATGACTGTGGCTAAGACTAAGACTATGGACAGAGGGAAACAGACTCAGAAGGAGTACACTTACTGTGAGACGAACGAGATATAAACCTTAGATGGAGGTTTGACGAGGGAATGTTTGACGAGGTCACAGCCCGGAGTAACCTAAGCTGCTCCCTTAAGTAGGGCTAAGGATTAAACAGCTGATGAGGCAGTCATCAGCTCAATGCAATTCAGCTGTCAGAGGAGCTCAGCTCTGACAGCCAGAAGCCCCTCTGAGATGCTGTCACAATAAAAGCTTGGACAGCCACAAGGAACTAACACCAAATGGGAGGAAAATAAATGCATGACCCAAGCGCGGACGAAATCGGCGCTCAGACCATGACACCAGACCCAACAATGCAGACGAGCTGAAGGTCGCTATCAAAGCAACCTGGACCTCCATAACACCTCAGCAGTACCACAGGCTGATCACCTCCATGCCACGCCACATTGATACAGTAATTAATCCAAAAGGAGCCCCAACCAAGTATTGAGTGTGTACATGGACATACTTTTCAGTCGGCCAACATTTCTATTAAAAACTATCATTTTTTTAATTAATTTTATGTAATATTCTAATTTTTTGAGAAAGTGGATGTGGGGTGTCGTGCTCCTCATCAAGTCGTAAAACCTGTGTTATGTGCCATCACCTCATCTTCTTCATCTTCTTGTCTAGTTTGGATTATCCAGCCTCGAGCTGCGTTTTGGCTTCATTAACTATACTAAACTTCATCTCTGCTTTGGGTCCATTTTTGCTGCTTCCCTGGCAGTGATACATGACAGCACCAAAAAGGAAGAAGCATTAAAGTTGGAATAGGTGGAAATCTGAGAAACCAGGAAAAAAAAAAAAAAAACTGCACTGAAATTTGAAAATCTTAATTCCAGAAATTCTTTTAAAATTTAAAACTGCATATATAATAATAACATGACATCCGTTACTGATGATTTTTTTAAACTATCAAAAATACACTGTTCAGTTTACTATTTCAAATGTTCACAAGCATTTAAAGATATCGTTTTTATCCATCCATCCATCTTCTTCCGCTTAATCCTTTTCAGGTTGCGGGGGTGGGGCGGGGCTGGACCCTATCCCAGCATCTTTGGGCAAGAGGCATTTTATGTCAATCATTTATTTTTGGGGGGCCTTCCAAAACACACCTACACTCTAAACCACACATAAAACAGTTACATGGATTATCCCTCAGCTACAGCCAATCCAGTTGTTTACTCACACATTATAAAGCCAGAGTTCATCTTCTGTTTTGGGACATTTGAAGAGCGCACTCAAGAACAGGAGCACAACTCTTTATTCTGTCCAAGGTAATCTTAACATTTGCGTACTCTGCACACAAAAAAGAACAATGATTTACAATTAAATCATTAAGAGGAAAAAGGTAATATTCCAACTAATAACTTCAATATTTAAGAATTTGGGCACTGCACATTTTCCATATTTTTAATGACTCATGGATTAGTAGTCAGAAACTTGCAGCATGTTATCTCTCAACTAGTTTTCTAGCAGTTCAAATTTTATAGGCCTTTTTTTATCTAATTCACAGGGTGTGCAGAAACCAGAAATAACTTCTCACCATGGCTCTAATGGTACTGCCCTTCATGGGAGCCCTGTCAGTATCTGAGGTTTTGATGTTCATTACAGCTGTAGTTGTGGTCTGTCTGTTCCTCAAGAGTTTACGCAAAAAAATCCCTGAGGGGCTTCACCAGCTCCCCGGCCCAACACCCCTGCCCATCATTGGGAATGTGCTGCAGGTGGGCAGCAATCCTCACCTGAGTCTCACTGAGATGAGCAAGAAATATGGAGATGTCTTCAAGATCAAGATGGGCATGCAGCCCGTGGTGGTGCTGAGCGGTCATGAGACAGTTAGACAGGCTCTCATCACACAAGGGGACGAGTTTGCAGGCAGGCCTGATCTACACAGCTTCCGCTTCTACAATGGTGGAAAGAGTATCCGCTTCAGTCCAGACAAAACTGGAGTCTGGCGTGCTCGCAGGAAGCTGGCCTACAGTGCCCTGCGCACTTTTTCCACCGTGGAAGCCACAACCCCAGAGTACTCCTGTGCACTGGAGGAACATGTCAGTAAAGAGGCTGACTGTCTGATCAAAGAGCTCAACCATGTCATGAAGACTGAAGGCAGCTTTGATCCCTTCTGCTTCATTGTTGTCTCAGTGGCCAATGTAATCTGTAGCATGTGCTTTGGCCGCCGTTTCAAGTACAACGACCAGGAGCTCGTAAACATAGTGAACTACAACGGAGAGTTTGGTAGGGTGTTGAACAGTACAAACCTACCAGACTACATCCCCGTTCTTCAGTACCTCCCTAGCAACAAAATGAAAAATTTTGTGGGCTTTATTGACCGCTTCAACAAATTTGCTCAGAGGATCGTCAGTGAGCACTATGCCGCCTTTGACAAGGTACACCAGTCATTGTGAAGTATTATGTACTTAAGATAAGATAAGATAAGATAAGCCTTTATTAGTCCCACAACGGGGAAATTCCAGGATTGCAACAGCACAGGGATAGCAACACTCAGAGCAACAATCAGAAGGCAAGAAAAAAAAAAAAAAAAAAAAAAAAAAAAACAAGCAAGCAAGAGCAGCTAATAAACATATGTACGTATTACTATAAAATATATATATATACACACACACACAGACACACAGTGCAGAGCATTGTAGCTGGATGGAATAAATATATGAATATATGAACACACAGTGCAGAGCATTGTAGCTAGATGGAATAAATATGTAAATATATAAACACCCACAGTGCGGAGCAATGTAGCTAGATGGAATAATATGTAGATATATAAATATATAAACACCCACAGTACGGAGCATTGTAGCTAGATGGAATAAATATGCAAATATATAAACACACACAGTGCAGAGCATTGTTGCTAGATGGAATGAAACAGCATAACCGTCTACTTAGTTATCCTACATGGTATGATTATGTGCCCATACATATTCTCACCCTCCATAGCGACCGGTATGTTCCTAGTTGTATGCCGGAGAGGACCATTGTGTAAGTCTATTGCATCTTTTGCATTCAAAAAACTATTAGTTTGTTACGTCTTTTTGCTATCTCTGCGAGCAGCCCTGCTTAGGTTGTACAGTCTGACAGCCGTTGGTAGGAAGGACCTACGAAACCTCTCGGTTGTGCACCTGGGATGATGTAGTCTGCTGCTAAATGAGCTCCTCAGTGCATTCAGTATGTCCTGCATAGGGTGGAACTCGGACTCCAGCAGAGATGACAGTTTAGCCACCGTCCTTCTCTCTCCTATCTCCTCCATCGGATCAAGGCGCTGCCCCAGGACAGAGCTAGCTTTCTTAATCAGTTTGTTCAGTCTCTTCCTATCGGCTGCAGTAATGCCACTGCCCCAGCAGACCACTCCAAAAGTGATGGCTGATGCCACCACCGTGTCATAGAATGACTTCAGCAGCGCCCCTTGTACACCAAAAGACCTGAGTCTCCTCAGCAGGAACAGCCTGCGCTGTCCCTTCTTGTAGAGTGCATCAGTATTGTGTGACCAGTCTAGTTTATTGTTCAGATGAATACCCAGGTACTTATAGGATGTCACCATCTCGATGTCTGTTCCCTGTATATTTACTGGTACTGTGAGGGGCTGCCCATGCCTGCGGCAGTCCACCACCAGCTCCTTAGTTTTCCTCGCGTTGATCTGGAGGCAGTTCCGATGGCACCAGTCCACGAAGTCCTGGATAAGCCCTCTGTACTCAGCTTCATCTCCATTGGAGATGAGGCCAACGATCGCAGAGTCATCAGAGAACTTCTGTAGATGGCAGTGTGTTGTGTTGTGTGAGAAGTCCGCAGTATAAAGAGTGAACAGGAAGGGAGCCAGCACCGTTCCCTGGGGGGCCCCCGTGCTACTGATGATCGTGTCGGACACACAGTCCCGGGTTCTCACAAACTGAGGCCGGTTCGTGAGGTAGTCCAGGATCCATGATGACAGGTGCTGGTCCACCCCTGCGCGCAGCAGCTTGTCCTTCAGGATCATCGGTTGGATGGTGTTGAAAGCACTGGAGAAGTCAAAGAACATGATCCTCACCATATTCCCGGGCTTCTCCAGGTGGGACAGAGAACGGTGAAGGAGGAAGATCACCGCATCCTCCACCCCAATGCCATGCTGGTAGGCGAACTGGAGTGGATCCATCGCTGGTTCCACCAGGGGGCGGAATAATTAATTCTTAATTCTTCTTTAGTCACTGTGTAAGAATAACTGAAATTATCCAATGATCCATTTTTAGGACAACATCCGTGACATCACAGACTCCCTCATCAATCAGTGCCAGGACAGAAAACATGACGAGAATGTAAACAACCCCCTGACAGATGAGAAAATTGTGAGAATAGTTAATGATCTCTTCCTCGCTAGTAGGTTGATTTTTCCTCCCTACATAATAAAAATGTAATTATTAGTAATGATAATTTGAATATATACATGTTGCCACAAATATTCTTTGTATCTCCTAGGTATTGAAACTCTCGCCACTGCCCTGTCATGGTCTGTGATGTATTTGGTTGCCTACCCAGAGATACAGGAGAGGCTTTATGAAGAAATAAGTTAGTCCCTTTGTGTTTGTACTTCATCTTGCTGGGGAATGTTCATTAGGCTGTGATTCTTTAATCCCACACTAAGCAAATGGACATTCTGTTATATATTTCTCTATCTTCTTCATTGCCAGGCAAAAACGTGGGTCTGGATCGTACCCCCGTTCTCTCTGACAGAAGCAAGTTGCCTCTTCTGGAAGCCTTCATCCTGGAGCTGTTTCGCCATTCCTCATTCTTGCCCTTCACAATCCAGCACTGGTAGGTTCATTTCTTGTCCATCACCACTCGTTTCGGCACATCCACAGAGGTGAGAGACAGCATCGGGTTTGATGTTTTGTTAGCCTGACTGTTAGGTAATAGTGAAGTCATTTCATTCATTCATTCATTCATCTTCTTCCGCTTAATCCTTTTCGGGTTGTGGGGTGGCTGGAGCCTATCCCAGCATCTTTGGGCGAGAGGCAGGGTACACCCTGGACAGATCACCAGTCCATTGCAGGGCCAACACAGAGAGACAGACAACCATTCACTCTCACAGTTATACCTAAGGACAATTTAGAATCCCCAGTTTTTGATGCCAATTAACCTAACTTGTATGTTTTTGGCATGTGGGAGGAAACCGGAGAAATCCCGGAGTAAACCCACGCAGACACGGGGAGAACATGCAGACTCCACACAGATCACTGTTGGTCAGGGGCTGGGATCGAACCCAGGATCCCCAGGCCAAGGGTGAGTTGCTGTGCTGCCACAGTGCCAACCACTCCGCAACCGCGCTGCCCAATAGTGAAGTTAAATTTACTGAAAAAAAGAGCCCCTCTTGCCTGACGGGGTTTCAGTCTCTTGGCCATTCTTAATACTGTAAATTCAGCTCCTACGAGCCAGTGTTGCCACTATCCCAGAGCAAGTTTTACTGCCAGCAGCTCTGTGTAATAATTTTTCTCAGCAGGTCATAAACAGTGAAAAAAGGATACAGGGATGGAGCTTCCCATAAAGGGTGGGAGAAGAGAGAAGGTGACTCCCACCACAACATCAAATGTGCCAACCTGCACAAAAAAACTGCTACTTAATGTTAGGTTGGGTGAAAACAGATACAGAGGAAAAATTGCTTTTCAGTTTATCAAAGATTACTTGAACAGATCCATCCATCCATTCATCCATCCATCCATCCATCACTTATCTGGGGGTCTGGGTCGCAAAAGCAGCCCAAACTTCCCTGTCCCTAGCCACCTCCTCCAGCTCTTCAGAGAAGATAACAAGGTGTTCCCAGACAAGCTGGGAGACATAGGGTTTTATTACAGTGACGCGGTCGGTCAGTCAGTTGGCACTGACACAGAACGCATTTATGGGTGTTTCCAACTTCATTTCCTTATCACAACAGTCTAGAAATAAACTTTCCACCAGGTGCATGATTTAAAAAGGCTGGTCTAATTTTTCAGAGGTGCCACACACCACCAGCCTGGAGACACTTATTCAGTCTAGGGGCTTCCAAGCCCAGTGGCCCATACATATATTTATGAGACAATGTTTGGCTGTCAGTTTCTTTCACTGGGAGATGGGAGCTTACCTGTTGGCTTCAATCGTGTAGCTCCCAGTCTGAGCCCTCTGCTGACCAGCCCTCTCGGTCCTTCGCTGGGAATCTCCTCGGGACTTCTAAACTCCTGTTACTAGACACTTCAGTTTTACTGTGTAAAGACAAACAAAAACAATGAAAATATCCAAAATGCTGAGGAGAAGGGAAAACAGCACAGCGTCCATTCCCAGTTGGCGTCCCGCACTCTCTCTCCCTGCTCTCCTCATTAATTGAGTGACTGACCAACTTAACTCTTTTTAGCCGGGTTCAGGAAGCCCCCGCCCACTGAAACCCGACAGCCATTTAGCCAATCAAAATCGTACTGTGCCTAGGTAGGTCACTCGACCTTTGCTAAATTAACATTTATCCAGATTGATCACCAAGCCAGCCTGCTGAAGAGAAGTCTTTCAGTTGTCCCACATGCTCCTCCCATGTATCGCTGAAGGTATTGACATCAATGTAGGTAACTGTATTTCTTAGCCCCTGTGTACCACAGTTCATTCATGAGCTGCACGGTGACGCAGTGGTTAGCACTGCGGCAGCACAGTTTACCCTCGGCTGGGGGATCGTGGGTTCGATCCCAGCCCCCGACCAACAGTGATCTGTGTGGAGTTTGCATGTTCTCCCCGTGTTTGCGTGGGTTTACTCCAGGATTTCTCCGGTTTCCTCCCACAGGCCAAAAACATGCAGGTTAGGTTAATTGGAGACTCTAAAGTGGCCCTAGGTGTGAATGTGTGTGTGAATGGTTAAGGGATAGCGCCGTATCGTGGCTGCTTCTTCCATCCAGGTGGTGGATGACCCTCAATTTCCCCTCTGGGGATCAATAAAGTATACTAAATCTAAAAAAAAAATTAAGTGCTGAAATGTTGCAGGCATGTTTTTCATGCCAAAAGGCAACACTCTTAATTTATACTGTCCACTATGCATAACAAAGGCTGACATCTCACTTGATTGTTTTGTTAGTGGGACCTGAAAGTAACCCTTCAGAAGGTCCACCCTGGTCACATACCTTGCATGCCCCACCTGATCAATGCAGTCCTCTAAATGAGGAATAGGAAAAGCATCTGCCTTTGTCACAGCATTAAAGTTTTCTATAATCAACACAAAATCTATTCGACTTTCTATCCTGGGCTGCAAGCACCACAGGTGAGCTCCAGGCACTGTCAGCTGACTCAGTAACCCCAGTCTGCAGCATTTAATCAACTTCTTTCTGGACTACTTCCTTCTTATGAGGAGGGTACTGATAAAGATGTTGTTTTATAGGGGCAGCATCAACAACCTCAACATCATGCACTGCTTGATGGGCACGCCGAGGAACATCACCAATCAGCATAGGATGATTGTCAGCCAAAGACATCACATCTTGCTTTTGAGCTTCTGTCAGATATTGCAACTGTTCATTTAGCCCAGCACAAGCCTCCATGTTATAAAGGCAGCGGCTCACATTATCCAGATTGTACAACAGTATCCCTGAATAACCACAGCTCAGCTCTTCATCCTCAACTAAATCTGGAACTGCACAACAAACTGTCATGAATGCCCCTTCAGGGCAGGGAGAAAGGCACCACACGCCGGCCGTGAGAAAATAGCTTAACTAAGGCGAGAGTAATTGCCAGCCAAACCTGCAGGTAAATAGTAGTATATGCAGTGAGAGTCAAAGCACTTACATGTTGGGATATGGCTTGAGCGTGACTTGAGAGTAGGATGTTACACCATACAATGGTGCAGCCCCGTTAAAATAGGCAGCAGCACAATTAACACAATCAACTAGAAAAGCACTCGGACAGCGCAGACCTCCGCCAAGCGCCACAATTCCCCCCATACAGTGTTTGTGTGTACGTTTTCAGATTCCTTGAGCATGTAAACATATGACTAGCAATTGGATTCACAATGATTATTTGTTTATTTGACAGGGACAGTGCAATAAACACACAATTAATCAATGACAATCAATCTGATAGTGATAGGATTAGTGGTTTAGTAGTAAAAGCATTGCCTCCTTGGCGGAGGTAATAAACTGAAGTGTTGCTGTTGTGTCCATCTCCTCCACTGACGGATGCAAATTGGGTAGACAGGTTGCCGTGGGTTTTATATTATATTATTTTGGGGTTGCGCTCCGCGGCAAACGAGAATTTAGAAGCTTCGCCGGCAGAGAGCTCGTTTTTGCGCAGCGCCTATGGCTGGCCGGGGAATTTCTGCCAAATGCGCAGCTCCTATGGCTGGCCGGGGAATTTCTGCCAAAGAATCCCCGTGTTGCGCGGGTTTACTCCGGGATTTCTCCGGTTTCCTCCCGCACACCAAAAACATGTAGGTTTAGGGCGCTCGCGCACGCAGCGACCAGCAGCCGGTGGCTTGTCACCAGACTGCAAACCAAGTCTACCTACGGGTACAAATAAGTAACAAAAAAAAAAAAAACCAAAAAAAGAATCCGTCGGCGGACAGCTGCCCGTGTGAGGTTTTGCAGTTGCGCGCAAACACAGGCACGCTGGCGGGCCCAGGCCAGCAGTGTTTTCCGCGTGCTTTTGTGCCTAAAACGTTGAAGAACGCAGAGTTTGTGTTGCAGACACGACGACCAGCGCCCTCCATTGCGCCTGCGCACATGTTGAAAATGGCCCTATGTCACAGTGTTGAAAAATGCTTTAAAAAATTCGTGTATCCAGACGGTGAACCGGATCACCCCCAAAATTTAATCAGTTCTTCCTTGTACCATTTCCAACAACGCCTGAAAGTTTCATGGAAATCCGTCCAAGACTTTTTGAGTTATCTTGCTAACCAACAGACAAACAGACAGACAGACAGACAGACAGACAGACAAACAGACAAACACACAGACAAACCCCGGCAAAAACATTACCTCCTCCTGGCCTTTTCGGCCTGGCGGAGGTAATAACAGATGTGAGCACCTGAGTGAGCTGGCGAAACATCTGACAAAGAAAACCCGGAGGCTGAAGCTGCTGTCATTACTGTTTGCCGAGGCGAGGAAAAAACAGCTGACTGGGAGACAAAGGAATCCTTCCAGTGGCCCATAGCTGGATCCAAACGGGAACCCCACGGCATATTGACCTGGTCATTATACTCCCCCTGCTTCGGAATGGCCATGTGCCGGGGAGGATATGGGTTCTGTGCCGGGCGGCGACGTCTTCCGGCTGGAGATGAGGTTAACTTCAAGTTAGGAAAACACCGCTGCTGAGCGGAAACAGTGGCCAGCAGCTCGGCAAACTCTGGATAATTGTTCAACCCGGGATGTGCCTCCACAATCCTAACTGCTGCCACCACGCTGTTAAGAACCTTGCCCGGGTTAACGGAAGAGACAGCTTCAGCCATCCGGTCCCCGATTAAATCAGCTGCCCACTGTTCATCTTCGCTGGGAACCCCAGCTGCCCTCCTCCTCTGCTGCGCTTGAAGACAATCTTTCAGCAATGCAGATAGGGTTGCTGGAACCATGGCAGGAATGTCATAATGAGCCGAGGAATAGGAGTGCTTCCCTGTTGGCCCCCTCTTAGGGTTTCTGAAGGATTTCTGGTCCAACTCACGGTTCTTCTGTTGGAGCACCGATACCTCAGCCATCCTCTCCCTGTCCTCAGTGTGCTCAGCAAGGCAAGGACGACGTTTAACAGCCGCCTCCGCGAGGTCCAGGTACCAAGCAGCGTATTTGGGCATAGAATACTGACGGGCTTTGGCCAGGAGGTCGTCTATTTCCATAAGAGAATGGACGAGCTCAAAACCCAGGCTCATAGGGTACCACCTGGTAAAAGACACCATAATACCCAACAAATGCTGGCACCCGAAAAAAGGAAAAATTTAGAGCCAAAAAACAAAACTCACTGTTGGCTGGCACTTACTCTGGCTGCGACCTACTGTCATGTATGCCCCTTTCAGAGCATAAATGACACACCAATAGCCAGCAGTGAGTTTGTTATTTTATTAACAAAAAGTAACAAAAGAATGTGCCACGAGGGCCAAAACACATACAACTAAACATACAACCTTCGATGGGTGAAATAACTGAACATACAAGAATCAAACAGTCACTTACATATAAAGCAGCGAGGGCGAGACCTTACACTGTAAAAGACTGGAGTCAGGGTTGGGGACTCCAGCCTAGGAAGGGCAAGGTCACAGTGAGGACTAAGCCTCAGCTGCGATCTTACATAGAGAACAAATTAAACAACAAACAGGTGTGCAAAGATAATGATAATTAAGTGCCAGCAGCTGTGACAGCCCGCGAGCAGACTGACAGGTGGAAGTCCTGCCGTAGCGCTGTCAAAATAAAAGCACAAATAAACACCATCATAATACGCCCAAATAAAGAGACAAAAAGGAAAAAATAATAAGTGACTCGAGCACAGGTCTGCTCCGTGCTCGGGATCACCACAAAAATTTGGACATTGGCTCTTTTTACAGCATGTCCTAGTTTGTGACACCAGTGACAATGAATCTCTGTCACAGAAAAGGGATTCTGACCAGTCTGTGGGGGAGCACCCGCTGGCCTAAACTGGCGTGAAGCAAAAGGTGCACTTAACTCCATCCCTAAAGGATGCTTTAACTCATTGTCATCAAGCCTCCTATAATGGTAGTCCTGTCTATCTTGAGCTAGATGTGGTCGCCTCCCAACTTGTCCACCAGATTTATGAGCCACCTCATAACTATTGGCCAAGTCAGCTGCTCGCTGTAGACTAACCACATCACGTTCATTCAGGTAGACCTCTACCTCTCGCGGAATGCTAACTTTAAACTGTTCAAGTAGCATGAGATCCTTTAACGGTTGATAATTTAGAGCATTGCAAGAACTGACCCATCAATCCAACGAAACTTCCTGTCTTTGCCGTAAGTCCAAATATGACTTCCCCAACTGTCACCTTAGGTCACGAAACTGCCTTCTGTATTCCTCAGGTACACTACCATAGACTCCCAACATAGCTTTCTTCAAAGATTCATAATCAAGGCCTACTCTATCATCCAAAGCTGCCACAGCTCTCTGGGCTTTACCTGTAACCACACTGTGAACCAACAATGGCCATTTTTTCCTCTGGCCACTCACTTTCCATAGCCACTTTTTCAAACATTTCAAAGAAAACATCCACAACTTTCTCATCAAAAGAAGGTATGGTGCTTTATTAATATCAAACACAGCCCTGACCCTGAAAACAACAACCAAAACCTAAAACTAGTGTCCGTGGGTAGACTGCCACCAGACCCGACACGGCTAAGTGGAGTATTCTCCCACTTGTCTTTTCCCAGCCATGCTCCTAACTAAACAGTTATTTTTTTTTATAGTCTCCCATGGTAAGGGTGGGTCTACCGGGGGGGGGGGGGGGGCTGCAGTGGCCACACAGCGGACCCACCCCTGGGGGGTGACAGACCCCCAGGACAAGGGCCGATCTTACTAACACAGGATTCTGGATCCCACACCACATCCACCGACTCCCGCGCAGCCTCGTCACCTGAAGCAGTCACCTGGACATGCCGCAGCTGGTTTGCATGTCGAACCGAGCCATCAGTCAACTGGAAACATGCCGCCCCCAGCTTCGCCACGATCCTCAGTGGTGCTTGTTGTTTCGCTGGCTGTGAGCCACCCAGTCATTGCCCTGGTTTCTCATCGGCATGAACCCAAACCCAGTCCATGACCTGGAGCGGTACCTTGCTTGGCTTTATGTGCTGCTGTGCTCCCAGTGGTTCTGCAGTCACCACGTTCACAGTGGATCCTTCACCCGTCATCTCCATTGTTGTTTGAGGCTAATCATGGGTACTGAAAGTGTCCAGTGCCTCCCTGGCGTCACTCGTCAGGGTGTACTCCTCATCTGTCGCCCCCACTGCAGTTGGTTGAGCATGGGTACTGAAGCAGTCCGGTTCCCCTTCTGGGTGGCTCTCCTCCTGAGAGCATGAAATAAGCACTTTGGTGTTGGTACCGTCCGTAGGTACCTCATCCCACACCACAATGTCATCCTCCAGGGCCAGCGAATCTCAACAGCCGCACCCAGACCATTTGAACCCAGCGCTGTCCCTAATGGCAAAACACAGTCCATAGAAAAGGTTGCATCCCATAAAGTTGTCACCATGTGCTGCCACCTGGAACGTGAAATTGTGCACAGCTTCGGACTTGTAGGGAGCAGTCAATTCCACTGTTCTGACACTGCACAGCCTGTGACCACTGTACCCACACAGCGTCATTGGGTTCTTTCCAGTTCTGTGGTAGGGGAAAACTTTTTCACCGTGGCCCAGTTTAGCATTGACCGCACTGCCGTTGAGTAGGAGTGGTATAGCTACTCCATCCAATTCAACCGTACAGTATTAGTAACCGTTAAAGTCGGGACTCACTGAGTGGATGGCCATTGTCGGAGGGCAGGCTGGTTTACTTGACAGGACCCGCAATGCTGGTGACCGGCATACCCTGGCAAAATGGTTCAGGCACCCACACTTGCTGCACCATTTTCCTCTTGCCGGGCAAAGTCACGCTCTGCTCTGGTGCATCGGGGACCCACAACCCCCGCAGACAGGGCCTCTTGGAGCGGCTCTTCAGTTCACTGCATTAGCCTCATATTCTTCTGCCATGCATTCTTCGTCCTCTGAGTTCACCGCATTGGCCGTTCGGGCGACTTCTGTGTCTGGCGCCAATTTATCTCAGAGGCCAACTTTTCTGCTGCTTCCAACTGAAGTGCTAGCTCAACTGCTAGCATCAGGTCATTTGGCACTGTTAGCAACCTAGCTCGTAGCCCAGTGTTACATGGGTGCTCGGCTATTTGGTCCTGCATTATTTTGTCCTCCAGCGGCCCAAAATGACACGCACTAGCTAACTGTCTGAGGTCAGCAACAAACTACTGTATTGGCTCACCAACTCTTTGTTGTCTCTGGTTAAAGCAAATCCGTCGTAAAGTCACGTTGTGTGTTGAAACAATTA
Source organism: Pholidichthys leucotaenia (assembly GCA_020510985.1). Lineage (NCBI taxonomy): Eukaryota > Metazoa > Chordata > Actinopteri > Cichliformes > Pholidichthyidae > Pholidichthys > Pholidichthys leucotaenia. Next base: position 410,950,621 of record CM035837.1, read on the forward strand.
GCTAGCAGCTCCACAACTTCCTCATATGAGTCCGTCGCACCAAACATGCGGAGAATCCTTTGGCTCTCTATGCCTAGGTTGGGAAAAGTAGCACTCGCGTCCTCACCTTATCCAACTTTCCCAGGTCTAACACTGTAACGATACGTTTCAAACACCTCCAGCCAATGTGGCCATGGAACTGGCGGTTCCCCTGGGAGCTCAAGGAAGGACCACAGCAGTGTTACGCACACCTCCATGGTTAATCCTCTGTTGCCAAATGTTATGTCCACAAACCTGGCAGTAAAGAGACGGATGAGGATGTTGCACTGGAACTGGACTTTATTATAGAGCTGGTCAACAATACACTATACACGCCATTACTGCACCGAGTCGCCAGGGCAAGAGAGCCCTGTAATGGCGGATTCTCCCATATATACGTATGCCAGCATGATGACGTCACCAGCCAGCTGCGACATCACGCTGCATATTGTACCAAATCCCCTTCACAACACAGTCATCATTGTAATTATTTTAGTTTATATCACTGTTCAGTGATGGAGTTCAGTGTAATATTGAATTTCTTCTGTGTATCATCAATAAACTCATGCAGTACTACAACAGGACACGTTTACAAATATTTGAGACCGATTTGTATAACATGATTTTATATTTTAGCAATATTTTGTTATTAAAAGGTTGATTGAGGCGATGCTTATATCATCGCGCTGGGGTGATACTGAGGCCAAATAATGATCTGAACCTCGAGGGCGTGACTGGCAAAGACTAATGTGAGCGCCGCGGCTCTATTGTAAGTGGTTTGTTTTTAATTGATGCGAGAAAATTATGTATTATGTATCATTATTATTATTATTATTATTATTACTATTATTATTATTATTATTATTATTATTATTATTATTATTATTATTATTATAATTATTATTCCACCTAAACAATCACATTTTTGACTCTCTAAATGTTAACCAAACACAATCTTTTTTCACACATACCTCAGAACTGGTGAAAAATTTTATAAACTGGAAAAAATATGTGACCCATGCTGAAAATTTTCCGACATATCCAGCGTATGGTTGATACGTCCTGTATTCGTGGCACAAAGGTTGTAGGGCCTTCCCCCCATGTTTTTTTTGTTTTGTTTTTTTACCTTGGCAGTCTATACCATCAGCTGTTCATGCTGTTCTGATAGATATGCCAAAGTGTCAGAACACCAGAGGAGGTGGATCCAATCAGCTGATCGCTCGAACCACAGAGCTCAGCTGTTTTCCATGATAAATCAGCCTCAGGGCAAAAGCACCCTCCATGCATTATCTTTTTTTTTCACTTTATTGAAAATAACTTTTTTATTGCCATCAGTTAGTGTGCCTTTGAGCCAGGTCGTGTCTGGCCGCTGCTTCTCCCGGCATGTTCTGTGCTGATTTGTCAGACCCGGTCCCTGCTCACGCTCCACCCAGTCTGCTCGCACACCTCATGTTGTTCACATATGCCGAATTATTTTTTAGACCTACGCAATCATGGCAACTTTATGATATAATTTTTTTAAAGCATTAAATCTTCAGTATTATGTATTTCAAGTCAAATTTGTCATTTTTTCATTTCCTTGTTTTGTCCAGGGAACACTGTGGTGACTGACAGGTCGTGATGTTGCATATTATCCAATCATCACGGCCGTGGTGCCGTGTATTATCCAATCAGCATGGCTGTGATGCTGCATATTATCCAATCAGCATGGAGTCAATCTGAAACCCCGCTCACACTTCTTGAAACCAGGGCATGAAGAGACACAGAGCGGTGACTCTATTCATAAATATCCGGACACTTCAGCAACACCAGAGATGCACATTCTCTCTGGCGTGGCATACAGATCCTCAAGAACTATAAACCTCCACCTCAGACCTGTGCGAGTGACATCACACTGCTCAACAACCTAAACAACTTCTTTGGCCGATTTGAAGCACAAAATAGCACATCAGCACAGAAGACCACTCCTCCTCCGGACGAGCAGGCCATGAGTTTGGATCCGGCTAGCATGAAGAGGACCCTCTGCACTATCAACCCACGCAAGGCAGCTGGCCCAGACAACATACAGGGTTGCATCCTGAAGGACTCTGCAGAGTAGCTTAAGAATGTCCTGGCAGACATCTTCAACATCTCCCTGTCTCAAGCTGTTGTCCCCACATGCTTCAAAACTGCCACCATAATGCCAGTCTCAAAGAAGCCCGCCCCATCCAGCTACAATGATTACCGGCCTGTAGCACTGACCCCCATTATAATGAAGTGCTTCGAGCGGCTAGTCATACAGACCATCAAGTCAACCCTGCCTTCCTCCCACGACCCATTCTAGTTTGTATACAGGTCAAACAGATCCACAGAAGATGCCATCACTGCTGCTCTCCATCCAGCCCTAATCCACCTTGACTCAAAAAACTCCTACGTGCGAATGCTGTTCTTGGACTTCAGTTCAACATTCAACACAATCACCCCCCAGCACCTGATACAAAAATTCTGACACTTGGGACTCAAAACCTCTCTCTGTAACTGGGTGCTGGACTTTCTCACAGGGAGGCCACAGAACGTGCGGGTTGGCAGCAACACCTCCCAGACCATCAAACTGAGTACAGGAGCCCCACATGGGTGCATGCTCAGCCCGCTGCTCTTTACCCTGCTGACCCATGACTCCATACCAGCCTACAACACCAACCACATCATCAAGTTTGCGGACGACACAACGGTGGTGGGCCTCATCACCAACAACGAGGAGGCCAATTACAGAAATGAGGTGAGCCAACTGGTCCAGTGGTGTAAAGACAATAACCTCTTCCTGAACATGTGAAAACCAAGGAAATTGTGGTCGACTTCAGGAGGGGCCACACATAGCACCCCCCTCTGATCATCGATGGTGCAGCTGTGGAGAGGGTGAGCAGCACCAAGTTCCTGGGGCTGCACATCTCTGAGGACCTCTCCTGGTCCAACAACACCACATCACTGGTCAAGAAGGCTCAAACTCACCTCTATTTCTTCCACAAACTGAGGAGAGCAGGAGTCCCATCCCCCATCATGTGTTCTTTCTATCTGGGCACCATTGAAAGCATCCTCACCAGCTGCATCACAGTGTGGTATGAAAGCTGCACCGCCTCCTGCCGGAAGACACTACAACGCACAGTGGAAGCAGCCAGCAAGATCATCGGTGCCCCTCTGCCGCCCCTCTCAGACATCTACCCCACCCGCCTCTCCCGCAGAGGCTGCACGGTGGCGCAGTGGTTAGCACTGTGGCAGCACAGTCTACCCTCGGCCGGGGGATCGCAGGGATCGTGAGATCGTGGGTTCAATCCCTGCCCCCGGCCAACAGTGATCTGTGTGGAGTTGGCATGTTCTCCCCGTGTTGCGTGGGTTTACTCCGGGATTTCTCCGGTTTCCTCCCACATACCAAAAACATGTAGGTTAGGGATACGGGGCGCTTGCGCACGCAGCGACCGGCAGCTGGTGGCTTGTCACCAGACTGCAAAACAAATCTACCTACGGGTACAAAATAAGTAATAATAAAAAAAAAAATCAGCATCACAGGCGACACCTCCCACCTCTTACACTCCCTCTTCAGCCCCCTGCCCTCGGGGAAAAGGTACCAAAGCCTCTGGGCCTGCTCCACAAGACTGCTTAACAGCTTCATTCATCAGGCCATCAGGATCCTGAACTCTGTTCACTCCCACCCCCCACCCCCCCGGACGATAACACAATCACCTGCACAATAACTACCTCAGCTGTTGGCACAGAAAGACTGGCACACCAACAGTAATACTGTTGTTTTGTTGTACTTTTGCTACTGTATGTCTCTGCACATTAACCACAAACATTTGCACAAATGCCATATCTGCTGCTGTCTGTCTGTCACTGCAATATGGATCACATGCTATCTGTTACTGTCTGCACCTACACTACCGCATTGAACTGCAGCTATGGGTATTCATCTCTAGCTGTCTGTATATAGGACTGCTGAGTTATCATCGTTAATCGCTTATCTCTGTGGAGGTCTGGGTCTTTCTTGTCGCCATTGGCACCGCGGGTTGCATTACTGTACATAGACTGCTGTTGTTGTTTTTTTTCCAGCCTTATTCCTTTTCTTTTTATATTATGCACACCAATGAAGAAAGAGGTGATGATTTGCATCTGGCCACTTCACACTCAGTAGCAAACCGTCCCCACAAGACCTGTAGGTCATTGCTTGATGAAGCTAACAGGACCACATCATCCGCAAACAGCAGAGACAAGATCCTGTGACTATACCGAATATGACACCTTGAGCTCCTTGGCTGGAACTAGAAATCCTGTTCATAAAGATTATGAACAAGAATATCATGAAAAATGGCAGCCCTGGAAAGAAAGTAGTCCCCTGCAAAATTTTAAAAGCTTAATCAGTTCCATGTCAATGCGGGGAAGACCAAGGAACTGGTGGTGTCGCCTGCCGCAGCTGACAGAAAAAAGCCTGAACAGGCTGATTAAAAAAAGCCAGCTCTGTTCTGCAGTGCCGCCTCGACCCAGTGGAGGAGATAAAAGAGAGGGGGATGGTGGTTAAACTGTTGTCTTTGCTGGAGTCCGAGTCTCACCCCATGCAGGACACACTAAAGCTGGATTCATGCTGCACTTCTGCTGTCTGTGTACGTCTAACCGGAAACCTTGTGTGACAAAATTTATGTCATCGTCTCCATTCCGCTAGTGTCCAGAATGCTCGAGCGCGGACAACCGTGTGCAGCCCAAATTTTGTGACCGTGCCACCTGCCCGTGACCTGAACGTGCTGAAAAGTGCATACGCAAGACAACGTCCCATTCACGAGGTGGCAGTATCGGCAGTGCATACCAAGACAAAGTAGGCGAAGAAGACAACAAGGAAGCGGAAGACAACAATAAAAATACATGAATCATACATAAATACTTAAGCAGCAGCAGCAGCAGCATCTTCATGGATAAGGAGTGAAAACAGGGAAGTCAAGCAGCAGAAAGCAAGCAGCGTTTCTTCATTGGTGGAAATCCTGGCGTGTCAGCGCATTGGCGCTACCTATCGGGCAGGAGTGAAACTACAAATGATGGTTGTGCGCATGCATCAACCACTTGGACTGGGTAGATGAAAAAAGTGAGCATGAACAGCATCGCGTGCATGCCGGGCTCGTCCAAAGCGTGGACCAAAGCGGACTAGACGGGAAATGCAGCATGAATAAGGCTTTAATGTACTGAGGGGCTCATTCAGTGGCAGACTGTGTCATCCTAAGTGCTCAAAGGAGGGGTTCCGCAGGTCCTTCCTACCTGCTGCTTTGTAACTTTATAATCTGCACTGCTCATAGAGACCATACATAACACCACTACTTTGCACAATAGGGATTGTTCCCTTCCAATACACTACTGATACAATTACAATTATTACTGAAGGTGGCAACAACACTCTTCATTCAACTGTAAAAAAATACTGTCTGGATTTATATTAATATATTGTTGGGTAATTTAACTTAACTGTAATGCTGTAAATACAATTTAACTGCAATGCTCTTGCGCTATGTACTGTATACAGTATACGAGGGGGGGCTGAAAAGTTCATAGGCTGAAAAGTTCATAGTGGTCAAATTTGACCAAATGTGGTTTATTTTTAAACATAGTCTCCCCTTCAGTCCACACACTTCTTCCATTAGTGTCACAGCGCTTGGATCTCTGCGGTTGAAAAATAAACCAAATTTGACTGCTATGAACTTTTCAGCCCTCCCTCGTATACTGTTTTTCTCCACAATTTTTATCTTATTTATTATTGCTCTGAGTGCTGGTATCCCTTTGCTGCTGCAATCCTGTAATTTCCCCATTGTGGGACTAAAAAAGGTTTATCTTATCTTATCTTAATGGAATGGGATATTTGTTTTTAACCATAATATTATTTAGCTCATGTAATCAATACATAGTGTTAACGTACCATCCTTTTTACCAATGAAGAAAAATCTATTCATCAAAATGACAGAGAAAGTTGTGGCATATTGGAAATGGTGACATCATCACGCCGTGCCTACATAAGGGGATTGTTGGCGGGAGACAGCCTCTTTGGCGCTGCGCCTCCATACTAGCAACAGCCTGTGTTAACAAAGGGTTAGTTTGTTAGCACATACACTGCAGCACGTGTATCATACAGTGTCTTGTAATAAAGTTCTCAATCGATACGTCTGCCTCAGCTGTCCTGTTTCCAGACATAACAATTGGCGACGAGGAGAAAATTTAATTTTCTGGAGGAAAACGAATAATTTTCCTGAAGATGGAAGCATGACTGGATGCACCACCGCCATTCTTGGACACTCCAGGCGAGTGGCCCATTTCATGGCCCCGTTGGTTCGAGTCGTTCGCCAGCTATGTGGAGGCTGTAAACCTGGAGAGATTCGGAGATCTGTGGAAGCAAGCAAATCTTCTCTGTCACCTGGGTGATGAGGGGCAGCGAATATTAAACAATTTGGGACAGGCGGATACATATGACGACTGCGTAGCTTTGCTGACTAAACCTTTCGCTGTTCGACAGAGGTTCATGTTTTACCAGTGCCAACAGCGACCGGACGAGTTGTTCATACACTATGTAGACACCCTTTCCTGTTCGGCTAGCATGTGTGAGTTTGGGCAAGCGGAGGACAGGCTGATACAGTCACAGTTGGAGGAGTACGTCACAAATCCATTCATACAGGGCATGTTGCTGGAGGACCCAGACAGGCGGACAGTGGCACACACGGTGAGATGAATATGGGTGGCACTGTTGGGGACGCTGCACCTCCTATCAAAAACAAACTCAGTGGAATTGGCGGCCCAGCTGGAGATGATGGCCCAAGTAGGATCGCGGCCGCGCTCCCCACAATCAGCTCCGCTGGTACAGCTGATGGCCACGGTTGCTGAGCTGCCGACCCCATACCTTTTCAGGAGGACCCCGAGGTAGACACTGCGGGACCGCAGGGCACCACAGCACAATGGCCCAGCAGTAAACTCAGTTTGGACGACGACGACTCGAGTCCGCTGCACTCAGACATGGGTGCAGCTACTCCCTGCCTCACACCGCACGCCAAATAGAACCCAGTAAAACTGGAGCAGCCACAAGAGCCCCAGCCCGCAGCTACATGGGACCTGGAGCCAGTCCCTGCGCAGCACGGGTGTTCTCGAGCTGCAGCCTCATTGTAGGAGGGAGAGTATGATTTTGCAGACGTGGGTACAGCTGAAGATCAGAGCATGGAGAGAGAACACAGCACAGAGAGAGAACACAAACCGGACTCACCGCTGATCCTCGCCCGGCATGAGCATCAAGGAGCCGCTGTGGAACCGCAGGAGAGGGAGTTCGTGGAGAAAGGGGACCCCAGTTGAACGACGACAACCCGGAGCACATCCCATCGCCATTGACAGCACCACATCACCACAACCACAACCAGCATCAGGAGAGAGAGGGTAGAAGCCGAACTCATCTTGCATCCTTGCCAAACATCAGGTTCAAGGAGTCGCCGCGACACTGCACGATACAAAGGTTGTGGCCCAGCAGGACCCAGCAGAGCAATGCCAACTGAGGGCATGTCCTGCCGCTGGTGTGAATGGCATGCCACCACAGCAGCAACCAGCATCAGAGACGAGAGAGCAGCAGCGCTGAGTGCAGCCAAACAGATCGCCGCTCGCACTACTTGATTGAGATCGGGTCCAACGATCTGATCGCCTGAACCCACAGACGGTCCCATCATTGCAGATGAGAATTACTGCCCAAAAGAGGCCAGGCACCGTCTAGATGGCCGATGGTTCAAGATGGTACACCAGCTGTCTGCTGAAGGAAAGAGCAGTTGCCTTGGATCAAGACGCAGCGCTGGAGCCGACCCAGCTGGTGTGGGATCTGGGCTGGGATGTTGCTGATGAGCGAGCCATGACTCCAGCGAGATGGCACACAGGCCTGCTGTAGCCAGCGCCTCCAGGGTTGTGCCCACTGCAGGCTCAACTGAGGCCGCTGATGGTGAACTGTTAAAGTGACTCTGTTTTGAAATGTTTAGGCAGAGCATGATTGCAACATAGTGGCAGAATAACCCACTCAACCATGCAGGATGTTACCGGTAGTCCACCCAGTTACTCACGTTCATGTTGGTTTAAAATAATGGTTGAACCAAGCCCGTGTTTCCTGTGGGCTCGGTTCTGGTCGTTCCTGGTGGCTCAGGCAGTGGGTTGATCATGTGGTGTTATGTTTTGATTTCACGTTGTTTTCATGTCTGTGTATGGTTTCTGTGTATGGTTTCTGTTCCTGCCTGTAGTTGTCGCTCTGGCCTGTCCGGCCACGACTCCTCTTTCTCTGACAGTCAGCTGTTCGCCCCGGTAATCATCTTCCCCGTGCCTCGCCCAGGTGTTCCCAATTTGCCACGCCAGCGGTGTTTGTACATAAGCAGCTCTTTGCTAGACAAACGCTGTTGGACCATTATACGTGTTACATGGTTTTTCTCCGCCGTCTAACCGTCACGTCACCAGAAGGACTAAGTCTGTGTATGCTCGCTGGAAACGCTGTGATTACTCGGACTGCCCCCTCACTGTGAGTACCCTCTGTTAGCGTTTCTGTTCGCTGCTGTACTGCTACGCTTCCGCAGCGTTTCCCCCCTGTGCAGCACAGCCGCTACGCTTTGGCTGATTGCCCAGTATTTCCTCCAGTGTGTGTTGGGCTACCTGAAGGACTCTTAAGTGTACCCAAGCTGTCTATGGCCTTTTGTATGTTCACTTTGTGTTAATAAATGTGTGTTTGGTGTTACCCAGCGCGTAAATCCATTTGTCCTTTTCTCCTCCTCCTTTTCTCCTCCTCCGTGCGCTGTAGAGAAGCGCACGGGGCGCTTATGAGAATACTGTGCTTTTAACAACAGGCAAATATGTGTTCCAAACCCTGGTTAAACATTGGTTAAATATAGTGCTTATCATTATGCTGTATTGTGTTGTACACCATGCGTATGTTAGTCACAGCACTGGTAACAATACACTGTAGTATCTAATCTGTACTAATCTCATCGCTATTTACATCTGACTGTATTGTGTTGTGCTAACCGTATGCCACTACAGTGTCACCCAGCTAAGGTTAACCATCATCAGGAGGGTTCTGGTTTTTCACGGGGGCGGGGGGGGGGCGGGGGGGATGTGGCATATTGGAAATACCACAACAGACTGCGCAGATGCGACGTCCCACGCATAAGTGACGTCTTCATGCCGTGCCTACGTAAAGGGACTGTTGGCAGGAGAAGGCCATAGTTGCCAAGTCTGCTTATTATAAGCGACTTTGGGCTTGTTTTTTTCTGAAGTTGCTAGCAAATCTCGTCAGTCGCCAGTTGCGGGTTTTGGGGCTTTAAATCAGTACATATGGGACCTTAAATCGAAAAAAAATTCTCCATTGAAATGAATGGCAAGAGCAAATTATCTTTTGATCCTGATCAACTTTTGCCACGAGCTACACATATGATGTTTGTCAATTTAAAAGTTAATTTTCCACGTAATTAAAGTTGTTGGCTGTCGTATAATAACAGAGTAATATTTACTTTTTGTTTAAACAGCTAGCGGACAACAACTCCCATCATCTTACATCACTAAATTGTAATCGTCTTTAGTGCTGTTACTTATTAAGAATGCACGTCATTTCTTTTGATCAGAGCTGAAAAATTTAATTATTCAAAGTTTTCATGTTGACTGTTTACTATAAATTTGCTGTTGCTTATGCAGAATGCATATGTATTATTCTTAGAGTTTATAAAATTCAGTTATACAATACTGTGTTTACAGTCAATTCATTGCAAACAAAAATAAATCTATAGATCGATATATGTAACCCTTCACTAACCCTTCACTAACCCTAACCCTTCACTTTTGCCCTCCAAAGAGAGCAGACGCTTTTCCTCCCAGCTCCGGCTCCTTATCTCTCTCCTTCCCTAACTGACTGGATCCCAGCTTGCTATCGTCTGTCTGCGTGTCTTACTGCTGATTATCGAACGAAATTATGGATTTAATAAGCTGGGCTTTGAACGCAATTGACACTGTTTTTTCAACGAGAAAATCTGGCCCGGGGGAGCCGATCTGTCCCGCAGGCACTGCTGCTGTGGGTTATTTGAAGGACACAAGTAATTGGAAACTCTTGTGCCTGTGTGATCTTTCTATTGAAGATATTGAAGATTTATATCTTTTCGGAGCAATGGTCATCGGAATTCTACTGATTGGATTTGGGATTGTTCTGGTGTACCGCAAACTGAAGAAGATGGATAGAGCTTATCAAAAAGCGGACCCGGCGAAGCTCACCCATCAAATTGACCAACTGGGCAGGACTCTGACAGCGGCCAATGGAGAACTGTACAGGAAAATGGATTACATCACGATCACGCTGAGAGCTGTCCATGAATTGATTTCAACGCCTGGCCATGAAGGAATTGGTGCACTGAATCCGTAAGAGAATAGAAAGTTTTTTCTCTGAAGTCAGTGCTATTCGACTTGTTTCTTTCGGCTCCCTCAGCACTCAGTCCTCCAGATAATCAACAGTATATTTGTTTTCATAACACTGGCGGGCAGCATTTGACTCTCAAGGACAGCTGTCTGGCAAAACTATTCCATCTGCCGTGCTCAAGGACACTGGCCTTTGCTTCAGACTGTAGTCATAACATCTGCTGAGGAAGAGACTATTGTTGTCCTCCAACTGATTGCCACTGATTGCACTCAACTCACACAAACTGATCCACTATACTGACTCGAAGATATACACTCACTGCTCTCTTTGTGTCATTGTGTGAATTCTATTGTCTGCTAATTGTGCAATGAGAGTTTTTTTCTTGTAATCATAATATCGGTCATATATGAACTTTATTCTGATAAACAATGCTTTTTTTCTCTCTCCTATTGTGTCCACCCCTCCCTCCTCCCCATTGCCTTCTTCTGTTCCCCTCCTGCTGACAGGCGCCTCCACGGCTCGCCGCATCACTGAGGATGTCATTTATGACGTTTCAGTGTCAAGTCAAATTCCTCGTATATTTACCTGTTATTTACTTGTAAATGTGCTTGGCAATAAACTTATTCTGATTCTGATTCTGATGTTATCAAGCAACCTGTTTTTACACAGTGTGGTAGGTTGCCTGTTGGGCTTTTTTGGGCTTGTTTCCATAGAGCTGGTTGCTTGTTTCTCTCGTGAAACCTGGCAACACTGGAGATGGCCTCTTTGGCGCATTGCCTTCATGCCAGCAATAGGATGCGTTAGATAAGTGTTAGCTTGTAGGGATGGGCGATACCAGCATTTTTCCTTTTGATACGATGTCATTAATCTATGGGACTTTTTCTTCATTACCGATACCGATAGTTTTTGCCCAAAATCACATGATTGCAGTTTCATTAACAACTTTATTGCAAGGGCAATATGAAATATGAATAGAACTCATGAATATAAACACTACAAATAAATGCTTATAAAATGATAATTAAATAGAACAATGAGCAAAGTAAATAAAAATAAATTGAATTTTTTTCAATTATAATAAAAATAATTAAAACTTCAAATGAACGCAAAATTAATTCAGTTTCTTAATTTGGTGAAGATTCTCAATTGGATTCAAGCATTTTTTACTTCTGAAATGTTTCACCATTCATCCAAATTCTATGGTAATATCAAGCAGCATATATGTGTAATTTTTTTTTACAATGCAACATTTTTTTTTATTTTATTATTTATTTATTTATTTAATTAATTTTTACAGTTATTTTACAAAGTTAAATAGTGCTTATTTTGTTTATTTTTCAAATTTTATGCTGCTTGGTATTACCATAGAATATGGATGAATGGTGCAACATTTCAGACGTAATACTTCTTCTGCCACCCCCGATGCTGCTGAGCTGACTCTGCATGGGAACGCTTGGCTGCACAGTGAGTCTTCGGCTCTGTCATTTGATAGGCTACCATAATCATGTGACATGGCAGACCATCTCTAAAATATGCTTGGGTTGGTTTTTCACCGGTTTTCACACATAAATTTAATGCCTAAAACTCTCAGAAGTGAAAATAAATTGCACCTTTTTGTATTAATGTAGTGGTATCGCAATATTTTAAAAAGTATTGACTCCAGAGTATCGACCAGCTGTATTGAAGTATCGATACGCCCATCCCTATTAGCTTGTTAGCATATACACTGCAACACATGTATCATACAGTGTCTTGTAATAAAGTTCTCTTTCGGTTCAACGCTTGCCTTCACTGGCCTGTTTCCAGACATAACAAAAGTCTTGCACAACATCTGGCACAGAAGTTGAGAAGAAGAGACAAATGTTAACAAGACATTAGGCATAGAATAGAACCAAAGAAAATCTGACATAAACAAAGATTTTGCAGCCACACTAATGCATGTGATACAAGCTTGCAAGTTTACGTCAACTGATGCATGGTCTTTTCTGTTTCAGCACCACAAAAGACACATCCTTGAATGGCTACTTCATTCCCAAAGACACCTGTGTCTTCATCAATCAGTGGCAGATCAACTATGATCCGTAAGTTTAATGAATATCTACCAAAAGTGAATGAACTCAATAAACCAGATCTATTCATGCAAGAAACGTTAGTACTAACAGATTTGTTCATAAACATATGTACAATCAGCTTAGGTGAACTTGTGGGATTCAACAACCTGTTAGTATCTTAAAATTTAGCAAAGGTACTAACAAAACTAATGAGTGGTCCAGACTAGTTGTAAGGGTTTTGTGTAAACAGTTTGCTGTTATTATAACCTTAGTTTTCTCTAAATGGCTAAATATTTTATTTGTCTGAATCAAGTATAAGAGTGTAAACTCTATAAACTTAATTAGTTAACCCCTTGCACTCTGGTCAATTTCCCTAAAAACGCCAAAAAATAACGTATCCAAAATAAATCAAAAGCTGTTCTTCAACCCTTTGCAGCATCTTCATGGGGTTGGTCTCATTTAAAAGAAAACACTTTGAATTTTTTGGCAAAACAATCATAATCTCTCTAAGTGCTCCTGCCACTGAGTAACAGTCATCTAAACATACTGAACTTGAAGAAAATAAATTTCGCCTGGGTGTTTTTTTGGATACATATGCTTTCAAATAACACACAGCTTCAGATCCGGGCTGGAAAATGCAACAGAAATGTAGAACCAAGTGTTATCCAGCTGAGGTCAAAATTTTGTAACAATACCACAAAAAATGAATATATTACACAGCTTTGTTCTCAGGTAGTTCCCAGGCGTTTTTGAACTGTGCCAAATTGTGCCAAATGGCACAGTTTTGAAAAACGTCTGTAACTTTTGAATGATTCAATATACGGTAGAAGCTTCATCTTGGGCTCTAATGAAAGGTGACACTCAGAGCTGTGTGTGTGTGTGGGGGCGGGGGTTGTTTATTCATTCATTCATGAATGAATTAACAAACAAGCCCCCACACACAAAGAAGCATGCCACGTAAAAAATGTGTGGCTTTTTTTTACAAGAAAAAATAACCTACAGTGCACTAAAAATTATTCTAAAATATTTGTAATGTAGAAGAAAACAACTCCCACCCCCCACCCCCCCACCCCACCCGCTACAGAGGACGGACATCGGCCATCGCTACATGACGGAACAGTCATGTGGCGATGTGGCGACTGCGGCGCACAGTCCCCGCGGTCCCCGCGGGCCCCCCCCCCACTACAGAAGAGTAGCGGGGTGGGGGGGGTGTTCACGGTCCGGACGCGGCGCACGAACCGTGTACCGCGGCGCATGGATTTCGGACTTTGTGCGCCGCACAGTTGTAATTTACCGATCGGTCAAAAGTCATTTTTGATTACAATTTTCAGGGATAAAGAATAATTTAGCTTATAACACTTACCTGTCCACAACAGCATGTGGATGGTCTATGATGACCATGGAAGAGAATCCTAAACGTCTACTCTGCTGGGACAGCACCGTCTGTGGCTGAACAGGCCGATGCGCGAATGGCAGTCCCTGTCACACAGGTCGCACTTGTGGGTGGTCTCCGTGCTGCTGGGTCTGTGGCGGTTCTTCCTGCGGGTCCTTTTTTCATCTGCTGCAGCAGTCTGTCTCTCTTCACCCAGCCTTACACAAAACAGCTTTCGAACTTCTGTGCTTCAATTGGCTCGTTGTATTCGCAGCCATTGGTAGGTGGGTCCTTCTTGCTAGGTTTTCAGTCATTGGTTCTTCAAGGTTTCAGAAACCCAGTTCAAGGCTCTTATTAGTCGAATGAGAGGTCAGTCAAATCTAAACCAATCAAAGCACTCCTTTGGCTTTCTGTTCGTGGCTGTGTCTGTAGTGGAAGAACGGAAATTCAGCTTTTTTTTTCAGTGCCTCCTAGGACGCAGCGCCCTTGTGCGCACTCGTGCGCCCTCGTGCACTCTAGGACGCAGAGACGTGCCCGCCCGCGGTACACCGGAGTGCAAGTGGTTAAAGTGACACTCTGCCAAAAATCGATTTTTTTAACATGTCTCCAACATGTTTTTTTTTTAATGACTTACAGGACATATCAAGAGCGAAATTGCTCAAATGTCTCATTTCTCTGTTTTTTGCTGCAAAGTTTTACTTAAGCCTCCTGCAAAAAGGCGAGTTGAGACGGAGCGTTTTTGGTGACGTTAACTATTTGTGGTGCTGGCACATGGGTAGTGTTGAGCCATTCAAGACGCTCTGGCCTAACTGACCTTATCCTCCAAGCTAGTTAGCATTTTTTAACAAACTACTTGGAAAACTTGACCCAAATTAAGAGGGACTTTACCATTAAACTGTTTTTAAAGTCCAATGTAGTTTCAGTCATTATCCTGGGCCACCATGCATACAATTGGGCATGTCCTTCAACTGGTAAGTCTTTTTATCACTGGATTTACTGGCAATGTAGTGGTAGCTACTATTAGCCTAGTGGTATGTGGTTGGGCCTAGTAATCACCGATTCTGGTATTTGGTGGTGGGGGGGTGAAAAGATTTTGACATTAAACTGTAAGACAATGAAAGGTTTTTTTTTTTGTAGAAAAAAGAGCACAAGATACCGTTTTAGACAATGTAGATTTGTTTTGATAGGAGATTTATATCCACGAGAGTACATCTTTGACAAGATTTTATACTTTGATTCATTATAATTTAAAGTAATTAAAAATAATTAAAAGCAGTATCATTCCAACAAACCCAAATCATATCAAATGCAAAACAGATTCTAAATGTCATTGCCGGCGCAGCACATGACTCGGTAATATTGGAGAATGGTGCTGTGGGGATGCGTCTGAAACAAGGTGATGGTGATGGCTCAGTGATCCCATTGTAATAATTGATAAGTCACATGGATCTAATTTTGATTTTTACTGCTTTCATATGTGGTGTGGGCTCCGTCCCTGGGTTAGGGTGCAGAGCAAGGTCCATTTTGAGGATTGATTTTGAGGAAAGAGTAGGCTGTATTTTCATTTATAAACTACTGTGGAAATTAACAAAAGCCAGATTTTTACTTTTTTACGCACACATTTTAAACCCAAATTGTTGAAATGTGTCAAACTGCTCAGCAAAGTGAGACAGTTTCAGTCCAGTGAGCATGGATGGCACACCTGACCAAATCATGTACTCACCTGTGTCTTCATGTCGATCACTGTTAAAGAAGAAAATCATCTGCAGCAAAACCACACTGAAATACCTCCTATAATCTCACAGGTTCTTTCATTTTGCCCTTTGTCGCTTGGTTCCACTGCAGATGCTACTTAAATTATGTTTTTTGGATCTCAGACAAGAGAACTTCAGTTTTGCTTCAGAAGTGTTTTTTTTTTTCCTTTTTCTAAAGGTGTGTTCAGACCAAACCTGAGTAAATTTAGTCGCACGACACGAGTACATGTTAACTCTATGTAGTCGTGTGACTACATTTACTCACAACCTTAAGACTTTGAAGCCATGCTTGTTAATGAAACTTCAGGTCATACACTTCAGAAGAGTGGCCTTATATGGTAGTTTTCGGGTGTAAATTGTGCAAATATTCAGTACTCGTGAACACGTGCTCACTTATACATGTGTGTAATCCACCATTTTTATGTGGGCTGTTTACACACTTTCAGAGGACATATGAGCATTTGTTAAATCTGGAGTGGCTCATTTGTACTAACGCTGCCTTCTAACAAAGTTTGCAGGATTTACACGTGCAAATATGTTCTTGTATGAGGCATATTAAGAAAAAAGTCTTGCAGCATGATTTTCGTCACATTTGATACAAACTCAATCAACAGATTATAACTAATTCATCAGGCTTTCTATTAAAGTCATTATTTCCTTGCACCTCTAGTAAGCTGTGGAAAGAGCCGTCTTCCTTCAACCCGGACCGTTTCCTGAGCGCTGATGGCACTGAGATCAACAAAACAGATGGAGAGAAGGTGATGCTCTTTGGCATGGGAAAACGCCGCTGCATCGGCGAGGTCATTAGTCGACAAGAAGTTTTCCTTTTCTTGGCGATCATGATACAGAAGCTGCAGTTCCACACTTTGCCTGGAGAGACACCGGACATGACCCCGCAGTACGGTCTAACGATAAGGCACAAACACTGCAGACTCAGAGCCACACCAAGAGCAAAGAATGAGAAGTAGCTTATTGTCACTCATTAAGGCTCTGATTGGATGCAATGCATAATCTGCTGAATTAATATTAACTAGTGCATACCTGTGCGCGCCCGTTGAAACCAAGTATAAACAAGTATTTCTGCACGCCCGTAGAACGTTATTGTTACCATGGCAACAGTAACCATGGTGATGCCTGACTTTGATCTGTGACATGGTACCTGTACATGCCCGTAGAAACCATGCCTTTGATCTTTGATGATGTGTCTGACTGACAACAGTAACCATGGTGAAACCTGCCTTTGATCTTTGACATCGCCACTCGTTCAGTGACGCATGCCTTTGATCTTTGACATCACCATTCGTTCAGTGATACCTGCCTTTGATCTTTGGTGATGTCATAGCAAGTCCTATGATCGTGAGCGATGCCTGCCTTTGAACCCGTGCATGCCCATAGAAACCATGCCTTTGATCTTTGATGATGTGTCTGTCTGGCAATAGTAACCATGGTGAAACCTGCCTTTGATCTTTGATGTCACCATTCGTTCAGTGACGCCTGCCTTTGATCTTTGATGATGTCATAGCGAGTCCTATGATCTCTGATGATGCCATAGTGATTCCTATGATCTTTGATGTCATAGCGAGTCCTACAGTCATGAGTGATGCCTGCCTTTGATCTTTGATGATGTCATGGCGAGTCCTATGATTGTTAGTGATGCCTGCCTTTGATCTTTGATGATGTCATGGTGAGTCCTATGATCTTTTAGCGAGTCCTATGTTTGTGACACACAGACAGACACAGTATTTCTTGAATTATATATAGTGATATATAATTCAAGAACTCTGTCGACACTCAGACAGACACACAGAGTTGCCACGACCAAGATATATACAGTGATGATATAGAGTGAAGTACGTGCTGGTAATGCACCTGTGGGTTGGTTGCCAATCGCCAATCAAATCTAAAAGAAGAAGAAGAAGAAACCTCTGTCAGTGAAGCATGTCACCACTCATTCATGCATCACTGAATGAGTGATGACGTGCTTGCTTACACCTGCTTTCTACAGGCATGCAGAAATACTCCCCTATTTGCCCGTAGAAACCAACGGGCATGCACAGGTATCCATGGGCATGCACAGGTATGCACTAGTACAGGGGTGTCCAATCATGTGCCATGGAGGGCCAAGACCCTGCAGGTTTTCTCTTCTACTCAGTTGCTTCAGCAGGTGTTTTCACTGATCAGCAATCAGTGGGAGGAAGTTCAGTGAAATCTGGTGCTGAACACACTGGTTGGAGGTAAAGCCTGCAGGGTCTTGGCCCTCCATGATTGGACACCCCTGCACTAGTATATAGTGCGATATAAAAATTAGAGCTTTGGTGGCAGTAGGACAATTTTAAGCAGGCTCTTCTGAAGGACGGATAATTTTTTCACACATAAGGAGTTGTTCAAAACTCCTTACAAGAGCTCCTTATACAAAGATATAGAGTGATGATAATCAAGTCAGTGGCAGTAATGCACCTGTAAGCTGGTTGCCATTTGCCAATCAAATCTAAAAGAAGAAGAAGTGGAATTTGCCTGTTATGTTGCAGATTGTGAGATGTCTGAGTTTAATTTTTCTTTATTTCTGCCAGTGCTTCTTAATGAGGAATATGCCTTTTCTCTTGCTGCACTGTAACCTAAATGGCTTTGAATCAAATATTGCAAAGTCACATGTGCAAAGTCCTATTAATCTTTAGATTTCAACCAAGTTCTATGTTGTGGTGAAAACAAGCTGTTGTTGTGTTGATCATGAACTGCCGAGTTTAATTGATGCAATAATAAAACACTCAAAAACAACAAAAAGGTAATGGTTTTGTTTTTGGTCCCATTTCTTTTGCCAAATTGAAAGTTTTAAAAAAAATTTCTATGAGCGAGAAAGAGCCATATTTCCATTCAATTTAGAACACATTTTTAACCCCTTAGCATTCCAGCCAATTTCACTAAAATGCCTAAAAATAGCATGCCCAAAGTAAACCAAAAGTTGTTCTTCAACCCTTTGCAGTATATTCATGGGGTTGGTCTCAATCAAAAGAAAACACTAAATTTTTTGGCAAAACAGTCAGAATCCCTCTAAGTGCTTCTGCTACCACAGGGGTCACCAACTAAAACTGCAAGAGGTCCAATAAGTTGGTCATTCTCCCCAGCTGAGGCCCGAGCTAGGTGTAGGAATCTTTAGGCACCTTATGATTCAGAACTCCAATTTTATTTTAAAGCTATTCTCAATGCATCTTGATAATTTTTTTATTTTTTTTTTTTTGTATTCAGGATTTTTCCCTCCCATTGTGTGACAACTTGGTCCTTTTAAAGCAAAGTATTTGCAATGACCCATGAATTTACTTCCAACATCTTTTATTAACATCAAGGATCAGTGCTTGGACCATTGTTGTTTGTGCTATATATAAATGATTTACCTGAAGTGACATCACAGGGATCCTTAGTATACCTATTTGCTGACGATACTGATATACAGACCTATTTATAACAAAGAGGACTGTGTAAAACTTCAGGATGATCTGAATTCCATCATAAATTGGACAGATTCATCTCTTTTAAAACTACACACAGATAAATGTAAGCATATCAATATAACTAACAAAAAAATGGAGAATGCAACTACATTTTATGAGTTAGGAAATTTAGGGGAATTTATTAACCAGGTTAGGGAAGAAAAGGATCTTGAAGTAATTATAGATAACGAGTTAAACTTCAGTTAACACATTAATGAGAAGATTAATAAAGCTAATAAAATGTTAGGTATCATTAGAAGAAATTTTGAATATCTGGATCAGAACAATTTCAAATTATTATATAAATCATTGGTGAGACCTCATCTGGAATATGCTAGTCAAATCTGGGCACCCTACTTAAAGAAACATATATACAGATGTGGACAAAATTGTTGGTACCCCTCTGTTAATGAAAGAAAAACCCACAATGGTCACACAAATAACTTGAATCTGACAAAAGTGGTAATAAATAAAAATTATATGAAAATTAACCAATGAAAATCAGACAATGCTTTTGAATTGTGGTTCAACAGAATTATTTTAAAAAACAAACTTATGAAACAGGCCTGGACAAAAATGATGGTACTCCTAGAAAAGATTGAAAATAATGTGACCATAGGGACATGTTCAACCAAGATGTGTCCTCTAATTAACATCACAGGTGTCTACAAACTTGTAATCAGTCAGTCGGCCTATTTAAAGGGTGACAAGCAGTCACTGTGCTGTTTGGTGACATGGTGTGTACCACACTAAACATGGACCAGAGGGAGCAAAGGAGAGAGTTGTCTCAGGAGATTAGAAAGAAAATTATAGACAAGCATGTTAAAGGTAAAGGCTATAAGACCATCTCCAAGCAGCTTGATGTTCCTGTGACTACAGTTGCACATATTATTCAGAAATTTAAGATCCACGAGACTGTAGCCAACCTCCCTGGACGTGGCCGCAGGAGGAGACGGATAATACGAATGGTAACAAAAGAGCCCAGAACAACCTCTAAACACATTCATGGTCAAGGTACATCAGTGTCAGATCGCACCAACCGTCATTGTTTGAGCCAAAGTGGACTTCATGGGAGATGACCAAGGAGGACACCACAGTTGAAAACAAATCATAAACTAGAAAAGCACTCATAGAGCACATACCTCTGCCAAGGCTCCTTCTGTTTGTAATGGATCACCTCCAAAATGTAATGGGTCTGTGTGTAGGCCTATAGCCACATGTAGTGAAAATTGCATCAAAGTCTGTCCATCAGTTTTGGAGTATTGTTGCTAACACACTGTGAGAAGATAAGAGCCTTGGCTGAGGTATGCATTCTCAGATCATCAGCAAAATATAATGGGTTCCCCTCTAGCCCAAGAACCACCTCTGGTGAAAATTTCATCCAAATCCATCTAGTAGTTTTTGTGTAATCCTGCTGCACAAATACAAACAAAGCCCTTGGTGGAGGTATGCACTCTCAGATCATCACCAAAATCTAATCATCTGTTCCCCATGCCATTACACACCTTTCCTGAAAATTTCATCAAAATCCACTCATAACGTTTTGAGTTATGTTGGTAACAGACAGACAAACAAACAAACAAACAGACAAACAAACAGACAAACCCCGGTAAAAACATAACCTCCTTGGCAGAGGTAAAAAGCCAGACTGGAATTTGACAAACTGCATGTTGACAAGCCGCAAAGCTTCTGGGAGAATGTCCTATGGACAGACAAGAC
This sequence comes from Pholidichthys leucotaenia, assembly GCA_020510985.1. Lineage (NCBI taxonomy): Eukaryota > Metazoa > Chordata > Actinopteri > Cichliformes > Pholidichthyidae > Pholidichthys > Pholidichthys leucotaenia. The sequence goes on from CM035837.1 coordinate 410,971,431, forward strand.
AAAACTGGAACTTTTTGGCAAGGCACATCAGCTCTATGTTCACAGACGCAAAAATGAAGCATACCAAGAAAAGAACACTGTCCCTACTGTGAAACATGGAGGAGGTTCTGTTATGTTCTAGGGCTGCTTTGCTGCATCTGGCACAGAGTGTTTTGAATCTGTGCAGGGTACAATGAAATCTCAAGACTATCAAGGTATTCTAGAGAGAAATGTGCTGCCCAGTGTCAGACAGCTTGGTCTCAGTCGCAGATCATGGGTCTTGCAACAGGATAATGACCCAAAACACACAGCTAAAAACACTCAAGAATGGCTAAGAGCGAAACATTGGACTATTCTAAAGTGGCCTTCAATGAGCCCTGATCTAAATCCTATTGAACACCTGTGGAAGGAGCTGAAACATGCCGTCTGGAGAAGGCACCCTTCAAACCTGAGACAACTGGAGCATGCGTTGACCAAGGCTCAGATTTAAAGACACTGTAAAAAGAAACTTGAAGAAGTTGGACATAGACAGGAGTTCCTGGCAGCGGAAGGCTAAGGACAGAGCTGTGTGGAGGAATCTGATCAGACCTAAATGAAACAGTCATTGTCGCCCACGACAGACTGCTATGATGATGATGATGATGATGAACAGAGGGGTACCAACAATTTTTTCCACGTGTGTACGTGCCAGGACTTAAGGATTTGCCTTACTCAGAACGATTAAGAAAATTGAATTTATCATCATCTTACCGCAGACTATGAGGTGACATGATTGATTTATATAAAGATTTGACGAGGAAATATGACCCTGATGTGGCAGATTTTATTAAACTGAATGCACAGAATAGGACAACTAGGGGACATCAGCTAAAAATAGAGAGGATCAGACCAAGGACTCATTTAAGGCAGAATGCACTTACTGTGTGATCTGCAGATATATGGAATAAACTTCCAGATTATGTTATAAATGCTCCAAGTGCCAATAGTTTTAAGCACAGGCTGGATAAATACTGTAGTAGCACGTCAATATACTTTAACTTTGAGGATCCTTTTAACCCTAGAGAAGTAGTGTCATGCTGATAAAAGGAACAGCTCACGTGCGAGGAGCAACACCAGAGAAAACACTCAAAACACAGAGAAGCAAGTTTTGATGGTTTATTAATAAAATTTCAAAAAGGAGCTCTAGTAGAAAAACTGTCACTCGCCAGAGGAAGACGTGGCCTGTGGGGAGGACAACAGTAATTAATGAGAGCAGAGATATGGTGACGTGGAAAACCAAATAGGCAACTTACATGAACCAAAAGTAATAGACAAACCAGCGGGATGATGCTAGTTAGGGGTAGGTTGAGTGTAGTGATGGGCAGGCAGGTACCGGTGCTCCGATCTTATCCAGGAAATATCTGGCGACTTGTGACATATGTGTTGACGTTGAACCACGTGACTGGGTCGGGTGAAATAAACTGAGCAGCGCTACCCAGTGGAAATTCCCATCCCTCACATTTTGTTCTGTCATGCTTGACTGTGTAAGGAATTTGTCACAGCCAATTTTCAGATGGAGCCAGCACCAAAAACACTTGAGCTCGTTTCTCCCATTGATGTATTTTCCACAAATAGTGGGTTTTTTATTGCATCTGAGGTGATGGCTGAGTGATAGTATATGCATTTTGCAAGCCCGAGACCTGGGTTTGAATCCCAGCTGTGTCGTTCTTTTAGTTTCATTTTTATTTGCAAGGAAGAGCTTGGATCATTATTACACATCATTATGCTGAGGCACTATTGCTATTGTGCCCTGCATGAGAATAAGGCCAGAATTAAATATACTGGGACAGTATAAGACTGTTGAAATTTTATTATTTTTTAAGAAAAATGGATAATTAGTACAAGCACACAAAGAAACACAGACACATTTACTGGAGTCACTCCAGTTTTTTTTTTTTTTCTTTATGATCATTGCTATTTCTTAAAAGACAGCACATTTATTGAAATTCAAAAATACACATTGTAAAAATCTGCATGCTGTATACTTTGTCAACTATATGGCCTAGTAGAGCAAATGAAGTTCCACATGAGGCCTTGTCTATGTGAACCATTTTGATGGTTCACATAGACAAGGCTCAAGTGTATAGGCTCATAGTATAGGCTCAAGTGTTCAAGAAAGGCTCAGCTACTCATGCCTAAGTAATAGCTTAGAGGTAAACTGTCTGCCATGCACCTGGGAAGCAAGGGTTCAAGTCCCAGCTGGGTCATTCAAATATTTTATTTTTATTTACACAGTGAAGTGTCTGTTGTGTTTGAAAGAGCTTGGATACAACAATAACACATCATTATGCTGAGGCACTATTGTGCCCTGCGTGACAATGAGGACAGAGATGAAAGTACCGAGAAAGACAGTATGACTGTTGAAAAGTTATTATCGCTTTTAAAAAATGGATAAGTAGCGCAAGCATATTCACTGGCGTCACCTCAGTTTTATTATTTTTCTGCCTTATGATCATTGATATTTCTTAAAAGACAGCACATTTATTGAAATTGAAAAAAAAAATACACATTCATTCATCTTCTTCCGCTTAATCCTTTTCGGGTTGCGGGGGGGGCTGCATTAAACCAATAATACCCTTGTAAAAATCAGCATGTTGAATACATTTTGTCCACTAGATGGCCTGGTAGAGAAAATGAAGTCCCACATGAGGCCTTGCCTATGTGAACCATTTTGATGAAAGGCCTCATCCTCCAGAAAGCCTCATTTGTCCATCACTAGTTGAGTGTGGTCTAATTGGGTGGAGTGAGGAAGCTGAGGCGGGGTGAGGATGATGGAGCAGGTGAGCGCACAACAATCCCCAGAAGTACACCGCACATATGGCAGCAACCTGAAAAAGGAAAAGAGGAGAGGAAATGTGAGTGATAATTTCTCTCAACAAAACCAAACACTTACTCGCTGAAGCAGGCAGTTTACCCAACGAGCCACCACTGAAGCTTCTTCTTCTCTTGGTTACTGGCGGATAGCAAACAACTGAAAGGTGCATACCACCACCTACTGTACAAGAGTGTGTATCATTATGTCATCTGAGCCTGAGCCCTAAATTTTATGACTTAATCCTGTGTTAGTTAAAAAAGAGAAAAGAGCCCTTCTCGTGATTCTTATTGCCTCTCCATCTACTGTTCCCAGAATCCCAGTTAAATCCCATTCCCTACCAGCCTCTCGAACTTCATTTTCCATTATCTGTCTTTCATTTCCGTATTTGTGACAGTGTAATAAGATGTGCTCGACATTTTCTTTTACTCCACATTCTCTACATTTGTCACTTTCACTTTTCCCCATGGTGAATAATGAGCCATTTAAACGTGTGTGATCCAGTCTGAGTCTTCCCATAATGATGTCTTCCCTCCTATTGGTTGTTATGAAATTCTTTATTGCAATAGATTTTTGTATTTTGTAATACAATCTACCTTTATGATCTTCATCCCATCTTTTTTTGCAATAGCTCAGTTCCTTTTTTCTTGATTACTGCTTTCCTTTCACCTTTTCCAAGAGACAATGGTATAGTTATGTCTTTTCCAAGAGCACTTTTTGCTAATTTGTCTGCACAATCATTCTTTTTCAACCCTTCGTGTGCAGGAACCCAACAAAACTGAACTTCTCCACCACTCCTGTGTACCCTAAATAAACTGTAATATAGCTCAATCACCAAGTCTTCCCTTGTAGATTTTAGTGTCTGTATGGTTTTTAGCGCTGCAAGTGAGTCCATGCACACCACCACCCGGTCCGGTCTGACCTCCTCCACCCACTGCAAAGCAATAATTGCCACCATCTCTGCTGTAAACACGGATGTATTGTTAGAGAGTCTTTTTGCGATAGTCACTTTAACCACTTGCACTCCGGGCAATTTTCCTAAAAATGCCAAAAAATAACGTGCCCAAATTAAATCGAAAGCTGTTCTTCAACCCTTTGCAGCATCTTCATGGGGTTGGTCTCATTTAAAAGAAAACACTTTGAATTTTTTGGCAAAAAAAACATAATCTCTCTACGTTTTCCGGCCACTGAGTTACAGTCATCTAAACATACTGAACTTGAAGAAAAAAAATTTGGACACAGTGTTTTTTTGGATACAAATGCTTGTAAATAACACACAGCTGTCCGATCCGGCTGGAAAATGCAACAGAAATGTAGAACCAAGTGTTATCCAGCTGAGATCCAAATTTGGTAACAATACCACAAAAAATGAATATTTTACACAACTTTGTTCTCAGGCTGTTCCCAGGCGTTTTGGAACTGTGCCAAATTGTGCCAAATGGCACAGTTTGGAAAAACGTCTGTAACTTTTGAATAATTCAATGTAGAATCTTCATTTTAGGCTCAAAGGAAAGGTCACACTCAGGGCTGTGTCTGTGTGTGTGTGTGGGGGGGGGGTCGTCCCCCCCCCGCTACCAAGGACAGAGTTCAGCCCTCGCTACATGACAGATTACACTCGTTGCATGTTTCCACAGCAACGCTGTCACAGCGGCTCCCCCCCCTCGCTACTGTGTGTGTGTGTGTGTGGGGGGGGGGGTTGTCCCCCCCCCGCTCGCTACAGAGGATGGACTTTAGCCATCGCTACACAACAGATTAGCCTTATGTGGTGATGTAGGACAGCAGTGCAGTCACCGCGGCTCCCCCCCCCTCGCTGCAGAAGAATAGCGGGGGTGGGGGGGCGTTCACAGCCTGTACACTGCGAGCAACCCCTTGTACCGCAGCGCACGAACTTCAGACTTCGTGAACCGCACAGCTGTAATTTACTGATCGGTCAAAAGTCATTTTGGATTACAATTTTCAGGGATAGAGAATAATTTAGCTTATAACACCTTACCTCTTCACAGCAGTGTCCTGGCGAACTTGTCTTCCTCATTGTCAGACGAACGCGACGCTGGTCCGCTCTGGTTCTGGTCTCGCGACTTGATCAAAACATAATTCCATTATTGCGGTTTTGTGCTTCCATGATTGCGGTTTTTGGCGAACGATTTTTCAAAACAAATAACAGTAGTAATTAAAAAAAGACTGGCAAAGGCGTGTGTGTCACTCAGCCTTCGTCGTCAGCCTCCATCGGTCTATAATGACCATGGAAGAAAACATAACGTCTACTCTGCTGGAACCAATACAAAATAAGCACCGCCTGTGGACGAACATGCCGATCCACGAATGGCACTCCCTGTCACACAGGTTGCATTTGTGGATGGTCTCCATGCTGCTGGGTCTGTGGAGCTCTTCCTGTGTCCTTTTTTGATCCGCTGCAGCAGCCAGTCTTCACCCAGCCTTAAAAAAAAACAGCTCACGAACTTCTCTGCTTCAATTGGCTCACTGCATTCAAAGCGTTGGGAGGCGGGTCCTCCTTCCTAGGTTTTCATTCATTGGTTCTTCAAGGTTTCAGAAACCCAATTCAAGGCTCTTATTAGTCGAATGAGAGGTCAATCAGATGAACTAATCTGTTCGCGGCTGTGTTTGCAGATTTTTTTTTCAGTGGCGCTTGGAGGCCACACCACCTACACCACCACCATCAATATCCTTATCATGCGTCATGCGCACGAGTGCGCTCTCGTGCGCCCTCGTGTGCCCTAGGACGCAGAGACTTGCCCGCCCGCGGAACAACGGAGTGCAAGTGGTTAAACCCTGGAATGTATACTCCAACTCCAATAAGATAAGATAAGATAAGCCTTTATTAGTCCCACAATGGAGAAATTCCAGGATTGCAACAGCACAGGGATAGCAAGACTCAGAGCAACAATCAGAAGGCAAGAGAAAAACAAGAGCAGCGAGCATACATATGTACATATAAATATAAATATATATATATAGACACACAGTGTGGAGCATTGTAGCTAGATGGAATAAATATATAAATATATAAACACACAGTGCGGAGCACTGTAGCTAGATGGAATAAATATGTAAATATATAAACGCACACAGTGCGGAGCATTGTAGCTAGATGGAATAAATATATGAATATATAAACACACACAGTGCGGAGCATTGTAGCAAGATGGAATAAATATATGAATATATAAACACACACAGTGCGGAACATTGTAGCTAGATGGAATAAATATGTAGATATATAAACACACAGTGCGGAGCATTGTAGCTAGATGGAATAAATATGTAAATATATAAACACACACAGTGCGGAGCATTGTAGCTAGATGGAATAAATATATGAATATATAAACACACAGTGCAGAGCATTGTAGCTAGATGGAATAAATATGTAGATATATAAACACACAGTGCGGAGCATTGTAGCTAGATGGAATAAATATGTAGATATATAAATACACATAGTGCGGAGCATTGTAGCTAGATGGAATAAATATGCAAATATATAAACACACACAGTGTGGAGCATTGTTGCTAGATGGAATAAATATATATAAACACATACAGTGTGGAGCATTGTAGCTAGATGGAATGAAACAGCATAACCGTCTACTTAGTTATCCTACATGGTATGATTATGTACCCATACATATTCTCACCCTCAATAGCGACCAGTATTTTCCTAGTTGTATACCGGAGGGGACCATTGTGTAAGTCTATTGCGTCTTTTGCATTCAATACTATTAGGTTGTCACGTTTTTTTTGCTATCTCTGCGAGCAGCCCTGCTTAGGTTATACAGTCTGACAGCCGTAGGTAGGAAGGACCTGCGAAACCTCTTGGTTGTGCACCTAGGATGATGTAGTCTGCTGCTAAATGAGCTCCTCAGTGCATTCAGTATGTCCTGCATAGGGTGGAACTCGGACTCCAGCAGAGATGACAGTTTAGCCACCATCCTTCTCTCTCCCATCTCCTCCACTGGGTCAAGGCGCTGCCCCAGGACAGAGCTAGCTTTCTTGATCAGTTTGTTCAGTCTCTTCCTATCGGCTGCTGTAATGCCACTGCCCCGGCAGACCACTCCAAAAGTGATGGCTGATGCCACCACCATGTCATAGAATGACTTCAGCAGCTCCCCTTGTACACCAAAAGACCTGAGTCTCCTCAGTAAGAACAGCATGCACTGTCCCTTCTTGTAGAGTGCGTCGGTATTGTGTGACCAGTCTAGTTTATTGTTCAGATGAACACCCAGGTACTTGTAGGATGTCACCTCGATGTCTGTTCCCTGTATATTTACTGGTGCTGTGAGGGGTTGTCCTTGCCTGCGGCAGTCCACCACCAGCTCCTTAGTTTTCCTTGCGCTGATCTGGAGGCAGTTCCAATGGCACCAGTCCACAAAGTCCTGGATAAGCCCTCTGTACTCAGCCTGCTATGAGGCCAACGATAGCAGAGTTGTCAGAGAACTTCTGTAGATGGCAGTGTGTTGTGTTGTGTGAGAAGTCCGCAGTATAAAGGGTGAACAGGAAGGGAGCCAAAACCGTTCCCTGGGGGGCCCCCGTGCTACCGGTGATCATGTCGGACACACAGTCCCAGGTTCTCACAAACTGGGGCCGGTTTGTGAGGTAGTCCAGGATCCATGATGACAGGTGCTGGTCCACCCCTGCGCACAGCAACTTGTCCTTCAGGATCATCAGTTGGATGGTGTTGAAAGCACTGGAGAAGTCAAAGAACATGATCCTCACTGCATTCCGGGGCTTCTCCAGGTGGGACAGAGAACGGTGAAGGAGGAAGATCACCGCATCCTCCACCCCAATGCCATGCTGGTAGGCGAACTGGAGTGGATCCATCGCTGGTCCCACCAGGGGGCGGAGGTGAGCAAGGAGCAGTCTCTCCAGGGTCTTCATCGTGTGGGATGTCAGGGCCACTGGTCTGTAGTTGTTCAGATCTTTGGGGTGGGAAGTCTTTGGTACAGGTACCACACAAGATGTTTTCCACAACTGTGGTACCCTCCCCAGCTTCAGGCTCAGGTTGAAGATGTACTCCACAATCCCACACAGCTGGTTTGCACAGGACTTGAGGAGCTTTGCGCTGATGCCGTCCGGTCCCACGCCTTCCTCGCCTTGATCTTCCTCAGCTCCGTCCTCACCTGGGTCTTAGTGAGGGTCAGGTTGGGGGGCTGTGTGTTGGGGGTGGGGGGGTGTTGGTGGAGCGGGGAGTGGGCAGCAGGACTTGATGTCTTCAGAGGCAGCAGTGATTGTTGTGCAGTCGGGGGGGAGGGCGGTTGGTCAAACCTACTGAAAAACAGATTCAGATTGTTCGCCCACTCCCTGCCCCCCGTGGCCTGGGGGGAGGTATTCTGGAGCCCAGAGATGGTTTTAAGGTTTCTCCAGACCCCGCTATGTCGCTCTGTTGCAGCTTGTCCTCCATCTTCTTCCTGAAGCTGTCCTTGCCTTCTCTGATCTTTCTCCTCAGCTCCCTCTGTACGGACTTCAGCATCTCCCTGTTCCCCGACCTGAAGATCCTCTTCTTCTCTTTCAGAAGTGTTTTTATCTCAGGGTTGATCCAGGGTTTGTTGTTTGAGCAACACCGTATGGTCTTGGTGGGAACGGTGTTGTCCACACAGAAGCTGATGTAGTCCATGATGGTGTGAGTGAGGCCATCGATGTACTCACCATGCGGATCGCAGAGCTGCTCCCAGGCGGTGGTTTCAAAACAGTCCTTTAGAGCGTCCATTGCCTCCTCAGACCATAATTTCACTGTGCGCATGACCGGAGGTTGTCTGTGCACTAGGGGTTTGTACACCGGCCGCAGATGAACCAAGTTGTGATCCGATCTCCCGAATGGGGGGAGTGGTGATGAGGTGTACGCCTCCTTAGTGTTTGAGTAGTATAAGTCCAGTGTTTTATTGTCTCTAGTGTGGCATGTGACATACTGGGTAAACGTGGGTAGAATGGGAGACAGTGAAACATGGTTGAAATCGCCTGAGATGAGGAGAAGAGCATCTGGGTGTTCTGTCTGCAGCCTGCCAGTTACTGAGTGGATGACGTCACGCGCTGTCCCAGCGTTCGCCGTCGGATTTGCATAAATTACAATGCAGATCACGTGTGAGTATTCCCTCGGGAGATATGTAGGCTGCATGCTAACAGCTAGCAACTCGATGTCTTTGCTGCAGTGTTGTTGTTTAACAGTGATATGTCCCAGTCTGCACCAGTTGTTGTTAACATACGTTATCACTCCACCGCCCCTTGCTTTGCCACTGTCTGGTGTTCGGTCTGCCTGTATCGCGTGGAAACCCTCCAGTTCAATGTTAGCATCTGCTGCTAGTTCAGTTAGCCACGTCTCAGTAAATAACAGAAGGCAGCACTCCCGGTATATGCTATCGTAGCGGGAGATAGCCGCTAGCTCATCTACCTTTCCCAGTATCCCAGTATCCCAGTAAAATAGAGCCCTCTTTATTCTTTGAACCGTCAGTATAGAGCTGTAAGAAGTTATAGTAGTTGTTCCTGAGATAAATGCTTGTTTTAACACTAACTTCACTCATATGCCAATCCTTTTTCCTTATTAGCAGACTAGGGTCAATTCTATTCCCGGAAACAGCCAAGGGGGAACATTACTCACTGGACTGGTGTTAGCTATATCAATAGTGTGCAGCCCATACATCCTGGTCCTTCTTTCAATTGTCCACCCAAACCCATATCCCTGGAAATTTGAGTATTCCCAGCAGTCTTTTAGTGTTGCTTTTGAAATATTTGCTTCATCACTTCGTTTCACTGGATGGTCCTTATAAGCGCTGGCAAGGAAGAGGTGGCAGGTGTGTCCAATCCTACAGGTGAGCTGATTGTCTGTGGAGCTGGGGGAAAGTTCAACAGGATGGGAGGGGTGAGCGCTCACCTGCATATGACAAGTAGGGATGGTCCCTGAGGACGGGTTGGATGCTGCCATGGCAGAAGGACTAGATATATGATTCTTAAGACTGACATTAGAGGTCCTTGGACCTATAGTCAGCAATACTTGATATGATGATTAAAACAAATGGAAGAAAAATCTGACACATGGACAAATTTATCTCAAAATGTGCTTTTAAAAGCTGCCATCATTTCATGGACATTCTTTCAGAAGACCACGGCTGTCTACAGACAGGCCAATATCATTTAACCTGCCTTTTATTTTTTTTTTTTTTATTACTTATTTTGTACCTGTAGGTAGATTTGTTTTGCAGTCTGGTGACAAGCCACCAGCTGCCAGTCGCTGCATGCGCAAGCGCCCCGTATCCCTAACCTGCATGTTTTTGGTATGTGGGAGGAAACTGGAATAAACCCACGCAACACGGGGAGAACATGCAAACTCCACACAGATCACTGTTGGTCGGGGGCAGGGATCGAACCCACGATCTCATGATCCCCGCAATCCCCCGGCCGAGGGTAAACTGTGCTGCCACAGTGGTAACCACTGCGCCACCGTGCAGCCCCACACGCTTTCACACATTATTTTATTAAGCTCATGTTTTAGCTGCTTCTTCTTCTTTTAGATTCGATTGGCAGTTGGTAACCAGCCTACAGGTGCATTACCACCACATACTTCACTCTATATCATCACTCTATCTGGTTAGGAGCTGTAGTCCTTATGTACTTTACTCAGTAAACATCACTCTATGCATCAAAAGTCAGAATTCTTCTCGGTTGGCAACCTCTTCTTCACTCTATATCTTTGTACAAGGAGTTCTGAACAATCTTCTCCTTCTTCTTCTTCAAACAGAGATTTCCATGTCTACATGATGTCTATAACACTATTCTCTACTGCTCTATATCATCACTCTTTTAGCTTTTAGTTCTATATTAATTTTTAAACAAAAAAATTTTAAGTAATTCTTTGTTCAAATTCAAACAAAATATGTAATATAAAATTTTGTAAAACAGGAGAACACTAAATGTGTTTGTTGACTCCAAATAAATAGGTTTAAAATTCTAAAATCTACAACTAAAATCCTAATGTTTTTCAGGAGAAAACAAACTAAATTGTATTGCATTAAAAAAAAGAACAATTAATATCTAAAAAACAACATTTCACAAAAAGTCCACCTCTATACAATATTTTCAGTGCAGAAAAACTTTCAAACTGTAAGACAAAAAACAGACACAAAATATAACTATACTACAGAATTCCTCAGACATCATTCTATAAAAGCAAGAAATCTCTGTGTGTGTGTGTGTGTGTGTGTGTGTGTGTGTGTGTGTGTGTGTGTGTGTGTGTGTGTGTGTGTCTGTATGTCTGTCTCTCACGTTCATAGGACATTATAGGACGGCCTATGATCTTTGCCTGAACATCATAGGACGTCCTATGAACTCAGGCATCATGGGACACTGTCTTTATGATGTCATATAGACCATGAACTCAGACATCATAGGATGACTCGCGATGCCTATATGATGGCACATACACTACCGTTCAAAAGTTTGGGGTCACCCAGACAATTATTTTGTGTTTTCCATGAAAAGTCACACTTATTTACCACCATGAGTTGTAAAATGAATAGAAAATATAGCCAAGACATTGACAAGGTTATAAATAATGATTTGTATTTGAAATAATACGTTTTCCTTCAAACTTTGCTTTCGTCAAAGAATCCTTCCTTTGCAGCAATTACAGCATTGCAGGCCTAGCATGATTGCACAAGGGTTTTCTAATCATCCATTAGCCTTCTGATGCAATGAGCAAACCACATTGTACCATTAGAACACTGGAGTGATAGTTGCTGGAAATTAGCCTCTATACACCTATGTAGATATTGCACCAAAAACCAGACATTTGCTGCTAGAATAGTCATTTACCACATTAGCAATGTATAGAGTGTATTTCTGATTAGTTTAAAGTTATCTTCATTGAAAAAAGTGCTTTTCTTTCAAAAATAAGGAAATTTCTAAGTGACCCCAAACTTTTGAACGGTAGTGTAGACAAATGTGTCTTTATGATGTCATATACATCAAGCCTGCCTTCATGTCTTTATGATGTCATATACAGTGACAGACATCAGGCAACATGTCTTTATGATGTCATACATATCAAGGCTGCCTTCATGTCTTTATGATGTCATATACAGTGAGTCCATGCTGGAAAGCCTCTTTTTGATCATGATCCCTTCCATGAACTGGAATTACGACGCACCTATCCCTCAACCAGTGGTCTCAACGAAGAAGAAGAAGAAGAAGAAGAAGACCTACCAGAGAGAGAGCAATAGAATGAAGACAACTGCTGCACATCAGAAAAGATGCCATGAAGATGAAACACCTGAGGTTCCAGCAGTACACCGCACCCAACTGAGACAGGAGGACACCCTTCACCAGCATAGAGTACGACAGTCTTTAAAGCATGTTTCTAGGACATCATAGGATGGCCTATGATCTCTGCCTCATCATCATAGCGCATCCTATGAACTCAGACATCATAAGATGACTCGCCATGCCTATATGATGGCAAATGTGTAACCTTGACGAATGCCAGTCTACACTACAAATGTGTAAAATACCAAGTAAAGCGCTGATTTTCTCCGGGTGCTCTGGTTTCTTGGTTTCTACGGGCATGCACAGGCCTTCCTGAACAGGGTCGAAAGCCACTTTTTCAGGATCGTGCCCATGAACTGAAATTACGACGCACCTATCCCTCAACTAGTGGTCTGAATGAAGAAGAAGAAGACCCACCAGATGGAGAGCAATAGAATGAGGAGAACTGCTGCACGTCAGAAAGGATGCTGTGAACATGAAACACCTCAGGTTCCACCAGTACGCCGTAGGCATGACTGTGAACAACACAGCCATCTGAGACAGGAGGAGACCCTTCAGTGGTCTGAACGAAGAAGAAGAAGAAGAAGAAGAAGAAGAAGAAGAAGAAGAAGAAGAAGAAGAAGAAGAAGCTTACAAAGATATAGAGTGATGATAATCAAGTCAGTGGCGATAATGCACCTGTAAGCTGGTTGCCAACTGCCAATCAAATCTAAAAGAAGAAGATAACACAGAACAGTGACAGGCAGGAGAAGAAGAAACAAGCAGGGGCAAACAGCCCCAGATGGCAGGACATATTATGTGTGATTTTTATGTTTTGCTGCATACAAAAACCATCACGTGATTGCCACTTAGTGCTGTGTTGCTATACCAACTGTCCTGTAACTGGCAAGAATTCTGTTCCAATGCATCCCCTCTATGGGCATGCATGGGTATGTACAAGGTTTTTTTTTTAAATCTCAACAGTAAACTCTGTTACAGCATGGATAGAGCTGTAACTCCATAACTACATGTAAAGGGGAGGTGGAACGTTTCATGATCAGTAACACACGGAGCTTTTACTGAGTTTTTATGTGATATCGGAAGCTACGAAAAGGACCTCCATAACTAGTGACCTCACCTCTGCATCCCAGCACGGACTACTCTCGGCAGAATAGAGGAAGATGTACCTTCTTCTTCTTCTTCTTCTTCTTCTTTTAGATTTGAATAGCGGTTGGCAACCAGCTTACAGGTGCATTACTGTCATCACTCTATATATCTTGGCCCACTTCCTGCAGTCGCCCATCTTGAGACATACCCCGATAAACCACTCTATATATAATTCAAGAAATCTCTGTCTGTGTGTCACGATCATAGGACTCGCTTAAAAGATAATAGGACTCGCTATGACATCATCAAAGATCAAAGGCAGGCATCACTCACAATCATAGGACTCGTTATGACATCATCAAAGATCAAAGGACTTGCTAAGACATCATCCTAGATCAAAGGCAGGCATCACTGGACTTGCTATGACATCATCAAAGATCATAGGCCTCGCTATGACATCATCAAAGATCAAAGGCAGCCATCACCCACAAACATAGGACTAGCTATGACATCATCAAAGATCATAGGACTCACTATGACATCATCAAAGATCAAAGGCAGGCATCACTGAACAAGTGGTGACGTGCTTGCTTACACCTGCTTTCTACGGGCATGCAGAAATACTTGCTTATACTTGGTTTCTACGGGCATGCACAAGTATGCAGGGGCATGCACAGGTATGCACTAGTACAATTTCACAACAGCACTTCATTTCATGAATGCTGACTTGTAACGAAGCATGTCTGTCCAGGGTGGATGTCCTGGCAGTCGGCTTTGTGTGTGTGTGTGGCACCTGCAGCGAACTGTGATTTTGCGACCAGCTGCTTATATTCTGGAGTGGCTGAAGCCACAGAGTGACAGTGAGAGTGGCGTTCACGGGACAGCGGAGAGGGGAGTCTGCAGCAGGAGAGCGCCCAAGGGCTCGTGCCATAATCTGTCCAGGCAGTTATCAATACAGCAGTTCAGTTCCGCGTTTTTCCACTTTTTTCTCATCAAAACAACATGGTCTCCCTTTTTCCCAAATTCTATCAAAAGACCTCGGGTCTGGACAGAGGACTCTCGGGGTCCAAATCCAGACTGGAGTCCGCCAGTTGGTGACCCCTGTGCTACTGAGTATTATTGGTTATATTGATATTGGCTGGTTTTCCATATATTGGCTGGAAAACATAATAGGAATGTAGAACCAAGTGTTATCAAGTTCAGGTCAAAATTTTGTAACAGTACCACAAAAAATGAACATATTATTTTCTCAGGTTGCAACCAGGCGTTTTTGAACATTTAGGACAGGTTGACACATACCTTGCAAAAAAACATTTATAACTTTTGAATGCTTCAACATAGAAGTGTCATCTTGGGCTCTAAAGAAAGGTGATAGTCAGGGCTATCCTTCTCCATATCCACATACGCTGTCAATAGTAATGACACAGAGTAAGTGAAGTATAAACATTACACATAAGGTTGGTAGAAGTGACTCAGCTTTGTAGAAACAGCCGAGCATTATGCATGGGAGACGCATGGGCTTTATAGGGGGCGTGTGTGACGAACCCAGCCTATCAGGTATCATTAAGTTCAGAAATTAATTGGCTACACAGCACATCCATAATCAGCATACTCAGCTGCAATTGGCTCATTTTGTTGACATTAGCTTTGGGGCTGGTCCTTCATGCTAAGTAGGCACTTATTGAGTATTAAAGGCTGTGAAAACACAAAGGAAATGTCATGACATGTTAAATTCTTGACAGCTCATGCGTACGATACCAAACACAGGATGGAACCACACAGAGGGGCACATTTGACAGCTTTTATTAAATGGCAAAATAACAGCGAACAGCTATGAAAACAGCCGCTCGTCAGAGGAAATGGACCTGTGGAGAGAAGATGAGAGCCGTGAGCTGAGGAGTAGAGCAAGGGGAAAATGGGCTAGCCAAATTGCCACTTACTTGGGAAATCCAGGGATGACTGACAGGACTCAGCGGGGGAATAGACGAACCAGGAGGGTAGGAGGGGGAATTGAGCTGATGGTGCCTGACCGGGGAGATGAAGGTGCTGAAGGACAGTGAGGTGGGGCAGGAGAGCGTGCGCAGTCCCGGCGACACACCTACACGATGGCAGCAACCTGGGGAGAAGGAGAAGAGAGATGGTTAACGGCGTGTTAACGATCAAAATTATGTACAAAGTAAGTCCGAACATGAGCAGTATACCCAAACAAGCCAGCGTAGACTGCGCGGAGGGGACCTCCTTAAGTACGCTGGCTGATGAGCGGGCACAGGTGTGTCTTCTGCCTCAGGTGCAGTGATGAGTTGAAGAAGGTGAGACCGGAGGGGAGGGGTGCGCCCCCACTGCCCCTGACAGGAAAGGCCTTTTGGGTCAGATGAGGTATCGATCAAATCTAGACTGTCACGTGGATCTTTTGGGCTTCTGTTTATGTCACTATCGCTATAGGAAATGTAGTTTTTATAGCGCGTTAGCAAAAAAAAAAAAAAAAAAAAAGCAAGCAGGAAATTAGCCGGCAGGTTTTGCTGCAGTTTTATGGGCATTTTTCCCTGTAATTATCTAGATGGACAATAAATCTTACTCTAATGGATCTATTGGACATTTTGCAATAAAACTGGACCATATTTGTTGGACTATCATTAATTATAGGACTCCAAGAAAGCGTCATTAGCGAGTAAATAATATGTTGTGCTAGCTTAATGCTCTACTTAATTCCAGTGTTATGATTATATCTCAGATCTGTTTTAATAAACAAAGAGATGAAATTCTAAGCTTTCAAATGATGTAAGACATGACTGTCCATTCCACACGTTTACCACACTTCACTGTGTTGCAGCAGAAATATTAAAACGTCCCACGGGCAGGACACCGAAATGTTAAAGGGTCAGTGTTGATGAATACAACGGATGTCAACACCCTTAGTGTGATATACAAATATTAAAACTATAGGGCACTCAGAGTGCATACATCCACCAAGGCCCTATCTTGCAATATTAAAGAAAGTTAAGTGATCCAGAATCTGCCTTCTGACCAGGATCTCCTCCAAAATTTAATGAGTTCATCCGTAGCATTGTCTATGCAGGATGCCTCACAAAGTATTCTGTCATGTCTGGAATCTTGAGCTGTCACTGAACTTTTAAAATAGCAGTTGTTAGTACAAAGTAAACACATATTCAGCAACTACACCATTCAGCTGCACCTGAGTTATTTTCAGAAAAATGTTTCACTGTTTACTTTTGATGATATAGGAGAAAGTTGACTTACCCACCACCATCCTGAATGCAGGTGAACAGATTTGAACAAACCATCCATCGAAGCATGCATTGACCAAAGAGATGCAGCTCTTGTGTTTTGCTAAAGACCATACAGTATATACCTGTATATGTCAGTCATTTGGTGTGGCTCCGGTGGTGACACCCCATTCACACACCTGACAGATCCCTGAGGTGGAAGCAGTGTGGGGATCTAGAGTCAGAAGACACCTAGGTGGACTCATACAGTCAGGTAGGACACACTGAAGGCCGAGGTGTCAAATACACAGCCCACCATTCTTCAAATGTGATTAAGCCAACAGAATTACTGACATTTAAAAAGTTCTGTCTGTTCATTATTTTTGATAGAATAACTTAATCTAGTGTTTGCGGTTCCATGTTATGCAATACTTCAATATGAGGCTTCCTGGCCGACTGCCTTTCTAAATTTAACTCTCCAAGAAGTCTTTCAAATTTCGTAGAATTGATTGCATGATCTGCAGACACCTTGTGAAGCTGTGCATGTACACGTTACATTCTGATAAATTTTAGATGAACAGGAATCATGCCAGAAAGAAAAAAAATAATATCAGGACAAAGGTACAGTTTTCCAACTAGAAAACTAACTAACTAACTAACTAACCTGCACTTATATAGCGCTTTTCTAGTCACAAAGACCACTCAAAGCGCTTTCATTAATATAACTAACCCTCTATTCTAAGGGCCTATAGGAAACAAATATCTAGGGACAATTTAGAACAGCACTCATAGAGCGCATACCTCCACCAAGGCTCCTTCCGTTTCCCATGGATCACCTCCAAAATGTAATGGGCTTGTGTGTAGGCCTATCGCCACTTGTGGTGAAAATTGCATCGAAGTCTGTCCATTAGTTTTGGAGTTTTGTGGCTGACAGACTGTGAGAAGAGCCTTGGCTGAGGTATGCATTCCCAGATCATCCCCAAAATGTAATGGGTTCCTCTCTAGGCCAAGAACCACATCTGGTGAAAATTTCATCCAAATCCATCTAGTAGTTTTTGTGTAATCCTGCTGCACAAATACAAACAAAGCCCTTGGTGGAGGTATGCACTCTCAGATCATCACCAAAATCTAATCATCTGTTCCCTGTGCCATTACACACCTTTCCTGAAAATTTCGTCAAAATCCGTTCATAACTTTTTGAGTTATGTTGGTAACAGACAGACAAACAGACAAATGCCAGTAAAAGCATTACCTCCTTGGAGGAGGTAATAAACTCAAGTGTTGCTGTTGTGTCCATCTCCTCCATCTCCAAACTCCCAGGCTGCAGGCGTTGCAATTCATCGCACCACGGCATACAACCCACAGGCCAATGGGTTATGCGAGCATTTTCATAGATCACTGAAAGCAGCACTCAGGGGTTCACTGACGGATGCAAATTGGGTAGACAGGTTGCCGTGGGTTTTATTGGGGTTGCGCTCCGCGGCAAAAGAGGATTTGGAAGCTTCCCCGGCAGAGAGCTTGTTTTTGCGCAGCCCCTATGGCTGCCCGGGGAATTTCTGCCAAATAATCCCGTGCCGGACAGCTGCCCGTCTCAGCTTTTGCAGCGTAGCGCAAACACAGGCACGCTGCCGGGCCCAGCCCACCACTGTTTTCCGCGTGCTTTTGTGCCTAAAACTTTGAAGAACGCGGAGTTTGTGTTCGTCAGACACGACGACCAGCGCCTTCCATTGCGCCTGCACACATGTTGAAAATGGCCCTATCTCACAATGTTAAAGAATCCTTTAAAAAATTCCAGGATCCAGATGGTGATCCGGATCATCCCCAAAATTTAATCAGTTCTTCCTTGTACCATTTCCAACAATGGCTGAAAGTTTCATCGAAATCGGTCCAAAACTTTTTGAGTTATCTTGCTAACCAACAGACAGACAGACAGACAAACAAACACTGGCAAAAACATAACCTCCTGCAGCCTGCGGCCTGGCGGAGGTAATAATAACCAGAAAAGCACTCAGAGAGTACATACCTCCACCAAGGCTCCTAATGTAATAGGTTTGTGTGTAGGCCTAGAGCCATTTGTGGTGAAAATTGCATCAAAGTTTGTCCATTAGTTTTGGGGTATCGTTGCTAACACACTGTGAAAAGATAAGAGCCTTGGCAGAGGTTTGCATTCTGAGATCATCACCAAAATGTAATGGCTTCCTCTCTAGCCCAACAACCACCTCTGGTGAAAATTTCATCCAAATCCATCCAGTAGTTTTTGTGTAATCCTGCTGCACAAATACAAACAAAGCACTTGGTGGAGGTATGCACTCTCAGATCACCAAAATCTAATCATCTGTTCCCCGTGCCAATAGAATAGAACAGAATAGGCTTTATTGTCATTGTACAACTGTACAGCAATCAATGAAATTGTGGGTGCTCCATCTTGCTACCACGCAATAAAGTAAGTGAGAAGAATTTGAAATTAAACTGTTACAGAACACACAATTTACCATACAACTGAGGTAAAGGTAAAAGTAAAAATAACAAGTAGCTCAATGGTATATACACAGGTACAGTAGTGGCTTCGCGGGTGGAACTATGTACATAAGAGTATGGAGTGCAGAACACATAATAGAGTAAAATGGCCCAAGGATTATGGAGAATATGTAGAGTAGTGATTTCACGGATGGGTCAATATACATGAAAGTGAGGCGTGCAAAGAGAGGTGAGTTATAGTGATAATTAAAAGTTCCTCAGTTCTATCCATGTGAGCACTTTGTGGGGGGGAAGGGGGGGGGCTCTGAATGTTTGCAGTTCGGATGGCTCAGGGGAAAAAATTGTTTGTTAGTCTGGAGGTGTGGCACTTGATCGATCTGAACCGTCATCCGGAAGGAAGCTGGTCAAACAAGTGGGTTGGGCGGGATGTGAGGGGCTCACCTGTGATGGCCTTGATCCTTCTGAGACTGGAGGTTCTGGAGATGTCTTAAAGGAAGGGCAGAGGGCTGCTGATAATTTTTTGGGCGGTGTTGATGACCCTCTGCACAGTCTTCCTGTTCTAGCCTTCCTGTTCCGGCCGTGGAGCCGGCTTACCACGCACTCAGTCAGTAGACTATCCAATCTTCTTCATGTTCACCACCCCTCTGAGAATCTTCGGTCTGCTGACCTAGGTTTCCTCTCCATTTCCTGCACTTGCAGGAGAACCTTTGGGAATAGGGCCTTTGGTGTGGCAGCTCCTACCCTATGGAACTCGCTCCCTCTGATAGTTCGCCAGGCACCAACCTTGGAGTTTTTTAAATCCAGGCTGAAAAGACACTTGTTCCTACAGGCTTTGCCTGGCTAACTTGTTTTATGTTTGTCTGTGTCTATTTTGTTTGTTTGTTGTTGTTTGGAAAGCGACCTTGAGATTCTTGAAAGGCGCTATATAAAACAAAATTATTATTATTATTATTATTACAAAATGCCCACTAAGAAAACACACACTTTTCCATTCTGCTCTTGCAATTAGTGGCCGCTACTTAGAGTCTTACAGGAGTGGTGGCCTAGTTGGTAGAGCATCTGCCCCACAGCCAGGAGGTTATGGGTTCAAATCCCAGCCGGGTCATACCAAAGACCATATAAAAATGGTACTTTCTGCCTTCTAGCTTGGTACTCAGCATAATAGAATGGGGAAAGGAAAGTTAAGTCACAGAGCTACCAGAGGACTGACCCCCCCACTGTAGCTTTCACTATTTACCGTAGCTGTGTGGCCAAGGGTCAGAGAAATAGAGATAGGTGCCGCCCCATACATCACATCGTGTCCCACGTACTGTGGAAGGGATTAATTTAACTTAGAATCTTAGTAAATCGGGCCCTTTGTATGGATGGCACTTAAGTACAGTTTCACATTGTGATTGAGCACATCAGTCTCCCCGGCGCAAAACCCATCTGTCCTCAGAGGTAAATGCCATCAATTGTATGTTATGCTTCGAACATCATCATCATCATCATGATGTTCGAAGCATAACATACAATTGATGGCATTTACATACTTCGAACACACCAGTGAATAACTAGGACAGTTGTCCAAACTTTTCACTTGCACAGTCTGTTTTTTTGACTACCATCTTAAAAGCAAACCTGACACACCTGTTATGTACTGTGGTGTGAAAAAGTGTTTGCCCCCCCTCCTGATTTCTCAGTTTTTTTGTATGTTTTTCACACTTAAATGTTTCAGCTCATCAAACTAATTTAAATATGAGACAAAGATAAAACAAGTAAACACAAAATGCAGTTTTTAAATGAAGGTGTTTATTATTAAGGGTTAAAAAAAATCCAAACCTACATGGCCCTGTGTCCATCCATCCAACCATCTTCTACCACTTTTCCGAAGGTCCTGGTCACCGAGGCAGCAGCTCAAGCAGAGAAGCCCAGACTTCTCTCTCCCCAGCCACCTGCTCCAGCTCTTCAGAGAGGATACAAAGGTGTTCCCAGACCAGCTGGGAGACATAGTCTCTCCACCGAGTCCTGGGTCTGCCCCGGGGTCTCCTCCCAGTGGGACGTGCCTGAAACACCTCAAGTGGGAGGCGTCCAGGAGGCATCCTAATCAGATGCCCACACCACCTCACCTGACTCCTTTCAATGTGGAGGAGTAGCGGTTCTACTCTGAGCCTCTCCCAGATGACTGAGCTCCTCACCCTATCTCTGAGGGTGAGTCCAGCAATCCTACGGAGAAAGCTCATTTCAGCCGCTTGTATCCGCGATCTTGTTCTTTCAGTCATTACCCAAAGCTCGTGACCATAGGTGAGAGTAGGAACGTAGATTGACTGGTAAATCCACAGCTTTGCCTTAGAACTAAGCTCCCTCTTCACCACAACAGACTGGTACAACGTACGCATCACTGCAGATGCTGCTCCAATCTGTCTGTCAATCTCTCGCTCCATTTTCCCCTCACTCGTGAACAAGAACCCAAGATACTTAAACTCCTCCACTTGGGGCAGGAGCCCGTCCCCAACCCAGAGAGGACAATCCACCTTTTTCCGGCTGAGGACCATTGACTCGGATTTGGAGGTGCTGATTTTCATCCCAGCCGCTTCACACTCAGTGGCAAACCGTCCCAGCAAGAGCTGTAGGTCATTGCTGGATGAAGCCAACAGGACAACATCATCTGCAAACAACAGAGATGAGATCCTGTGGTCACCAAGCATGACACCCTCCATTCCCTGGCTGCACCTAGAAATCCTGTCCATAAAAATTATGAACAGGATCGGTGACAAAGGGCAGCCCTGGCGGAGTCCAACTCTCACTGGGAATGACTCCGACCGAGTGTTGGCAATACGAACCAAACTCTCACAACGGTCGTACAGAGACCGAATAGCTCGTAACAACAAGCCCGATACCCCATACTCCCGAAGCACCCCCCACAAAAAACCAAGAGGGACGCGGTCAAATGCCTTCTTCAAGTCCACAAAACACATGTAAACTGGTTGGGCAAACTCCCACGAACCCTCGAGAATTCTCAAGGATGTGCCACGGCCAGGACCAAAACCGCATTGCTCCTCCTGAATCCGAGGTTCAACCAACGGCCGGACTCTCCTCTCCAGTACCTTGGCATAGACCTTCCCAGGGAGGCTGAGGAGTGTGATCCCTCTAAAGTTGGAGCACACCCTCCGGTCCCCTTTTTTGAAAAGAGGAACCACCACCCCGGTTTGCCATGCCAAAGGCACTGCCCCCGACCTCCACACAATGTTGCAGAGGCGTGTCAACCATGACAGCCCAACAACATCCAGGGCCTTGAGGTACTCAGGGCGAATCTCGTCCACCCCCGGGGCCCGGCCACCAAGGAGATTTTTAACCACCTTGGTGACCTCAGCCCCTGTGATAGGCGAGTCATCCCCCTCGTCCCCAAACCCTGCTTCCTCTGTGGAAGGCGCATCAGTGGGTTTGAGGAGATCCTCGAAGTATTCCTTCCACCGCCCAACGATATCCCCAGTCGAAGTCAACAGTGTCCCATCTGCACCATACACAGTGTGGACAGGGAGCTGCTTTCCCCTCCTGAGCCACCGGACAGTTTTCCAGAATCTCTTCGAGGCCGACCGAAAGTCTTGTTCCATGGCCTCACCGAATTCCTCCCATACCCGGGTTTTTGCTTCAGCAACCACCCAAGCTGCACTCCGCTTGGCCTGCCGTACACCTCAGCTGCTTCGGGAGTCCCACAAGCCAACCAAGCTTGATAGGACTCCTTCTTCAGCTTAATGGCCCCTCTCACCACTGGTGTCCACCACTTGGTTCGGGGGTTGCCACCACGTGATGCACCGACCACCTTGCGGCCACAGCTCTGGGCTGCCGCTTCAACAACAGAGGTGGAGAACATGGCCCATTCAGACTCCATGTCTCCAGACTCCCTCGGAATGTGGTTGAAGTTCTTCTGGAGGTGGGAGTTGAAGACCTCCCGGACAGGGGCCTCAGCCAGACATTCCCAGCACACCCTCACTATACGTTTGGGTATACCAGGTCTGAATGGCTTCCTCCCCTGCCATCGGATCCAACTCACCACCAGGTGGTGATCAGTTGACAGCTCTGCACCTCTCTTTACCCAGGTGTCCAAGGCATACGGTCGCAGGTCTGATGACACGATAACAAAATCGATCATCGACCTGCGACCTAGGGTGTCCTGATGCCAGGTGCATATATGGACACCCTTATGCTTGAACATGGTGTTCATTATGGACAGACTGTGGTTAGCACAGAAGTCCAATAACTGAACACCACTCGGGTTCAGATCGGGCAGGCCATTCCTCCCAATCACCCCCCTCCAGGTTTCACTGTCATTGCCCATGTGTGCATTGAAGTCTCCCAGTAGGACAACGGAGTCTCCAAGAGGAGCACCTCCAGCACCCCAGTCACAGACTCCAAAAAGGGTGGGTACTCTGAAACATCATTTGGTGCATAGGCACAAATGATGGTTAGGACCCGTTTCCCAATCCGAAGGCGCAAGGAAGCAACCCTTTCGTCCACCGGGGAAAACTCCAATATAGAGGCAGCAAGGTGGGGGGATACAAGAATACCCACCCCTGCTCGTCAGCTCTCGCCCGGGGCAACTCCAGAAAAGGCCAAGCTCCAGCCCCTCTCCAGGAGACTGGTTCCGGAACCGGAGCTGTGTGTTGAGGTGAGGCCAACTATATCTAGCCGATATCTTTCAACCTCGTACACCAGCTCAGGCTCCTTCCCTACTTCCCTACCAGAGAGGTGACATTCCACATACCAAAAGCCAGTTTAGAAAGCTTGGGATCAGTCCGCCAAGGTCTCCGCCTTTGACCACCACCTAATCCACATAGCACCGGACCCCCATGATCCCTCCTGCAGGTGGTGAGCCCACTGGAGGGCAGACCCATGTAACTCCTTCAGGCTGAGCCCGGCCGGGTCCCATGGGTGGAAACCCGGCCACCAGATGCTAGCCTTCGAGCCCCTCCCCCAGGCCTGGCTCCAGGGTGGGGCCCCGGTAACCCCATACCAGGCGGGATACACTGAATCCTTGATATAGAATTTATCATGAGAGTCTGTTGGATCGTTCTTAGTCTGGCCCTTCACCTAGGACCAGTTTGTCTTGGGTGACCCTATCAGAGGCAAATTGCCCCGAACAACATAGCTCCTGGGATCACTGGGGCTCGCAAACCCCCCCACCACGATAAGGTGATGATCCATGAGGGGGACGATCCATGGCCCTGTGTGAAAAAGTAACACCCCCCCCCCGTTAAAATTAACTATGGTTTATTACATCTTTGGAAAATTGAGTTCAATTTCTCTAGTCACACCCAGGCTTGATTACTGCCACACCTGTTCTCAACCAAGAAATCACTTAAATAGAACCTGCCTGACAAAGTGAAGTAGACCAAAAGATCCTCAAAAGCTAGACATCATGCTGCCATCCAAAGAAATTCAAGAACAAATAAGAAACAAAATAATTAAGATCTGTCAGTCTGGAAAAGGTTATAAAGCCATATCTAAAGCTTTGGGACTCCAGCAAACTACAGTGAGTGCCATTATCCACAAATGGCAAAAACATGGAACAGTGGTGAACCTTCCCAGAAGTGGCCAGCTGACCAAAATTTCCTCAAGAGCACAGCGACAACTCATCCAAGAGGTCACAAAAGACCCCATAACAACATCCAAAGAACTGCAGGCCTCACTTGCCTCAGTTAAGGTCAGTGTTCATAACTCCACTATAAGAAAGAAACTGGACAAAAATGGCCTGCATGGCAGAGTTCCAAGATGAAAACCACTGCTGAGCAAAAACAACATAAAGGGTCATCTCAGTTTTGCCAGAAAACATCTTCATGATCCCCAAGACTTTTGGGAAAATACTCTGTGGACTGATGAGACAAAAGTTGAACTTTTTGGAAGGTGTGTGTCCCATTACATCTGGCATAAAAGTAACACAGCATTTCAGTGAAGGAACATCATACCAATAGTAAAATATGATGGTGGTAGTGTGATGGTCTGGGGCTGTTTTGCTGCTTCAGGACCTGGAAGACTTGCTGTGGTAAATGGAACCATGAATTCTGCTGTCTACCAAAAAATACTGAAAGAGAATGTCCGGCCATCTGTTGGTGACCTCAAGCTGAAGCGCACTTGGGTTCTGCAGCAGGACAATGATCTAAAACACACCAATAAGTCCACCTCTGAATGGTTTAAAAAAAAAAAATCAGGCCTTTGGAGTGACCTAGTCAAAGTCCTGACCTGAATCCAATTGAGATGCTGTGGCATGACCTTAAAAAGGCGGTTCATGTTCCAAAATCCTCCAATGTGGCTGAATTACAACAATTCCGCAAAGATGAGTGGGCCAAAATTCCTCCACAGCGCTGGAAAAGACTCATTGCTGTCATGTTCAGGGTTGTTCAACCCCGTCCATGGCCTGTGGCTGTAGGTTTTGATTACATCTTATTACTTCCAGCTGGCAGATTGAGCCTTGCTCTCTGACAGTCCTACAGCTACGCCTCCTCCTCTTACCAGACATTCACCGGATGCATCTCATCACCACATACACAGTCACACACTCATGCACACACACACACTCATACATGCACATACACACACATTGGCAATCATTCACACACCTGCTTGCCACATGGCTGTGTCCACTTGCCTTCATTAATATATTGAGTACTTATTTGAGGGCAGTGTGCACAGTCAGGGTGGCAGCTTAAGTCAGCAATGGACATCCTGACTCACCGATATTTGGCTTTCTTCCGGTCAAATTGTGTTGTTCTTTGAGCCTTTCCACTCCAACATATGTGTAAGTCCTTATTTTGTGCCTTTCCCTCTGCTCCTGACTGTTCAGAGCACGTAGGCATTTTCTCTAGCCAACCAGAGGGCCTTTTCCACTAGCACGCTTTAGCGCGACACGGGACGGCTCAGCACGCTTTGTACGCTTTTCCACAAGCCCCAACACGGTTTAACAGCCGCGATTCTCAGCCCCGCTGAAGGGCAGGGTACAGCAGTGCTGAGCTGTGCCGTGTTGTGACGTTAACAGACTGGTCGCCGCTGATTGGTCAGGTCGTAACCGCCCCTCTCCTCCTCCTCATCTACCAAATCTTCACGACCTTCTCAATAAAGTTTAAAAAAAAAAAAAAAAAAAAGAATCTTCACGACCGCCTTTACTCAGCACGCAACCACTGTTGGCGGTTCCTTTTCAGTGTATTGCTGTGCTATTTTCATCTATCAAAAATGGCTTTGCGTAATAAGGGTGTTCCATGGACCAGTAAGGAGCTGCAGTGTCTGCTCACTGCATTGTCAGACGAACGTATTTAGCGCGAGTTAGACGGAGCCGCCCAGAATGAAAAAATATACCGGGAGGTCTCGACATCGGAGTCCTTTAACGGTGAGTTTTAATTTTTTTTTATTGTGCTTTTTTTCGCAAATATATTCGGTAAGACGCTCAGTTTATTTATGCAATAAAAAAGCTGTTCATTTGTGGATGGATCGCTGCTTTATTGCAGCACACTGCGGACTAAAGCTTTTATTGTAATTATTCATGTGAACAATACGCTGAAATAAGCTTATGTATTCTTGTTAAAAACTATTGTCTTTTCTGTATATTTCGTGCTGTATTTTATTGTGTGCATTTTCCTTGTAGAATCATCCCACGCGTCCGCCGCGACAGCCCGCACGGATTAATTCAACCGAGCCTTCCTGACCCACAGCTGGCAGAGACGGATTAATTCTACCGAGCCTCAGCACTCAGTGGTCGGCGTGTATAAAATGTCGATTAACCTTCATGTTGTGTTGCAAAGTTTTTTTTATTTTAATATTTTGTATATAATAAAATGGAATTGTTTTGGAAAGTGTGGTTTGTCTGTTATAACACTGAATTATAAAACAGTATAATTACATAGAAATTCCATTGCCTAGTCTGATCAAAATGATACTGAGGGTCAACCATTGTAAAGGTAATGTAATTTTTAACTAGACCAAAAAAAAACTTTTTGTAAGCTTTCTGTTCTTTTTATTGAAATATCATAAAAAATTAGCACCAAGTCAAAGGTACAAGTATATGTAAATTGAATGTTCTATTGGCATTCCAAATTCAGAGATTTACAATACTTTAGAAGGAGTGTAGCATCATCTAAATGGAAAATAATAATACTGTTGTTCCAAACGTTGACCTGAAGGTGAAAAACATGAATTTTTTTAATTCAGTACATCCAAAATGCCCTAGGATGTGGTGTTGGCCAGTGTGCCACCGTCTCATTATTTAATACGAATAAAAACAAGTTTCAGCTCATTATTTCTAGGTCATTTGGCAGTTAATTCAAAACAAAAGTGACTTGTGTTGTTGCAGCTTAATTATGAGATAAAATTAATTGTGAGATAAAACCACAGAGCGAGCAAGGCAATAATCCTTGGATCCTCTATTTTTTGTCTCGTGTAAATAAGGACTCAGTCCTGTGCATAACATCAGGGGAGTGTGGCCCCGCCTCGCTGAGAATCTGCTGCTGCCCCGCAACACTGTGCTAATGGAGACAGAAGCATTCCGAGCCGTACTGAAGTGAATCGAGCCGTACCGAGGTGTGCTGGGCTAGTGGAAAACAGGCTCAGGTTTGCAGCAGGTTGTCTTTCCCATTATCAACAGTGACTGTTATTTGAACTTTTTGTACATGTTTCCATTGTAAATAAACACGTTACTTACACTGCATTTTGGGCTCGCTGCCAATTTATATGTTCGCTGCGAAATTACACAGCAGACATGACAATTGCCAGTTATCACAAACACTTGGTTGCAGTTGTTGCTGCGTAGGGTGGCCCAACCAGTTGTTAGGTCTATGGGCAATCACTTTTTCACACAGAGCCATGTATGTTTGGATTTCTTTCCCCTTAATAATAAACACTTTCATTTAAAAACTGCATTTTGTGTTGACTTGTGTTATCTTTGTCTAATATTTAAATTTGTTTGATGATCTGAAACATCTGAAATCAGGGCCAAGAACATGGCCCAGTGAAGAAGGAAAAAGAACGGGAGCCGTGGGATGTGCTAAGCTAATGTGCTAAGCTAACGCTATCGCTATAGCTAATGCCATAGCTAGTCATAGCACCTAAACCGATACAAAGGAGCAACTCTGTCCCCGGTTCATCTCACTGACTCGGCATCGGCCCGGTAGATGACGGCTGAGCCTCCCGCGCAGATTCTTAGAATCTTGTGATTGGGGCTTGTCGGAGGAACTAACCGAGGCAACAGTTGGACGGGAGCCGGATCGGAGTTCAACTACAGCAGCGGTAGGAGACAGGGACCAGTGGAGGAGCAGCCGGGGCCCCAGCTAGATAAGAGCCAGATCGGAGCTCAGTTACAGTGGCGGGGCTCAGTGGAGGAACTACTGAGGAAGACGGCGGTAGGTGGCGGGGCTCAGCGGAGGAACTACCGGGACCCCAGCTGAACAGGAGCAGGATCGGAGCTCAATTACAGCGGCGGTGGGCGGCGGTGCTCGGCGGAGGAGCTGCCGGCACCCCGGCTGGACAGGAGCTCAATTGCAGCAGCAGTAAGCAGCGGGACTAGCAGTGGAGGGGGCTAGCTGAGGCCCCAGCTGGATTTGAGGTCGGTCGGATCGGATACCGGCGACACCAGCAGAGATTGTTTTATTATCAACAGGTCAGTAAAAATGCTACCAAAGAAGGAGGAAATGGAAGAGATCAAAAAAACTCTGAACTTCTTGTCAGACCAGTCAACAGCTTAAACTATTAGGGCTAATGGAAGAAGTCCTAGAATTGAAATTAACAATTAAGGAAAAAGACAAAAAAATTACAAACTTGGAGCCACGCATCAAAGATCTTGAATAATATTCTCGTATGGATGATCTAATTATAAGTGGACTAGACATTAAATACCAATCATATATGCCAATGTTACAGCAGGATTGAGAGGTGAGGAGGCTCCCCTAAGTGAATCAGTCTCCCTGGAAAAACAAGTGCTTCAGTTCCTTGAAAGCAGAAATATAAAGGTTGAAGTAAATGCAATTTCAGCCTGTCATACTTTACCCAGAAAAGATAATACTTAGGAGTATTGTTGCTAACACACTGTGAGAAGATAAGAGCCTTGGCTGAGGTATGCATTCTCAGATCATCAGCAAAATATAATGGGTTCCTCTCTAGCCCAAGAACCACCTCTGGTGAAAATTTCATCCAAATCCATCCAGTAGTTTTTGTGTAATCCTGCTGCACAAATATAAACAAAGCCCTTGGTGGAGGTATGCACTCTCAGATCATCACCAAAATCTAATCATCTGTTCCCCATGCCATTACACACCTTTCCTGAAAATTTCATCAAAATCCGTTCATAATTTTTTGAGTTATGTTGGTAACAGACAAACAGACAAACCCCGGTAAAAACATTTCCTCCTTGGCGGAGGTAATAATATTCATAATCATTGTGAATATTATACCGAAAAGCAATTCAAAAGTCAAGTGCAATTAGATGGTAAACTATCAATAATACACTTCAACAGCAGAAGTCTGAACAAAAATTTTCCACAGATTCAGGATTATTTAAAACAGCTAGACAGAAAATTTACAGCTATCGCAGTCTCTGAAACTTGGCTTAATGAAGAGCAGGCTCCTCTGATGGCAATAGAGGGATATCAGATGTTTCATATTAACAGATCTCAAAAAAAAGGGTGGTGGTGTTGCTCTGCATATTGATGACCTGTATAGGTGTAAACTTGTAAATGGAATGTCCTTTGCACTACCAGGGATTCTGGAATGTGTTACTGTTGAGATTGACCAAGATAAAATAAAAAATCTAATTATAAGTTGTATATATAGAATGCCAGGAACTTGCATTGAGACATTCAGAGATAAATTAGTCGAGCTATACAATAATATTACTAGTAAGAGAATGGCTGTAATTTGTGGAGATTTCAATATTGATTTACTAAATCCATTTCAACAAAATGTAATTACAGAGTTCATGAATTCTATGTACAGTATGAGTCTATATCCCACAATAACACATCCCAGTAGAATCACAGTTCACACTGCTACACTTATTGATAACCTGTGTTAAAATTATTGATAAGAAAATAGAAAGTGGATTATTGATAAATGATGTAAGTGACCATTTGCCAGTCTTTGCACTTATCCATGGCCACACGGGGGCCAATACAGAAAAAACTTCAAAAATCTTTCAGATACAAATCACAAAATGCAATCAGTTCTTTTAAAGAAGACTTGCTGAAGCAAGACTGGATAAAAGTCTATGTATCAGATGTAAATGAAGCCTATGACACCTTTATGAACATTGTAACCACTCTTTATGAAAAAAATTGTCTATTAGTAAAGAAAAAGCTTAAACAGAAATTTGTCGACAAGCCATGGTTAACCAAAGGATTACAAAAGGCGTGTAAAAAGAAAAATTCATTATATAAAGCTTTTCTAAAGAAAAGGACAAAAGAAGCAGAGCAGCGGTATAAAACATACAAAAATAAGTTAACATATATAATGAGATGTAGTGAAAGAAACTATTACAGTAGAGAAGTGGAGAAAAACAGAGACAATATTACAGACATGGACAAAATTGTTGGTACTCCTCTGTTAATGAAAGAAAAACCCACAATGGTCACAGAAATAACTTGAATCTGAAAAAAGTGGTAATAAATAAAAATTCTATGAAAAAATTCATTGGTCAAATTTCTATGAAAATTAACCAATGAAAATCAAACAATGCTTTTGAATTGTGGTTCAACAGAATTATTTTAAAAAACAAACTCATGAAACAGGCCTGGACAAAAATGATGGTACCCCTAGAAAAGATTGAAAATAATGTGACCATAGGGACATGTTCAACCAAGATGTGTCCTCTAATTAACATCACAGGTGTCTACAAACTTGTAATCAGTCAGTCGGCCTATTTAAAGGGTGACAAGTAGTCACTGTGCTGTTTGTTGACATGGTGTGTACCACACTAAATATGGACCAGAGGAAGCAAAGGAGAGAGTTGTCTCAGGAGATTAGAAAGGAAATTTTAGACAAGCATGTTAAAGGTAAAAGCTATGAGACCATCTCCAAGCAGCTTGATGTTCCTGTGACTACAGTTGCACATATTATTCAGAAATTTAAGATCCACGGGACTGTAGCCAACCTCCCTGGATGTGGCCGCAGGAGGAGACGGATAATACGAATGGTAACAAAAGAGCCCAGAACAACCTCTAAACACTTTCATGGTGAACTCCAAGATCAAGGTACATCAGTGTCAGATCACACCATCTGTCATTGCTTGTGCCAAAGTGGACTTGATGGGGGATGACCAAGGAGGACACCACTGTTGAAAACAAATCATAAAAAAGCCAGACTGGAATTTGCCAAACTGCATGTTGACAAGCCACAAAGTTTCTGGGAGAATGTCCTATGGACAGACGAGACAAAACTGGAACTTTTTGGCAAGGCACATCAGCTCTATGTTCACAGACGCAAAAATGAAGCATACCAAGAAAAGAACACTGTCCCTACTGTGAAACATGGAGGAGGTTCTGTTATGTTCTGGGGCTGCTTTGCTGCATCTGGCACAGGGTGTCTTGAATCTGTGCAGGGTACAATGAAATGTCAAGACTATCAAGGTATTCTAGAGAGAAATGTGCTGCCCAGTGTCAGACAGCTTGGTCTCAGTCGCAGGTCATGGGTCTTGCAACAGGATAATGACCCAAAACACACAGCTAAAAACATCCAAGAATGGCTAAGAGTGAAACATTGGACTATTCTAAAGTGGCCTTCTATGAGCCCTGATGTAAACCCTATTGAACATCTGTGGAAGGAGCTGAAACATGCCGTCTGGAGAAGGCACCCTTCAAACCTGAGACAACTGGAGCAGTTTGCTTGTGAGGAATGGGTCAAAATACCTACTGAGAGGTGCAGAAGTCTCATTGACAGTTACAGAAATCGTTTGATTCCAGTGATTGCCTCAAAAGGTTGTGCAACAAAGTATTAAGTTAAGGGTACCATCATTTTTGTCCAGGCCTGTTTCATAAGTTTGTTTTTTAAAATAATTCTATTGAACCATAATTCAAAAGCATTGTCTGATTTTCATCGGTTAATTTTCATAGAATTTTTATTTATTACCACTTTTGTCAGATTCAAGTTATTTCTGTGACCATTGTGGGTTTTTCTTTCATTAACAGAGGGGTACCAACAATTTTGTCCACGTCTGTAAAAATACATGCATGATACTTAACAATATTCTTGGAAATAAAAACCCAACCAGTCTTTCAAAAAAAATAATAAAACGACTCAGAGTGTGAATGCAGTCTCACCTGCAGATGAATTTAATAACTTTTTTGTTAACATTGGTCCTAATTTGGCTCAAGAAATACCCATTACGGCACCTACAGGTGATACAATAAGCAAAAACATTGCTATAAAAGACTCCATTTTCATAAAGAACACAGACAAGAGAGAGGTCATTGAAATTGTTAAATCGTTTAAAAGTAAAACATCTGACTTCCGGTCTGGACACCATGGTGATAGCAGCTTAACGCTGAAGCTCCCAGACCCCATCCGTGAAAATACCTTGAAAATCAGATTTAACGGATTTTTGGAAGAGTGAAAATCAAAAGACAAAGTCATTATGCCTAAAGGAAAACAGAAGAGATCGATATTTGCCAGGCCAAGACGTGCATCGGCCGGAGAATCTGACCTGGAGGACAACAACCACTCGGAAACAGAGGAGCAGAATGAGGCTAGCAACACGGTTAGCTTAAAAACGATATTTCAAGAATTAAGAGAATTTTGCCGTGAATGTTGGGCCAAATTTCGTGAAATTAAAGACGAAATAAAAAGGACAAACAACAGAGTGGACCAGGCTGAGGACCGAATCATGGAAGCAGAGGAAAGAATAAAAGGGGTGGAAGAAACCGTGCTGGAATTACTCAAACAACAGACAAGACTGGAGGCTAAGCTAACCGACCAGGAAGGAAGACTAAGAAGGGACAACGTAAGAATTCATGGTCTGAAAGAAGGAGTCGAGGACAGTTTCACCACAATGGCTGCATGCGTGGAAACCATACTGAGAGAGAAGTTGGAAATTCCCCAATCCACCGACTTGAAGATAGAAAGGGCGCACCATTCATTAGCCCCAAGGCCGTTGGCGGAAGCGCTCCCACGATCGGTGGTGGTGAAGTTTTCCAACTTCAGAACAAAAGAAGAGGTTTTGAGACTGGCTTGGCAGAAAAAAGGATTTATGCACCAAGAAAGAAAAGTTTTTGTGGAGCACGACTACGCCCCGGAGGTCCTTAAAAAGCATCAGGAATACAACGACGCTAAAAAGGTACTAAGAGAGAAGAAACTGCGCTTTCAAACTCCATTTCTGGCGAAGCTGCGGGTTTTTTACGGGGAAGAGACGTGTTTCTACAACTCGGCGGAAGAAGCAACCAAGGATATGGTGAGAAGAGGGCTCCCAGTAACGGTGTATAAACCCGCAGCAGACCCAATCGAAAGAATAAAGGCTCAAACATGGTGCACACAGAGACCCTCAAAATCCACGGGCCAGCAGCGGGAAACCCAGCGCCAGGGCTATAAGGAAAAACTGAACGCTTTCAGGAGGGAATAACGATATTTTTAATCAATCTGCGCATCCAACCCTCCTACAAGATAACAAACATTAAAGGAGATGCAGAATCAGCAGGTACGAAGTGGTAAAACATTTCATGGAACAGTCATAATATTAGAAACAAATAAGTCTTTAAAAAAAAAAAACTTGTTAAAATAGAAATGTGACAATGAACCACATGAACTCTCCACACTAATACTGTATTAACGTGATTGTTTGCTGTGACGGTGGTGGGAGGTTGCGCACAATTTCATAGGGTATAGGCATAAAAAAAAAAAAAATCATTACAAGTTCGGATTTGGATCTGAAATTCACGTTAAAAACATGGGACAACTTACAGGGGTAAGAGAGGGCCCTCAACACGTAACAGAGTTTGAGGAATTTCCCTCAGAGCCAACACACCAACAAGGCTCTTCTAAGGTCGCTAAAAAGATCTCAGTTCAGGAAGATCTTTTGACAGTTTTTTGTTTTAAAGTTTTATATACTATGTTCTTAATGTTTTTTATGTTCTTAATGTTCTTTCAGTTTCTGAGTAGCATAAAAGAGGGCCACTATACTGTTATACTAAATAAGACAATGGAGAAACAGGGTGTAACCAAAATAATCTCATATAATGTAAAAGGGATCCTGAATCCAGTTAAAAGATCCAAGATTCTAGGCAAAATGAAAAAAGACAAAGCAGGAATAATATTTTTACAGGAAACCCACCTAACAGACTTGGAGCTCACTAAACTTAATAGACAAGGGTTTAAACTGATTTCTTCATCTTCATATAAGTCAGGGAGGAGGAGGGGGGTAGCGACATTGATCTCAACCAAAATTATGTTTGAAAAAAATTCAGAACACAAAGATAAAGAAGGGAGATTTAGCATGGTACTTGGTCGGCTAGAGGGAGAAGATATCACCTTGCTGAATGTATATGCACCTCCAGGGGCTAACTGGAAATTTTATAAAAATGTATTTGACCTAATGATAACTAAAGCCCAAGGTTTAGTGATATGTGGTGGAGACTTCAGTCTAAGACTGAATCCATACTGGGATACATCAGGTAATTCTCCACATCAAAACAACACTCAAAGTAGAAAAACACGGATGCTACTAAAAGAAATGGAAATCTGTGACGTGTGGAGGGAATTCAACCCCAGTGTAAAAGATTATACATTTTACTCAGCACCACATTCATCATACTCAAGGATTAATTATTTTTTATGTTTAATAGAGACATTGGAAGAGTAAAAACATGTAAAATAGGAATGATGGATCTCTCTGACCACAGTCTGATCTATATGGACTTAAATATCCAAAAATACACAAATAATACATTTTCTTGGAGGTTAAATTCAAATGTGCTGAAAGGACCACTGAAAGATGAATTGGAATCAGATATTCTCAGATATTTGGAAGAAAATGATAATGGAGAAGTATCCCCTTTAATACTGTGGAACACATGCAAAGCTGTAATAGGGGGAAAGATTATTGTAAAACTGGCAATCCAAAAGAAACTGAGGCAAGAAAAACTAATCACATTAGAGTCAAAACTAGAAAAAGAGCACAAAGACAACACACATTCTAATGACTTGCTCAAAATTAAGCAAATTAAAAAACAAATAAATGAGATCTACACAATAGAAATCCAGAAGAAACTTACATTTCTGAAACAAAAAATACTATGAAACAGGTAGCAAATTGGCAAAATTACTAGCCTATAAATTGAGGAAACAACAAACGGAGAGAGCAATCTACAAAATCAGAGACCCAGTATCAAAGGAAATAAAATTTAGAATTCAGGAAATTCTTAAAAGCTTCAAGATTTACTGCAAGAACTTGTACTCCCTCGAAAAACACAAAAACACATCCGAAGCCTTCCTAAATACATTAAATCGTCCCCAACTTACTGAGTCACAAAATAAAACACAACTGTCAGAAATACAACCTAAAGAATTAGAAAAGGCAATTATGAAACTTAAAGCTAACAAATCCCCAGGAGCAGATGGCTATACAGCAGAGTGGTACAAAACCTTTAAACAGCAACTATCTCCTCTCCTCCTGAAAACATTTAACTATGTCCTCCACACAGGAGAAATCCCCCCCTCCTGGAGAGAAGGGGTCATTGCAGTCATACCTAAACCTGAAAAGGATAAACTAGACTGCTCCAACTACAGACCAATCAGTGTGTTAAATCAGGACTATTAACTTTTTACCGCTATCCTTGCCAAAAGATTAGAAAATATACTGACGGACTTAATTCATTTAGACCAAACAGGTTTTATAAGACAAAGACAGACACAAGATAACATTAGATGCACTTTACACATAATTCATCATATAAAAAAATATAATTTAAATGCAGCCATATTGGGATTAGATGCTGAAAAAGCATTTGATTCGGTTGACTGGTCTTTCCTATATAGAATCTTATCCAGTTTCAATTTTCATAACAACTTCATTAGATCTATCCAGGCATTATATAAAAAACCAACAGCTAAAATAAGGATTAACGGTAAATTATCTTCATCTTTTGAACTGGAAAGAGGATGTCGTCAGGGCTGCCCCTAGTCTCCACTGCTCTTTGCAATCTTCATAGAACCTCTGAGCCAATGGATAAGACAGAATCAAAAAATTCAAGGTATTACACTTGGTCAGAAGGAACATAAAATAGCACTCTTTGCTGATGACATTTTAATATACCTGGGGCAGCCGGACACCTCTTTTCCAGAACTAATCTGTTTTTTTCAGAGCATAGAGAGTTATTGGGGTACGAATTAAACATGCATAAAACCCAAATTTTAGCATTCAACTATGACCCAAATCAATATTTACTAAGCAAACTCAAAACTAACTGGGAGATGGTATCTATGAAATATCTGGGGGTCATTATCCTGATACAACACAACAAAATTATAACACTAGACTATGATCCACTGATGGCAAAAATAAAATCTGATCTAGCAAGATGGAATATGATACCATTCTTGGGTACTGCACGAAGAACTGAAGCAGTCAAAATGAATATACTTCCATGTCTTCTATACCTTTTCCAAACAATACCAGTAGAACCTCCCAAAAAAACATGGCAAGAACTGGACAGAAGGACCTCAAGATTCATATGGCTGGGCAAGAGACCTAGAATCAGATATAGAACCCTACAGCTAAACAAAGACAAAGGTGGGCTCGCGCTGCCAAATATCAGGGACTATTTTAAAGCCGCACAAATTAAAACTTTAGTAGAAATATGTAACCCAGTCTACACTGCACAATGGAAGGAGATGGAATGCCAAATAACAAGTGACATTCCCCAACAGGCGATAATAGGGAACAATGCCTTACCTAAACTTTTGAATAACACTAACCCGTGGATAGAGACCCCGCTAAAAATTTGGTTTAAGATAGTCAGAGAGAACCAAACTAAAGAACCCTATCGATTATTGCAATGGATCTCCTATGATCAGGACTTTACTCCTAATAAAACAGACACTAGATTTAAAAAGTGGAAAGAGAACGGACCGATAAAATATTACAATTTTTTTAAAGGGCAAACTTTAAGAAGTTTTGAAGATTTGAAAAAACAAGGTCTAGTAAATCAAGACCTTTACAGGTTCTTTCAGCTTAGACACCACATAAACAAAATACTTAAAAAGGAGGATTTGGAAAGGGCCCAGTCAGGTGTTCTGAAGGTTTTCTTAATGGCATATAAAGGGATCCCAGGGATCAGATACATTTCTAAAATATACCATGGTCTTCAAGACTTAAAAGGAGACAACACATCATATGTAAAAGAGAGATGGGAAAAAGAGGGGAATTTCACTTTACAACTGGAAATATGGGAAAAGCTAAATAAACAACAATGGAAAAGTACCTCATCCCTGCTGTGGAGAGAATTTGGATGGAAAAATTTGGTAAGATTTTTCAGAACACCTGCACAAAACAAATTTACTCATAAAGGGTTGAATTGTTGGCGCTTGTGTGGTGAAAAGACTGCAAATCATTTTCATGTGTTTTGGTCATGCCCAGTTATCCATCAATATTGGACCAATGTAGAGACAATATTGGGGAAAATATTCAAAGTAACAGATCCCTTTTCTTTTGTAACTTTGTATTTGGGTTTACTACCGGAATCACTGGAAAGATGAGGAGAAAAATACTTATTCACTGTTTTAATATTGGCAAGTAAAAAAGCTCTAACAAAAAAAAATGGATGTTGAAAGACTGTCCTACACCTGAAGATTGGATTAACGTGATTCAGGACATTTATTCGATGGAAAAGTTGACATTTGCACTGAGACAGGACATGGATGGGTTCTTGAACTTTTGGCAACCCTGGAACGCATATGTGTCTTCCATCAGATCTAATCTTTGACAAATACCATTTCAATAATGGCACCTCTCTTTGTTCCAAAGCTACTCAGATTCTCTTTTATTTTTCTGCTCTTTTGGTTTTTTTTGTTTTGTTTTGTTTTTTGTTCTTTTTTAAATTTCTCTTTTTCTTTCATTTAAAAAAAGGGTGTTGTAATAATTTTTTTCCAATGTTGTCAAAAAACAAAAAAAGGGGAATATGTGATGAAAATGTAAACAATGCAATGCTGTAATGACATGTATACCCTTTACAAAAACTTAAATTAAAAAAAAAGTAAAACATCTACGGATTGTGATGGTATTGACATGCTCTTAGTCAAAACTATCATTGAATGCTTAGTGAAGCCACTGATGTATATTTGTAACCTGTCTCTCCAAACAGGTATATTTCCCAATGCAATGAAAATAGCTAAAGTAATTCCGATACACAAGACGGGTGACAGAGGGAAATTTTCAAACTATAGACCAATTTCACTATTGCCGCAGTTTTCCAAGATACTTGAAAAAATATTCTGTGAGAGAATTGACAACTTCCTAATGAAGAATAATTTATTGTGTGAGCAGCAATATGGGTTCAGACACAAGACGACAACTGCATTTGCTCTAATGGAATTTATAGAAAAAATATCAACTGCCGTTGAAAATAAAGAGTATTCAGTTGGGGTATTCCTGGATCTTAAAAAAGCATTTGATACAGTGGATCATAATTTATTATTAAAGAAACTACAAAATTGTGGTATTAGGGGGGTAGCACTGTCCTGGTTATGTAGTTACTTAAAGAATAGATATCAGTATGTATGTGTTGGTAACAAAAACTCACAGTTACTGAAGGTTACTTGTGGAGTCCCACAGGGTTCAGTTTTGGGGCCACTGTTATTCAATATGTATATAAATGATATATGTGAAATATTGGAAAAAATGGATTTAATATTGTTTGCCGATGACACTAATTTATTATGCAGCGGAAGCAATTTGGAACAACTTTTGGATACACTCGGAAAGGAATTAGGAAAGCTTAAACTGTGGTTTGATTCAAACAAATTAACACTCAATTTAAGTAAGACAAAATTTATAGTTTTTAACAACCATCACAACAACTTAGTATCTAAACTCAGTGTAAATGGTGTAGATTGAAAGGGTATCTGAAACTAAATTTCTTGGAGTAATAATTGATAAATAGAAAAGCACTCATAGAGCACATACCTCCGCCAAGGCTCCTTCCGTTTCTCATGGATCACCTCCAAAATGTAATGGGTTTGTGTGTAGGCCTATAGCCACTTGTGGTGAAAATTGCATCAAAGTCTGTCCATCAGTTTTGGAGTGTTGTTGCTAACACACTGTGAGAAGATAAGAACCTTGGCTGAGGTATGCATTCTCAGATCATCAGCAAAATATAATGGGTTCCCCTCTAGCCCAAGAACCACCTCTGGTGAAAATTTCATCCAAATCCATCCAGTAGTTTTTGTGTAATCCTGCTGCACAAATACAAAAAAGCCCTTGGTGGAGGTATGCACTCTCAGATCATCACCAAAATCTAATCATCTCTCCCCCATGCCATTACACACCTTTTCTGAAAATTTCATCAAAATCCGTTCATAACTTTTGGAGTATAGGAGTGTTCACCGTGTCGTCACGCGAGTATGTCACGTGATGTTAACACAGCGCTGGTGGGCAAGACGCTAACGTGTTGCATGTTGAGCAGACGCTTCTGCCGATTCAGAGACGTTTTGTGGCAAAATGCCACAGTCTTGTGTTGTTAAAGACTGTACCAACAGGTGGGAGAAGGGGGGGGGGGGAATTGTCCTGGAATAGGATTCCTGCAGATCCAGAGCGCAGGCGAGTGTGGCTGGTAGCATTGAACCGCAAAGACTGGGTCCCAGGGGAGGATGTCCGCGTGTGTGATTTTAATAAACTAATTCATCTGCACAACAGTTCTATGGTATAATAAATAATTATGGTCATAATTATAGTGGTACCCTCTTTATATGTCACCATCTTACTAGGGCCAAAGAATTATAACATTTAGACTGTCATCTCTCATTGAGGTGACAAATACACTGATTGTAAAAACCTAGCGCCATATTTACAAAGTCAATCACATTATACAAGCAACTTAGTATTAACGGTAAGACAGAACCCACCGTGTACTGTAAAACCCTTTTCTTTGCCCTTTATTTCACAAATATTGCGAGGCCTGTGTAGATTAACAAAATTTAAGAAGAGTGCAAAATTCATGCTCTGCTAGAAAACAGTGAAAATGTAAGGTGCTCATTTACATGTTAACATTATAAAATAGAAGTTGCAGCAAAATTTAACAGTTTAACAGTATAGACCAAGCACTAGAAATACAGGA
The DNA here is from genome assembly GCA_020510985.1 of Pholidichthys leucotaenia. Lineage (NCBI taxonomy): Eukaryota > Metazoa > Chordata > Actinopteri > Cichliformes > Pholidichthyidae > Pholidichthys > Pholidichthys leucotaenia. The sequence continues at coordinate 411,011,591 of CM035837.1, forward strand.
TCAGTCATATAAGATGGGGACCACTGTGACTGTATAGAGTAACTGTAATCATTAATCTAGAGAACAACAATACATGCATTTTGAATGCTAAACATTAGTGGTGGCCATTTTACAAAAAGGTCCATCCTGAGTCGAGATCCATCCAATCACATAGCAATAAATTTAGTATTCTGAGGTCATGAACATAGTGCACTGTAATTATTTTTTTGCTGCATGTATTGGCAACAGTTGAACACGGAAACCTGCCACAGTAGCCTATCCAGCAAGAACTAGACTCCAGCCAGTTAAATGTCATACACTGCTGAATTAAATTAATTCAGCCTAGTTTAAAATGGACTGCTAATATTTTAAAGTGGAAAAGCAAAGAGGTGGTTTCCTGGGTGTCAAAAATACTGGCATGAACACTTAGAAACTGGCTGAGTTGAGAGACAAGGCACAAAGGAGAAGAGCAGGAAAATCACAGCTGACACTGACAACACCAGTGTGTGTCTGTAACAACTGCTTGTGACACAGAGGAAGTCACTCAGAACATTTCTTATGCCATTAATTAATCATCAGAACTGGAAGCTTTACATCCTGGACAAACCCAGTGACCCCTTGGTTTCCGCCTGACGTTAACACAAGAATAGTGAAACCATGTTATGTTACATGTTGTTATGTTACATGTTGGATTGGATCACAAGCAATCATCTTCCCAGCTGCTGGCTCGTTACAGACACACACTAGCTGTACTTCAGCCTCTTCCTCAGTGTCACCTGTGATTTCCAGCTTCCTGGTTAAGATCTCTGGCAGAAAGAGATGCTCTTTGCTTTAACTTCAATTCATCATTCAAGAATCAAGTCATTGCAATTGGACTTCAAATGTCACAAACTAGAATTGACTAGATGAATCACTGACACTGACACAGTGACAGTGAGCGTGACTGTCAGGCCAGAGATGGAAACGTGCAGGCAGGTCAGTTTCATCCTTTTTCAGAGAGTGAACCGCAGCACTCAGGCATTAACAAGGAACCTCTGCGATGCCACGATATCTTATAATCTTTGTACAATAAATGCTAGTGTCTTATTATTTTGTTAACATAAGATATTGAGCAAAATATGAGCGTTTCTGTGGATTGTTTCGCTCACCAAACATGGGTCCACGCAAAAGGCGTTGCAACGCTGCAATGTTTTCTTGCCCACCAGCGGACTGCGCATGCGCTAGAATTACGCTTTGTTTACCAAACATGAACACTCCAATTGTTGCTAACACACTGTGAGAAGATAGGAGCCTTGGCTGAGGTATGCATTCTCAGATCATCAGCAAAATATAATGGGTTCCTCTCTAGCCCAAGAACCACCTCTGGTGAAAATTTCATCCAAATCCGTCAAGTAGTTTTTGTGTAATCCTGCTGCACAAATACAAACGAAGCCCTTGGTGGAGGTATGCACTCTCAGATCATCACCAAAATCTAATCATCTGTTCCCTGTGCCATTACACACCTTTCCTGAAAATTTCGTCAAAATCCATTCATAACTTTTTGAGTTTTGTTGGTAACAGACAAACAGACAGACGAACAGACAGACAGACAAACCCCGGTAAAAACATTACCTCCTTGGGGGAGGTAATAAACTGTGTTGGAAGTCACATATTAATTATATTAAAGGTAAAATATCTAAATCAATTGCAGTACTACACAGAGTGAAATATTTGCTGAATCAACCCACATTATATACTTTGTATCATTCATTAATACTCCAATACATATTGTACTGAAGTATGGGGAAATACATATAAAACAAACATATATCCAGTCTTTATGCTTCAGAAGAGAGCTATTAGAATATTAAACAAAGCTGCTTACAGGGAACCAACAAACCCACTTTTTCTTAAATTAAAAGCTCTCAAGTTGAAAGATCTGGCTGACTTTAAAACTGCAGTAATAATAAGATAAGATAAGATAAGCCTTTATTAGTCCCACAATGGGGAAATTCCAGGATTGCAACAGCACAGGGATAGCAACACTCAGAGCATCAGAAGGCAAGAAAAAAACAAGAACAGCTAGTATACAGTATATATACTGTATATATACTGTATATATATATATACACAGTGGGGTAAAAAAGTATTTAATCAGCCACCAATTGTGCAAGTTCTCCCTCTTAAAAGATGAGAGAGGTCTCCAGTTTTCATCATAGGTATACCTCAACTATGAGAGACAAAATGAGAAAAAAAAAATCCAGAAAATCACATTGAAGGATTTTTAATGAATTAATTGGTAAATTCCTCGGTAAAATAAGTATTTGGTCACCTACAAACAAGCAAGCTTTCTGGCTCTCACAGACCTGTAACTTCTTCTTTAAGAGGCTCCTTTGTCCTCCACTCATTACCTGTATTAATGGCACCTGTTTGAACTCATTATCAGTATAAAAGACACCTGTCCACAACCTCAAACAGTCATACTCCAAACTCCACTATGGCCAAGACCAAAGAGCTGTCAAAGGACACCAGAAACAAAATTGTAGACCTGCACCAGGCTGGGAAGACTGAATCTGCAATAGGTAAGCAGCTTGGTGTGAAGAAATCAACTGTGGGAGCAATTATTAGAAAATGGAAGACATACAAGACCACTGATAATCTCCCTCAATCTGGGGCTCCACGCAAGATCTCACCCCGTGAGGTCAAAATGATCATGAGAACGGTGAGCAAAAATCCCAGAACCACACGGGAACACCTAGTGAATGACCTGCAGAGAGCTGGGACCAAAGTAACAAAGGCTACATCAGAAACACACTACGCCACCAGGGACTCAAATCCTGCAGTGCTAGACGTGTCCCCCTGCTTAAGCCAGTACATGTCCAGGCCCGTCTGAAGTTTGCTAGAGAGCATTTGGATGATCCAGAAGAGGATTGGGAGAATGTCATATGGTCAGATGAAACCAAAATAGAACTTTTTGGTAAAAACTCAACTTGTCGTGTTTGGAGGAGAAAGAACACCATATCTACTGTGAAGCATGGGGGTGGAAACATCATACTTTGGGGCTGTTTTTCTGCAAAGGGACCAGGACGACTGATCCGTGCAAAGGAAAGAATGAATGGGGCCATGTATCATGAGATTTTGAGTGAAAACCTCCTTCCATCAGCAAGGGCATTGAAGATGAAACATGGCTGGGTCTTTCAGCATGACAATGATCCCAAACACACCGCCCGGGCAATGAAGGAGTGGCTTCGTAAGAAGCATTTCAAGGTCCTGGAGTGGCCTAGCCAGTCTCCAGATCTCAACCCCATAAAAAATCTTTGGAGGGAGTTGAAAGTCCATGTTGCCCAGCGACAGCCCCAAAACATCACTGGAGGAGATCTGCATGGAGGAATGGGCCAAAATACCAGCAACAGTGTGTGAAAACCTTGTGAAGACTTACAGAAAACGTCTGACCTCTGTCATTGCCAACAAAGGGTATATAACAAAGTATTGAGATGAACTTTTGTTATTGACCAAATACTTATTTTACCGAGGAATTTACCAATTAATTCATTAAAAATCCTTCAATGTGATTTTCTGGATTTTTTTTTTCTCATTTTGTCTCTCATAGTTGAGGTATACCTATGATGAAAATTGGAGAGCTCTCTCATCTTTTAAGTGGGAGAACTTGCACAATTGGTGGCTGACTAAATACTTTTTTTCCCCACTGTCTATATACAGTATATATACGTATATACTATATATATATATATATATATATATATATATATATATATATATATATATATATATATATATACATATGGACACACAGTGCGGAGCGTTGTGGTTGATGAATGTGCAGCAGAAAGTCTAAGCTCTCTCTCCCTCCACGGGTGCGTCGGGCTTTGGGCATGATGGTGGTGACCCTCTTGGTGTGGATGGCGCACAGGTTGGTGTCCACGAAGAGATCCACCAGGTAGGCCTCGCTGGCCTCCTGCAGAGCCATGACGGCGGAGCTCAGGAAGCGCAGGTCGGTCTTGAAGTCCTGAGCGATCTCCCTCACCAGGCGCTGGAAGGGCAGCCTACGGATGAGCAGCTCCGTGGATTTCTGGTAGCGACGGATCTCTCTCAGAGCCACGGTACCGGGCCTGTAACGGTGAGGCTTCTTCACTCCGCCGGTGGCCGGAGCGCTTTTTTCGAGCAGTCTTGGTGGCTAGCTGCTTCCTGGGGGGCTTTTTCCTCCAGTAGATTTACGGGCAGTCTGCTTGGTTCTTGCCATCGCTCTTTATTATTCTGTCTTATATTTCTTGCACGCCGCCTAAACTCCAGCCCGGCACCTGCGTCGTTTTCGCCACAGTTCCTCAGCATGTCAAGCTTCTCCGTTAGCACCGGGTGGCGGTTGGAGCTAGCTAGCCAGCTAACCTCCGGAACCGGAAAAAAAAAAAAATGTTTAATGTTTAAAGTGAAGAATCTATCCCTGCCTCAAATATCCAAAAGCTGTTCCAAATAAGGGAGAAACTATATCATTTCAGAGGAACATGTGTATTTCAAAAACCTTCAGTGAGAACTACCACCAAGCAACACTGTGTCTCAGTGCAAGGAGTCAGACTGTGGAACGCTTTTGGACCTGAATGAAAATCATGTACAATGCTTGGACAATTTAAACAAAAACTAAAGGAAGAAATACTCCAAACATATATACAAAACGACATGTAAAATCACATAAGGACTGTCATATCCAGTCTGTGTTGTGTTGTTGCTTGGTTTTTTGTCACGTTTTGTCTTAGCTTTGTTTTGATTTGTAATCGGTCTTGTTTTGTTTTTCTTTTGAATTCTTGGATGGAATATGGGTGGGCAATATAAGCTAAGGCTTTAGCCATCACCCATTTCGGATAACTTATGTTGAACTGTATAATCAGAGGAGTTACTGTTTCATTTGACCTTGTAAGATGTTTTTTTTGTTTGTTTGTTTTTCCCCTTTGTTATATTATTCTGTTCCTTTCTTTTAATCTTTACTTTTAATCTATCCGAAATAAAGATTCATTCATTCATTCATTCATTCATTTAAGTGTGACAAACATACAAAAAAATGAGAAATCAGGAAGGGGGCAAACACTTTTTCACACCACTGTATGTAAAACCTGGTGATGAATGAGGCAAGATGAGGAAGCATCGAACATAGCTTTATTGATGGCTTGAACCCAGCAGTCACAAGGCAGGCACCTGGCATGGGCATCCAGCGTAAGAGGCGGTAATATGGCGGCCGTCCCGCTATATAGGGCAGTGCGGTGACATGACAGGAAGCCCATGTCACCACACAGCACTTCACAATAAAATGCCACAAATACACATACCATATTTGATCCCCCTTTAGAAAAGTCCAAAACCACACACACACGATTGAAACCCACCTCAATTTGGAACCCGAATCACGCACTAAAATAACAAAAACTAATGTACTCAACTGGCCTAACATACTCACACAGTCCACAGGGCATGGTGAATTATTCTGCCACCAAATAAACTAAAAAAGAGTCATTCATTAAACTAAAATTACCATTGTGCTCCTAAATTAAGACACAAATATATATACAACCCCATAACATAAGATGCGCAAAACACAAAACTATAAACACAACTGCTACAGCACAGTCACTTGGGTGGGAGAGGTAGAACCAGCATGGAGGGGGCCCAGGGCAGCCCTTCAACAAGCGCGCCCCTGGAAACAGCAAGCTCCAGGGGCGCTGAAGCTGACTGGCATGCCTAGATGAGCCATCATATAACTGGAAGTATGCTGCGGCCAACTTCGCCACTATCCACAGACATCCTCAATGTTTAGCTGGCTGTTGTTTGGCCTATCTTTGCCATGGATGTTCTTCACCTCGAACCAAGTCCAAAACCCTCAGCAGGGCCCGGCTCGGCCTGACGTGCTGCTGCTGAGCATGCGGTAGCTCCATGCTCGTCAGTCTGGCCCTGTCCTCTTCTAAAAACGTCATAGCGGTCACTGTCGTAGCTGCAGACCCCCCATCCCCTTGCGGCCATGCTCCAGAGGTATCTGGGGCTAGCATGGTGTCACTCAACGACGTATATGCCCGCCGCTACGCCTGGTACCCCCCTCTACCATGTCCCGGGCACCGGCACTGAGACTTTCCTGCGCCGAACCTGAGTGAAACTGGTCCTGCTTGACCGGCGTAGTGTCCATTAGTCCCTCATCCCATACAACATCCTCTTTGACCGCTGGAACTGGGGTGTTCCAGTGGCCACAACATTCGTTCCCGGCACTGTCTTTAATGGTGAAATCCAGTCCATAAAACAGGTCACAGCTCATGATATTATCACCTTGCACCGTCACGTAGAATGTGAAGTCAAACATCTTCGCAGACTTGTAACGAACTGTTAACTCCAAAGTCCCAACCGTGCACAGCCTGCCACCTCCATAACCACACAACGGTGCCGGGTTACCTTTAATCCTGTAGTGGGGGGAGAACTTCCTCACCATGGCCCAGTTCAGCAACGACTCCTCCACCACAGTGTTGAGCAGCAGTGGCACCTCCACGCCGTCCAACTCCACTGTGCAGTACATGTACCCATTTGTGCTGGGGGACACCATATGGATGGTTGTCGGAGGTGGGTAGAGTGATTTTTTCTGTGGCCTCTCTGGTTCAGATACACAGCACACTCTAGCATAATGGTTCAAGTGTCCACATCTGCTACAATGTTTTCCTCTTGCCGGGCATTCCTTCGCCTTATTGCGGTGCGTTGCAGACCCACAACCCTTGCACAGGGGTTTTCCCGGGGCAGACCTTTGGCTGGCAGCATTGTTTCGGTAACATCGTCATCCAGGCTATCCTTGTTTCCCAAGTTCGCAACATTTGCCACAGCGGGTGGCTCCGGTGGCCTCTGTGACTGCCGCCAGGTTAGCTCCAAAGCTAGCATGTCAGCGGTCTCCAGCTGGAGAGCTAGTTTGAAAGCTCTAGCTAATGTTACGTTATTGGACGTCGTAAGTAGCCTAGCCTGCAATGAGGCGCCGCACGTGTGCTCCGCTAGCTGGTCGCGTACCATTTCAACTTCCAATGGCCCAAACCAGCACTCACTAGCTAGCTGCCTCAAGTCGGCAACAAACTGGTGGATAGGCTCACGTACTTGTTGATGTCGCTGCCGAAAACGAATCCTCCGGACAGTCACACTATCCGGGGTGTGAAAATGGTTGGCTAGCAGCTCCACGACGTCCCCAAACAAGTCCAATGCGCCAAGTGTCCGCAGGACTCACTGGCCCTCAATACCCAGGTTATGGACAAGAAGCGCACGTACCCTTAGCTTGTCAAGCTGCCCGAGGTCCACCGCGGTGATGTAGGTCTGAAAAGCCTCAAACCCTCTAGGCCAAGGCACCAGCGGTTCACCCAGGAGCTCGAGTGAAGGGACAGAGTGGTGTTATGCATGCCTCCATGAGTTAATCCTCAGTCGCCAAATGTTACGTACACTACTGTTCAAAAGTTTGGGGTCATTTAGAAATTTCCTTATTTTTGAAAGAAAAGTACTTTTTTTCAATGAAGATAACTTTAAACTAATCAGAAATATACTCTATACATTGCTAATGTGGTAAATGACTATTATAGCTGCAAATGTCTGGTTTTTAGTGCAATATCTACATAGGTGTATAGAGGCCCATTTCCAGCAACTATCACTCCGGTGTTCTAATGGTACAATGTGTTTGCTCATTGCATCAGAAGACTAATGGATGATTAGAAAACCCTTGTGCAATCATGTTAGGTCTGCAATGCTGTAATTGCTGCAAATGGAGGATTCTTTGACGAAAGCAAAGTTTGAAGGAAAAAATTATTATTTCAAATACAAATCATTATTTCTAACCTTGTCAATGTCTTGACTATATTTTCTATTCATTTTACAACTCATGGTGGTAAAAAAGTGTGACTTTTCATGGAAAACACAAAATAATTGTCTGGGTGACCCCAAACTTTTGAACGGTAGTGTATATAAAACCTGGTGATGAATGAGGCAAGATGAGGTGGTGTCGAACACAGCTTTATTGATGGCTTGAACACATCGGTTACACGGCAGGCACCTGGCGTAGTCATCCGGCGTAAGAGGCTGTAACATGCCAGCCCGCCCCGCTATATAGGGCAGTGCGGTGATGTTACAGGAAGTCCACGTCACCACACTGCACTTCACAATAAAGTGCCACAAATACACATACCACAACACCTATAACTGAGATTTGTGCTATTGACAGTGTACCTTTTTTTTAATATATATTTTATTCAGTTTTTTAAAAATAAGACAGAACAATAAACACTGCCAGTGCTCAAGAAAATACACAAAGAAATAAGTAATTGTTACACAAAGCCCATATAACTACAAAAGTGTAAGCAGTCCATGCTAAGCAAGTTTCATAATACAATCCTTTCATGTTACAGGCTGAGTCTTCTTTTTCTTAATGTGATCCACAACTGGTCCCCAAATTTTAGTAAACATATCTTGAGTGTTAGACAAATGATATCGAATCTCTTCAAGGTACAAGCAGGATGCCAAATCGTTGAGCCAGTTAATATAACTGGGCGGCGTATTGGCCTTCCATTCTTTCAGGATGACCCTCTTCGCAACAATCATGCCAAACCTGATAGCATGCTGAAGTGACTGTGAGCAGAGCAAAGTTTGATCTGAACAACCAAGTATTACTGTTAAGACATCAGGTATTATGACTTTTTTATACTGTATATGACACTGTACAAATTAAGAATCTGAGACCAAAAATTTTTAAGCGAGGGGCAGGAGAAAAATAAATGACATAAAGTACCATCACTTATTTTACACTTGTCACATAGTGGTGAAATGGTCGGAAAAAGTCTATTAAGGCGAGTCTTAGAGTAATGCAATCAGTGTATTACTTTAAATTGTATTAGCTGAAGTCTGGCATTTACTGAACATGAATGAATACCAACTAAGGCTCTTTCCCATAGATCATTTGAGATCTCTATACCTGCATCCCTCGTCCATGCCTCCTTGACATGGGTCGAAGACGTTGGCCAAGAGAAAAGATTAACGAATTCTGAAACTAAATGCTTGGAGGTTGGGTGTTTTCTCAAAACCTCATAGAAATCATGTTGTACAGGAAGTTTGACAAAATGGGTTAAAGACTGTTGTACAAAATGTCTAATCTGCAGGTACCTGAAAAAATGACCAGGTGGGAGATTGAACTTCATTTGTAATTGCGTAAAAGATGCAAAGTTTTTGTTGATATACAGGTCCTTTATTGAAAGAATACCTTTATTTGACCATTGCCTGAACACAGGATCTGATAAAGCTGGTTTGAAGGCAGGATTTTGGCATATAGGTGCATATATAGAAAGGTCAGGAAGATGCAATATCTTCTTAATTTGTTTCAGAATTCTGAAAGAGTTGTGCAGCACAAAGTCATGTCTGAACACATTCAGAGGGACGTCGACCTTGCTAAATAATAAAGCAGATAAAGATGTACCAATGAGGGATTGACAGTTATGAGATTCAAGTGCAGGCCAACACGGTATTTGATCCGCATAATGATTATCTTGGGACCAGAAGACCAAGGCCCTAGCGTTGCAGGCCCAATAATAATGTCTCATAATAGGCAACCCAAGACCACCCTCGACCGAGGATTTTTGGAGATGTAATTTAGAGACACGGGGGTTTTTGCCAGCCCAAATAAAGGAGATGATAATGGAATCAACTAATTTAAAAAAAGATGCTGTAAGAAAAATTGGCAGATTCTGAAATAAATATATAAATTTAGGAAGTACAATCATTTTGACAATATTTACTTGTCCAATTAGAGAAATTGGTAGTAGTGGACCAGCACCTGTCATCATGGATCCTGGACTACCTCACGAACCGGCCTCAGTTTGTGAGAACCCGGGACTGTGTGTCCGACACGATCATCAGTAGCACGGGGGCCCCCCAGGGAACGGTGCTGGCTCCCTTCCTGTTCACTCTTTATACTGCGGACTTCTCACACAACACAACACACTGCCATCTACAGAAGTTCTCTGATGACTCTGCGATCGTTGGCCTCATCTCCAATGGAGATGAAGCTGAGTACAGAGGGCTTATCCAGGACTTCGTAGACTGGTGCCATCGGAACTGCCTCCAGATCAACGCAAGGAAAACTAAGGAGCTGGTGGTGGACTGCCGCAGGCATGGGCAGCCCCTCACAGCACCAGTAAATATACAGGGAACAGACATCGAGATGGTGACATCCTATAAGTACCTAGGTGTTCATCTGAACAATAAACTAGACTGGTCACACAATACTGACGCACTCTACAAGAAGGGACAGCGCAGGCTGTTCCTGCTGAGGAGACTCAGGTCTTTTGGTGTACAAGGGGCGCTGCTGAAGACATTCTATGACACGGTGGTGGCATCAGCCATCACTTTTGGAGTGGTCTGCTGGGGCAGTGGCATTACAGCAGCCGATAGGAAGAGACTGAACAAACTGATTAAGAAAGCTAGCTCTGTCCTGGGGCAGCGCCTTGATCCGGTGGAGGAGATAGGAGAGAGAAGGACGGTGGCTAAACTGTCATCTCTGCTGGAGTCCGAGTTCCACCCTATGCAGGACGTACTGAATGCACTGAGGAGCTCATTTAGCAGCAGACTACATCATCCCAGGTGCACAACCGAGAGGTTTCGTAGGTCCTTCCTACCAACGGCTGTCAGACTGTACAACCTAAGCAGGGCTGCTCGCAGAGATAGCAAAAAGACGTAACAAACTAATAGTTTTTAAATGCAAAAGATGCAATAGACTTACACAATGGTCCCCTCCGGCATACAACTAGGAAAATACCGGTCGCTATGGAGGGTGAGAATATGTATGGGCACATAATCATACCATGTAGGATAACTAAGTAGACGGTTATGCTGTTTCATCCCATCTAGCAACAATGCTCTGCACTGTGTGTGTTTATATATTTACATATTTATTCCATCTAGCTACAATGCTCAGCACTGGGTGTGTTCATATTTATATATCTATATATTTATTCCATCTAGCTACAATGCTCCGCACTGTGTTTTTATATATCTATATATTTATTCCATCTAGCTACAATGCTCCGCACTGTGTGTGTTTATATACTTACATATTTATTCCACCTAGCTGCAATGCTCCGTACTGTGGGTGTTTATATATTTACATATTTATTCCATCTAGCTACAATGCTCTGCACTGTGTGTTTATATATTCATATATTTATTCCATCCAGCTACAATGCTCTGCACTGTGTGTCTGTGTGTGTGTATATATATATTTTATAGTAATATGTACATATGTATATTAGCTGCTCTTGCTTGCTTGTTTTTTTTCTTGCCTTCTGATTGTTGCTCTGAGTGTTGCTATCCCTGTGCTGTTGCAATCCTGGAATTTCCCCGTTGTGGGACTAATAAAGGCTTATCTTATCTTATCTTATCTTATCTTAATTTCCATTTCTCAATCATGCTCCTAATCTTATTTAATAGTTCTGTAAAATTCAATTTGAAAATAAGTTTGGGATTCCTAGGGATGGTGATTCCTAAATATTCAAAGTGCTCATTTGATATTTTAAAAGGTAATGTATTGAGAAATGTTTTATCTAGACCATCTGAAAGAGGCATGAGAACACTTTTCTCCCAATTAATGGTAAAACCAGAGAACTGACCAAATTCCCTAATGATCTCAAGAAGAGGTGGAAGAGACTGTCTAATGTCAGACAGTGTCAAAATGACATCATCAGCGTACAAGCCAATAGTACATTCAAATGCGCTATATCTAAACCCTACTATTTCAGGCTCCATCCTGATGGCAATAGCAAGTGGTTCAAGCGCCAGAGCAAAAAACATTGGCGATAGGCAACAGCCCTGCCTGGTCCCGCGATGTAATAAAAATGAGGCAGATTTATTGTTGTTAGTAAGTACATATGATCTAGGACGTGCATAGAGCATTTTTGCGATAGCTATAAATCTGTCACCAAAGCCAAATCTTTTAAGAGTAATAAACATATACTCCCACTCAATTTGATCGAAGGCCTGTTGTGCATCCAAAGAGACAACAGCAGAATATGGTGGGTTGTTAGAATACATGACGTTCAGAAGTCTACGAGTATTCGAAAATGCAAACCTTTCAGGGATAAACCCGGTTTGGTCACTATGAATTAAGGAACCAATGTGTTTGTTCAAGCGGTTTGCCAAAACTTTTGCAACAATTTTCTGGTCACTATTTAAAAGGCTGAGAGGGCGATAAGAAGCTAGATTTGTTTCATCTTTATCCTTCTTCAACAGTAGACAAATATTTGCATCGTATAATGTCTCTGGGAATGATCCTTCCTTCACGGAAGAGTTTATCATACGAAGCAACAATGGAGCAAGTTTATCAATGTGAATTTTATAAAATTCAATGCCAAATCCGTCAGGGCCACAAGCCTTACCATTTGGAAATGAACGGATGGCAGCTTTGATCTCCTCTAGTGTGAAGTCAGCATCCAACTGTTGTTTGGCATTTTCACTCAATGTGGGCATATCCAATCTATTTAAGAACCTCCATATGTCTTCCTTTGATGACGATAATTTAGAGGTATACAAGTTTTTATAATATTCATAAAAAGTGTTATTTATCTGTAAAGGGTCAGTTATTAGTTCTCCATTAGATACAATTTTATAAATTGCCCGTTCAGCTTGAACACCTCTCAACTGCCTAGCGAGTACGCTGTGTGCTTTATCACCAAGCTCAAATTGCTTTTGTTTAAGCTTTCGTATATAATTACAAACATGCTCACCAAGAATGTGGCTGTATTCAAGTCTTGCAGATACAATATTCTTTAGTATTTCATCTGATTTTGAGATACGAAATGATTCCTCCAACAAAGGGAGTTGGGTCTGTATTTCAGACATACGCTTCTGTTTAACCTTTTTATTATAAGACTGGTACGAGATAATATCACCCCTAATAACGGATTTAAATGTTTCCCACAGTGTGGAATCAGATACCTCACCATTATCATTAAAGTATAAGAAATCTGTAATTTTGTTTGAGATGCTTTCACAAAAAGCTTTATCTGAATTTAATGCCAGATTGTATTTCCAATTATATGAGTGCACAAGCATATTGAAGTTTATTTTAACAGACACAGGGGCATGATCAGAAATTAAAATATTGTTATAATCTGAACTGACAACGTTGGTAATTAAATTGGGATCAACGAGAAAATAATCAATCCTAGTAAAACTGCCATGTACCTGGGAGAAAAAGGAGTACTGTCTGTCCAAGGAATGTTGATGCCTCCAAATATCCACTAAATTTAGCGATTTAGTAAGATTATTTAGGACTGGCACAGATTTTAACATGGGAGCAGTTGTAATGGAAGATCTATCAAGATGAGGGTCTAGGAAACAATTAAAATCACCTCCTATAATAATGTTACAGTTATTCTGTTCCGCAACAAGACGAAAGATTTTACAGAAGAAATCCGGACTGTCAAAATTTGGAGCATATACATTTAAAAGGGCCAATGGCATAGAGTTTATGGTACCTGTTACAAGCACAAATCTCCCACCTGGATCGGTCACCATAGACTTGAATACAAAAGGTATAGTTCTGCGCACTAAGATGGCCACTCCTCTGGCCTTTGAGGAAAAGGTAGATTGATAAACCTGGGATATCCATAAGGCTCTCAACCGTCTCTGTTCTGTGGGGTGAATATGGGTTTCCTGTAAGAAGATTATATCAGAGGACAATGATTTCAGATGTGAAAATACTTTTACTCTTTTGAGAGCTTTCCCCAAACCCCTACAGTTCCATGATGTGAACGCGAGATGACTCACACCTGATCCAGAAGAACCAGCTTGCATTCGAAAACTAAATTTAAAAAAATATATGGGCCTAGGCAGTAAATGGCTACACTGGCAGGCAAAACAAACCAAACAAAGAACAAATTAAAAAAGAAAAACATATTATAAAAACCCATTCCCTTAGCGCCGCAAAAAACAGGAACAAAGCGGCAAAACCCACTAATACTTGGGAGACTGCTGGGTAACGGACACAATTTTGCGTTTCAGCAAACCACCAATGGAACCGCGCAGTTTTCTAATGTAAATCAATTAACTGAAAGAAAGCTACACACAGAGACAATATAATTAACTTGGAATATGCCATCAAAAAAGGGCGAGGCAGAATAAAGTGCAGTATTAGAGTGGCGTCAACAGCTGTATAATTTAAACAATGTGCACTTCGCCAGTTATACACTGTCAGTCAGGGAGTTGGCAAACCTCTCTGCATCCACCGGAGTGTTAAACACTTTAACTTCTCTGTTGTGGACGACCTGAAGTTTGGCTGGAAACCGTAGAGAACACTTGGCGCCGGCATCAGTCAGCTTCTTCTTGACGTTGTTAAAGGCTTGACGCTGTGATGCAACCTCCGCCGTGTAGTCCGGGAAGATGTACACTTTGTTGCCTTGATAACGGAGTGGGCCCTGTTGTCTGCTGAGTTTAAAAATATTGGCCAAGTCGCGGTCATTGTGGACTTTGGCGATGATCATCCGTGGGCGCTCATTGTCCGGAGGCTTAGGTTTGAGGCTGCGGTGGGCACGGTCAATTTTAATGGGCTTGGTCAGGTTATTTGGGCCAAGCAGCTCCGGTAGCAGTCGTGTCACAAACTCCGTGGGATTGCCCTTCTCTTCTCCTTCTTTGATCCCCACGATCCTGATGTTTAACCTACGCGAGCGCCCCTCCAAGTCATTTAGCTTAGCCTTAAGCCGACCATTTTCCACCTGCAACTCACGATAGCTAGCTTCCAGTGCCGTGATGCAAACATCTGCGTCGGAGAGTGCCACATCCATACTATCCAAGCGTTGTTCAGTCTGATTATGTTCATTCTGTAATGTGCCCAAATGCGTCTCCGCTGTGCTTAAGCGACCCTCCATGGACTTTTTCAACTCTTCCATCTGCGCTGAAACTTTAGCTAGCTCAGCGCCATATTTGTTAACTGCAGCTAATATAGCTTCGTTGCTGGTGCTAGCCGAGGCTGAATTTGATGGTTTTACCTCGTCTCTCTTGGGTGGCATGATTGGAGGTTGGTTAGAAACAGCTCTGACGATAAGTAGGCAAAAAGTTGGTAAGTAGGTGTAGCAAAAATAAACAAAATTTAGAAGTCTGCACCGGAGCCTCGTGGAAACACGTCTACTCCATTACTGCGCACAAGCGCCCCCCCTCTTGATAGTGTACCTTTGACTAGATCTTCATAACATGGCTCATAAATTTACTATGTTCATGTGTGGCAGAAAGTCTTTGAATCTTTGATTCCACATTTTCATAATGTAATACAGATATGAAAATGTCTGGGGTGATATATAACAATTAAGACAAGTGATACATGTGTTGTTATGGTGATGAAAGGGCCAAATAGTGCTCCAATGTCACATTTACACAAGGATGAGACCCAAATGCAGGACACAATAGACAGAAATGTA
Source organism: Pholidichthys leucotaenia (assembly GCA_020510985.1). Classification (NCBI taxonomy): domain Eukaryota; kingdom Metazoa; phylum Chordata; class Actinopteri; order Cichliformes; family Pholidichthyidae; genus Pholidichthys; species Pholidichthys leucotaenia. The sequence goes on from CM035837.1 coordinate 411,027,016, forward strand.
AGATGAGGTAAGAAATTAGTTTTTAATTGACTGTATACAATTTGCATTCCCACTGCATGGGGGAGATTTGGATTCTGCAGAGACACAAAGGAGGAGAGGGCAAGTACTGGGCAAATATTAGTCAGTAATTGGCAAAGGAGAACTGAGAGGGGTTACTTGAAATGCAGAGAGCCAGTCTGGGAAGTTTGTGGCAGCGGAGAGTGACTGGGGTTTCCAACACATAGGATACAGTCCGCAGATGGTCCTGGGAAAAAGAGTTCATTAGATGGATATTCGTGGAATTAAAGTCCAAACTTGGGGGCTATCCTAGAATCAGGGTCCAACAGACAAGAGGATCTACAAGGAAGCGGAAGTTGAGGAGCACAGAGAAGTGGAGCAAGGGGCTAGAGATCCTGAAGCACAAGGGGTAAGGGCAAGAAGTCCGATAAGTCAGTCCTCCTCCCCAGCTGAGGTTTGAATTAGGGGTGGGGATCTTTAGGCACCTCACAATATAATTTTGATTCTAAAACCGTTCTCGATGCATTTTTTGTTTGTTTATTTTCAGGATTTTTTTCCTCTCAGTGTGACAGCTTGGTACTTTTAAAGCCAAGTGTTTGCAGTGACCAGTGAATTTACTTCAAACATCTTTTAATAAAGGAAATAGAAGAGAAATGTGACAAGTCACGTGGACAAATTTATCTGAAAACGTGCTTTTAAAAACTCTGATCTTTTCATGGACATTCTTTAAGAAGACCACAGCTGTCTCCAGCAGGCCAATGTCATTTGCTTTTACACATTATTTTATTAAGCAGATGTTGCTGCTTTTAGTTCTGTATTATTTTAAACAAAAAAAAAATCAAATAAATTCTTTGCTCAATTTCAAAGAAAACATGTAATAATTTAATCATAATAATACAGGGAAACACTAAAAGCACAGTGGTGCAGTGGTTAGCACTGTTGCCTTACAGCTAGAAGGTTCCTGGTTCAAATCCCCAGGCTGGCAGGGGTTGGAACCTTTCTGTGTGGAGTTTGCATGTTCTCCCTGTGCTGCGTGGGTTTACTCCGGGGGCTCCGGTTTCCTCCCACAATCCAAAGACATGCATGTTAGGTTAATTGGCTGTTCTAAATTGTCCCTAGATATCTGTTTCCTATAGGCCCTTAGAATAGAGGGTTAGTACTAGTGAAAGCGCTTTGAGTGGTCTTTGTGACTAGAAAAGCGCTATATAAGTGCAGGTTAGTTAGTTAGTTAAAAGTGTTTTGACTATAAATAAATAGCTCTAAAATCTACAATTTACTCATAAATCCTAAAAATGGAAACTTTTACAAGACAACACAAATTAAATTACATACGTTTAAAAAGATTAATATTTGAAAAGCAAACTCTCACAAAAGTCCGCCTCTGTACTATACTTTTAGTATTAAAAAAGTTTCAAACTGTAAGCCTAAAAAAGGGACAGAAACCATAATTAAGTCCACCCAACAGAATTCCTTTGGAGGTTTTTTTATGTCAACAATGTTTTTATCTCTTTTAACCTCCTCTGTGTCTGTTTGGGTAACAGTCTCTCACAGAGAGAGAGGAGGTGAATGTGTGTAGTTCTTTTCATGTTCAGTGACACACAGAGCAAATTATTGTTTTCACATGATATCAGAGGGTTGCGGAAATTATCTCCATAAACAACGTTGTGCCGGGGATGTACCAGGGAAGGTGTGGAGGAGGCGCAGGGACTTTCCGTCAACAAATCCCCGGGCGGACAAGTACCATCAGAGGCAGCCAGAGTGGCGGTGGATACAATTTCTCAGCAGCTTTTCATTCCGTGGGTTACACTAGGAAGGAAGCATGGCTGTCCACCCGCAGCAAACAGTGATTTTGCCTCGGCCTCAAGTGACACCCCTCCCGCTGTATCCCACGGAGAACATCCAAGGTCTCATGCCATATAATGTCTGGGTGGCCGTTGCCAATAGAGCACTTCAGTTCTGCTTTTTCGTTTGGATAAAACAATAACAGTATAATTTTCACCACATTATATTAAAAAGCTTCAGAGTCCAGACGGAGGACTCTTGAGGTCTGGATCCGGACCAGAGTCCGCCAGTTGGTGACCCCTGGGTAAGGGTAACAACATAAGGACCCGAGCTCTTAATTGGGATTTTCTTTCCAGAGGTAAAGGGTTCTGATCATGAGGAGGTCCAACACAAGAAGAAGAGGAGCTATGGAAGTCCAACACAAGGAAACATGGGGTTAGCCAGTGTGAGGGACCAAGTAGTAAGGCACTAGCAAAATGGTCTAAAAAGTTTAGATTTGGCTTTTAATTGTTAAGAGAGGGATTAACAAGAGTCCAAAGTACAAAACAAAATCAAAAATGTAGCTACAAACATAGCTGAGGCCTGCTAAGCAAGAACTAGCTATAAATGTAACTAAATTCCTAAAGAACTTAATTACAAAAAACCTAAATATAAACACAATATTTATAAATCATTAACTTCAATAACATAATTGAAGTTAACGATAAAGTTTGACTTGGAAGATCTTCCCTTAGACAGCTCACTGTTATGACCCAAGTGTCGACTCTGATCGCGCTCGGGCTAAGCTATGTTTCGCTGCCGGCCTTGACAGCTGCGGGCGGTATTCTGGCCTCTCCGGGCTCTTATTGTGAAAGTGCTCGGTGGGGTTTCCGCCTGTCAACGGTCGGTCAGCTGAGTGTCATCAGCGTCATTAGTGCTTCGTCAATTTAAACCCAGCACTGGCGTCGGTAGGACGCAGCAGTGTCTGATCGCCAACCTGGTCGCTTAACTGGTTACTAACCTGATCACTTACCTGTTCAGCCACCGTCACGTTGCGGATGCCTGGACTGTTTTGACACCTCGGCTACTTTGGGCTTGACCATCATTCCCCGGTACCAGTAAGTGTGCTGTTCTAGCCTTATTCCTCCCGGCGTGAATTGTTCTGTAAGTCCCTGCCTTAGCAGCCTGCGTGTAATTATTACCAAGCCTGTCTGTGTGTGACTGTCTCCTGCTCTGGACCTATAGTGTGCTGTATAGCCCTATGCCTCCTGTTCTGTGAAGACTCCTGTCATTATCTCAGCAGCTTGTGTTAACACCTTTTCACCGTAAATAAACTCACTGAAAACTCACTGGTGACTCTGTGTGCGTCTTATGCTGGCTCGTGAGGGCCAGCGCATGACAGTACACTGCTGCCAAAACAGCGTTTACGGTGACGCCAACCTGAGACGCTATTCACCAGTGAGTTTGAGTTTTGGACGTTGCTTTTCCCTGTCTGGGTCCTGTGTATGTGAGGAATGCCGTCGCCGAAGAGCCACGTGCTGACAGGTGTTTTGGAAGCCGTGGATGAGCGGCTCATCTCCGCTTCCCTGTTGGACTATGACCACGGCATACATTGGTACCTGGACGCCGCCGAAGATGTTCTCTGTCATCTCTCTCCCCGCTACGCCAACCACCCGGAAGTCGACGCGAGGAGGGAGGACATCGCCGCACAACGCGAAATATTCCTGATGATGGAGGAGGAACGCGGCATGAAGCAGGTGAAGAGGCACTCCTGCTCTTCGCCTATGGATCCTGATCCTGCCTTCGATCCGTTTCGGGAGTTCGCACCATCTGGGGGCCGGCGAAGGCATCGGCGTCACAGCCGGGCGCATCTTCGGCAAGCTCCTGCTCCGGATCCAGTTCTGGGCCGCCGGGATGACCCCTTCAGCCAGCCAGCTGCTGAGAGTGAGCTGAGTCCTGCACCGGTGGGCTCCGTTCTTGGATCCTTTTTTACCATCCAGCGAGCGAGGGAAGGAGCAACGTCTGCTACAGCTGACAACATCCTCCCCCCGGGAGACAGGCAAGTCCAAGTTCACTTTCCTATTGAAAATAGTGATCTGTCCTGTCTGACTCCTGGGGGTGAAGCTCGGGGTTTGCAGCTCCCTGAGTCACTTTTCCCAGCTGTAGCCACTTGTATTAAACCTGCTGCCTCTGTGTCTCCTCCTGCGGAGCGGTCCTCGGCGTCAGTCCCACGCCGTCGAACGAGGGGGAGGCCTGCAGCTCTGGGAAATATCCCGGCCCTGCAGCCTTGCTTTGGACAGAGCAGAACGGACTGCAGTGAAGAGCCAGAGCCGACAAGAGAGCGTCCCCAGGCTTCCTCAGGGACGCAGCCCGAGTCAGCAGGTCCAGGGTCCTCTGCCCCCACGCCATACGGGTTATTGGCGTGGACGCCAGCGCGTGAGGATCCAGCTGCAGAGACCATCAGGCCGGCTGTGGAACCCGACACAGCCGAGGGGAGCCCGACGACGAGCTTCTCCTTGAACCTGGATCGGCGAAGTCCTGGACGGCTCCAGAGCCCGAGTGCAGGCAAGTGCTCTTTCTTGTTTTCCTGTATGGTGTATTAGAGCATTTTTGCCAGCCTCATGGGGAGGCGAGTGAGGGGCAGCCGTCCGCTGCACCCGAGCTCATCTCGCTGGGCTCTGGCGCTGCCGGTGGAACTGATCCCGGTCCTCTCCTGTTTTCTGAGCACCTCCACAGCGTTACCAGTCCGGAGCCAGTCAAGGTCACGGGACTGGGGGTTCCAGGTTCGGAGATGGAGGTCGTCGCCGGAGCAGTCCTGACCCGGTCGGGGTCCGACGCATGGGCCGAGGTGACCCGTTCGGGGTCCGATGCATGGGCCGAGGTGACCCGGTCGGGGTCCGACACATGGGCCGAGGTGACCCAATCGGGGCCCGTCCTGACCCAGTCGGGGTCCGACGCATGGGCTGAGGTGACCCAGTCGGGGTCCAACGTGGGTGCAGCGGTGACCCAATCGGGGCCCGTCCTGACCCAGTCGGGGTCCGACGCATGGGCTGAGGTGACCCAGTCGGGGTCCAACGTGGGTGCAGCGAGTACCCAATCGGGGTCCGACGAGGTTCAGTCGGGTTCCAACTCAGGTGTGGCTGTAACCCACTCGGAGTCCGACGAGGTCCAGTGGGGGTCCAGCGCAGGTGCGGCTGCGACCCAATCAGGATTCGAGGGGGTCCAGGTTTTTGGTTGTCCCCCTCTCAGGAGCCACCAGCTGGGGGCCATTAGTGGGTTTTGTTTGGCAGATCGGCGCTCTCCTGTTTTGTCGGTTTCAGGTGAGCGACTGCATGCAACCCTTCCACGGTCCTGTTGGTTGTGGGATGCGGGTCGGCCACCTGAGGAACTGCCTGGAGCGTTCGGCGTCTTGGGTTGGCCACCCAATAAACTGTGTGTGTTACAGGGTGACCTGGTTCGGCCACCAGAGGACTTATTTCTGGGGGCCTGGGACTGGGGCAGGCCACCTGACTGATCATGTACTGTGGGACTTTCTGTGGGCCCATACGGTGCCAAGTCTTGTTTAGTACGTCTAGCAATTTTTGTTGTTTCACGTAATCATAGTTGTAGTCAAGTCTAAGCAATTTTATATTGCCTCTTGTTCTTTTTGTAAGCCACAGTCGTAGTCAAGTTTGAGCAATTTTAGATTGCCTCTTGGGTTTTTTTTGTAAGCCACAGTTGTAGTCAAGTTTGAGCAATTTTTGATTGCCTCTTGTTTTTTTTTTTTTCTTGTGAGCCACAGTCGTAGTCTTAGTCAAGTCGGAGCAATTTTTTGATTGCCTCTTGTTCTTTTTTTTTGAAGGTCATAGTTTAGTTATAGTCAAGTCAGAGCAATTTTGGATTGCCTCATGTTTTTTTTTTTTTTTTTTCTGGGAAAGCCACAGTCTTGCCATAGCCAAGTTAGGTCAGGGCAATCTGGTTTGCCCCATGTGTTTTGCAGTACTTAGTTTGGTTTTGTTTTGCTATTGTTTTGTTCTCCACTCCTTCTTGGGGGGCTGTGGTATGGAGGTTTGTTCATAGTTTCCAGGGGTTTGCTTGTATTTTTGGTCTCGTGTGTTTGTTTTTTCATGGTCGCCGTGTTTGGCGCGTATTTCTCATGTTTTTCCACAGTTGGTCATGTATTTCTTTCCTTTGTTTTTTTTTCCCAGAGTCATGTGTTTGTATTTATTTCTTGGGTTGGTTTCTCTCCCTCCGCACCTGTCCCCCAACCTCCCACCCTGGGGGGGCGGGGGGGGCAGGGTGGTTCCTTGGGGCGTTCGGAGTCCGCCCGTGGAGGGAGGGAACTGTTATGACCCAAGCGTCGGTTCTGATCGCGCTCGGGCTAAGCTATGTCTCGCTGCCGGCCTTGACAGCTGCGAGCGGTATTCTGGCCTCTCTGGGCTCTTATCGTGAAAGTGCTCGGTGGGGTTTCCGCCTGTCAACGGTCGGTCAGCTGAGTGTCATCAGCGTCATTAGTGCTTCGTCAATTTAAGCCCAGCACTGGCGTCGGTAGGACGCAGCAGTGTCTGATCGCCAACCTGGTCGCTTAACTGGTTGCTAACCTGATCACTTACCTGTTCAGCCACCGTCACGTTGCGGATGCCTGGACTGTTTTGACACCTCGGCTACTTTGGGCTTGACCATCATTCCCCGGTACCAGTAAGTGTGCTGTTCTAGCCTTATTCCTCCCGGCGTGAATTGTTCTGTAAGTCCCTGCCTTAGCAGCCTGCGTGTAATTATTACCAAGCCTGTCTGTGTGTGACTGTCTCCTGCTCTGGACCTATAGTGTGCTGTATAGCCCTATGCCTCCTGTTCTGTGAAGACTCCTGTCATTATCTCAGCAGCTTGTGTTAACACCTTTTCACCGTAAATAAACTCACTGAAAACTCACTGGTGACTCTGTGTGCGTCTTATGCTGGCTCGTGAGGGCCAGCGCATGACACTCCCCTTCTTTTCCCCTCAACTGGTCCAGTCCAATTATCTTGTCAGTGGCATAAATAGCCTGCTTCAGCAGATATCAGCCATTTTCCCGGAACATGGCACACTGGAAAGGTATCAATTCAGCATAAGATGTGTACGTTTTAAATACAGTATGTGTTTACCACAGCCCTTTCCATCCTTTGAGCAAAGTCCACGACCATCTGTCCTTCCACATTTCTCTCCTTAATATCATACCTACCCAGAACCTCCTCACCGCCTCTGTTCCCTTCATCTACATCCCCATTAAAGTCCACTCAAGTCACCACTCTCCCCCCTCTGGCAACACTCTCTGCCACTTCATCTAACTTATTCCAGAATTCCTCTCTCTCTTCTACCTGACATCCACCTTTTGGGGCATATGCACTAACAACATTCAACATCAACTTCTCTTCCTATCTACACCATGGTAGAACAATTTGAATCCACCTAAAATGCTTTGCGTCCATCTGGTTTCTTGTACACACAGTCCATCTACCTTCCTTCTCTCCATCACATTAGCTAACTCTCTCCCTTTACCAGACATAGGCCCTACATTTAAAGTCCCTACTTTCACCTCCACAATCCTGCCTTTCATTTTCTCTATCTTCCCCCCTCCTCCTCCTCAATCTTTGACCAACAGTACCCCAATTTCCAGCACCACTCTGGAGGTAAACAGCACCGGTGGAGGTCAATGTTAACCCTTGCTTCGACCAATCTGGTATTGAAGTGTCATTCATGATGATCCCCATGTTTGACTGGGGGAAGATTTTATGCCAGATGCCCTTCATGAAACAATCCTCCCCCCATGGCTGGGTTGAACAAATATGAGAATGTAGGGTGTAAATGTAGGTTCTGATAGTGTTTAGGCCTTCCTGACTCTGATGGCCCAACACCCATCACTGTATAATTTTGTTAACATTCATACATATTATCTTTTAGGATTAATTACTGCAATCTCATTGGAGAGTGAAAAGGGGGATGTTTAGTGCACCAAGTTCCCCAACAGCTTGTCAGTACGGTTCAGGATCACCCGATCAAACCCTCACCGTTAGGATCACAACCTACACCAAAAAGGAAGTGTTAAAGATGGAGGAGGTGGAAATCTGAGAAACCAGAAAAAAAACTGCACTGAAGTGTGAAAATCTGAAACCCAAAAATCCTTTGAAAATTTAAAACAGCATATAATAGCATATAAAACAGCATATAATAACAGCATCTGTTACTGATTTTTTTTAATACTGTCAAAAATATACTGTTCAGTTTACTATTTCAAATGTTCATAAGCATTTAAAGATAACATTTTTATATCAATCATGTTTTGAGGGCTTTCCGAACACACCCACACTCTAAACCACTCATAAAAGAGATATATAGGTTATTGCCTCAGCTACAGCCAATCCGGTTGTTTGCTCACACATTATAAAGCCAGAGTCCATCTTCTGTTTTTGGGACATTTGAAGAGCGCACTCAAGAACAGCAGCACTACTCTTTATTCTGTCCAAGGTAATCTTAACATTTGCATACTCTGCCCTCAGAACAGAAGAATGACTTACAATTAAATTAGTAAGAGGAGAATAGAATAGAATAGAATAGACTTTTAATAGTTTACAAATATGACAATCAACTACTACGTGTGTCAGGGAGAGGTTGAACAGCTTGGTGAGGATCCCTGCCAGCTGGTCAGCACATGCTTTGACCACTGCTCCTGGGATGCCGTCAGGTCCAGCAGTTCTACGGGGGTTCACTGCTCTCAGTTTCCTCCTCACCTCTGCTCCTGTAGACAGAGAGGGGAAGAGGAGGGGGATGAGTTGGAAGAGGAAGGGGGCGATGTGTGCGGTTGTGTGGTGGTCTCAAACTGGGCAAAGAAGCTGTTAAGCTTCTCTGCCAGAGTGAAGCTGCTGTCCAGTGTTGGGGGGCTCTGGTCTCTGCTGTTGGTGAGGGCCTGGATGTCTCTCCACATCTGTCGGGGGTTTTTGTCCGAGAGGGAGCTCTCCACCTTCGTCCTGTAGGCCATTCTTTACCTCTTTGATGCCTCTCCTCAGATTGGCTCTAGAGTGCTGTACAGAGAACTGTCCCTCTGCCTGAAGGCTGAGTTCTGAGCTCTGATCAGAACCTGGACTTCACTGGTCATCCAGGGTTTCCGGTTTGAAAAGAACCAGACGTGTTTAGTGACTGTCAAGTTTTCTACACAGCACTTAATGTAGAAAAGGACACACTCGGTGTAGGAATCCAGGTGGGGTGATCACTTCCTGAGGGGGGTGTAAGCAGGGAGCAGGGAGAAGGGAGAAGCAGGGAGAGGTGATGTGATTGTCCAAGGTGGGGGAAGGACATGGCTCTGTAGGTGCTTGATGTTACTGTAAACATGGTCCAGTGTTCTTTCTCCCCTTGTGGGACACTTCACATGTTGGTGGAATTTGGGAAGTACAGTCTTTAAGCATGCTTTGTTAAAATCCCCTGCAATTATGTAGACTGTGTCAGGGTGGTCTCTCTGCTGCTTGCTAGCAATGAGCTGGAGGTGGCTAAGTGCTAAGCTAACGCTAGCATCGGGAGGAATGTAAATGGCTATGACGATTATTGCCATTAGCTCACGAGAAAGACAGAAGGGCCAAAACAGAAAGGACATGGCCTCTAGGTCCGGTGAACAGTGGAAGCACAAAAGCACAAAAGCACAGAGCCCTTCACCGCTTCCCTTACTGGAGTCTCTGTTGCGGTCCCGGTGGTGGATGGTTTGCCCTGGAAGCACCACTGTAGCATCTGGGATTAGCGGGTGCAGCCAGGATTCCCTCACAATAACAATGCCACAGTCCCGGACATCGTGGTTGTAGGCAATCTTCGTTCGTAGCTCATCCATTTTGGTGGCAAGGGATCTGGCATTTGTGAGGAAGATTGATGGTAGCGGAGGTTTGACGCATTGTTTACATAGCTGGGCTCGGAGGCCAGCTCTGGAGCCCCGCTTCTGCTTCCTTTCCCATTGCTGCTTTTATCGTCTGCGAAACCCAACAACAATCCACGGAGCATCTGGTGATCTCACAATCTTCCGCAGGGATACGGTAAGTCCAAGTATAAGTGCTAGTGATGTCGGAGTTAAGTTGGCAGCCAATGCCTAGTAGTTCCTGGTGACTATAGGTGATCAGTCCGTCACAGAAAGAGGATAAAAAAGGCAGAAAAAAAACACAAATACGTACACAGTAGTCCAGAGCAACTAGCCCCTGTGTCCGTATGCGTTACCATCTTAGAAAAGATTACAGAAGGTAATATTCCAAATAATAACTTTAATATTTAAAATTTGGACACTGCACGTTTTTCATATTTTTAATGACTCAGAGATTAGTAGTCAGAAACTTGCAGCGATTTTCAACTAGTTTTCTAGCAGTTCAAATCTTATAGGCCTTTTTATCTAATTCACAGGGTGTGCAGAAGCCAGAAATAATTTCTCATCATGGCTCTAATGGTACCGCCCTTCACTGGAGCCCTGTCAGTATCTGAGGTTTTGATGGTCATTACAGCTGTAGTCGCCATCTGTCTGTTCCTCAAGAGTTTACGCAAAGAAATCCCTGAGGGGCTTCACCAGCTTCCTGGCCCAACACCCCTGCCCGTCATTGGGAATGTGCTGCAGGTGGGCAGCAATCCTCACCTGAGTCTCACTGAAATGAGCAAGAAATATGGAGATGTCTTCAAGATCAAGATGGGCATGCAGCCCGTGGTGGTGCTGAGCGGTCATGAGACAGTTAGACAGGCTCTCATCACACAAGGGGATGAGTTTGCAGGCAGGCCTGACCTACACAGCTTCCGCTTCTACAATGGTGGAAAGAGTATCGCCTTCAGTCCAGACAAAACTGGAGTCTGGCGTGCTCGCAGGAAGCTGGCCTACAGTGCCCTGCGCTCTTTTTCCACCGTGGAAGCCACAACCCCAGAGTACTCCTGTGCACTGGAGGAACATGTCAGTAAAGAGGCTGACTGCCTGATCAAAGAGTTCAACCATGTCATGAAGACTGAAGGCAGCTTTGACCCCTTCCGCTACATTGTTATCTCAGTGGCCAATGTGATCTGTGGTATGTGCTTTGGCCGCCGTTTCAAATACAACGACCAGGAGCTAGTAAGCATAGTGAACTATAATGAAGAGTTTGGTGAGGTGTTGAACAGTGGAAACCTACCAGACTACATCCCCATTCTTCAGTACCTCCCTAGCAACAAAATGAAAAAGTTTGTGGGCTTTAATGACCGCTTCAACAAATTTGCTCAGAGGATCGTCAGTGAGCACTATGCCACCTTTGACAAGGTACACCAGTCATTATGAAGTATTATGTACATGTACTTAATTCTTCTTTAGTCACTGTGTAAGAATAACTGAAATTATCCAATGATCCATTTTTAGGACAATATTCGCGACATCACAGACTCTCTCATCAATCAATGCCAGCACAGAAAACATGACGAGAATGTAAACGACCCCCTGACAGATGAGAAAATTGTGAGAATAGTTAACGATCTCTTCGTCGCAAGTAGGTTGATTTTTCCTCCCTACATAATAAAAATGTTTAGTAATGATAATTTGAATATACACTACCGTTCAAAAGTTTGGGGTCACTTAGAAATTTCCTTATTTTTTAAAGAAAAGCACTGTTTTTTAATGAAGATAACTTTAAACTAATCAGAAATACACTCTAATATCTAATATACATTGCTAATGTGGTAAATGACTATTCTACCTGCAAATGTCTGGTTTTTGGTGCAATATCTACATAGGTGTATAGAGGCCCATTTCCAGCAACTATCACTCCAGTGTTCTAATGGTACAATGTGTTTGCTCATTGCGTCAGAAGGCTAATGGATGATTAGAAAACAATTGTACAATCATGTTAGCACAGCTGAAAACAGTTTAGCTGGTTAGAGAAGCTATAAAACTGACCTTCCTTTGAGCAGGTTGAGTATCTGGAAAAAATTATTATTTCAAATACAAATCATTATTTCTAACCTTGTCAATGTCTTGACTATATTTTCTATTCATTTTACAACTCATGGTGGTAAATAAGTGTGACTTTTCATGGAAAACACAAAATAATTGTCTGGGTGACCCCAAACTTTTGAACGGTAGTGTATATGTGTTGCCACAAATATTCTTTGTATCTCCTAGGTACTGAAACTCTCGCCGCTGCCCTGTCATGGTCTGTGATGTACTGTGTCATTTACTCAGAGATACAAGAGAGGCTTTATGAAGAAATACGTTTGTCCCTTTGTGTTTGTGCTTCATCTTATTGGGGAATGTGTATTGGGTTGTAATTCTTTAATCCCACATTAAGCTAAACATGAACATTCTGTTATATATTTCTCTATCTTTTTTATTGCTAGGTAAAAATGTGGGTCTGGATCGTACTCCCGTTCTCTCTGACAGAAGCAACTTGCCTCTTCTGGAGGCCTTCATCCTGGAGCTGTTTCGCCATTCCTCATTCATGCCCTTCACAATCCAGCACTGGTAGGTTCATTTTTTTGTACATCACCACTTATTTCAGCATACCCACAACCCACTACTCAGATTGATTCAGGGGTAACAGTGTCAAGATACAGAATACTGGTGAGAGAGACCATCAGGTTTGATGTTTTGTGAGCCTGACTGTTGAGTAACAGTGAAGTTAAATTTATTGAAAATAAGAGCCCCTCTAGCCTGATGGGTGTTTGGTCTCTTGGCCATTCTTAACATATTCCACACAATGAAGGGCTACTCAGCTCCCACAAGCCAGTGTTGTCACTTCTACAGAATTTGACTGCCAACAGCTCTCTGTCACCAACATCATAATTTTTCTCAGCAGGCGATAAATTTAAGACCACTTAATAGGTTGGATGAAAACAGAGGCAGAGGGAAAATGGCTTTTCAGTTAGTCAAAGATCGCTTGAGCACATTCATCCATCCATCTATCCATCATCTACATCTGGTTAACAATGAAGAATGAAATATGCATTTTTGGACTTTAACAAAACATTTATTCTCCAAAGATGTCATGAACCAGGGTTTGGTGGTCCCAAACCCAGTTCTGACCCTTGGTAATTTTGGCCCGCTTCTCTCTTTTCCATCAGGCGCTTCAGGGAGTCCTTTGGGTCCTGGCTCCCTGACAGCTCCGGCACGCCCCCCTCCTCCTGTCAGTATCACCAGCTGACCCAGCTCACCCTCGGGGCCACCTCACCGGGCTCTGCTGCTGCCAGCGACCCGATCCGGTCTCTTTCTCTCTCTCTCTCTGGGTTCAGAGCTCCTGGCCAGGGTTGCTGGAGAACAACCAATGCCTCCAGAAGCTGCCAAGGATCTGCATTCAGCACCAAGAGCAGAGAGGAACCCTACCTCCCCTGTTGGGGAGTCCACCGCAAGTACATCAGCGCTCCAGCCGGAGTCCACCGCCGGTGCAGCCACGTCCCAGACTGGGACCATCGCAGGTGCAGCCACGTCCAAGACCGGAACCATTGCGGGTGCTACGGTCCCCCTGCTCCAAGCTTCGGAGGGCAGGGGGGCTCCTATCCCTTGGTCTGGCCACCAAGGTTCCCCGGTGAGTAGGCTGCCTTTCTACCTTCCCCTCCGGTCCTGGTGGCTCCTCCATGCTGGTTGCCCATCCGAAAGACTTGGCCTTCGGGTCGGGTGGCCCATCGGCCCAGGCAGGCCGCCGGACGCTGTTCTACGGGCTGCCTGTTGGACGTGGGACTCGGGCAGGCCACCCGATCAGTCACCCCTCGCCATGCCTGGGGCCTGGGAGGGTCACTGTTCTATATTTGCATATTATTTTTTTGTATTTTTCACCGGTTGCTTCCCTCCTAACCTGTTTCCCCCCACCTCCCACCCTGGGTAATTGTTTGTCTCTTGGGGGGGGGGGGGGGGGGGGGCGGGTTCCCTAGTGATGTGTTTTGGATTTCAGCTGGTGGTATGGGGGTGTCTAGTATCCACCCCTAGAGTGGGGGGCCCTGTCATGAACCTGGGTTTGGTGGCCCCAAACCCAGTTCTGACCCTTGGTTATTTTGGCCCACTTCTCTATTTTCCATTAGGCACTTCAGGGAGTCCTTTGAGTCCTGGCTCCCTGACAGCTCGGACACGCCCCTCCTCCTGTCAGTATCACCAGCTGATCCTCATTAATGGGTGTTTCACACACGTACACGCACACACTTCATTCATTCTCATTCACACGCTCATACACTCACTCATGCATACATGTTTTCAATTATGTCCAGGCCACGCATCCTCACATCAGCGGTCTCTTCCCTCGTTAGTATTGTGATTACTTAAACACTGTGTTAGTAGGAAGAGACCACTGGAGCATTGAGTTTCATGCACGGCAGCGTGTCCCTCTTTGTATTCAAGTTGTAACTCCCTACGGATTATCTGCAGACTGTTTCATCCTCTTCCACCAGACTGCACGGACCGCCTGGGATCGCCTCAGCCCGTAAGTCATATTTGCCTTTCTCCCTGTGCTGACAGCAATTCTGCAACACTAGGCATTCCCTCAACTCGGGCTGTTGAGCAGTCAGGTGGCGTCCCTGTTTGTCTGGTGACCTTATCTTCATCATCTCAACTCACTGTGAATAAGCATGACTGTTTGCTGGACTTATTATTTGGGGTTTGGTGAATAAATTGCACAAATCTACTCCTGCATTTGGGTTTTTCATTCTGTTCTTGGTGCGCCGAGTAATGGCGCATGAGGATTCATAACAAAAGATCTCTGCAGGACTTGGTGAACATGAATTTCGTGCCTCTCGAAAGAGTGCGAAAAGATTGGGACATCACTGAAATAAACATACAATAAAGTTTAAAAAGTCATCACAAAATTTATTAGGGACTGAAAAACTGACAGGTTGCTGGTAAGGGCAAAGAGCATAACTTAATATTCAAAGTGGCTGGAGTGGGTATTAAAGACAGTTAACCATTCATGGCCTTCTTTGATGCGAACAAGGTGGTAAGCAGTAGTGAGATCTAATTTGGAAAAGATAGCGTACTATCCTTTTTGCACATGAAGAAAATCAGACTCCCAGTGGTTAAGATGATGGCCTGATTATCTCTGCATTTTAAGAGTAGCTTGATATTCAAGCTGGGACAGACTGTAAATGTCATGAGTCTGAGCTCAATTATTCCCTCTGAGCTCAGACTTGATTTATTTCTGAGTTTTGCATGTCTATTATTATTATTATGTTGTCAGTTTTCTGTATATATTTTGGTTTATTGTCACTTATGTGCCCTCCTCTCTCAGACATCCCCACTCACTGCTCACAGTCTGTTCCCAACTGTGAGCAGTGGGTAATTAGGTCGCCTGCCTGTTTAGCCCACACCTGCGGCTCATTTGTTTGTC